>JAKWBJ010000218.1:0-1200000 GCA_023159175.1 Wohlfahrtia magnifica | reverse complement strand
GATGACAAACGTCAGATGAATGATCAGGAGAAAACACCGCCACCGCCACTTAGCAAGAATCTTCACCACTACTCAATCATATGGAGGCGAGATACAGTAGATTAATCATCTACCAAGCTTGAAAAATCAACTTGATTAATGAAACTGAAACAAAGCAATAGATGCTTTGTGAAAAGCCAATATGCTCCCTAGAGGAGTGGCGGAGAAAAAAAACATCCAATTTTCGTAGACAACAATACATTTGATGCAAAGAAATGAATAAGTTCAATTAATATATTGTAAGATAGCTATGGATTGCCTTTAATAAACTGCCACTAACTTCATTTATATCAAAAAAATAGCAATTAAATACAATATTTACTTACTTTGTAAACACAAAATCAGCAGTATTGATACACCGTACAACATTCTTATGAAATCCATGTTTATTGCCTTTTTTTAATAAACAGACAAAAAACACAATTCCGAAGATATTAATATTGTCTCCCAAAAACAATGGATTTTGCCTTTTACTCTGTTTTTCTTCAATAACAATGCGAAAGCCTTTTGCGTATTAAAATTACTATCTCTTCCAAAAGATGAATTGATTTGTTTTTAATAAAAATTCATTTCCTTAATAAATATTTTCCATGCAACGGATAATAAGAGTTTAAAGCAAATATTAAAAGAAATTAATTATCCTTTGTTTTAATAATTGATTAAAATTTTCGTTTTTAATGTTAATTTGTATGCATTAGAGTGAGATGTGACAACTGCAAGGCATAGACAGCACGAGAGAGCAAAGAAAAGATTGCATTTCCTTTTTTTTGTAATTTAAATGGAGGTTTATTTCTTCGTTTTTAGTGTGCTCTTATAAATCAAAATGCTGCAGACATGTTGTTGTATTACACTGTTTTATTTGTGTTGCGCTGTTGTTTTATGTTCCTTTACTTAGTTTTTTTTTTTGTATTATTCTTGTAACTCTCTTCTTTTGTTGTTTTTATGGTTTTTGTTGTTGTTTTTAAATCTTAGTCCAGACGTAGTCTAGGCTTGTTATTCTTTTTTTTTATTATTTTTATTACTGTCTGTTTGTGTAAGTGTAGGTAATGTTAAAAGTAAACATTTATTTTTACATGTGTATGTTGTTGTATTTATTTTCACTTAATATTAATTGATATTGATGTTTGTATAGTTATCAGCACAAAGTACAACAAAAAAAAAACAACAATCAAAACACCGACACTCAAATAAGCCGGTGTATTGAAAAAGTATTGACGGTTTTTTATTTTTTTCGTTATCATACAACACACAGGACTTGGCTACACTGTTATTTGCCAGTGTCTCGTACAATTTATTAATGCACGCACGCACTCACTTTAACACTTTAAATCATTGTGAACAGAACAAAAAAATCCGAATCCCGAATGCACAACTCGACGCACCAACTTTATTAAAAAGAGGAGGGTATGTGGTGTGTGTGTATATATGTAATACTGTTTATGGCTGTTTATTATTATGTATAGTTTTTGGTGTTGTTATTGATGTTATTGTTTTCGCTGCATTTCTATTTTATGGTTGTAAGAAACATCAAAGGTAAAACGAAAAACGCATAAATAAATAAATTGTTTAAGTAAATATTAGTTTAATGCACACACATACGCACATTTTATCTCTGAGGCAACAGAACCAAAAAAAAAACATAATAGTTTTGTTAAAACACACTCATCATTATATTTTATTTCAAAACTCATATATATGTTGTAATAAAAAGGTATCTTAACTTTTGTCACAATTTTTTTTTTAATAAATTCGCTTAAACCCGACTCTCATTTGTTTAATTATTATTACTCGCTTTAAAGATACAGTTTGTCTGTATTTTTTTAATATACAAAATGATTCCTTTTCATATTTCTTTTTATTATTGTTTTTTTTTTCTCTCTCTACTTGGTACACACTCACTTACTCACACTTTGAAAAATATACCGTTAAATCTTCCGTTAGACACAACCGCATGCAAAGAACTAACAACGAGAACTGAAGTTAAAATAAATGTGCATTTTAAATGTTAAGTACTCTCTTTCTCTTATATCTCCAACATTTAGTCTCTTTTATTAAGGCTCACTCGTTTGTACGCCATAAAGTTAACAAACAAAATAAAAGCCGGTTTTTTCTTTATTGTGAGTAAACACATACATATATATACACCATAAATAGACTTACCAGATCAAGGTATTAAAAATAATAGGGCTTGCTACTGAAATTGAGATTTTTTTTATTTATGTACATATATGTTACACTATTAGGCACTGTGGCCTAAAAGATCTATTATGCCAAACGCTATTCAGATCCGCTAATGTATAAGTTGCAATAGATGGTAATCACCCAGGATAAAGCGCATTTTTCATCTACTCGAAATGCATTAGTGGATGTCTGTCCGCACAGTCCGGAAATACCAACCGGAACACCCTCTAGATCAGTACCGTCATACTTTCCGTATGACGATCACAATATCCCCAATGGGTAGCCGATGTATCTGTTTAGACCCAATAAAGAGTATAAACGTTCTCTTACGAGTATTTGCCAAAATAAGACTTTCACAGAGAATATGCCCCGTCGTCTTATCCTCCTCCTTACACAAGGTATCACATTAAGTTTGATGAGGTGATGTTTAAGATAGTAGAGGCTCATTAGAATATCAATCGGTTTTCCCATAGTTGCCCTGGTCATATGGCGCAGCTTCCTATTGTAAGTCTCATTAGAACATTCGCTTGCCTCAGATAAGGCATTGTATCCAAAACAACGAGCGGAGTTCATGTTCTCCCTCATCGGTCTTTCCCCTGGCCGTGAACCAGCATGGTTGTCGTAATACAAATTTAGTGGCCGAGTCTCGGCTTGTCAATTCGTCAGCGATCTCATTCCGCACAACACCTCCATATCCAAGAACACCAACAAGATATCAACCTGTTATCCAATGCTCATGGGCTTATGAACTCCAGTGTTTAACCCAAATTTTCCCACGACCACATCATTATTCATTTCAGATTCTTTCGTATACCACAGTAAACAGTGAGGGTCGACAATGGAGAGCCCACGATCGAGGAATGGATGTATAAGAACGTCGAAGTTGCAACCGAAATTTACACCTACACAACAGCAGCACAAGATCGTAGATACGCTTTAGGATACTCACCTGGCCATTGTTTGATTTGTATCTGCTCGCGTTAGCAACCTATGAGCCCACAAAGCTGTAGATTTTATAACGATAAGTAAACAATATCTTAAATAAAAGCCAAGCCAATGGACAAGTTCCCATTGCGTCCGTTACGGCCACATAGGCGCTAAAGCTTCAAGAATATGTAGATGTATTCTGTTTAGCCTTGTTATTAATGCATAAGAATAACAAGGCATAAGAAATTAAGGGTCTAATAACCATTGTATACATCTATTCTGCCGATAAGAGGACGATAAGCACAAATTGCTCAAAACGGCTCACCTATCGCTTTTTACGGTTATTTATCGCCTTTTTAGAAGGTAATGCTACTAATAGCGCTTTTACGGATGTTGTATTGTAATATAGGTATTGGATAGCAAAGACCTTCTTTACATAGCTTGACTGAAAAGAAAAATAAGAGATGATAAGGAAGACTCAATAAAGCTTCGAACGGAATAAGAAAGAGGAAAGCAGAGTGTTCAAATGTAGTGCAAGATTATCGCCATATATTACCAAGACCAACCTAAAATTATGGATTATACTCTTGGATTACGAAAATAAATAATGATAGAAAGGCGTTCGTGCTTCATTAGAGCTTGAATCGTTGGCATAATTAAAAATTGCGTTACAAGAGCATAAACAACGAGTGATTTTTTCGCTGTTTAGATTTTCAAAAAAAAGATTTGCGACATGGGGCAATGCCAAAAATACTCAGTAGGGTTTGCCTATACTTAAAAACGAACAACGTTTGTAAATCATTGAATTTTATTATCAAAATTCATGCGGCATGAGAAATGTGTTTCGTTTATTTAGTGGTCGAAGCTCATTCTTGGTTCAATGTGTACGTCACCAAACAGCATTGTCTAAGACCAAAGACCCAGTCTTTTCAGTGTGAAAATAGTTCAAAAGCATTGGAACGTACTTTTTCAAGAGCAGTAAAAAATGCAACGTTACGGTCAATGGAGTTACGGTCAATTGTTCAGAATGGAAGAAGCAGACTTGGTGACATATAATTTCAACAAAGCGATACCACATGATAACATGAACTTATTGACAGTCGAATTTGGTGAGCAATTAATCTCACATTTTGAAGCAGTTCATTTACTGCCAATATCATGCGATTTAACTCCACTATACTACTTTTTGTGGAAATAAGTGAATTCTCTAAAGTATAGGGACAAGACAGCCACAATTAAAGCCCTGGTGGACAATACTGCAGCCACTATTGGTCAGATACTGGCCGAAATGCTGGGAAAAGATAGTCAAAACTGGAGCATAGCTGCGGTCAGCATTTAAATGAAATATTCTATATTCACTTTTGCAAATTTTTCAATTTCCAAATAACACTTAACTGTAGAGGTTAAGATACTAAAAACATTACAATGTGGCTACTCTTTACAAAAAGAAGTAAAATGTACTTATTTTCTCTCTTTATCAATTTACTCTCATTAAATACCTTTTAAACAAAAAATTACATCAATTGAGCAATAATAATATAGTGTGTATGTGTGTGCTGTTTACTGTTATTCAAAAGTAAATTTTTCACTTCATCTGATAGGAATTTAATTTCCTTCATATAGTGTAATAACGGCCTCTGTTATATTTTCAAATCAGAAGTTTGCTTTACATTTTATAAGATTCTTAATAAATCGTTTAAAAAAAAAGAAATGCTTATGTAGAAATGTTTGTGTTTTTAAAATATTCTTATGAGTGTGTGCGTGTGTGTTATTTGTTTACAATAAAACAAAAATCGTTGCTGTTTTCTCTTAAACAAAATAAAGGATAATTTTTATTTATTTTTTTTTTTAATTCTTTTTTATAGGCTTTGTATGGATTTCGTTGTTCAGCAAGTACTGGTTCGTTTTCTTTTATGATCTTTTTTATTTATTTTTTATACGATTTTTATTTTCTTTTACTTCCGAAATTTACAACCGCATCTAGAATAAATATACAAAATAAAAGACAATTAAAAAAAGCAAAAATTAAAACCAAATTAAAGAAAATCAGTAGCGTGGACTAATGTACCTACAGAGGGAAGGCTACATTAGAAGGTGTCACACTTTGGCGATGTTGGTATACGTTGATTAAAAAGTAACTTATTCTCGACGGCAAGGGAATGCGTAAATCGATATATGTAGGACGATGGATATTAGATGATTGTAGGTTAAAAGCGTTTCCCTGAATTGTCTGAATTGCTTACAAATGAGTTAACTGTACTCTCTAGCAGATGTCTTTACACTGCGGCTATTGACCTTTTCTTACTTATAGAGCTTTAGGTTTATATAGAGACTTGGAGAGGAAATCTCACCTCTACGCCCTAAATATGTATAATGTACCAAGTTGCTTGGATAAGACAAACTTTCTGAAATGATATTCAACTAACCATTTAAGACTTTTATACTCTGTAAGGATCACTACGACGGAGGCTCTGTTATAAAAAGAAGACATTGACTTAGATAGGAGTAATATCTTTGATCAGTGCGTCAAAATTGATTCGGCATTGAAGGTCTGAAAGGAGCAGAGAGAACAAGCTTCTGAATAAACTTCCGAGACATACGATTAACAAAGCATTTGGAATTTTGTACTAAACAGGAATTTTAAATGTTCCTGACGAGGTCTTTACTGAAGAATAGAAAGTGAAAAAAGGTATAGGCTTTGGGGTATTTCCATATGATGAAAAGTCCACGAGACAGAGCTCTGGTGCATTGAATTACAGTAAATATAGATATATTAGACTGTCTTAGGTTGCTGAAGCGGATTGGGTGCAACACAGTGAACTACAGGTATTACATGAGTATCCTAGAGAGTATCTGCGATCTTGAACTATTGTTGGATAGAAGTAATGTGTGCATCAGGAGTTTAAACTTCGTTTGCAATTGCAACCCCTTATACATGGTCATGAGGAAAGGTATTTTAGGTCTTTAGAGTCGTTACAGTCCACCAACTATGGTATATATCTTGATCTACGGATGGCTCTAAAGTGGACTGTGTTGTTTGGAAGGTCATAAGTATGTGGCCGAGTGTTTTTAAGCGGAGATCCAAGCAGACTTCAAAAAATATATATTCTGATAGGCAAGCGGCTCGAAGCTGGTACACGAATGCTATACAAATGCCTAAATCCCGGCATTTGGGAACAGACTGACATTTTGTTGAGTCCCACGACACACTGGTGTTATGGGGAATAACATTGCTGACGATGGCCATTAGATTTGTCTGACCGGAACCCTCCTGTGGTATTAACTGGTCCACGGCCAGGGATGAATTTAAGCATAAACCCCGCTCATATGTTAGGCACAATGCCCGACGGCAGGCAAAGCGGCTGATGATACTCTTTACTTATAATAGGGAGCTTCGTAGGCAGAGCACTTATAAGGAAACTTATTATTATATTCCTGACAGCTACTACTGTCTTAAATACGAGCTCTTCAACCTATTTGTGGTGTGTGAAAAGGAGTATCGCCTGTGTAGGAAAGGTGAGGTAACAACGTAGCATGTTCTCTGTGAAGGTGCTGCTTTGGCAAATATTCGTAGACGTACGCGTATGGAGCCCTTAAGTGGGTCTTAACAGGTTTGTGGGCTACCCAACGGAGATATTGTGCTCCTTATACGTAAAGTTGAGGGTATTATTGTGCAGACTGTTCCAGTTGGTGTTTTCGAACGGTCACCCACCCATGGATATTAGCTCCATGAAAGATTGAATGAGCTTTCGTCTGGGTGATTACCACCCATTGCACCTTATGCATTAGCGAACCTAATCCCGGAGTGTTTTGCACAATAGATCATTTAGGTCGCAGCATCATAGCAAGTTGGGCCTTTCCAACCATGATAATACAAAGATATTTGGGTTTCAGAGAGTATAAGATTTCTAGTTAGTATCCAAGAATTGATTCAAAATTGATCAACCTAAGGAACCAAATGGATATCAGCAGAATGAGAAGAGTTCCGTAATGAGAAGGAAATAATTGTTGCTTACTATCTTCATAGGCTGGATTTCATGGTCTATGCGACCTGTACACTCTAGCAAGAGAAGAATAGCTTTGACTGGTCCTAAAGTAGATTTGCATGCAAGTGTTTAGACTGGGTACTGCACATGGAACTACAAAATAATGGATGCCGTAGAAACTGCAAGAATGAGAAAGAAGAGGATATGTAATAGAAAGTTTTATGCGACTGCCAAGTTCTAAAAGGCCTTGAGAATGATAAGGACAACAGGAGTGCTGGCGGTCATCATGTGAGACTCGGATACGGATAGAACTGGATGTAAGTTTTGACTGGGCCTTACATACGCTAAGGAACAGATGAAAAAATTAGACTTCCTGTGGAAACTGGTAGAATGAGAAGAAAATATAGGCGGTACAACATGTTTTATACGAAAGCCCATTATTAGGTAATTTAAAGGGTGGTGTGGCTTAAAACAATACGTGCTGGATTAGTGTGAGTCATTAAAACCGGACTCCTAAGTAAAGCTTATATAAAAACTCTCAAAATGAGGGAGACAAGGCAGTGCATCAACTTTTATGTCTCTGCCCTTGACAAGGTGGTCTTAAGGTTGCTGCAAACAACAGAGGTACTAACTGTCTCCAAGTGTGGTAGAAAATCCGGTTGTTAATTTGAAATGTATTTGTAATCCTTAATTGCCTTTATATTTTTAAAACTTAGGGAGGCTCTTACCCCTTTTTTTCTCTTCCCTACTCCTGTCTCTTTTCTTTTTTCTTTTTTTTGTCGCAAACATTAAAAAACTTAAACAGATTTTAATGATTCCCATTGCAATGCATTTTATTTCGTTATTATTGCGGGTGGCAATGATGCTATTGTTTTTGTTGTTGCTACTGCTGATTCTAATGATGATTATCATCATTATCTCCCAGCAACAACATTATTATCATCATCGATAAAGACGAAAAGTGTGCTCGTCGTTTCGTTTTACTAATTAAATGCAAACGCAAAGAGAAATCAGGGACAGACAGACTCGATCAGTCTTTGATCTTTGGGTTGCTGCTGATATTGCATTTTGTGCGTGTGTGATAGGAGGAAATGAAGCGTAAGCTGATGGTGGGTAGGCAGTCAGGCAGGCATTCGAGTACATATTGTTGGATGGCTGGATGATGGCTTATGTTGATGAAACATTTGTAATGGTAATTTGTTTGGGGAGATTTTTATGATTTTTTTTTTTTGTAATTTTTCTTGTGTTCTTCGCTTTTTTTTTGTTATTTTATTGCACTTTTATTGAAGTTCAGGAGTCAATGATCGTCTGCTGTAGATGTTGTTGTTATTGTTCTTCTTCATGAATGTTTATTGTACCCGCAGTTATCATCAAAGGAATTAATTCTTCTTGTATCTACTGCACACACACAATGTGTGCGTGTGTGTTCGCCTGTCTTTCGTGCACTTTATTGAATATTTTGTTACAGTTTGTGTGCGTGTGTGTGGAGATACATGCTTTGGCGTAGTGGAGTCTCTAAGCGGGTTGAGCACGGAAAATAGCACATAAAAAACTAAAAGCCCATAAAACTAGTAACTAATTTGATATGATTTTCGTTTTATTTTACATAAAATCACTTTTGTTTAGTCTATTGTGGCTTTTGTTCTCTGCTACTTTCATAAATTCAATGCTTCGCTGATGCACTTGAAAATGTTCTTCGAAATTATGAGATTGATACGCAAAAGCTACCCAGAAAAGATAGTCAGGCATACAAGGAATATGAATTTGAAACTCGAGAGTGCATACAATGCATCCACCTTTTTATCATTATTATAGGGTCCTCCATCTGACGTTTTTTTTTTCAACTAATACTTATTTCGTGAATGATAAGACTTAGCTCATGTCTGATTTGACAGATAATTAGTTTTATCCTTCCGCGGAATGAATATGGTTGTGTATACGCTTGACCAACGCTGGGAATCTGGGCCTGCGGTCGACTTACAGAAGATGCCGATTTTGCCAAAAAAAAATCATCTTTTAAGATGAAGCTCATTTTGATTTTGGCGGGTATGTAAACAAGCAAAATTGTCGCATTTGGGGCACAGAAAACCCGCACGCATACATTGAAAAGCCGATACACCTAAGACGAGTCACTGTTTGGTGCGGATTTTGGTCCAGAGGTACAATTGGGCCATTTTTCTTCGAAAATAAGCACGGAGTGGCCGTTGAAGTCAATAACGATCGTTATCGGGCCATACTGAACGAATTTTTGTTCACAAAAATTGAAGAGGAGGATATTAGCAACATTTGGTTTCAACAGGACGGCGCTATACTCGATGTTTTGTGCCCTGTTTTTGAAGATCGCATTATCAGCCGCAGAGCTGATGTCGTTTGGCCACCTCGGATCTGCGATTTGACACCGTTGGACCATAATTTGTAGGGTGCCGTCAAGGATGAGTGTTACGCCAACAAGCCAGAGACAATTGACGTTTTAAAGGACAATATTCGTAAAGCCATTGGTGAAATACAGCTGCACACTATAGATAATGTGCTTAAAAATTGGACCGATCGTGTAGGCTACTGCATGGCCAGCCGAGGCAGCCATTTGAATGAAATTATTTTCTATTATTAACCGGAAAGATTGTACTTTCAAATAAAAAAGAAATTTGAGAGAATATTCAGTAGTTTTTTTTATTGCATTTTCAAAAAAAAAATTTATTTGGCGGACCCTTTATTATTACTATCACTGAGGTATAGTATATGTATTTACGGTTTTCTTATAATATTTCCCCCAAACTCGTCCAACTGACGAAATTCAGGATATCGGTTGGTGCCAACCACGATAACTCCCTACATAGTATCTGATAGGCACCTGATACTTCCATCTAAAGTGCATCAAAACCTCACATGTACCCAGTATGTGCCTTATATTGGGCTTGAGACTATTACCATTCATGTTCATTTAGCCTGCAATGACTGGTCCAAAGCCCGATCAATATCTTCAGGTTGTCTTTGGGCATTCCTGTGTAGGATTAAAATCTCTTCCTGTTATAGTTACCCAACAAAAGATAAGATTGTTTCAGACCCGTATTGCCAATGAAGTATACCCGCCTCTCATTACCCTCACTTTCGTTGAGTATACCCTTCCAGGACTCCCTTCTCAGTCCAAAAAAGTTCTGGCCTTACCAGTGGAGTGAAACCTCCCTTTTTAGCCAGTTCATCGGCCCTTTCATTTCCTGGAATTCCCACGTGACCCGGAACCCAGTATGAGCTAACCCAGCTGGTTCAGTTTAGCCAGACAATCCAGATGTAGTTTTGAGCCAACCTCATAGTGCTCGAATGGCGGCCTGACTATCAGATAGTATGGCCATGTACTGTCTTCTATATTTCTTTTCCTGGTTAAATTACGCACATTTCACAATTGCATAAACTTCCGCTGGAATATGCTGTCGAGTTTCCCCATAGGTTCTAGAGACAAATACTCTCGCGCCTGTACCTCTTTCAGTCTTTAACCCATCTGTAAATCACAAAATGCACCCACTAATACGTTAGACAGATTTCTGCCTTAATTTTGCAAAAGAAGAGGTAGGTAATTAGTGAAGGCGTGTTCAGCCTCTCCCCCAAGTGAACAAAATGAGATCCATTATGGAAGTTTTCCATAAAAGAAAGTAGAAAATAAATGAAACAGGAAAAAAAACAAAGAAAGGAAAGAAAAAATATGTAGAAAAAATGTCTAAAATCGAACTCCTCTGGCACCGCAAGTAACCTCTCCAGTCAGCTGATGCCCCACATAAATGAGGTCAGAAATTCTCGCAAAAGTAGCCCAGCCACTGCGCCTGCGTCTCGGAAGTGCAGAAAAATGGCCTCAAGTCAGGGCCATAGAAAGCTGTAGAGCATGAAGTCTCCCCTGTATCGCCATGACCTTTGCACTCTATGATGCAGCCATAAGTACACTAAGCATATGCCACAGAACCCCGGAATCAAGCACAGCTTGACACTGTAGCTATCTAGGAGTCACCTTGAGGTTATGTCTTCCGGTTGCAATGAAACTACGTAATGTTTTAAGTTCTACGCGAAGTTAAAATACAAACTATAGTAAACTCTTTGATTTCCAAAGTATAATTTCATATTGGCATGTCCAATTCTCGGCCACCAACAAGGGTACATACTTAATAATACATTACGTCAGATTTTATATTTTGCTTATGATGTATTAGGGAGATCGACTTTTCGACTTTTTCAAAAACACGTTTACGAAAAGCAGCACTTTGAAAAAAACCGGTTTTCGGTTAATAATAATTCAAATAACCGGTTAACCGGTTCTTTTGTTAAAATAAAATTGTTCCTAATTCTTGAAGTGCAGAGCTGGACCACGTCGTTTTAAAAATAAGCAGAAGCTAATGAAGAGCTTAAAATTAAAATGGCAATCAATACTTAGAATTAATACTAACAAATCTCATAAAAACTATGCCAAAACGGCGGTGCGAAGGCCATTAAAAACAAAGTTCATTACACAAAGTACTGAAAAATGCTTAAATTTCGTACAGCTTCTCAAGGAGCTCGTTCGTTTTTGTTATATTACTTGGTAGAGAATGGAGTTAAAGGTTTGTTATTATAGTTTAGGTGCCTAAGATAACAAAAATTAAATGTTTTAATTTGAATAAATTTATTAGGAATATAAATACGAATCCTTAATTGCCTCGACAAGAAAATTTTTCTTAGATTTTGAGCAGCACTGTATGTAAATTTATGCACCACATATTCAATAGTATGTGTGTCACTGTGGTATGTTAGGTAAGAACCCGCCTTCCAACCAAAAAATCCTCAGTTTAATCCCAGGCCACACAATCTGACAATTTTCAATAGCGATATAACCTCACAAAATTACTAGCGACTAGTTATGTGTATTTACGCTGTGAAAAACTTCGCTAACTAATATGAATATCTGCCGTTCGGAACCGGCGTTTGTGGGTTTACGGGCTTTCAATGAGTCTAGTTGATCATTCTCCATATATAAAAATCAATATTTATGCACAGAAGATGAGAAAAAGTTATTGTTGCTCAAGTGTTCATATCTTTTTCGATCTACCTTGGTTTTCACGTTCTTTGTGAGACGTTCAAGGTTGTCATAAATACAAAAATAATTAAATTTATACAAACAGTTACTCATGTTTTCAATACGAGTAAAAAATTAAATTTATTTAAGTTAACCGGTTATTCGTGTTAAATTAACCGGTTTATTCGGTGTTCGAAAGATGAAGATTTTGAAGAAACCGTATTCGACAAAACCAAAAAAACTGGTTAAAACCGGTCGAATAATAACCGTCCGCTCTCCCTATGATTTATAGATATCTGGTTGCAATAAAACTATACAAGATCTGACCACGATAATTTCTGAAGAAGAAATTCCGATTGGAGAATGTTTCATCTTCACATGTATGATGTGACGGCTCTAACTTATATTTTTTAACAAACAAACATGAATTCGTCCACTATTACGCTTCTTAAGCTCGTGGAAGATTACTCATTCCAGTACCACAATACGTGAATACGGAGCAGAATCTTTCACATGCTCAGCCATCTAGAGGACTACTCATTTCAGAGCCTCAAGAGAAATTATTGCAGTATCTTTTATGAGCTTCTCACAAGGTACATATATCGACCCCTTTGCGCTAAATTATCATATGTTACATTTCTTTTCGAAATTGAGTTTTTGATGCAAAAGTATTCCAAAGTAAGAAACCCACTGTGTAATAAAACATTACATCGATATTCGCAGTACTTAAGGAGATATAACACTTAAAAGTTGGTGTTGATGTTACCTGCCAAAGCATAACAATAAAGAAATAAAGTTTTCTTGTAAAATTTTATTTTTGTAATACGATAGTTTTGCGCAAATGTGTCGATATGGAAAATTACTTATTCCAGAACCTAAAAAGAAATCAGTGCAGTACCTTTATGAGCTTTGCAGCCGGCATAAGTATACATAAGTAAATCATTCTTGAATCTGAAGATTCAATTTAGAGGACTTGGAGTTCTATTAATTTCAGAACCTGAAAAAAATAAATAAATAATGCTTATCTTTAAGCGAATTTTTCTTTAATAGTTAAAATATGTATTTTATAGTAAAATCTTTAAAAACTTATCAAAAACAAGTGTATGTACCTTTACTATTAATTTACTCTTTTACTTTTTTCTAGTACTCATTTATACAACTGTGTTCATTTCTCTCTCTCACTGTCTCTTTCTATTTCCTCCACCATTTAAATATTTTTGTTATGGGATCATAAATTATTCCCATTTTTTTATGTGTTCCATCAAAATTATTTACCGATATGAAAATTTATTACTTTTGTTTACTCTCTTATATTTGTTGTTATTGTTGTAGTTAAGAAGAAGAATTTATGCTGATTATTGATATGTTTTACGGGGTTTTCTCCCTTAATTTAAAGCAAAAAAAAATAAAAAATTTACGACATTTTTATGACAACATTTCATGACAGACAGCAACAAGAATTAAACAACAACACTTGCTATCACCACTCAGCACTGCATACACGCTTTCGCTTACTCATTAAAGCAGTTGAAAACAACAATAAAACTAAAAACCTCTGCTGCAGAGCTGTTATGCTCACTTTTATGGCTGTTCTTTATGAGAGCTTTTATGTGTGGCTCTATGTGTATGTTGGTTAGTGATAAAGATAGCGAAAGCGACAGGACTCTCAGCTTATGAATGTTTCTTAATCGTAAATATCACTTTATGACTTGAAAAAAAAACAATCACCACATAGTGAAAGAAGTAAAAGAGTAAAAAGAAAGTACATATAGCCGAAATGAAATGTTAAATAAAGCAACACAAACTACACCAACATAACAGCAACAGCAGTGATATTAAATATTTTCCTTAACATTTCCATTACCATAACCGTTGTTGTTGTTTTCTACTTGCCTCTTACAGTTAAAAGTTGTTTCTGTTTTTGATTTTCTTTTATAAAACACATGCGTAAAGGTTCTCTTATGAGACAACAATAAACTTTTCTGTCTTCTTTAGCCAAATAACAGCAACAAAAACGAAAAAGGCATAAAAAGTAGGATAAAAGAGTGTTGAGTTAAAAGTGGGGTTTTCAGTTTTTACGACAAACACGAGTCAAACATAAAATTGCGTCTTAAAATTAGGAAAAAAAAATAACAGAAACAACTACACAAACATGTTACATTTTGTTACAAACAGTTACACACCCACACATACCTACACAATATTTAAATATTTTTGTTTTTCAAATTAAATATTTTGCTATTGAGAACGCTTAAGCTTAACCGTGGGCCGCCGCTTGAACCTTTTACATTTTCTTCTACTTGAGACCAGAAATCTGGGGAAGAACGGTGTGGCCGAGGAACAAATTCTCTTCATTGGACAATCAACTACAAAGAGATGCGCTCTACGAAAAATACGAGTACTACGTAAGAATATATGATTATTAGGAATTAATTACCTTATTTCGTTAGAACACGATCCGTTATAGTACCGATAGAACAATGCCACGCCACATTTCACCACACCCCACATTTCGACGATACTCTAACGAATCGATAAAATTGGCAATTCTACCGTAATAAACACCATATTTCTCTCCTCTACGCGGCCGAGAAGCAATATAATAAACTTTGGAGCACCGATCCATACATTAGAGTTATATTCCATTTTAGGTCGGTATAGATCTTGGAAATATTGGTGAAGTACTCCTTACACCGTCTTAAGAAACCGAGGCACTGCAATGCTTCTTTCGACACGCGAAATATGTGATCATTCCAACGAACATCACCACAAATATTGTTGACCAGAGCATCAAGAGCATCTGATTTTCAATATCTACATTACACATCTGTATGTCAAGAAACCACATTGGATCCTGCGAGCATTAAAATCGACCCAGTTCGCCCTCACTCAGAAATTTTCGACATATGATCAAAAAAATATAAATGACAATGTTTCTGTAATCTGCGAAAGAGCAAATAGGATTGGAAGTGAGAAGAGGAAAGTTGTTAAGAAATACTATAGAGTGGGAGCAAGAACAGAGTCTTGCGGTACCACTGAAATTATTCTGAACTCGTCGGATGAAATCCCATCTATAACCACTCTTATAGTGCGATTTCTGAGAAAGCTCGATATAAATCGACAGACGGTCACCAAAGGCAATAAGTTTCGATACGAGCGCCTCACATCAAACTCTATCACCAATTCCATGAAATGACTTATTCCACCTTTCGGAGAATAACGCTATCAGATAACCGCTAGAGCGCGTCCTACGGAAACCACATTGACGATCGCTCAGCAAATTGTTGGAGCGCAAATACTTTGCAAGGTGGTGATTAATCATATTCTCTATAACTTTGAAAAGTGCCGAACAAACTGCTATTGGACGGTAGTTTTCAGGATTACTAGCCTCACTCTCTTTAGGGATTGACGGTACATTGTCAATCTTCCAGCACGATGTAATAAAACAAACACGATAAGACGCACTGAAAAGATTAGCCAATGGACGCGCAAGCGTCGAAAAGCACTGCTTCAGGACCAGTGCTAAATACCATCCCGGCAAGATGACTTGATAATGTCGAGAAAGACTATTCTAGGCATAGTTACTGATATTCTTTCAAGTTCGGGCTGTGGTTGAATGCTTTTCGCCAAGTTTCAATTACTTTTACTACATTTGATCTAGGAGGTTTGCTTTTTACTCGGTTCGTAAACGTATGGCCATATTTTATAAGGACTAGAACCGAAAAAGCGCGGTTCCCAAGACTTTTATTGAATAACAAAAGATTTTACTTCCAGTGAAAGACTAAGAACTTTAGCACGAAATCGCTGCTCGAAAATAACACTTTCAAGCCTAAGTACTACAGTACATGAAGATCCTCGAGACTTATGCCTTGGTTTAGTCGAAATTTCCATGAATGGGATAAAAATATCCATCCACAGCCTTATAATATTAACAACCATTTCGGCTATGAAACCGCCGTGAGAATCGAGGATATAAAGTTTCCAATTGATTTCGCATGGAAATCGTTGAGTTTAGCCCAACGTGCTTTCCTGTGATTGAAAACCAAACGCCTCGTAGCTATATGGGACATGTTATGTAGCGTGGAAAAAGAAAAAGAGGCAGAAATGGTACAATGACCCAAATTTCCGAGAGAGAGATGCAAGAACCTCAACTGCATACTTCTTAGGGTGTAAAGTGAGGAAAAGGTGCTCATCTACACACGATATATGTATGGGTAGTATTGGTCTTCTGCAGTTGTGCGACCTGAATGGCGTAGCCAAGACGAATTGAGAACATTGTAATCACCGGCAGCAATAATTTCACTACTCAAGTGAGTCGAAGTCAAACATGGCAACCTCTCTTCCCGCTCTTAAACTTCTATACTGAAACACGAAGTACAAAAGACTTGCCCTTATTCTGAATTTAAAGGCAGATAATTTCTGCATTATACATGCCAAAAGCTTGCTGACATTGGTACACAACTTCATTTCGAATGCAAGTTTAGGTCGTAATTGAGTTCACAAATTGCAAGATAGTTGATTTACGATGCCCAAAGAAAACGGAAACAGAAACCACAAAGATAGAAGCAGAGTAATAAAAGGAAGAAAATTAAAATGAATCCCGCGTTGCTTTTGATTGATAGAGCAACTTCCTTCGAAAAGGTGACATCTTCAAAAATCAATTGTCTCAACATGGTATCAAAAAAAAAAGGTCAAATACTGAACGATAACCAAATGAAACGGCATATTAGCGAGAATTGAATGTATAAATTAAGCAGCGTATCTTTTACAAATGGTTTGTTTTGGAGGCCTTAGTCCACGAAAATTATTGTCATGCCCAAGCAGAAGTTGAAAAATCATTGTTAGCCACTTAAGCAGTAAAATCAAGACATTTTCAATCAACAGAATTCATCCAAAAGCAAAGTAATTGGGTACAACACGAGTTAAATCTGAGAGATATTTCAGAACGCTACCTATTCTGAACAAATGTTTCCTTAGCCAAGCCGCAACCAGAATGAGTTTTTTTCTCAATATATCCCCTCTTTTGTGTCACTGTTACACTGTAGTAGCTGGTGCTTTTAACATTACAGTAATAAAACTGACTTTTGGTAAAGAGGCTTATGAGTGTGAAGGGGGTAGATGGAGGTAAAGGAAAGAAAGAAGCCGGTTCATTACTTTATTTTTTTTATTTCCATTTTAATCCTGACAATGATACTTTTTCTAATGACGATTGTGAGAAAGAAAGAGAAATTTCGCCCAAAATCATAAAAAGGACTGCTTGCTGTTTTACTACCATACTTCCTCTAGAGCGGTAATTCCCAGTTTTATAGTTTTTTTCAACCCAATATCAGCACTGCCACCACCACCACTAACACTATTTCATACAAGCAACTTAAGTTTATGTTAAATGTTATTCCCATTGTCGTTGTTATTGTAGTGGTTGTTGCTTTTAGTGTTATTCACATTGTTGCCAACCATTCAGTCATCCCTTTCTAAAACTAACAAAATGTAATGATGAGAGTTGTTTTTACCGTTATTTTTTGTTTCGTTCTTATTATTATTTTACATATACAGTTAAAGTTGAAAAATTAGGATGAGAATGAGTAATTTCGTGAGAGAAAGAGAGAGAGTTTGAAAGCATTAGCATAGTAAGCTGATATACAGTGCAAAAAGTAATATGGTTGTTATTGTTGCTGCTATGGTTGTAAAAATAAGGCAAAGAGATCCTTTTTTTTTCTTTGGTGTTGTTATTACTTTTGCTGATTTGTTTTTGTTGTTGCTTGGTTTTTGGTGCGGCTTTATTACAGCGAAAAAACAAATGCTATAAAAATCCTTTATACTTTACTTTATTTTACTTTCTTTTATAGTATTTGTTGTTATTGCTGTTTTAGTTGTTGTTGCAGTTATTTTTATTTAGTTTCATTTCATATCGTGGTATTACAACGTTAAGTTTTTATGGTCTTCCATGTGGGGTGAGTGTGGTGTGTTTACTAGTGTGAATAAATATCAGTATCTTACTAACAACAGCACAACACAAGGCAAAAGGGGTGGAAATTTGAATTTGGCACACAGTAACACATATACAAGCATAAACAGTCAAATAAAACGCATAACACTCATACAAAACAATGACGATGTATACAAACAACGAGAACGATGACGATGACGACGAAATCATTTCATTCTTTTTGACATTTATTGATGCCATAAAGTAGAGAATTTATGTTTCATGGCGTCTATGCTGTTATTGCCGCCTGCCATAGCACAACTGTGCTGTTAAAATACTGACTATTACAGCTTTTAATGCTTTGACTGCTGCTGCTGCCTTTGTTAGCGCTCAGCTACATAATTTTATAGCTACCATTTGTTCTCCACCCTTCCTTTCTTCCTTTCTTTTGAAATTGTTTGCCGGCCGGCCGGCTGACTGGCTGGCTGGCGGGATAGCATGTCCTTATTTGAATTCCATCTAGTTTGTTTGGTTTCCATTTGTAAAACCACACCACCATTATAACTCTTGTCAATTTTAAACGCCTGGAAAAAAGGTATTTAACAACCAAAAGCATTTTTATGTCTAGTGAACAGAATATCTTAAATACACGTCATGTTCTCTATGGACAAAAGAAATTCGAACCAGGAATTTAAGAACCATTCTGTCATAAGGAGCTGAAAAGGTGAAAATATTACCGCGCATAACAAAGTATGAGTAATTTTGAATACCCTTAGAGTTCTTGAGTGATAAGATCAGTAGCAAATCAACATACTCTTGGACAGAATAAGCAATCAAGTCTACTGGACTTGACGTTTTAAAACAAATATCACTGGTACACATCAAATGCCTAAATCAACTGTTAAGGCCATGCAAAACATTTCTAATAGTAAACTGTGTGCCGGTGTGGTATGGTAGATAAGAGTATTCACGCTATGAAAGTCAATGACTGACTATCAGGTTTAGTCGTTTGACATGTCAAAAAACTTAAGCGTATTCCAAAAGCCTGATGATGTGGACAAAAAGTGCATATATGTGACAGATTTTTAACAAGTGTGTCCGACTTAATAATCTTTTGGAAATTTTCAAAAAGTAGTGATTTCTGTAAGATCAAAATTGCTTTTTGTGAGGCTTATGTTTTGTATGACAGAGTGGCATACAATTACACATTTTGTTTCGATTTTCTTATGTAGGAAAGGAATCTATCAAATTTTTATTTGACATAATCACACGAATTTATAGGATGGTCAGTCATGGCCGTTCGGAGCCGGCGCTTGCGATGCTTTTTGTCTTTCGAGAATAAGACCCAGTGATAACCCCCACTCAAGTAGTGCATTTTGCTTGTACTAGAAAAATGGGTTGTGGAAAGAAGGATAAAGAGAGTAGTGTTTATGGACGTTCGATTTAAGTCACTCATGTCGTAAGTGGCAGGGAAGACTTTCGCGGAAAGATTGTTCCATAGAGGAACAAATTCTTCCTATAAAGTATTGTACGATTCACTGGACAATCAACTACGAAGAAATCCGTCCCACGAGAAATATGAGTAATACGTATGAGTAATATATGATTATCGGGAATTAATTCCTTAATTTCGTCAGAACATATTCCATTAGAGTATCGATAGAACAATAAAACACACGCCACACTGAGACGATGCTCCAATGAATCTCTAGAGTTGGCTACCCTGCCGTCATTAACAAGTATCCTCGCCCTCTCGTGTACGCGTCGAGAAACTTCAATATAGACTTTGACCCATACATAAGGGTTCATCATATGCAGTGAAGTATTTCTTGAAAACCGAGGCACTAAAATGATTCCTTCGACACTCGAATTATGTGATCGTTTCAACGAACGTCACAGTGAATTCTCACGCCCAGAACAGCAAGAGCATCCGATTCCTCAATACTACATTACCCATAGACACAGATGACACCACATCTGCGTGTTAAAAACAACATTGGGTCTGGCGTGTATTAAAATCGACCTTGTACATGCAACCTCACTCGAAAATTTTCACCAGGTCGCTTGTGAGTGTGTCGTTCATATTCATTCTTTTCGCCCCAATTTCCCTAGGACTCGGCCAACAATCAAATGAATATGAATGACAAATATTGCTGTCATCTGCAAAAGAGTAGATAGGATTGGAAGTGGGAAGAAGAAAGTCGTTAAGAAATATTAGTAATAGATTGGGAAAAAAGGACAGAGCCTTGCGTTACCCTTGAGTTTATCCTGAACTCGTTGAATGAGACACTATCTATAACCACTCTTACTGAGTGACCTCTGAAAAAGCTCGATATAAATCGAGAGAAGAAGCAACAAGTTTCAAAATGACAGCCTCATATCTTACTCTCGCTAAAACCATAAATGGACCTGTATCACTTCTCCGAGAGCAACGCCAGCTGTAGAACGGCTCTTGCGGAAACCGTACTGACGATCGCTTAGCAATTCGTTTTACTGCAAATACCTCACAAAGAGGTGACTAATAATATACCCATAACTTTAGAGGGTGCGGAACACACTGATATTGGGCGGTACTTCTCAGGGTTACTAACCTTGCCCTTTTTAAGGATTGGCTTAACATTAGCAACCTTCCAGAAAGATATTATAGCACCGGCGTAAATGGACGCCCAAGCGTCGAAGAGCACTGCTTCAGGACCAGTGCTGACTTATTAATGCTATTTTGCACTGGAGATGTCGCGGTAGTTATAGATGTATGCATGTAATAGTAAACGGACCATTCCATAATATCATTTATCCCTTATTATTACTATGTTTCCTTTAATTCCTACAAGGGACATAGGGCCCCAACAAATTTATTTCTCCCGACTTTGGGCAAGACGAGTTCTCTTAAGCTCATTCCACGATTTGTTGATTTCGAATACTTCTTTGTCAAGTTGCCGGCATCAAGTATGGCTAGGGTGTTCTCTCCTTCTGCTGCTTTAAGGATTCCACTTGATGCCATTCCTATTTATGTCGTGTTGTGGTCTGCGTATCATAGGTCGATCCACCTCCATTTCCGTAGCTTGATTTCAATGGCTATAGAGGTATGGTGTGTTGTCTCCCATAATTAATGGTTGCTTATGATGTTTGGCCAAAAAAAATTCAGAATTTTACGTAGGTATCTATTTGTTTGGAATATCTTTTTGAGAGTCATCTAATCCTTTCATTATGCCTCCGAGGTAGCAGAAGGAGTCTGCCTCGCCAATAGATTACTGGTATATGGTTTGTAGATAGGACTCTTCGAGATGCTCAGTCTCAGAGCGCTATATAGGACATCAGATCTTATTCGCATGGTCCACACCTCCTAGACGAACGAGTCGACATCTAATGCCCCCCATTTTCATTCATTCGCTTGCAGGCCATCATTGGCCATGCTACAGCGATTGGAGTAGTAGTGTAAGCATATTAGGTACGCCTTTGCATTTCAGAGCTCTACATATCATTGTCTGATTAATAGTGTCAAAGGTCTTCTCTAAGTCAAAGAGAGTTAAGTATAACTGTGCCCACCGACCGTTCTTATTTAAAGATTTTTTATTTAGTCGATGCAGGATTTGCTAAGGCTAAAGCCTGCTTGTTCATTGCGGATATCTGCTTGCAGCGTCTTTGAGAATTCTTTATCTAGAATATTCGCTATCAAATCATTCACTGTTGAGAGTCGTGCTATCATTCCCACTCTGTTCTACCGGCGGTCAAATGGTATCCTCACGTTATTCATGTTGAAAACACTTTACTTAGGAAATGCATGCCGCCTAAGCTGATTAACACATTCGTAGTTTTCTTGGAAGAGGTGGAACCACTTTTAAAAATTAATTTTTTTATCTCTAAAGAAAAGAAGCATTAATACCATGGTTGGAAACCCACTGGGTAAGCCTTGCGGTACCCCTGAGTTTATCCTGAACTCGTCGGATGAGACTGCATCTATAACCACTCTTATAGAGCGATCTCTGAGAAAACTCGATATAAATCAGGAGAAGTGACTACCGACACCAAAATCAATAAGTTTGGATATGAGAGCCTCGTGCCAGACTCTGTCAAACGCCTTGAAAATATCCAGGGCCACAATTTTACTCTCACCAAATCCATGAATGGACCTATTCCACCTTTCAGAGAGTAGCGCCAGAAGATCACCAGTAGAGCGACCCTTACGGAAACCGTATTGACGATCGCTCAGCAAATTGTTGGACTCTAAATACTTCACAAAGTGATGATTAATCATACTCTCCATAACTTTGAAAAGTGCCGAACAAACTGCTATTGGGCGGTAGTTTTCAGGGTTACTAGCCTCACCCTTTTTAGGGATTGGCGTTACATTAGCAATCTTCAAGCAAGATGAAAAAACACCCGCGAGATAAGACGCACTGAAAAGATTAGCCAATGGACGCGCAAGCGTCGAAGAGCACTGCTTCAGGACCAGCGCTGGAATGCCATCCGGCCCAGAAGACTTATTTACGTCGAGATTTGCAAGAACCTTTTTTACTGCACGGGCTCGAAAGAATATACTAGGCATAGTCTCTGATACTCTTTCAAGTTCGGGCAGTGGCAACATTTGAGCCAGGAGGTTTGCCTTATCAACCGGGTTATTGAATGTTTGGTCATCCTTTATAAGGACTGGAACCGAACTAGCGCTGTTCTTAAGCCTTTTAATGAATGATCAAAAGCTTTTACTTCCCCGCGGGAAAGTAAGAACTTTAGAACGTAGGCGCTGTTCGTATAGAGTCTTTTCGAGCTTAAGTACTGCGGACTCGAAGATCTCGGCTGTTTGCGTAACGAATCTGAATGCTTTCTCTCTGGATCTGACTGATTAAACCAAGATTGATTTCTTGATTTAATCGGAAGCTTTCTGGATGGAATACAATTATTCATTCCTAGCTTTATTATATTGACAACCATTTCGGCCATGGCATTCACGTTTGAATCAAGAAAACAAAGTTTCCAATTGAAATGCCTATAGAAATCATTAAGCTCAGCCCAACGAGCCTTCCCGTAATTGAAAACCAAGCGCTTCGTAGCTGTATGTGAAGCGTTGTGAAAGGTGGAGAAGGAAAAAGAGGCAGAAATGGTACAGTGATCCGAATTTCCGAGAGGTGCAAGGACCTCAACTACATACTTTTCAGGGTGTGTAGTGAGGAAAAGGTAAAGGGTGTTATTTTGGTGCCCCTCTACACACTATATGTGAGCAGGTTCATTCACTACTTGCGCAAGGTGGTTGTGCGTGGCAAATAGCTTCACGTATTGGCCCTCTGGAGTTGTGTGGCCTGAATGGCATAGCCAAGACGAATTATGAACATTGAAATCACCAGCAACAACAATTTCACTGTTCGGGTAATTCGCAAGGATACTTGATATGGAATCGAAAAGAGAGTCAAAGCCAGATAGGGAAACCTCTCTTCCCGCGTTTGGGCTTCTATACAGGAACCCGAAATGCAAAAGATGTGCCCTGATTTTGATTTTGATTTTTCATATGAAAGCAGACTCGCTCTAATTAATCTGCCTACTTTAAAAAGCCAGAGAATCATTATTTTTAATGTTCCAGTTAGGCCTTCCCGCTACTTTCAGTTAATAAATATAAAATATCGCAGATCTGTATATGCCAATAATGACTCCTTTCGTCAGATATGCTTACAATTCAATAATCTATATCATTTAATTGATTTTTCTGAGAGTAATGAAATTTTGAAAAGAATTTTGAATTTGAATTAACAATTTTTATTTTTTAAATTTTGTATTTTCCTTAAACTCTCTAACTTTTGTCTGTACGCAGTTAAATTTCCATAAACCAAATAAATAATAAAAATAAATAAAAAATGGCCTCAAACTAAATTTGCTTTTAATGTTGTAAATTCATTCGATGTTTTGGCCATCGTTAGCCACAATATTTTCTCATCTTTCTGTACTATAGGATGGGTTTGGCAAAGTTGCATAACCAATATTTTCTAGATAGTTTTTAACTGGTCTAGCAACATGTGGCCGAGCGTTGTCATGATGAAATATTATTGCTTCATCACAATTAACGGGCATTTTTTGGACAATTATCGCTTTAAACGAATAAATTGTGTTCCGTACAGTTCCGATTTTAGCTGCTCATAATACAATGGATGGGATTCTTCTAGTCCAAACAAATCAGTGCATTACCTTGGCTTCATAGCTATTCGTCTTTAGCGTGGATTCGATTTGTCGATCTTCACATGAGGTTTCTTGCGTAAGGAATTCATTATTCAACGCCAGCAAATTCTTTAATGAAAAACTGACTTATTTTTATGGCATCAGTAACAGTTCTATCAACGTCGCTCAATTCCAACCTTGCTTTTGTATGAATCCTGCTGTTTGATTTACTGAATTTTATGATAATAAAGTCATCGCTTCAACTTATCATATTTAAACTTTTTGGCAGTTTTTGTCACAAGCTTTCAAATTATATTTATTAAGTAAAGAAAAAATTAACGTAAACGATGTTTTATTGGCACTATTTCGTTCAATGACCACATAAACAGCTTACGTGTTATCGTGGCAACAGTCTCCGCGGTATTTATGTGCCAAAGACTTTCGAATTAATGTATCACGATGTGATTTGACGCTCTCTGTTATGCTGGGGGATCTCTGGAAAACTCATACGCCTATTGAAGGTTTATATCGTAATGCATCTGCCGTATTGAAGATGGCAAATTGTTGAGTAGAGCGATGATAGTCGGTGCCGTGTTTGGCTAGGTTGTGTCCTGTCATCACTACTATTGTCTGTCAATTAGTTTCCAGGATCCCTCATCTTATCTACAGAGTTTAACGCTGCCAGCGGGAGCAGCTGGTCTAAAGATTACTGTGGCAAAATAAAACTCTCTGTATTGATGCCACGATTTATAATTGGCAAGGATGCATTAGGAGATTAATTAAGTCACAGTTTTATGTGAGTAACGCTGCGGTGCCTGAGGCACGATTGAAAACAATGCGTCTACCAACATGAAAAAACCACATATGAGTATCAAATCTTGACATGGTAAAGTGTCAGAGATTATCTCACGATCTAACCGATCTATGGATCACGGCACCCGGTTAAGAATAGTATCTCCACATCGAGCTAGCGATCTTGCTGCGATTTGGGTATAAATCACAGCCACCACGTTGCTCGTACAAGGGGGCCTTACTACTCTCCGGTCAGGTAAGTCCCAAATGACTTCAGACTGGTGACCAATAAAAACCAATCTAAAATAAAAAACCAACATTACTAAATGAAAACAAACAAACAAACGATCACACAAACATACGATCGGCACAATCAAGCAACCTTACAAACAACACAATCACACAGACAGTACGCTCAAAATACTGCAGAACACATTATTCCCTAACCACAGGATCTCTCCATACTCGCCGAGCCTTTGTACACTGCTATCCTTCCTCAACGTTTCGCTAACGTCCACCACTTTCCTCTTAACAATGGCTCCCATTGCTCACAAATCCCTAATGTCAACGTAATGGACGATAGGGGCAAGAAATCCACTGGTTTACGTGAGTCCCTCCACGCTGGCATACCCAAGCGTAATAGAGGATGTCGACCAATGCTGTTATCTTGGGATCATCATAACCGCAAACGGAGGATCGGCTGAGAATATAGAATTTAGATGATTGATTACAGAAGGCACGCCAGAGGCTTAGTCGTCTTAGATCCATCTGGAGTTCCTCCTTCTCTTTGTGTACGAATATAAAATCCACTCTTTTGTATAGTTTCAAAACTGTAAACGCTGCGACACGTGATTGAGAAAGATGCAAGTTTTTGTGAACCGTTTCTTCGCAGGATTTTCTAATTTTCTGGACGAGGACTACTTACAACCCCTTGTTCCGGCGAAAGGCATGTTATCATCTTCTTTCGAACGATATAAGGGGAGGACAGATTAATACCGGAGTAAACAGTAAGGAAAAGAGTTGAACTGAAGTGAAAGCTTTGGCATAGAATGCTACAACTGCTCCTTATAGAAACGATGGGAAAGTATTATTATTTCGTTCAATGACTAAGTAAAAATAAATTATAGGTATTTACCCACCAAAATGTCATATAAGTTATTGAAAACACAAATCTTGTGTAAAAGCTATACCATCTGCTGTGAAATCCTCTTTTTGAAGTTATACATCCAATATTATAAGCGTATCCCATTGAGCCAGAGTACCTTTAACTAAAATCACTAACTGTAAACTACTCTTTTAACCCAACCACACCCATTAATCCGTGCTGTTATTAAATTTACTTAAAAATTCATTTAGAAATTGAAAAGCAATTAATAAGTATTTTCATTGTTTAAATTATTCTTAGGGAATTGCTTTAAAGTATTTTTACAGCAGGTAATATCGCTTCAATAATTGTTTATTACATTTTATAAACTTATTTTCAATTTAAATACGACTTTTTTTTATTAATTCATAAAGTTCTTTTCAAAAATTTCTATATCTATGAGTATATTTAATTAAATTTAAATCTCTTTACTACTTACCTTTATCTCTCTACTACTTACCTTTATATATAAAAAACTATAATTTCCCATAAAATTTCTCCTTAAAACGGGTAATTATTGTTTAAATACCCCATTGAAAATTTGTTTCAAATTAAGTTTCTTAAAAAAAAAACAACGAATCATAAAAAGATCAGTAGCACAGCCATAATGAAATTTCAATAAAAATAAAAATACAAAAGCAACTACAACAACAACAATAAAACAACAACGAATTAACTGTAAAATGTTTACAAAAACACAGCTAATTTCCTTTGATCAAATAGTTGGTAATGCCGCCAATATAACAACACAGCGGCAGCGACAGCAAACAATAACATTTTACACATGTAAAATAAGGCATAAACACTTACGCACACACGCAAACATATTCAGTTTTACATGTGTACTACTACAACAACTCTAATGACAACAACAGCTATGGGGAAAAATAGCAAAAGAAGAACAACAACAAAAACTATTGTAACAAAAAAAGTATACAAAAAGAAAAGCATAAGAACCGCATAAAAAGTGAAGAAATCAGAAATTTTACTGTGAAAGACGAAGTAAATCTATCTGTTAACACAAGTGCTGTAAAATAAACAACAACTTAAAGCGAGCGAATGAAATGAAAATCAAATCATATGCACAACACATTGTGTAAATGTAACGGTTACGATGACTTACAAGTATATTGCAGAGTTGTTGCAGCTTTTTTTGGTACTTTTTCTTTGTTGTTGTTTTATATGAATTTAGTTTATTATTTAGCGCTCAAACACGTGTACAGATGAATAGTTTGAAGCGGTAATTGTCTACACTTGTCACTTTCAAATAGTTTCTTCGCTAACCACAAGCTGTCTGCTAAAAGACAATTGTCACTTTTTGCTATAACAGTAATATCGGGTGTTTTTTAGAGGTTCATAACTTTGAGTTGGCAACAGAGCTTTATTTGATCACCGATTTAACAGCTAATAGTTGCTTTCAGTGGCATTTCATTATGGATACTCTCACACCGCCGCCATTAAAAATTTTGTTCGCCGATAATTCCCATTATTGGTTGAGTGGGTACGTAAATAAGCAGAGTATCCAAATGTCAATGCTGTGTGTTGTAAGAACATGATTAGAAATTTTTTCATTCCTTAATTAGCTGGTATTATTCTTGCTGATATGTGTTTCCAATAGGATGCAGCCCCATTCCACAAAGCGCGCGGTACAATTAATTTACTGAAAGAAACTTTTGATGAAAGAGTAATTTCACGTAATGGTCCAACTAATTGGCCAGCAAGATCGAGTGTTTTCATTCCATTGGATTATTTTCATTGGGGTTATGTCGACGTCGATAAACAACCACAGACAGTTGTACACCTGAAAATCAACATTCGTAAAGTTATTGGCGAAATAAGCCACCAATCTGCGAAAAGTTTGTGAAAATTGGTCTTCCAGATTGTGGCTTGTACGAGCTAGCAATTAATTTTAAAATTCGCTACATAGCAGTGTTATAAGCAAATTTGTTTGTTATCAGAATTGTTGTTGCATTTAGGATGACAAATGCTCTTTGCTCTGGTCCACACCCGTTCAAAAGTTCAAGCTATATTCATCAGGCTTTCAGTCTACCGATCCTCTGCATTTGCAATCTGTGCCTATTTTCAAATCATCCAAATCTCCTAACTTCTAGACATGAGTGGGCCCCTAAATTGTTAATCCCACTTTCATTCGCAAAAAACATAGCACACCGTTTTGTTCACTTGAACAGAAGTCTAAGATCATTCAGTATCACAACCTGCACATACATTGACATGTCAAGTTTGGTTTCGTATTAGACTCTTGAAAACTTATAAATGACAATGATATGTCACCGTTTGGGGGTGATGTGGTGTAGTGGTTAGAGCGCACGCATAACAACACCAACGACCCAGATTCGAAACCTAGTAGAGGACATGACGAAGAAAAAATTTAATTGTAGTTTCGAATGTTTAATAATAAAAAAGGCTTCAATTTCTTCCCTCCAGACAACTCCATCTAAAAAAATATAAAGAAAAAAGCCCCCCTGACCCTTCTCACATACCTCTGGCGATGATGACAAACATTAGAGCAATGATCAGGAAAAACACGCCACCTACTGGGAAAAAATTACAATGCTAAAGTAAACGATCACCACCAATTAGCAACGATCTTCACCACTACACAAAAAAAATCATATGGTGGAAGCTACAGCGGATTAATCATCTACTTACGAGTAGCTTGAAATATCAAATTGATTAAAGAAACTTAAACAAAACAATAGCTGCTTTGTGGAAAGCCAATATGCTCCCTAGAAGAGTGACGGAGAAAAAAAATTTCATTGTTTATCCCTTGTTCTAAAGTTCTACGGTCGCGTGCATGGTTCTTTTCAATATCAACTCTGCAGTGTAATTTTAAGCTAAGACTTCAGTCCTAAAACTGATACAAACTTTAGCTCTAGTAAATATACTGGGCTTCAATCCGCCTTTAAAGGCCTTGACAACTCTAATTCGAGACACCAAGTTTTAGCTTAAAAAGTAGCAAATACTCAGTGTGCTTCTTAAATCTTGACGTTCAAGAACTAAGTGAAAGGGGCGGCGATTGATTTTAGCGCTTTTTTCTCCTTTTCTAAAAAGTAAGTGCAGAACAGTTTTGAAAAAAAAGGAGGTTTATATAAATTTGATGGTTCCCTTTAAAAAGGACCATAGGATTCTGTTAAATTCTCACCTTCCTGGTTAGTTATCGCACCCCACTACGAGAAGTAAGCGTACCGATCTTGGGCCGTCGAACGGATTATACGGGCCTTACCCTAAGCTTCGATAGAACATATGAGCCTAAAATACCTAGGGATGATTGAGTTGCGGGATTTGCTCTTCGGGACGACTCGATCACAATCTATACCTATAGCTCGAAGACAGAGGAGGCCATGGGATCGAGTTTTTGCTCTGCTGAAATTGCCATCTCGGACTCTCTCAGACTGCCCAATGACTGCACTGTGCAGGTTTGCGCCATCGATAGGACTGCTAAGTGTATCGGGAACTAGATTGAAAGTACGAATATTGATTTCTATGTGAAAAGTCGTGCGTCGATATATGCTCTTAGTTCCAACGTAGTTAGATCACTAGCCCAATTTGGGCGACACCATGTCGTACTGATATGGTTCTCGAGTCATGGTGGAGTTCGAGGAATGCGTAACTAAAGGGTGAGTTTAGCTCTTCTCTGTAAATGGAAAGGGCCCGAACTCACCTGACTTTTGAAAAGGATTTGATTATGGTTCTTGCGGATATAATTATTGTCTACTATATAACTAGAGCCACTATATGTCTGAGCGTATAACTATAGGAGCTGTCAGGATGAGGTGGAAGAGGAATCGGTTACAAACTTTCTGCGAGTATCCCGCTCTACAAGAGTTAGACTAAGGCATCTTGGTTCACGTCTTCTCCACGTCTGGACTATCTCAGGGATCCATCACTGACGAATCTGAACTATTTATTTTTTGTCACTCTTGGAAGCATATGGCTTTCCACAAAGAATCAGTTGATTTTCAAACTAAATAGATGATGAGCCTATTGTTCGCCTTTATATGAATGTGTAGTGGAGAAAATCCTTGCTAAATGGTGGTGGTGGTTATACTTACTCAGCATTGCTATTTTCTCATGACCATTCGTGTGATGTTTGTCAAAATAGCCAGAGTAAGTAAGCTGGAATGTCAGATAGATTTGTCTGAAGCCTCTTTATTAAACAATCGAAACCGCATTCGAACCTGTGGCGGTTGTGGTATTTTATTATTTAGAATCGCAGACAAATTTAGCATCATTCAGGCAGAATATCAGTCATTAGAAGGCAAATTGACTGCGGTTTTATCAGATATTTTGTAGGGATACCCAATTTACAAGTTATGACTATAAACTTTGCTGCTTTCGAATGTGTAGATTTATTCCAGCGTGAGACTACTGTGGATGATTGAATATGAGACCATTGTAGAGAACTAAAATGGAAATGCGGCTTTTTGAGAGGCAGAGCTCAGAACGCATTGCTGGTGTCCTATGCAAACTCTGATTAAAACTGACAGAGTTCTTTAGTCGTATTACTGTTTCAATTTTCACCTCCACAAACTGTGACTATGCCTAATATTACACACACACATACCGTTTATCTCATAAATGTCTTAAGCAAATAACTTCAAGTGTTTAAACGAACAAAGTAACAGTGTCGTTGCCAAACTAAACATGAACTTGGAATATTTGTTTACGTTCTGCTACGAAAGAAAAAAGAAGAATTGTTGTTGAAAAAGAAACAGAAACTATTAAAGAAAATCAAAATCAGTGGAAAACATTGAACATCAATCAATTAAATTTAACCGACTGACGCCAAATTCTTAAATGCATCCATGACTCTCTTTATTAAAAAATTTCAAAAGAAAATTAATCTTCAATTGCTACTGAATGCCATGGAACTTTGTTCAGTTAAAGAGATGTTATTCATGATGATGATAATGATGATGATGATGATGACGTTGTTTTTGTGTGTTTGTCTTATCATATCACACCTTCTTGCATGTACGAGGAGCCTATTTCATCTAACGTTTACTTTTTCTTATTTATTTTTAAATTGAAAATAGATTTGGGATTGCATTTTCCTGACAAGAAAACTTTAAAAATGTAATTTTTATTGAAACCCTCGCTTCCTCTGCCCTCCACTCCACTTTAAAAGCCATTATTCCCATGGAAGTGCTACAAATTTATTAAGAGGAGGCTGTATTATTTTGTGAGAAAAATAATGTTTCACGTGCCTTAAAAACAGTGTAATGGCAGTTTCATCAACATTATCCGTAGCAATTTCTACTTCTCCTGCTGCATCTTTAGCAATCGAGTGTTTCATGACTGCAATGGAGCATAAAATGCACGTTGTCAAAACGTATACGTAGCAGCTGTAAACTTGAGAAAGATGTTTGGGGATGTGTTAAGCAAATATAAATTCATTTTGGGTCCTGCAGGAATAAAGAACACCTCAACAATGATATCTGCCTACCTACTGCCATCGTTAAAACCACTCAACACCAGCAGGCAAATGTATTAAGATTTAATAACAACAACAACGACAACAATAACGAAATGAACGTGTAAAATGCAAAGAAGAAGTAGTCGCAGGTTTAAAATGAGCTACACTAAGCAATTTATACAATGTTATACAATCTTATAGATCGATATGCCTCATATATTTGTATTTGTGTTGCACTCGTGGAGGCACAATGAGTCAGACGCTTTACGTGAGTACTTGCCCTAGGACTCTACCTCACGGTGCCAAAGCACGGGTGAATACAATGTGTCCACCACACATTGTATGCACTATATATGAGTATTAGTTTGAAGCCCTGTTATATGGACATGACTTCCACCTTGCTGAGGTGTGGGAGACTATCTAAACTCTTACCGATCTATGGGTCACGGTACCCGTTTAAGAGTTTAAGCCACAACCACCACTTTACTCCCACGAGGGCACTCGTGATACCAGAATTAAGCCTCCGGTTAGGCTTCGTAGCATAAATGCTATTACCAATTTAACTCCCAAATATCTCCGGACTGGTCACCAAACGAATCCGGAGCCACCCTCACGCAAAGTGACATCGTGTGCAAAGGTGAAAATAACACAACTAGCCAAGAATTGGCCAATAAACAGCATAACATCATGATCGGCAGCAACAACTAGAAACAGCAAGTAGCCAGCAGCAAACCATCAGCACACTATCGGCAAAGAAGCAAGAAAAGGTTGACAAGGAGACCGCTAAGATGGCGGCTCCTCCTCCGCTAACAGTGCAGTCCTTCTAATCCTAACTATTGCCAAGTCACTTGCACCCAACCTCCTAAACTTACGGTCGTCCAACAAAGTCCTACTGCAGTACCACACTTCCCTCCCCCTAATAGCTAATAAATCTGATAATAATTTCGATGCTAAGGAACGATTACTTCTTTAAGCTTTCGAGAAAGGGCGATCCAAATGAAAGATATCTACGTTAAGCCAGAGATGGACATTGACATATGAAGTGGAATACACTATCTTCTACCTCGACTGATCTACAACCTCGACAGAAGAAGCGTAGCTTTTCTGTATGCCTAACCATTACACAATGACAGTGGAAAATACTCTTTCAGAAGTTTACAGAGTTCTCTCAAACACTAGAGAGGCCTAACGTCCTGGAAATTAAGAAAAACATTGAAATATAGTCCATCGAACTGTATACGAACGTGATAATCTTAGAATTTCACACATGGTTGGGTCATAAGTTATATCACCTTCAGCTGTAGGCTTAATAGCTTATACTATAAGTCTACCAACACCTTTAAGTAAAGCTCACATTCCTTGCTTAAGGGTTGAGAACTCTTTAAACGTCGCTGTGAATAGCGTCATGGGATCAAAACCTATCACCTGGTAAAAACCTTAGTTCGTTGAGCATCATTATTTTCTTGGTTACAGAATAATGTCGCCACTCAAACCACAAAGATAATTTTTTCTCTTTATTAAGCAGACTAAATTTCTATCTTACGCTTGAGCTCATGTCCAAAGCTTGAAAAGTCAAATGAACCGAATGCTTAAGATGGTCTTCTACGGACTCTGGTTAATGATAACCTCAGCAACCAAATATACATCTACAACTTCATTCACTCTTTCAATTCAAGACTTAGAACTAATTGTCAATTGTTGTATAAAGCAATGGGGCCGGTTATCAGCCCAAATCAGTAACACGCTAATTGTCAATTGTTGTATAAAGCAATGGGGCCGGTTATCAGCCCAAATCAGTAACACGCTTAATGGCAGAAAAAGGCTGATCATTTCTTTTAACATGTTTTTAATACTCGAAGTACTTCTTTTTGGTAAAGTCTTTCGCTTTTTAAATGAAGTAGTCTCTTATCATCGTCATCATCATACTGACCACTAACACTATTGCAAGACACTGCGCGCCAAGGTATCTATTATGCCCCTTCCAGTCTATGTCTGCTGCCTTCCTAATGAACACCAGCAGATCTGACATCATCTGAAGATTTCCATCTGAAACTATCAAGAACCAGACATTCACACAATATGTGTGCTTCTGTCTCTGATGACTGTGAGCAGCAGCACAGTCGACAAACATTCGCATTTGTGAACGCCATCCTCTGCAGATGCACTCTTAGACCACAGTGGCCCGTAAGAAATTTCGTCAGGAGTTTTAAGTACGGCCTGTCATACTTCAGAACCTCAGAACGACGCCCAAATTGCGGACTGAACGCTGCACTAGAGTGGCGAAGTCCCTTTTGAGCATTCCAGTGTTCCAAGCATCTGGCAACTTCCCCATCCTTGATTACATTATAGTATAGTATGGATTGTAGTAAGTGGTGCTACACAGTAAGGTTCCAGATGAATATAGGGTGTCATGGAAACTTTTCTAGCCAATCTACCCATATTGCATATTTCATTGTCATTGTCATAGATATGTACCGACATATCGCAGCCATTCGATCTATCGCACAGTTCTCGAACTATATAGGGCTTCCCTATATAACGGACCTCAAAACATTATTCAGAGTCATTAAGAATAACTTGGTAAGTGCCTAGGTGTCTCTTATTAAAATGCATTAAAACTGCAAAGGTTTCAGTCTTTCGCTTTCTTCCTCACAGAATCTACACGTCGGACTTGAAGTAATTCCCATCCTCTACAAATGTTTTTTGAGTACACAATGCCCGGTCAAAAGAAAACCCAAACGTGTTCTTACAAAAGTCAATGCATCCATTACGAGTGACTTTGGTGCGGCTTGTGAAGTGGAGGCATCATTGACTCATATTTCTTTGAAAATGAGGACGACGCACCATAATAACCGGTTTTTTGTGCCCAATCTTCATGGTATTGATGTGAATATGTTTGGTTTCAACAGGATGGTGCAAGTTGCCCTACATCTCATGCCACAACCGATTTATTACGTCAAACGTTTGATGACTGTTTAATTAGACGAAATAGTGATGTCAGTTGACTGCCAAGAAACTGCGAATTGACACCGTTTAACTATTTTCGCACCGTTAAAAACAAGTATTATGCCGACAAACCATAGACAATTGAGCATTTGAAAGTCAACATTGGTGATGTCATTGCCGAGATACGACCCCGTTACACTCGAAAAAGTTCCCGAAAATTTATCCGATCAAATGGGGTACTGTGAGGCCAGACGCGGCATCCATATGAATGAAATAATATTTCTAACCGGAACAAAAAAATAAATTTGGCAAAATTTCAAACCGTTTTTGTTTTATTTTTAAATAGACCACCAGATAGTGTTTAAGATAATAATTAAGATGGGGATAGCAAAGCACGCCTAGCTTTAGATAGTATCTTTTAGAAAACTAACTCTTAAGATGAACAGGAATTATTAAACTTTGTTTGTTAGCAGGATTCTAAAAGAAAATCTTGCTTGTTAAAAGGAAGAGACCGATCATTTATGACTATGTCTTCCGTTTTCCGAAGCACTCTTGTAAGGCAACTTTTGGTAAAGCCTTGAAATTGTTTTATATTTTCGAATCTATAGTGATGTCTTTAACTTCACTAAAAACGGTGTTAGGCTTATAACCTCAATGTAGTAATATTCTTGGTCGTATGATTTTATGTAAATTTTGAATGATAAAGCGATGATAAGATGTCTCTACAGTATATTAAATCCACCTTGTCACCAGTTATGATCTCTTAAAAGTAACTAGGAATACTTTTTGAGTTCTTTCGGAATATACTTCGCAAAAACCCGGTATCTTTAGCAACTTTTTAATGATGATTTAACGTTTAGCCAACACACTTTTCACTTCATTTCATCAAATATATCATCAATTGCTAACATCTTAAGAAGATTTAAGCGAAGTTGGGTGGTTTGGTAGTCTTGGAATGTTTTTGATAGAAATTCTTACTGCATGATAAACTAACGATACCCTTACAAAACTTTTAAAGGATAAGGACTTTAAGGATGTTTGTAAATGGGAACTTCTTTACATTAGGGTATGTTTGTTTGTAATTGTGTGCATGTATAGGTTTGTTTATAAAAAACAGCAACAAAAAAACGCTCCTTGAAACCAACCATGATGACATTCAAATATAGTACAAGCCAAATACTCAAACTTAAGAATTTTATGTTGAATGCAACGAGTTGAACGAGTATGAATGGATGAATGAATGAATTTTTTTTTTTTGTTCAGTAAAATTTAAAATATGTACGTACAACAACAGCAGCAGCAATTATAAAACAATAAGAACAACAACATCACCATCATCATCGCCAACATTTTCGTCATCATTATGCTATGCAAGATGTTATATAGGCTGTTGGTTCAATAAATAAATTGTCAGTAGTTGCTAGCAAATATTTATCACTGCATTGCACTGCATAATCGGGCGATTGACCGAGCATATGAAATTTATGAATGAGATGTCAAGGCGAGAAGGCCCCATCGGGGGAAGGTGTGCCTCTTCCCTTCTATGGAATCTTGTGATGAATGAGCATTTAGTGACTCTGAAACAGGTCGAGTGCGTGGCAATTGCCAGGAAGTTAATGTATGGGTATCTGACCCTGATTTAGGAGAAAATCCCAAAATAACGGAGTCGATACTCTTTTACCCGGGAGTAAAAACCTATATCTTTTCGACCTTTAAGATTGAATTGGATAGGAAGCTGTCCTGTAAGCCTAATATACACAATAGCGTAAAGAAGGCCTCCATTGGCCTCTGCACTTGCAATAAATTGCTGGCGAGGAAATGGGGCATCTCGACCGAAAACGATTCAGTGGATGTACAGAGCTGTGGTCAGACCCCTTTTGACCTATGGATGGAATGGGATTCGTTCGCAAGGTGTCTAATCTTAGCCTGCTAAAAAGGGTATATTGCATTATTATAACAAGGGTTTTACGTACTATATCCATATCGGCGGTGGAGGTAATCCTGTAATCTCGCTCAGCGGCTGGCACAAGTCAGCGCCTGTGGGCGACTGTGCAGCGGCGCGATTCAAAAGTGGGTCACTTAAAGGTCCTGATAACACTTTGGGAGAGTTGACTACACAGCACTACACTATGATTTCTCAATGAAGTTCCGGACTACGATTCCGGACAGGCAGAATTGGTAAGTAATTAAGTACTCTGAGCAGATCTTTACGGATGGCTTCAAGTTGAATGGAGCGGTGGATGAAGGCATCTTTTCGGAGTCGACAAATATAGCTCATTTTATAAGGTTACGGGACCACTGTAGCGTTTTTCAGGCGGAAGTATTAGCTTTACGAGCTGCTTTGGAAAGAGCAAAGTCTCCAGGAGAGACATTAGCATATTTTCGCATAGCCAGACGGCTGTGAAAGCTCTGGAATCTTACGTGTTGACCTTAAGAAGAGTTATAGATTGCCGCAGAAATCTTAACGAGATGGCTGAGCAGTATGATATTCATATTATATGGATACCGGATCACAGTGACAATCCGGGTAACTGTATCGAACTCACATGCGAATGTTTCACGTTGGGGCTTGCAAGCTTATGATTCACAATGACGTTTACTTCGTCAACGCTGCATGGGCAGCTTCTGATCCAAAGCTGGATGAGAGTGCCCATCTCCGAAAGCTTAAGAAGAACATATTTAAGTGACTTTTATGAAATTCGGGTTTCACCAACTATCATCCATCTGATTGAATTTTTAGGCGATCTTGACAAGTGATCCATAAGAAAAATTACACGATCAGCCTAGAGCGCTTCGAAGTTACGGAGAAATAACAACATCTCTCTGATTAGAATTTCAGGTGTTCCCGAAAAGTTGGCTCTAAGAAAGTAGAATAAACATGGCTGATATTACATCCCACTGATTGATTTTTCTGGCGATACTGACAAGTGGAACCTGAGGAACATGAAATACCGTTGGCTTAGCACCTTTTGAGACTTGGCAAATATCAAATGCATTGTTGTAGCACAATTCAACTCTGGAAAGACTCAGGATTGCATATGAGGCATGGAACTATACTTATAAAAAGGATACTTATAAAAAGGATATAAAAAGGATGTATTGTTTGCTGCGAAAGTTGTATTGAGTGCGCCGTGGACGCCAATAACTGATAAAAAAAAACACTGAAAAAGTGAAGTGAAGTCTCGGTTGATTATTTCCTGAAAATTTTGTCAGATATTTTTGACAAAAGTCATGTAAGTTTTTTCCATAGCATCGGTTTGGTGAGTTACCTACCATACATAACTGGTTACTTGAAATTAGGCGACGTTTATTAGAAAGCAATTTTCTATTTCATTACCTTAGATCAATCGATATAATCATGTCTCAGACACCGGATTCGATCATTTGCTACTTCTTCTCTTTCTTAAAATTGAAGAGACTTGTCAAGAATTAAAGGTCTAAAGAGATTGAGGAAATAAAGACAAGACCAAAAAAATGTCAATCTCAAGTTTTGCATTTGACAAGAATTATTTGACTGAGAACAAAATGTTTTTTGAACAAACCTCGTATATTAATATAACCAATGTTTTTCTCTTTCTTTCACCAGATTTAATATTTTCTTTCTCCCCATTTTTGTTATTTCGTTTTCTGAATGAAAGTGATGCTTGAAATTGTTGAAATTCTGAATCAGAAGAAGCACAATATAAGCACTTTTCCTTCTTCTTCTTCATTTTCTTTTTCTTCTGTTTCTAAATGTAATGTATTCGTTGATGAAATAAGAAGTGTAAGGTTATTTATTGAGGAGGAACGTAAGTACCGTACGAGCATAGGAATGTGTTAAGAACACGCTTACTCTAGGTCCCATAGGTTTGCCTAAGCATTTAAATTGTGAAGATTGTAGGATGGAGAGTAGGGAGTGTAAGAGAAAATAAAAAATGAATCCTTCTTGTTTGCTAATTAAACAGAATATGAATATAAAATTACATTTTATTGTCGATGAATGAGGATGATGGTGATGATGATGATGACGATGATGCACTAGTACTGCTGCTGCATCTGCATTTGCATCTGCAATTTTTCTTATTTTTTTCCTTTGTTTTCGAAATAAGTAACTGTCCTTAAGGATTCTAAGAATATTGTTTGCAGTAATTTTGTTTTGTTTTCCTTCTATTATACGCAAACAATATTGTTTTTGTTTGTGTACATTTTGTGTGTTTATTGTTTTTTTATCAAAATTATCCACAAGTCTTCTAATTGCGTTCTTTTACAAGCGATGGCTTTTAAAATTTGGACATTTTTGAGAAAAGTAATGGATTTTCAAAAGGATTTTTTAATCAAAATAATGAAAAAAGTTACTTCTGGGCTTACCTACTGTCTTCTGGGCTGTCCCACATTTCCCGGCTATCATCTTGATATAACAAAGGTCGTGGATTTCTTACAAATCGCCTGTTGCAAAGCTCTTCGTTACAGCAATATAGTCGTTGAATACAGAAATGCTCGCAAGAAATTACTAGTCTTTGCGCATTTATTGCCAAGAGCGAATCTTAGCTGCTGGTTAATTCTTCTTAGGAGAGACTTAATATAATACCTCATATCCCCGAGATGCAGTTTGTTTATTTTTCTTAAGAAAAACTCCGATTGACTTTAACTGATCCATAATGACCTAAGGCAAGTTTATCTGATATACAGTTGTACTCTATTGCCCCATTTCTTGCTATCGACTCCCACGATAATCGTAACCATCGACAAACTACGGATTCACAAAATACTGTGTTAAGTTAAGTTTTCGAAATAATAAGAAATATAAAATCAAGACCAAGTTTGAAAGACAGAAAGGAGAGCTAAACAAATCAGAACTCAGATAAACCCTTAAAGAACCACAAACCAGCTAAGCAGTTAAACGTCTTTTGTTGTTTAAGCCAACTTGTTTAGGAACTGCGAATCTAGGAAAACGCACTTACCGAAATGTGTTGTACTATCAGCGCTGCTTCACAGCGATTTCTACAAAAGTCGTCGTATAAAAGACCCATTCCTTTCTAATAAATCCTTATTATTTAAAGACTAAAAGTTAAAATGTCACCGCTCAAACAGATTCTATAGACTTCGGTAGAGCACTACATTAAGTCGGAGGTTTAATCACCTCACTAGTGGCATGCAATATCATGCCAGCATATGCAGAGGTACTTGGCTTTTATTGTAAAAAAATATGGGGACTGACGCCCGAAAAGATTACTAGCGGTCAGTGCTTATACTATATCTGCTCCAAGTATCCGATGTTGTGCGAAACTGCTTCACTTTGATCAAAAGCTCGGTCATATTATCATCGCTCAAGAAATATAGGATGGTTTTTATATAACCATATCAATAACCATACAACGTGATTAACAATCGATTTATTTCAAAATCGATTTGGTGACAACTTTCTTTCCTTATCACTGGCCCAGCGTTCGTGCGATTCAACGCCTCTGGATTAAAATTTATAGGGCCATATTAAACAATTGTTTTGTACCGACAGCATTACCTAAGCCACCATTGACGCTAATGCGTAACAAGTTCAAACATATGTACATACATAGATAATTCCCGCGACATCCCAACTGAAGCAGGGCTGCACCCGATTCTATTTTTAGACTTAGTGAAAGGGATCTACAGTTAAAACAGTCTCTAGCAATGTTATAAGGTATAACTGGTGTTGAAAATTGTCAGAAGGTCTGACTTGTTATCAAACCCAAGACCAAGGATCGGTTGGTCGACAGTTACCTTACTTACTACTACACCACAGCAGCACACGCTAAGTTCTTCGATAAACATGAGATCATTAATTCCTTATATCATTCAGGCATAATACTTTGAAGCTCTGCACGCTAATTGTGGATTTTAAATCCCAGGTGTTTGAGTTTACCTTTTTTAAGAAACACAGCACCACAAACAATCCTTTCATTAGAAACTGTCTCCTTGTAAGCTTAATCTTATTGACAAAAATTTATATTTTTGTAAATATTCAAAGTGGTCCATTTCATGTGCACCACACCCTGTTGTACAGACATATACATATCGATGCACACCATTTACAATATGCAACTATGTTGTGTGTATATGCGTTTATATTTTTTTTCGTTGCATATTTTAAGGAGTCACGTAGAGGTCGAAATTGTCAAGAGAGTCAAGAATTACTGTAAATTTGGTAGTAATTTATGCGTTAATAACCTCACGCTGTTACCAGTTGTTGTTGTAGTTGTTTACAAAACCGTTTTTTTATAAAATGGGAGTTAAGGTGAAAGGGGAACAGAAAAAAATCCCCTTTAGGGATAAATATACACTCTTTTGCTACTAAACAAATATTGAAATGATAATAAAAATGAAAAAAAATAATTTAACAGCAAGATTTTAACTGCAGTACCCCTAGAACAAGTATTAGAGGAACAGATGAGACAATAGATGAGCGAGGAAGTACTGAAAAAAAGGGGAAAATGAATGCGATTTTAATAACAACGAGTTTTATGGTGCGCTTTTGCAACAACAAAATTCAAATTGTTTAAACAACAATATTTCAATTTATTTGTTTTAATAAACTAAAGACAGTGATTTCAAATGAAATAGCATTTGAATAAACTTGTAAAGTAATATTAAATGTTAAAAAAGTTTTGGTACTTTTTTTATACAAGATTAAAAGCTTAAATTAATGATTTGAAATAGTTATTTAAGATTATATTTATACTTCTTTATTGTATACCAGAATAGTACATTTGGTACTTTTTTACTAGAATTATAATAAAAAAGTACAAATGTAATATTCAAAAGGTACTTTTCTGTATTAGTTGTATTTTTGTTTGTTTTTGTTTCACTTTAAAGACTAATTTACTAATTTAGGATTATACTAAAAAAATCTACTAGGTTAAGGATACATACGTACGTAGAGTAATTAGAACTTGTAATAAGATAGTGAAAATTTAACGTTGTAAACAAAGGGTTACGTTTGGTACTTCTGAAAGGCTAAAGCATCGAGTGAACCATCTATCGGTTAAATTTGAACCAGCCGTTATTTTGAATCTGAAAATACTTATGTCGTTCTATTTTGTCACAAAATTCAGTGTATTATCTCCATTGAACGAAATGAATCGATTTATAATTGAGCAACGTTGGGATTTATTGATGCTAATTTTTATCTTGATGGCTATGTTAATAAGCAAAATTGCCATATTTAGGGCTCAGAAAACTCAAATGTGGTCTTAGAGAAGCCACTGCACCCATTACGAGTAACTGTTTGACGCGGCTTGTGGAGCGGAAGCATCGTATGCCCATATATCTTTGAAATTAAGGGCGGCGCAACCATTACGGTCAATGGAGACACATATAGTTTTTTTGTGCCCGCTCTTCATGGTATTGATGTGAACGATGTTTGGTTTCAACAGGATTGTGTAACTTGCACAATGGATTTATTGCGTCAAACGCTTGATGACCGTTTAATTAGCCGAAATAGTGATATCAGTTGGCCGCCAAGAAGCTGCGATTTGACACCATTGGATTATTTTCTGTGGGGCATCGTTAAAAACAAGTGATATTCCGACAAACCAGAGACAATTGAGTATTTGAAGGCCAGCATTCGTGATGCCATTGCCGAGAGACGACCCCATACACACAAAAAAGTTCTCGAAAATTGGTCAGATCGAATGGATTACTGTAAGGCTAGCCGCGGCAGCCATATAAATGAAATAATATTTCATTTCAAACATTTTTGTCCTTTACAACAACAAAATTAATACGTCAAAATTTCAAACCGTTTTTGTTTCATTGCATTTTTAAATTCAAACTTTTAAATGGCCGACCCTATAAGTATATTTTAATCAATGTTGTAGTAAAATTGTATAAACCTAAACTTGTTATTAAAAAATGTACTCTTTTGGTACTTTTTATTGCACTTTCTATATTGATTAATATAAGATCACATTCAAAAGCTTACTAAAACATTTTATCAAATGGTACAAGTATAAGTTTGTATTAAACGAAAAGTACTTTTTTGATACCTTTAGCACTTTTTAAGTTACACTTGAATTTACTTACTTAAGTTAAAATTGCAAAATGTAAGAGACATTAGTAAAACGAAAAATTAATAAACCAGTCAAATGAAATCATTGTGTTTGGATTGAAAAAAGGCATTTAAAAGGTATTTTGGTACTTAATTTTGTACCTGGTACTCCTTTTTCGTTCGCAATTAGTACAGTTATGCAGTAAAGCTTTCACGAATTCCTTAGCAATCCTTTCGGGTATAGAATTTGAAACAATCCGTTTCCTTTCTCTTGGTGACTTTGAGAGTGCTTAAGGCCTGGAAGAAATCACTACCATGATCACTCACCAAAACAATCCCAGTCACGGATTGAGCCTAAAAAACTGTTCAACTGGGAGAGCCACATGATTTGAACAAGTGATGGGAAATGGGGTTTTTGTTCGGTGTCAACAAAATTTGTTGAGAGTATATACTTTCTTGACAACAAGAAAAATAAATTAGAAAGATTTTATCGAGTTGATTTATTAAAAAACTCTCTTAATTTCCAACAGATCTTCAAAAGAAAATTAGCATTTTATTCTTAACTAAACTTAGGTTAGGTTAGGTTAATCTGGCACCTACCTTTGGCTTACTTGGGTCCAAATTGTAGGTCCCGTTGAATTACTATGTGTCCATTACCACATCATGGTCCTCATAGCTCCTGTCTTGCAACAGTTATCCATTCAGTCGATCTAATGAAGGTAAGGATTTGTCGAATCTCCTCCTGACAAGCACTGAAAACCTCAAATTGTCGATTTCTAGGCAATGGCAAAGAAGGTGTTCCGTAGACTTCTCCTCATAGAGAAATTTCATTCAGTTACCTTCAATGTCGTCATGTCAATGGACCCAAGCAAGGGCCACCTTCAAATGTCTCAATATGTCATCCAGAGACAACCGAGATTCATTAATAATTCCCGATATGTTACACTCTCCAGGGATCTAGAGTGATATCTCATTAAATATCGCGTAATATAGGATGCATATATAATCTATTGCTCCTCTATCTATATATCGTTTAATATTCAGTTAAGTTATTGGCTTGTAAATGCATGAAGGCAAGAAAAACCGGTTTTTAACCAAAACTCATTTATTTTGGTCCCATAGCGTAATGGAGAAGCGATTAGTATTAAAATAAACAAAAACCGGATAATACTAAAACAAAACAAATGAAGTTAAATAGTATCAAAAAAAAGTACAATCATATAAAGTTTGCCATCATTGGTTTTAACAGTTTCAACAAGACAACCAGAAGTACTAAAAGGAAATCTTGGAAACAGTACACATATACACAGAAGATTTCCAAAGCATAACGCCTTAGATATTTACTGATACCTTACGGAGGTTTTACAAAAAGTAGCATAATTCTTCGAAACGCTCTACTTTTGGACTTCCGCTGTATATATATACAGTCCTGGAAGGTGCTACACAGTCTGTGTCAAAGGCGTTTTTAAATTCATTGCAAAATTTACTCCATGATCTCTGAATCTAACTTATAACAAGATTCTTATAATTATTCTACTCGGCCTTATAGGTGGACTGCATTACCAACAGGGTTGGCAACCCATTGGGTAACCCAATTAAACCCACCCGGGTTTTATTGGGTATTATATTAAAAAAAAAAAAAACCGGTGGGTTTTTTATTTAAATGTTGTCATAGCCGCTGTTGTGTGCCGCTATGGTATGGTAGGCAAGACACCCGCCTACCAACCAGAAGGTCCTCTGTTCAATACTAGTAAAAGTTTTTCGACACCGGTATCACCTCATAACATTAGCTAGTAACTGGTTATGAGTATTACTTACTATTGAAAACTTCTCTAATGCAGTTGCCGTTCGCTGTAGGTCCCTTTCAATGAGTTTAAAAATAGAATCGGGTGCAGCTCATTGACTTAAAGAACTCCCTATGTTCCTTCATAGAATGTTATGGGAATTAATATATATATGTCATAGCTTATTTACAACAAAAAATAAGTATAATTTACGTATTGGGAGTACAAATTAATATGGTCCGTTATTATTAGCTCAAAAATGGTAATGAAGTTACAAATTTATCAAAATAAAAATTTGTCAAATCGCTGTTTACATCTTTTCCCACCTCTGAACCTATTTCCGAATTCCCGGCGATCCAACTTGGAAGCCAATTTTACATTTCTTGAAAAAAAGTGATTCGGTGAAATAGTAAAAGATATTGTATCCGGGAACAGCCAGCAGTCAGGAGATTTAATATGCGGAGAATACGGTGGGTAAGGCATTTGGGCATTTCTCACAATCGTTTGGCAACATATGCGATATGAGGCCGAGCGTTGTCATGCAAAAGAATAACTTAATCACGTCTTTAAAGTAATTGCATTCAGCTTTAGCGGCCCATAGTACCCAATACTTCCTTGGTCCGACCAAGAGTGTAAAATTGCATTATAAATATTAAAACAACATAACTTTAGTAACGAATAAAAAATATTGTCGAATTGAACAAATTAAGAAGCAGTTATAAAACCCAAAAAAAAAACATCAAAAAACCAAATAAAACCCATCCCTGATTACCAATCACTTCAGCTCTTTAAAAAGCGTGCAAAATCGGCACAGACATTAGAGAATTTTTATGGGTAACATCTTGTCTCTACAAAAAATCATTCTATAGAACTCTGCCATGCTTTCTTAAGTGCATAAGTCAAGGCATACGAAGCATTATAACTACATCCGTTATAACAGAGTAATGCTGAAAGTGGGTCTCCCTCGTGACTTTCTGCTTAAATAAGAGATTTAATAAAAATAGGCTTACAGTTACACAAATCTAAAACAAAATCCTTTAAATTCACTGTTTCATAATCCATCCTGGGCACATCTGTTATATTAGAAATATAATAAATTTTAAAGTATATACCAGAACAACAACAAAGATTCAACAAAATCCCTACAAAAACATTGACATCTAAATGTTCTGTAGCCCCAATGGATTTTAAAAAGTAGAGACAGATTTAGTAGAAGGAAGGCTGGCTGGTACGAAACAAATCCACAAACATTTGATTTGAATATTTGTTTAAATATCTATTTACGCTTCAAACATTATTTTTCATAAAGTTGAAGTTGAGTTCATCACTTTATCATCGCCATCTCGCAACACCTTTACACAACTCCCACACAACTATCTATAACCGGCAGGCCTCCTGAAAATACATGTATGTGTGGTAATGGTCAGAGGAAGAGGAGAAACTGATGATGGTGATTTGTGTATGAAAATGTTAGAAATATTATTTCAGATTGTTCGGTATGTTTGTATGACTGCATGACTATTTGGAATAGATGAATGAATGAATGCATAGTCCGTTTTCCATATGTTGTTTTTAGATGTAGACAATAAATTGCTTTCCTTGGCCACAATATCCTGTCCATTTTTCTACCTCCTCCTATGAACGAGTATGCATTTCATTTGGTTCTCGTATATTTTTGGATTTTTTGGTGATATGCATGTTTTGTTTTTTTTTTTTTGGCAGTTGTCAAGCGTAACTGGTTATAGAAGACTTATTAAAGGTTGAGTATTAAGCGGTATCAAAAATACTGAACTACTGCTGCTCGTTAGCTCGGGAGCAAACGGTCTCAATGAGTAAATTTCATCGGTCTCTGTTAGGAGCTATTCTTGTTGCCTCGTCCCGTGAAAACCCTATAACAGCCAAATTGCACGTCTGCGACTACTAGTGCTTTGGGAATTGTACTACAATGAACAATTTTGAAATCGAATTGTTGAATCTCAATGTGTGTCCTAACCATGCAATCCTTCTTCTCAGGATGTCGTACTGTATTGGCTGTTGGTTTTTAGTTTGGCTAAAGACATCGTATTATACACCGTAGATATCAGTTTGTATAGATTTGCAGTCGACCTGTGATGTTTCTAGATAGGCCCCAGTTTTCGCAACCACATAAGAGTATTGATTGGACATCAACATCTCGCTCAACGAGTAGATGGTCTGCTGAACCTATGAAGGCTTAGGGTAGATATAATACAGGCAAACGCGATCAAACAACTAGTTTTAGTCTAATTCACAAACTAGGTAATTGCCTTCATTGGTCAACAGAGGAGTTAGTTGTCAAATCATGTTAGTTTTTAGAAACTCTTTCCTAAACAAGTAAGAAGCTTGACAGTGGGAGATAAGCAATCATGCTCTCTATCTTCTCCGCAACACAGACTTCAAGAGACAATACTCGGTTATTATCCAGCTCTAATCGACTATAAATCCAGACCGTAATGCAGCAGACAATCAGCAGTATTATTGAGGAGCTGAAAAACATATCCATGTCTCAACAACCGAATGCTAGTTTAATAAATAAACCGGTAGTTGGCGTCCTCAGTAATAGATTTATGGAATAGATTATAATCTGATTCAGAATTACGAATATATTTTTAGAAAACTTCCTTATTATTATTTAGTATTATTTATAATTCTAACTATATGTCTGTCCTTAGGCGAATGTACGATGGAAAGCAGCTTCTTTTATCTCAAGTCTTCTCCAGGGATGGACTGGTCCTCCTATTCCTTAGATTTCCTATAGACTTATATTTCTAACTTTGTTATTTAATTACTAGGTTTTCGCAAAATAACCCCAATCCACATTTATGCCTTTTTCGCCATAACGAATGGTTTGATATTGCGCATCTGGCCAGAATATTTTTAAAATGCGCGCTGATAGGTATGGATGAATATCACTTCTTGGAGCCATACAAAAGTATAGACTTTACGCCCGAATTAGATTTTAGTTTTTACGAAGATCGTCATATCAAGTTCAGGCTGATTAAGTTCATTCTGTTTCGGATGTCAGCACTGGATGCGCCGTATGTTTGTATTTATGAAAAATTGTTTAATTATGCCGAAAATTGTTGCTTATTAGGCCTGAGCCATTCTGTTGCGTCTATGTTGGATACGTAAGGAGGAGGACTAACTCCTGGGCTAAGAGAAAATTTTCTTGGTTCCGAAGGAATGGTTTATTTAATTTTCTCTCGGCAGATTCAGAGCTATTGTTACTCAATAAGATCGAGTTAAGGGTACTAAATGCTCTATTTACTGGTTATTATGGTCTTAAATACCGTAAGCGTACTTTGGAAAATGTTGAGGAAGATCGGTGTAGTTTCTGAACGACTTATGGCGAGACATCTGAAAACGTACTTTGTGAATGTCCAGCTATTTCGGCCCAAATGTTGAGGCTGCTGTGTTGACTCCAATAGGAGTAGTTTTTCGCTCACAAAATAGAATACTGCCTCAATCAAATATCCTTCGAATCGCGAAGTGTGTTAAAAGCTTTTTCAAAATCAATAAAATCATCGAACTGTTCAATAATAATTATAAGGCTGTTTATATGTTCCGCACATGAACTATGTGGAAAAAACCAAGATTGTTCGCTGCGCAACTCATATTAAATACTTTAAAGCGATTAAAGCGCTTTGTCATTACATCAACATGTAACCAGTTTGGCATTCATATGCACCTTGGTCTTTAAACCAAATTCCGATAATTCCAATTAATGAATCTCAGAAGTGCAAATAACGAAAAACGCAACTCGAGTTCGTTTTATTCAGTGATTTCTTTGATTTCAGTTACGGAGTGCATCGGGCGTTCATACCACAAAGACATAATTTCAACTGGAAGTACATCCTTGAGCCTTGGAAAAGCAATTCATGGTTTGTGTGTAACAAAATCATGAAACAAGATTACTACCACTATTTTCAACGGACTCATTTCTCTAGGATTTCTTCCAAAACTAAGGAGATCCCTCAATAAAGATTTCAGAAGATAGCACCGTATATCAAAAAAAAATTAAGGTATCAGAAGTTTTTTGCCACTGCCTCGACAGTCTAGTGTGTAGTGTTTTAGTCCATCAACTAGTGGGTAATAGGTTCAATTCCCAGCAGAGACTTCAATCACGGCGCTAAACGTATGGAATTAGTTACCCGATTTGTAATAGTTATAATGAAGTTTGTAATTGTAATTGTAATTTAATTAATACTTATTTTTTATTAAAATGGCATACTTTTAGGCATAATTTCAAATTGTTTATTAAGTAGTATTGTAGGGTTATATGAAATTCGTTTTTTATCAAATATTTCATTGTAATGTTTTATATTTTGATTTTTTTTATATTATATGGGTCCTTTCTATTTTCCTAACACATACGATTATGCACACCTGATGTCATAGATAGAAATACCTTTAGACAGAGATGCACTTCAACCATAGGCATCTAGAGAGGGGTGTAAGCATCCTTAGAGCGGTTTAGGCAAAAATATATCACAAATTTGTTATACTATTCATCGATGTTTATACCATATTCTCCATCTACATATACAATTTTTTGCTTTACGTTCGAATTTAAATTGTTAGTTCATTTGTTGTTTTAACCGTGATATTTGCAAAATAAAAAAAAATTGCCAATACTGGAGTGTATACCGCATCTCCCCATATATGTACATATATATGTTAATATATATATGTATATATACATATGGACATGTGTACCTTTACTTTGTTTTGTTCTTCGTTTTCTTTTGAAAAATGTTTCTATTAATTTCAGTTTTGTTATCATTAGATTTTCTCTCTTTTGTTGTATTTGGATACCATTGTAACCCGAATATATATATTTTGTTTTTTTGTTTTTGTTATTGCAACTATATATAAAGTCATATTTATTGTACTCAGATAGATACACATGCGAGTGCATACCAATGCATACTTGTTTATTTTATTTATTAAAACTAGAAAATTTTAAATCCTTAAAAATATTTTTTCTATTTAAGGAAAAATAAAAGGATTATTTGTAATAAAATATTACAATATTGTTTTATCCGCTAACAAATATTCGATTTTTCTTTAATTTACAGATAGTAAAGGTTTTTCTTTTGTGCAGAAAACTATTTAATAAAAATTAAAAATGGCTGAGGTGTTAAAATATTCTTTAATGTATATGGTAGATAGGTAAAGATAAGTTTTGATATAAAATAACAAAAAACATCGAATGTAATTAGCCAGACGAAATTGGTCATACCTGTATTACTCTTTAAACAAGCAACACACACAGCTTATATATTCTCAATATTAGCACTATCAGGCTTTTCAAACAAAGCTAGATACCTCATCTCGGGCTATGAATTTGCATTAATTATTCTGCACTGTCTTCCCTCCTTCATTATTTTGAAAGTATGAGCAATAGCACTAAAAAGTGCTTGCTTAGTTTTAACAAGACTTTATTGTTCCTGCTCCATACAGGTCTTGAAAACATACAGAAAGTATTATCATGCCAACATAGATTCTTCTACCTTAGAGTACTGTTATCAATCTCGTCTAAAAGTCCAAGACACCACATTTAATTAATGTCGAAATATCCAAATCACAAAAGTAGCCGACCGCTGTATGCGAGTGATATCTCTATCTGTATATAATTACTGTCCTTATGACTTAAGAGGAACAGCTCCAATGCTCTGTTGAAGATCACAAACGAGTCGCCAGGGGCACTCGAGCGTCAACAGTTTAAACTACGCTTTGGTATCAGCCGCTGTGGTGTGGTAGGTAAGACACCCGCCTACCAACTAGAATGTCCACGGTTCAATACCAGGCCAGGCCATCTTAAAAAAAAAAAGTTTTTCGACTGCGGTGTCACCTCATAACATTAGCTAGTAACTGGTTATAAGTATTACTTACTATTGAAAACTTCTCTAATGCATTTGCCGTTCGGAGCCGGCGTTAAACCTTTCAATGAGTTTAAAAAGTCGGGTGCAACTCATTGACTGAGAGAAGTCCCTATGTTCCTTCATGGAATGTTATGGAATTAATATATAATATATTGGTTAGAGGATGTTGGCGATGACGCTCAGCGCCTCTTCGAGGGTCTTTGGCTGACTGTGACGGATGGGGACTCGGAGAATACTAAGAAAGTCTAGGCAGATTCACCCTTTAGCATTACAAGGGAATGTTGAGGGCAGTCCAAATAAATCCAAGTTGGCTAACGATAGCCTTAATGTCATCCTACGGAAGGAGGACATCGATATACGCTTTAATCAAAAGCCCTGGATCTTACAGTCCGAAATAAAGATCCCAGAGACAGACTTTTTAATTTATTCTATACAGGAAGGTAAGACTAGTGCCTGTATTCTTGTTAAAAATACGTTATCCTGTTATCTAATTTCAGATCTTCTGATGTAATGACTGTCAGGGCAGAACTAGCAGGGGGCCGCTGCTTTTTCTTGGTTTTCGCCTACGTGATACCACCAAAGGAAGAGCGGAGACCGACAGAATTTTTCGTCAAGAAAGGGGCCATTCTATTCGGCTGTGATGCAAATTCCAGGCACACCATTTAGAGCTGGAGTGAGATGAATGAACGAGGAGAGTCTCTTATTGATTTTATTATTAGCTACAATATTGTTATTTGTGATAGGGGAAACACACCCACATTCATCTTCTCGGTTCGGGAACTGCGATTGACTGGGAGGAGGTCCTTGACGTCACCCTATCATCCCCTGAACTTACGATTAACAACTAGCGGATTTCTTCTAAGGACTCTTTCTTGGATCACATATTGATCCCATACCACAATGTATACATTGTGTCCCATACGATATTTATTCCGAAAGGGAAACCTCCCTTAAAGTAGGACTGGGTCTGTTCAGGAAAATCTTTGACAGGAAATTGAGCAGTTTGGACTTTAGTATTTCTTCTACTGCCATCTTATTCTACTACTCTTCCCTCTCGGCTTTACTTCTTCAATGTAAATGGTAGATGATGTAACATTTCCTTGACTTGATCCCTAGACACAGGTATATCATTGGACAATTATCGTTTTTTCCGTGAGAGGGTACAGAATAGATGGAGTTTCCTCTCCTCTTGTGCTATCTCGAGGGCGCTGTAGCCTCCTATTGACAGTGGTAGAGCACTGAAATTACTGAGAGCAGAGCACTGGAACTACACGGGTCAATCGATGACCGCAACGTATGCGGGGAAAATGGGTTTGCCCTTCAACATTCTCTGAGAGGGAGACAATCGCTCACTTTCCTTGTGTATGTCCAGGTCTGGCGGCCAGAAGATTGAAGTACTTTGCTGTACCTTTTTCAATGATTTTGGGCGGTGCGCATACCTGGAACTCCATGATATTCATAGTCAGCTCAGGGTGGCTTTAATTTCATTTTCTCCTTCGTTTTCCTTTTACGTGGTTCTTTACCTGTGGTTTTGTGGTTGATCTCGTCTTGGTTACCTAGCTAATTTACCGACTTGTATTTCCTTTATGGTGATGGTATGTATATCGCGCTAACGCTTTAATGCATTTGTTACATTAAGAGTTTCGACACTGAATCAACAGGTGCTTAATTTTTAATTCTTCATTTTATTTTTTATAAGAAGTGGAGAATGAGAGAAGTTCGATTGATCATTTGTGAATATCTTAAGCCCTATTCTTGATAACTGGCACTGTGCCTGCGCTTTAATAACCTCTGGGCAGCAAGAATTTTTGCTATCCAGATCTCCTAATATGGAACTGTATCTATATCAACTATTTATCAGTTCTTCAGCCTTTGTGAGTCTTATTATTGACTTTCTTTCTTAGTTACTTTCTGGGTTATCTTTGCTTTTGGATACGATTAAGCTCCGTTGGACTTAGCCTAAGCTTACCTGTATAATTGCTTCTCTTATTCACACAAAAAACTTATCGTTAAAATAAATTGCTGTAACCGACTATAACGCGCAATTGCTTATAATTTTTATAAGCGCTACTTAAAGCTACCACATTATCGCCTTTCTAATATGATTGATTATCCTCTTAATTAGTTTTGTTATTTTATAACGTCTGGCAGCACTTTCATTCAGCTGTTTAATTAGCCCAAAAATAACGACAACAAAATAAACACAAACAGATGCTGTGTGTTTATAAACACAAGCAGCATACCAGTCTCATATAGCTTTTATATCTTTTAATAAAATTTGTTTATTTCTTTTATTAAAAGCATAAATATCGCTATAATATTAATAAATTTAAAGAAAAATTATTACTTAAAATTTAAATAAAGTACTTAACATATACATACAAAACTTATCAATATATCCTTAAAGAAGTAAAATTTGTAAAAAAAAGATGTCAATAGAGCTTGAAGTGTCTGTCTGAGTTCCACTAATTGAATTAATGCTGACATAACACTAACCAAGCAACCAACAACGATTTTTCCAGCCTACCGATTGCTTTTAATACATTATGACGGCCTGAAAGAGTAGAAATGAAATAAAGCAGCTCTAATAGGATATGCAATACCAATCACTGCAACGTATTAATAATAGCAGCAGTTGTGGCAGCACCATCGTTGGCTAAGGAATAACAGGCAAGCAAATAAATGGACTAAAAAAAACACGCGTACAGAAAAAGAGCACAGTAATGCATTTTTAGCAAAACAGTTTTTGTTTCTATATTTTCATTTAATTTCTGCTTCTTGCAACTAAATTTACACGCTAAAGCCAATAAACAAAAAACCATGCCTTCTATGCGCTTTGCCAATAGGTGAGTATGTGTGTGCATGACGAGCGGCCCCGCATTGCAATTTGTTGATTGATTAATATCGATTTAAAATCATCAATTTTTTGCTTTACAGATTAATATCAAGAACATTTTTGCTTTTAACATTACTATTGGGCCTGTACAATGAAGTTTTAATTTATTATTTTAATCGAGCATCATGGCAAGAAATCAATTGCAAATTGGGTAAGCTAAGTGGCTAAGAAAGTATAGGAAAGAAATTCTTCTTTACTTCATATGTTTAATTTTTAGATAACTGCACTCGTATGCTTTTAATAGCAGATCCTCAACTTTTGGGTTTAACCTATGACAAGTCATTTTACAGCGGCATAGCCAGATACGATTCCGATAGGTAAATAAGTACTAAATTACGTACTTCATAACCTCTTTAGACCTAGTACAGTTTAGTAAAAGTATATCGATTACAACTTCGATTTGAAAATTGACATTTTTTTAACAGTTGTCGTTAAAAAGAAAAAAAACTGGGTAATACCGAGAGAGTTTTGCAGAACAATTTCCTGATAGTCAACGAATTAATCTACTCCCAATACCCCTTATAAACTAATCTTTTACATCACTTTGGAGATATATGAGTAATGGGCGAACTAAGGAAGCAGTTTAAAACCTAGGCCCGGTCTCTCTCAACAAACGAAAACTAAAGTTTTATTAAAAGCAGCTGAGAAATGGGTACTGGTGCAAACAGATGAAGCTATTTCTAGTGTTTTCGAAAGAGAGTGATAGATGCTCATTTAGAACATGTAGACGTGTCGTTGTTATAATAATTTTCAGAAATCAACATAAGAAGCTGAAAGTTTTTTACTGAATGGTGGGAATGGTAGAAAAGTACCATGTCAATGGATTATGTAGAATATTTAGATAGAAATCGCTCTTTAATCTTAAATCGTTATATTTATTTAAAATTATATTTTGTCTATAGATTATAATATTAAAACCTCATTGTCTTCCTTTATAGATATTTGCGTAAAACTTTTGAACAAGCCTTAGCATTTACCAAACCACATATAATTTGTTTTTTGGGCGATTTACTCGATGAAGGTAATGTTGCTTCTCCCGAAGAATTTAATGGATATGTACAACGGTTTCGTAATATTTATAAAACCGAAGAGGATACAAGAGTAAGTTTTTCCTTAGACACTGACTCCTTAATTGGTTGAAGTATTAATTGCGATTTATTTTAAGTTTAAAATGTTTTCTCCCTTTAATCAGCTCATACATATACCGGGTGATAATGATATAGGCGGTGAAAATGGTGAATATATATCAAATCTTAATATACATCGCTTCGAAGAGGCCTTTACACAACGTGATATATTTGATTATCAGCAATTGCGTTTCTTTAAAATCAATCGAATGATGTTGGACTTTACAAATCCCGATAGAAAGAATAATAAACAAAAACTACGTATTGGTTTATCTCATGCACCCATATTAATTGGAGGTGGCCCTTTGTTAAGAGCCATTTTAACTGAACTCGATCCTCACATAATATTTTCAGGACATTGGCATGAATCTCGTATATTTGTACATCCCTCCACGAAAGTCATTAATTTTTATGAACACACGGTTAAGCATTTCAATTTGAAAGCTTTAAAAGAGCAACAGCATAGTTATTTGGAAATAATGGTACCCACCTCATCGTATCGTATGGGTAAACCCAATATAGGCTTGGGTTATGTTGTTGTAGGTAAGAAAAGGTGTCTTTTTTTATTTCTAAAAAATGAAATTTTTTTTTTAATTATAGAAAATTTTGATCTCAATTATACGGTTTTATGGTTACCTAACCGTTTTATTTCTTTGCTAGTCTATGTTTTTTGGTTCTTATTTGTGTTGTGCATTTTACTTACGTTTCGTATGATGACACGTTGTCCATTTCGTAAAATCGCAAAGCGACATCAGCAATCTCAATATCAAATTGTTAACAATAATAGTACACCTGATTATTAGTAATAGTGTGAATGAACAAAAAAATCTACTCGTTTATATCAAACATTTATACACACATACATATATTAATAAGTATTTTAATTCGTATTTATAATTTCCAGATATTTTTTAAGTATTACTCGTATTATTATGCATATTTAATGAATGTAACGAATTTATTCAGATGAAGTTTATTTTAGACTTTAAACGTTTAACCATCATAGTTTTATTTTTTTAATATATTAAAAATCTAGTCTAAAGTTAAGAATAATATTGTATTAATTAATATTTTATCTAAATTTAATAAAAAAAAAATTATTTAATAATTTTATTTAAGAATAATATTTATTAAAAATTGTTTAAAAGAAATATATTATTGAATTCGTTAAAAAGAAGCAATAAGTTCTCAATGAAATTTTTACACACTGCTAGCATAGGTAAAGTAGTTTAGATATAATGTCAAAATTAATTTGATATTTCAGATATGGTTGGTTACCTAGCGTTCTTGCCGCATCATTCTATATTAGTAATTACAGCCTTGCAAAAGCCACATAAAGCTTGAACGAATAACTAATTCGACCTCTACTACAGTACGTTCATTTATTTTCTCTGTACTGGCCAAATCTAAGCAGTTTGGTCAAAATATTGTAACAATTAACGTCACAGTGCTCAACAAAATGGTCCGCCACAGGCCTGAGATTGATATTATATACACTTTGCCATTTTGTTTTTAAATTGACTGCATCCCTGCTTACCGTAATCAATCTTAATTTAAATTTGAGTAGCTTACAATTAATTCTATCTAATTTATAAATATCTTAAAATTTTAATATTTATTTTTGCATTTTCATTACTTTATTTTAAATTTTCTCCGTGTATCTTATTTACTCACTGCCATCTACCGTTACTTTAACACAACTAAATTGGCGATTGCTGTATGTGCTGCCATCTGTCAATTGTAGAAAAAATCTTGTGACGCCTCAAAAGATGGCGTAGAATTGTGCGATAAAGTGCTAAACAAATCGTAAAGAAATAACTCGGGGAAAATAAATAGAAAAATCAGCGTAAAAAGCTTAATTATTAAATAAATTTCTATTTTCAAACGAAACTTAAACATGTAAATAAATAAAACAAATAAAAATCCATTTGTTTAAACAATTGACAAAGAGAAAAAAAACGTAATAAATTGTTTTTACATCAAGTCAAAAAAAAGAAAAGGAAAAGAGAAATAGGAAAAAAACGCTTTAGTGAACGTGAAAGAAAAGCAACAAAAATAAAAAAAGAGAATAAAAAATAGCGTAAAACCAAAGAAAGAAGAGCAGCCACGAAGTGAAAATAAAAAATTGTATTGAAAAGAAAATTCGTGTTTTAAAATAAATAAAAAGGTAGCACCAAAAATTAATTTCACAAAAAATTAGGAGACTCCAAGAAAGTCATTGCATTTCTCCGCCAAAATAGAGAAAGCAGTAGGGATGAAGTCAAGGATTCAACAACATTCCTTTAGTGTGTAGTGCTTTGCTGCTGCTCTACAATATTGTGCGTTCTTTCGAATGCCCAATTAAGTTAAGCGGTATCTCTTTACCTACATACGCACGCAACAACATTTACGAGTGGCAGCAAATACAAATCCAAAATAAATATAATGAGACTGTAAAGAAGACACTCTTGCATTAAATTTGTTTTTTTTTTTTTCTTTATTATTATTAAAAAAGAAAAGAAAAGGAAAAACATTACTTGCCATAGAATCATTAACATTTCTAAGCAGAGCTGGAAAATAATGCATTTATTTTATTATAAAAATTTAATGTGAGCCTATACTGTTCTGTTTTGTTAGCGAAGGGGCTATTTTGGCATTCATACAAATTGAAAATAGTTCTTATTGTTGTTCTCTGGCTAAATGGCTTGATTTCTTGGCTGTTTAAATTCATATAATGCGAGCATTCGACTGTGCGCTAGGATTTTAAATTCTACGTATGCTTAGATCGTACAAACAATGCCAAAAATTATGTTATCTAAGATTGTTCTAACATTATGAAAAAAAAACTAATAATTCCCATAACATTACATGAAGCCCGTGTTGCGTCTGCTCTCAGTCAATAAATCGATTGATCTCTCAGTCTTCTGATTCTATTTTTAGCAGGGTTTGCAACCCAATTAACCCAACCAGGAAGTTTTCGTAGTTTATTTACAAAAAATTGAATAAAATTTGCGTATTGGGAGTACGAATTAATTTAGTCAATTTGTTTAGCTCAAAAAAGATAATAAATTGACAAATTTATGAAAATAAAAATTTATCATCTTTTCCCTACCTCTGAACCAATGTCCGAATTTTGTCTTGATGCGATCCACTTTGAAGCAGGATTTATATTTCTTCAAATGAAGTGATTTGGTGACATGCCAAAAGATATTGTAGTTGCCGAAACAGCTAAAACAGTTAAAAGGATCAAGGTTTAGAGAATATAGCGGGTGCAGCATTTCATTGTTTCTAACAATTGTTTGGCAACTTTTGCAACGTGAGACCGGTCGTTATCATGCAAAACGAGAACTTTATATTCCGGCCGTCTTTTTCATAATACGCGGTTCGAACGAAGTAATTGTAGTCTGTTTCGATGACGTTCGTGTTTTAGCAGCTCACAATACACAATGCCACTTTGATCCTAGTCAGAGGGCATTATATACTTATACTAAAACAACGTAGTTGTACTATCAAACCAAAAATGATGGCGAAATTTGGAAGCAGTTATGAAACCAAAAAAAAAAATAAATAAATGAAGAACATATGCTTCACATAAAACAACTCTGATCTGACAGAAAATACTAATTTTTTTAAATATCCAATCAATTTCACACATTTGTCATGAAATCTGTTAGACATATGCACTTTTTGAACACACATAAAATTTTTGTCATATCGAACGACTAAATCTGATAGTCAGTCATTGCCTTAAAGGCGATGTTATGAGGTATCAGATGATCTGGCCTAGGATTCAACCGAAGGCCTTATGGTTGGCAGGCGGAAGTCTTACCTACCATACTACAGCGACACACAAGTAATGGAATAAATCATGCTTGCGTGAATACGATTTACAATGCAATGCACTGAAAATGATAAGTTGTTGAAAACACTACAAAAAATGTTGTAAGACTTAATAAATGGACAACTTGAATTCCTTTTGATATTGCTCGGTCTATAGTTAATGATTCTGCACTTAAGTGCTGCGTTTCACATGAGTTTTAATCGATAAAAACCTTAAATTTGTTATCTTCAAACATTTTCAATTGGTCGAAATAATCTTTATATGGCGCTTTGAAATTACCATTTTTATAGAATGTAATAAAGTAATCCAATGGTTTAGGAAATCGTTTTGCAAAAGCTAAACCGACATTTATGCAATTCGCTTTAAACACGTTAATTTCATTTTTATTAGAAGTTCTAATTTCAAATATTATTTGGTGGTTTTGTTTCCACTGAAGAAAAAATCCGCTTGTTTGAATTCAACAATTTATATGAAGATTATATTAACGAATTTTAACAAGTATATACATATATAAATTTTACGACATACATCGATACAATAATACGTATGTATTATTTAATTAATAGTCTAACGCAAACGGCGTTGCCCGATATATACGTATGCCTGCGATATGGAAAAATGGCACAAGCCGACATTAATTTATATTTTTAATTCAATAGTTATATGGTATTTCTCCTAAGAACAGCTATTGAAAAATTTGTTGCTCCTGCTTGAAAAATATTTATGTAGTCGGCATCACAGTGGCAAATGCAGCCAACAATATTCGCTGTCATGAAGTCGTGCTGCTTGCCGTCGTCTATGTGCTTAGTGCGTTGGGCTTAATAGTCCACTTAAGTAATCGCTAATTGATCTATTTATATATCGCTCTATAAAAGGTTATTTGCTTAAAGTAATTTATTGTCCTGACAGACATTTTCAAGTTCTTTATTTAAGCTTTACAATAGAAACTAAAGATTTTTGGTTTAGCTTTTCATATTTGAGTACATTTTACTTAAAACTAAAGTGTACTATTTTCTTTCTGTAGATAAAAGTAATCATTTTTGATAAAACTTATGTAAATAGGTATATAAAATTTCAACAAATAAAACATTAAAACATACATAAATATGTAAGTAGTATTTTGAACAATTTTTATCATAAAAATTCAGCTACAACTTAATTTTAAGAACTAATTTTATGTTAAAAAACTAAAAATATAATAACACTCGTACCATGTTTTCTTTAGAGGTTTCTAACTTCAGCATATTACTCGAATATCTTCAACTGAGGCTGGTTATTGTGAATATCTTGCTTGTCAGTTACAGTTTATGAAGAAAATTTGAACGGATATGTTTGATTATTATTTCTTTAAAATGTACTTTGTTTATTAAATTATTAGTATTTTTTGTGGTAGGCTTTATATATGTTTTTTTTTACAATATTCAATATCATATTTCACTTTATTATAAAGTTTCATATGTAATAAACAAATTCTGCTAAGAATTTTATAAAGACTGTAATTGATCTATACGATATTCGTAAGGAAATCTTATAATTGTAAAATATATGAAATATAAAACAGTGGTACAATATACATTTATTTATTCAATCGGGTATGCTCTGTAAACCGAAAACGAATGAAATTAAAACCGATTACATTTTCAAAGCAAAATAAGACTTAACTGCGGCAATTCTTTTGGAAACTTTTAATAATGTAATCTAATACAATTTTAAAGATAAATTATGTCAAAATTTTGAGAGATTTGTAAATTATATCAATTTGAAGTTTAATTTGATTTCGATTTACGGAGCACATCCGATGCATATTCTTTATCTCTCTTTCAACATATAGCTTACGCGTTAAAAAAAACTACTCAGGCAAAGAAAAAAGCAAATCTATTTCGAAAACGCTGCTCTGAATTGAAACGTATTCCAGCGGGAGCGTTTTGTATCGATCAAAAATAAACAAATAAATAAAAATAATAGTCCAACGAGGCAAGGTCTAGGCAATAACAACATGTGTCTGCTAGCACATCAATGTGTGCAGCAAATATGGATGCCAGACGTTTTCTCTTGATTTACAAGAATGAAGAAAAATTAAAGATCGCCAAGATTTTTTAAACCTCGATTTACATAAATTATCTTTATATAATTTATAACGTAAAGTGTTTAATTGTATTTGTTTCCTAGTTTATCTAGAATATTTATAATTAAAATTTTAATATAGGTGTTCGAAAAAGTTCATATACAAATTTGATCAAAAATCAAACACTTTCATATGTTTAAACGATCTTAATTAAATCAAATATGTGCCGTTTTGATAGACAACTTCTTGCCACTTTTGCGGTAAAACCATTACTCCATCATATTTTCTGTTTAATGCATTTCTCCTGCTTGCAGACGTTCTGATATTTCTACTTGTCTCTCAATGATTTTGCAAGTTATTTTTAAGTTTAACAACAATCTTCATGAAGTTATGAAGTATCTTCGAATTTTTTTGGCTGAACATGTCAGAATTTTAATTTCCGAACCGTGCAATTCATCTTTCCCATATTGAAATCGATGGAACATATTTAGGATAAGTTTAGGTGAACAATCAGTGTAGTGCGGCATATCTTTTTTTTTAATTATATGAGTAAAGCAAAAATTTCCACAAATGAGCAAATATAAGCTTTGTTGCTTGCATTATTGCATTTAAAATGGGCTATGTGAGAATAAACGATATACAACTACGTATAACAAATTAAGGACAATCTTATTTAATATTTAAATCTTCATATTAAAGGTAATATTTATTAAATAAACCGCTAAAATTTGACACTGCTTAGTTAATCTAACTCTGTTCATTTAAAATTTTTAATGGCAACGCTATGTTACCGTTATTTTTTTCTTTGTGGTGTTTTTTATCATTTGTGAAATAAATTAATCGTGCACTACATTAAGGACAACGATAAATTTTTCAACATTTTCAATTTCAGATATTTGTAAAAAGTAGATTCAATTAACTGTGATTAAACGGAGTGTTTTTCAGTATTTCAAAAGCTCTTAATACTTGGTTAACATGGGTAAAGGCAAAGTCTGTGATGTACAAATGCATCAGGAACTCGCAACAGTTTCTAAAACAATGGTTTACCAAGCGGTGCAATATTTCAGAAAGCATTCAACTACAGAAAAGGTGGCACGTAAACAAAGAAGCCGAATTGCGACAGTTCGTCAAGATGCACTGATTGCGCACGAGACGAAAATAATCCCCATTAATCAGCAAATGAGATTCGGATTGAAGTCTTTGGCGAAAATGAAGCAAGACTATCTGTAGACACACTAAAACGTCGATTGCGAGGAGCTGGACTCTTTAGAAGAATTTCCCGAAAGAAGCCATTATTGTCTGAGCGTAACCGAAAAAAAAAGACTAGAGTTCGCAAAAAAGTATCGCCATTTGACCAATGTGGACTGGAAAAGAGATTTATTTTCAGACCAAAGCTAAATTAATAGAGTCTCTCCCGATGGGAAACAATATGTTCGTCGGCCAAAGTTGAAAGAATTAGATCCAAAGTACACCCCGGCATGGAGGAGGTTCCATCATGCTTTCAGTGCTATTTCATCAAGTGGTGTAGGGCCGCTACATAAAATTGAGGGAAATATGGATAAGTTTCAGTATGTAAGAATCTAAAGCGATACAATGATGCCGTATACTGTCGAGAATATGCCAGTAACATGGATATTTCAACAAGATGATCCAAAGCATACGGCTCATCACGTCAAACAATGGTTTATAAACAATTGACTGGCCTTCATGCAGGCCTGATCTCAACACGATTGAGAACTTAAGGCAAGTTGTAAAAACCAAAGTAAGCTTGATAAAAATAAGCAATTACGATGATCTCTGCTGAAACAAAGAATGCTTCCAATTAGTGTATGTACAAATTTGGTGGCCTCGATGCCTCGCATATATCAAGCTGTTATCGATAAAATATTTATTTATTTAAATAAATACGTTTTTTATAAAATTTGTGGTGTGTCCGTAATTATATGCACGATTGATATCAATAAATCTTATTTAAAAATATGGCTCATAGTTTTATAAATAAGAATTTATTTGACACAATAAGCAGTTATTTTTTAGGACTAAGAGTTAAATTAACTAAACTAGGACAAATTTTGAGAATATCATACAACCTTTCGTATTATTTGCTTGAAGCTTACATGTTAGCATCGTGTCCTTAATTAGTTGCACGTAGCTGTATATATTTACCCTCCATAATCTCATATAAGTTATTAAAAATAAAAACCATGTGTAAAACAAACTCAATTTCTTGGGAGTTCGGTATTTTTTAAGTTATACATCTTGAAATTTAACTGTCCCACATTTGAATGCCACTCTGCTTTGTTTTATCATGAATTGGGAATTATATAAAACGTTTACTATCAACTGATCCATTTTATAGTGAATAAACAAAATTATAATTTAGCTATACTGTTTCAATTTTACAGATTTTAACGTGATACGTTTATAAAGCAAAGAAATAAATCTGCCGGTATTTATTTATAAAAGAAAATGGCGGATATTGCATATCCAGCGGGTTGTAAACCCTTGACGGAAGATTTAGGGACGGATGAGCTTATACGACGTCTTAAGGTAAATTTATATGCCCTATGCACTTACAGAAAAATTTTGTTAAAATATATTATCTTTTACTTTCTTTCTACAGACCTTATCCAATGCCCTACAAGCTATGGGTCAAGATGATTCCATATGCCAAGAGTATATACCATTATCGTTACATCTAGCCGAATATTATTTTCTACATCATCAATCACGTGATGTACAACTGCTGGTGGCCTGTTGTATAGCTGATGTTTTACGTGTGTATGCTCCCGAAGCACCATATAAGGATCAAGAACATATTAAATCAATATTTATGTTTTTCATTAAACAATTATACGGCTTAAAAGATCCAAAAGATCCTTCATTCAAACGTTATTTTTATTTATTGGAAAATCTAGCATATGTTAAATCTTTTAACATGTGCTTTGAATTGGAAGATAGCCAAGAAATATTTCGTGAATTATTCAGCATGATGTTTAAAATTGTCAAGTGAGTGGTTGTAGTCAAATTTAAAAGTTTTATGTTTTTTAAATCTTCTAAACTTTCACGGTTTTAGCGAGGAGCATAGCGTTAAGGTGAAGAATTTCATGATCGATATTATGTCACCCTTAATAAACGAAGCGGATAATTTTGCTAATGAGATATTGGATATAATATTAATAAATATTGTTGAACCAAGAAAAACACAAAACAAATATGCCTACGAGTTGGCCGAAAAGTTAATCGTAAAGACAGCTGATTCCCTAGAAAGTATCATAAAGATTGTAAGTCATTCAAAGCTTTAAACTCTGCCTTATTTTATTTCTGAAAACTTTATTTAAATTTGTAGTTCTTTAACCAAGTCCTGGTACTGGATAAAATTGAACGTAACTATGAAATATGCCAAAAAGTCTATGATTTAATATACGAATTACATATAATTTGTCCGAATATATTGTGTTCTATTCTGCCACAATTGGAATGTAAATTAAAATCCTCAAATGAGCAAGAACGTTTAAGTAAGTAAAAATATAAATAAAAAAAAAAAATAATGATAATTTCTGCATATTTTGTTTACTGCAGAGGCTGTTTCTTTATTGGCTCGCATGTTTTCCGAAAAGGATTCGAAATTGTCTATTAAGCATGCTGCCTTATTACGCATGTTTTTGGGTCGTTTCTGTGACATATCTGTTAGCATTCGCGTCAAGTGTGTACAATCGTCTATGCACTTTTTACTCAATCAACCCCACCTACGCGAAGACATTATTAATTGTTTACGTGCCCGCCAACATGATTCCGATGAAAATGTACGCTATGAAGTTGTTATGGCCATTGTTGAAACAGCCAAACGTGAATTTACCATTGTTTGTGAATCGGAAGATTTACTGGATTTTGTGCGAGAACGCACTTTAGATAAAAAATTCAAAATACGTAAAGAGGCCATGTGGGGCTTGGCTTTTATCTATAAAAAAGCCATTTGTGAACCTAACGATCTCTCCGAGGATGTAAAAAAATCCATTGAATGGATTAAAAATAAAATAATGCATGGTTACTACATGCCAACACTGGAAGATCGTTTACAAGTTGAACGTTTATTGATCACCTCATTAGTGCCGTATAAACTGCAACCAGTTGAACGTATGAAACAACTTTATCATCTTATGGGCACCTTTGATGATAATGCCACAAAGGCATTTATAGAGTTACAAAAGAATCAAATGAAAACACGTAAAACCGTCCTTGAATGGGTAAAACTTCATAAGACAAAAGATCTGACACCATCTTTGCAAACGCAACTTAATGTTAAACAAGCTATCATCTGTAAGCTACTAGCAGATCCCCTTAAATCTTCAGAATATCTTAGCAAATTTAGTACAAATTTGCGTAAAGATCCCACTTTATTTCGTTATATGGAAATTATTTTGAAACGTGATGTGTCATGTAAAGAATGTGCCGATACCATGTCGTTATTGCTAAAGAAACTCGGTACACCGATTATGACAAATCTATACTATCAGACGGTGAAAATGTTAATAGAACGCATAGCATCGGTGATGATTGATAAGGAGTCAGTAGGTATATTGATTGGGTAAGTTGTTTAAAGTTAAAAGCAAAAATCTTTTGTACATTGAAATATTTTTGCTCTAATACAGCTTAATTGAAGAATGCATACGCGGTGGTGACACGGCAAGAGAAATAGGTCTGCCACCAAATGAAGCCGGTGAACAAGGTTTAAAACTATTAACTGTAAGCTTAAAAATGCAATGCATATGCTAACACTTTCTTAAATATTTCTCTCTACATATATTCCCTTCATAGGCTTTATCATATTTGTTTTCACCGCACTTTTTCACCGACAAAACTCTACGTCACATGATTTCTTTGTTAAGCTACGACGAAGACTATGCAGCACCGCTTATATTGAAATCTTTAACACATCTGGGTCGTTATAAGCCGCTTATATCGGTGGATCCAAATATCCTAGAAGAATTAGTGCCCGTCTGTAAAGATTTCGCCTTAGAGGGTACACCGAAACAGGCCAAACATGCTGTTCGTTGTATATTTGTTAATACACAATCGATTGCAAATGGCGGTACTGATTGTGTAGCAGTAGCAGCAGATACACCAAAAATGATTCATCCAATATTTAATGATATCATGGATAATTTACGTCTAACTTTAAAACCGAATTGCCCTAACCAACGTACCAAAGTTGTTACCATGGGTCATATAGCCTTTAATATGCCAAAAGCATTTGCAGATAAAATCAAAAATATGATTGCTAGACGCATTGTTAAAGAATTGTTGATACAGCCTGTACCTGAAGATAGGGTGTGTACGAAGATCGATGGTGATTGGTGCGAACAGGAAGAGTTGCCTACCGACACTCTGTGTAAATTAGATGGTCTTAAAACGATGGCACGTTGGCTGTTGGGTCTTAAGGATGATGAGGCTTCAGCTAAGAAAACATTCCGCATGCTTATAGCCTTTATACATCATGGTGGTGATTTATTAAATCAGAAACGTATGTTTGCAGCTGAATCCTCATGGTTTAGATTAGCTGCAGCCTGTGCCATGTTGAAAGTGTGTGAACAGAAAGGTGTAGGTGATCAATACACTGCCGAGCAGTTCTATAGTTTATCGCAATTGATGGTAAAGTTATATTGTATTAGATTTGTTCAAAAAAAAAAAACTATAAAAATTATGTATTTAAAGTGTGATCCAGTGCCGCAAGTACGTGAAATGTTTGCACGTAAACTGCATAAGGGTTTAAACAAAGGCTTACCAAGTAATTGCCTACCGTTGGATTTTATGGGTTTTTATGCTTTAGCTGGTCATGAAACGGATAAAAAGTACGTTTTCACTTTATTATTCATACTTAATGTGTTTGACGTAGTCATTGTTGAAATATAATATGAAAACGACTATACGAAGCATAATAAAAGTATAAATATCGATAAATTTAAAAAAAATATTTTTTTTCCCCCAAACAGATTATTGGATTTAAAAAGACAATTTTTAGATGCTGACATCAATCGTAGAAGAGAATATCTTAAAACCATACAAACAACCAGTAGGTTTTAATTTCAGCTTTTAATACATAGTTCACTTATTCATTAAAAATAATTATTTATCTTTCTATATAGATCCCGATATATCTGCCGAACAACGTTTACACTTACTACCTGATTTTTTATTAGCTTTTGCTATACCCATTTTAGTACACGATCCGAAATTTACAAATCACGAGGATCGTGCGCAATTAAAACAAATAGAGAAATGTTTACGCTTTATATTGGATTCGTTAATGGCAAAAACCGAGGCCTTTTCATATAGCTTCTATAGGAATCTTATAGAATTAATGAAAGATAATTATGTGGTTACGCCACATGAAGATAATCAAGCCTATAATTTGGTAAGCTTTTCAGATGGCCCTTATCGCGTTTGGTGTAGTCATTGTCGTGTTTCGACATGTTTATTCTAGATTAAAGATAACAGGCAAAATACTGCTTAAATCTTAATCTTAAAATGGCCTTAATCTATTGCAAAATGTCAAAACCATTCATATCTATGTCAAACATTACAAAAAGTTAAACCTCTGTTCTGATCTTTAACAAAAATTATAAAAAATGTAAAAATACAACAACGACTACACCAAAAACATATTAAAGAAGTATTTTTTTCCCAAAAACGAAGTAAATTTATTAAAAATTAATCAAACTTTAGAAAATGTGGGCCTGTTGTGATCTCGCTAATTATGTTATATGTACCAAAATGGGACAATGTGATTTAACGCCAAACAAAACTTTTAATGTAACCATTAAGTTACCACCCATGTATTTCCAAGAACCACCCGCGGATAATGTAGGTTTTCTACCGAATACAAAAATTTATATACCCTACGATATGTTCTCTATAATAACCACCCTTGGTCCTGCTAAGAAATTAACAACAAATGCCTTGAAACCAACAACCAGCGGTAGTCACGCGACAATAAGAACAGCTGCAGCTGAAAAACGACCGGCAGCTACCGATCATTTAACCTCAATAGATCAAAATTCATTGGTAAGTCTAAAGAAACAAAATTTATATATATAATTTTTTTAATTTTTTTTTTTAACTTTACAGGAAAATGCGTCATTGTTTGATGGTGTTAAAGACGATGCAAATGAGCCTAACCCTAAGAGAACTCGTACAAATGCTATGCGTACGGGTAAAACGTAAATTTATTAGTTTTTTATTTTATATACTGGAATTCTTTCTTTTTTATATAAATACACAACACACGTTATACATTTTATATATACAAAAAAATTAACATTCTTGTCAGATCCAGTTGACCACAAAAAGGAAAAGAAAAACATAAACAATATACATAGGAAATATAAGAAGGGATTTTTAGAAAGAAATACAAAACTCTGATCTGTACTGTAAATGATAGAATATTAATCGTTTTTTAAGTATTTTTCAGTTTTAGTTAAACAAAAAAAAAACCATAAGCCTTAACTAAAAAATACATTTTTACCCTCTTTGTTTTGTTTTCCTACAACAAGGCCTTCTATTAAATTTTTTATTATAAATTGTTTTATAGTTATTGCTTATTAACACATATACACGTTGGAGGCCAAAACTTATTGCGTTTTTTGTATTTGAAAAAAAGAGTGTTGGTTTTTAAAGACTTTTGCCACACCCTATCAAAATGATGCTATTTTACATATCAAAAAGAAGCATAAAAATAACATATAAATTTTTCAATTGCTGTTACAAATACACAAAAAGGTTGTAGTGAAAGAATAATTTGTGGATAATGCACAAAGAAACTACAGAGTTATCGTGAAAGAAACATTTTCACTTTGTGTTTTTTAAGGGAAAACGTACAACTTTTTGGACACTAAGAATAGAACATGATAGCCTTACTTAATGTTACCTTTTATTTTTAGAAAAGAGCAAAACAAAAAACATTTAAGGATAAGAAAACATTCCCCTATGTGACGAAATCGAACGGAACTTCAAATTGATATACCTTATAGAGCCGGTATATTTTTAAAATTTGTGAATTTATTCTCATAGTGACTTTTATTACACCTTCTTAAATCATCAATACATTAAAACAAGTTTGGACATTTAAGTTTTATTTGCCTTTGAAAACGTATTGGATTTCGATTAACGTCAGTTGGGGATTATATTTTTGCCGGAAGCTCCATTTGGCATTATACTGGCTCCTGTCAGAATTTGTCTCTAATCTATTACAAAAATGCCGAAAAACGATAATGGTAATAGATTAGTTTATAAATTGGTTTTTCGTTATCATAATTCATATCCATAAATGTTCGAAGCACGTCAATTGAATAAGAAACGTATTTCAATGTAGGCAACGTCTCAGCTACAGTTGCCAAATCTTCAGTTCTTCATCACGAGATCTTATGTTCGCATCAAAACATTTTTAACAATTTCATGCAACTTTTTAAATTTGCTTAACTCTCCTGCATTAGCTTCAAAATCTTAATGTCCTAATAAAGAAGCGAAGTCTGACTTTTTGCTTTATTAATGGTCCAGATTTAGGAAAATTTCCATTACGTGCAACAGTTATTCATTTGGGCATTGATTCATCAATATTCTCAAAAAGAGAGGTTAGAAGTATTTTGCGTTTAGTGTCTTTGTGTTAACCACTCCTTAAAAATTTTAATTATTAATAATTTTTTTTTTTTTAAGAGAAATGTTACTTCGCTCGGACATTTTTATTAATTCATGTTTAACGAGCAACTAATATACAAATTGTTATTGATGTGGCATTTTTTTTATTAATTTTTTGTAAATTCCCTAATTTTATTTGACTTCCTTCTTATTAGTATTTGTAGCATACTATATAATTATTTGAAATATTTCATATTAAAAAACAAAACTGCATGAGGGTCAAATTTTTATATGTAAATTCATTTCATTGTAAAGAAAAATCCACTGTATGGAAATTCATTATAAGGAGTTGAAAATACATAATGTAAAGAACTTTAGAACTGTAGAGAAGGCTTTCTTTTTTCTTTTCTTTATTGGTTTTCTTGCTTGTAATTCAGCTGACATGTTAAGTGTTGTCCATACAATTCCTTATCTTATATCTTTTTATTAGAATTTGCAGACAATTTTTTGTTTTCTTGTTAACAAATTAGCTGGCATACTAAATATCCTAAATTCAGTTATCTTAACACTTTCTTGGAATTTACGAATAATCCTTAATTTCACAAATAATTTACTTTATCAATTCTGTAAGTTGTTTTCCATATGTATTAACGATTTGTTCATCTGTAATCTGCGTTTCGATAATGGCTTCGCGCATTCAGTTACGTTTTGATCGAAAATTGGTATTCAAAAAAAAAAAAAAAAAACTGATTCGAAAGAAAGAGAAGACAATATTGTTCCCAAAAACATAGGAATGTATGAAATATAAGAAAAATTTTTATAAAAACCTATAAAGTGATGCATACACTAAGGGGTTCAAAAGAAAACACAAGCGCATATTTATATTTTTATAAACCTGTTCACATTTTGTATACTTTCATTTTATATTTAATAAAAGTAAAATAATAAAAAAATTTTGCCAAGTAATGCTCGTCACGACTTTAACAACTTAGAAAAACGTAGCTACGACCGTGCAGAATACATACAATCGAAAGAAACTGAACAGAATCGAAATTCGGAATATAAAATTTGCCAAACGCAGAAAATTTCAATTCGAATTGGAAAGCAAAATTACAGATTTACGTATCGAATACTGTCTCTTATCGTAATTGACGCATTCGTTGTAGTATATTCTATTTATCCATATCATGGGTGGCGAATCGTAGTCGTATTCGAAATTTTTGTAATGGATTAAAGAATAACAGAATTGCTTTAGTTTTAACCCTTTATCACTTATTAACTGCGATTGATTTGATTATTTATATTTGAGATGACGAAAGAAAAATAAACCCCCGCATTTTTCATTTTTATTTATTTGGTCTTAGGCAAAGCGTAAAATTTTTAAACAAAATGCAAAAATTTTACAGAAATAACGATTCACAATGCCGTTCTAACACTTACTTCCCAAATTTATCAATTTAGAACACAAAACATAAGTGAAACTATTTTTGCAAAACAGGCGGTACGTGTTAATACAGAATATCAAAAATTTCAATTTTTAACAAAAGTACTAACTTACTCAATCCTATTATGTAAATCGTCGTCGACTCTGCTGTCGAGTCGAGTTGTAATCGATTTTTAAAAGGAAAAAATATCACTAATTATTTTCTCAGTTCTGAAAAATGTTATATTTTATTTAAAAAAATGTTTTTATGTGGGATTTCGAGAGGGCTTACTAAATCTTCGTTACTTTGGAGAATAATTTTGTTTTCTGTTAATATTTTAGAAATTTCCATAAAACTTCGCTTTGCATGGCATCGCCTTATTCCAGTAATTCTTTTCTTTCATCATTACAATGACTTTCGTTTCTTCTGTTGGAAGTGGTTTCTGCTACAAATTTAGCCGCACACTGCAGCTTTAGAAACATTTTCGTCATACTCTAATATTCTCTACAATATCGCCCGCAGGAGACTGAATTCCAGGGAATACACTAACCGGATTTATTTGTTTTTCAAGCTGCATTAAATTGGCTGCAGTTTTCTATAAAAGAGAAAGATATAATTGCTTGCAACTCCCACCGCCAATTGAATTAATTTCGGTTGTGTTAACCTAAACCAAATCATAAAACTTTAAGGCTGCTATTATGGTTTAGAATTCAGTTGATATTTAAGAATTTGGTATTATCGATATCGATAACGGTAAAATTTCAACTCAACGTAGTTGAATTGTTAGCCGCAATAGGGGCATAAATTTAAAAATTTCTAACCTAAGATTTTTTTAAACCTACTTATTGCCAATTGTAGGTATCTCTTACTGGTAGTTCCATTAAATTTAATATCAACATAATGTTTTGCCAGTCTTTTTTTGATATCCCCCTTGATAAACTTGGATTATTTTAAACTTCCTTAATAAATTTTCCAAATTGTTTGGATTTAGTTTTAACTTTTTTTCCATTCTAACGCTTCACTTTATTTCTTAAACCAACAAAAATCAAGTTTGTATCTATTACTTGTTTTAAGTCATCGCCAAATAATGTGCCGAGAATTCAGTCACTATTGGCAACTAGTCGACTATCATGCTACCAACACAATACCAAATACTTGACAAAAATTGTCGATAAATGCCAACGTTGACTTACATAAGACCGATTTTATGTATTTATCCTAACGGTATGTTGCCTACATTTTACACTACGGTACAGAGAATTTAGCTGTATAAATTACTATAACAGTTTTACCAAATTATTCATCCTTATCATGGTTGGCGAGTGGTAGTCGTTTTTTGACATTTTTGAAAATAGCAAAATTTTGCTAATATAGGTCAAAAGTGTTGAAATGCTACAACAAATAAACCAACCATGATAAAGGCCATTGTTTAAAAAATATTTATCGTTATCAACTGTTTAGCTTGGTATTTGTAATACTTCGAAATTATTGTAAAAGATTAAAGTAAAATTTACTTTGGCTGTTTTACTCTAAAAGAATACTGTTTTTAAACCAAAATGCCAGAATACCAATACGTCAAATACGGTAAGGGTGATCACGAACATAAAAATATTACAAAAAAAAACATAATATACATACGATATTCCATCAAATGCTTTAGTTTTGTCCTCCTACAATTATTTTAACTTATTGTTACAGAATGTTAATTCTCCCCCTTCATATTTAAATAATTATTAGGTTTTATTTCATATTCATTTGCTAATTTATTAATACACTTATCTTTGTTTGGGGTAGTATTGTTTGTCATTTTAGTAAGAGATTAGAGAAATTTTTTTGTTGGTTTTCTTTAATCTTAAACAAAAATGTTAAAATACGACTGCACCAGACACGATAAAGATTAATAACTTTTTTAACTTTAATTTATTATAAACGTTTAATAATTGTTTTCTTGTCCCTTGATAAACATCTTTTAAAAAACAGTTTTTGTGTATAATATTAAAAAATAAATATAAAAGAACATTTTTTAATTTTTAACAAAAATATAAATGAAAATCTGTTAACATACACATTAATATACACAAGAGGAATTTTTTATATACATACGTAAGCGTACGTTTTATATAATTTTTCGTTTAAAAATTCCTTTTAAAAGAAATCTACTTATTTTTGGTACAATTTTTTTTTAATAATAAGTTTAACATTAATATTTTCGACTTATGGGTGAAAAACAAAAATATTATAACATAGAAATTATAAGTAGTAGTATTAAAAGTAATAAATAAATAATTTAAATTAAAAAAATATAATTTACACAATCACCCATTCAAAATAAATTTAGTAAGTAAATTTAAAAAGTAAAAAAAAAAACAAAAAAATAAGAATTATTTAGTTTTAGTTTATAGTTATAAACGCAAATAAGAAAACAACAACCCTGAACAACAGACAAATTAATACAGAACTGTATGTATATAAAAATATCTACATATACATATATATATATTTCAATACCAACAAAAGAAAAATATTGTTTTTTTCAATAAAATTTATTAAAAATTACAAAAAATATATATTTTTTTTAATTAAACATTTCTAATAAAACTTTTAATTGATGGACCTTATCATGGTTTGCGTTTTTCGACTATTTTGTCCTATATTAAAGAAAACAAACAAAATGTCGAAAGACACGACTCGCCAACCATGATATGAGTATTTTTAATTTTTAAACATTTGCTGTCGAACGAAACTTACAAGTACCAATATTTTTAATGCTTTATTATTCTTATTTTGTGATATATCATATTTTTTTTCATGAATTTTTGAACCTCTTTGCTGATTAGATCAGTGGCTAAGTTACCGCTTTCGATATCGAGTCATTTTGATCGAATAAATTTATTTCGAGATTACGGCATTCGATATCGAGTCTACGATCGAGTGTAATCTCTTTAAACGTTATTCGATAGTGAAATAGCTATTGTAGACACGCAAAATATGTTTTATTAATAGCGAATTCAACGAAAAGTTGTGGAAAATTTATGTTTTATTTATTTTTAATTTCAAATACAGTTAATTCATATTAAATTTTTAGGATAAGTTTAAAAATATAAACTTAAAGCAAAAAAAAACATAAATCGTCTTCTGATTTCGTTTAATGCGAATAAATTAGAATAATTCATATTCTATACAATACAATGTTTCAATTAAGTTATAAAAATATAAACTCCTACTAACGTTGATAATGTTCTCTCTCTCTCTGCATCGTTTTATACATTTTGATTTTTTTTAAATTTGATAAATTCGTTCACAATAGAAATGAAATTTCGGTACGATAGCAATCGAATGCAGTAATCAGAAAATTTGATACTTATCGAAATTTATTTTCGTAGGATAAACTATTCGATATTGAAAGCGGTGCAAGCAAATGAAAGCTTTATATAAAATTAAAAAATGAATTTTAGATTCTAACTTTGCTAAATATACACCCATATTTAGCGTTTCAATTCGAATAGAAATTTTCTCCGTTTGGTAAATTTAGTATTCTGAGTTTCAATTCTGTTAACTTTTTTTTTAATGTATACATTGCAATCGTAGCTACGTTTTTCTAAGTTGTTAAAGTTGTGCCGTAGAATCTTTCCGTTTTTAGCCAAAAATGTATTATTTGGCTAATATTTGTTATTATATTATTTATTTTTATTAAATTCAATATGAAAATATACAAAATGTAAAAAAAAATATATAAAACTGTAAAAAAATTACAAATCCGTCTTTGAGTACATTGTTTTTTGAGAATATTATCTTCTTTCTTTCGATTCAGTTCGATCGAAACGTAACTGAATGCGGAGACGTAATCGAAACGCAGAATAGGGGTGATTTAGTTCTCTATATATTCAAACCGAAATGGTACCAGTATAAAATATAAGAATGTAAGTTGTGTTTATTTTTTTAATTGGACTTGCAAGTACCATTGATAAATTAAGTCGAATGATTTGAGTAATTTTTTTCTAAAAGACTTTGTATGGCTTTAAAAGAAAAACTCCACAAGACAGTGGTAGATAAACATAGTTTCTGGGACAATAACGACTAGTTTTTTTAGAGACTTTGTATGGCTCTTAAAGAGAAACTCTGCAAGACTGTGTTAGAGACACATAGTTTTTGGGACAATGACGACTAGTTTATTAGGCTTGTAGAACATATCACTTGTTCTAAAATAATAAAGTAATAAAAGCCATGTTATTGTCGAAAAAGTATCGATCTCTGAAATAGTTCCAGGGGCGAATTTACCAAGTATTAGTCTGAATGGTTTTTCATACTGTTAGGAAAGTGTTTTTGCTGGTATCCGGTAACAACGATGAAGATGATACCCTAAAACCAATCAATAATACTGTTATAAATACGCCTAACCAAATCGAGAGACAGCGGGTTGCTAGCAAAGCTTTTCAAGGTGCTCTGGAGTATAAAATGTAATAATTGACAGTTACTAGTGAGGATTTAGTCCTGCTAACTTTATCCCCGATCAAATACTTACATTACGTAAATCTTCGAAAATACCCAAGAGAAGCAAAACTTCACCAATTACAGAAAAGCTTTTGACAGCCCAATATTCATGGAAGTGTTTAATGCCATTCCTGAGTTTGGTTTCCTGCGAAATTAATAAGGCTGTGCAGGATGACGCTAACTGAAACCAACATTTTGTTGCAGAAAATCATGAGAGATGCAGGCGATTATACTACAGGCACAATTTTCACCGGACAGTACATGCTACTAATGTATGCCAACGGAATTGATACAATGGGACGTACATTGCGGGGAGTAACTTTTGTGTTTGCGGATATCGAAAGGGAGTCAAAGAAAATGGATCTGGCAGTCAATAAATCCAAAACTAAGCTAATGGTATCTACGAACAAAGAGTCTACACAAAGTGAACAAGATGTTAAAATTGAAAACTGTTATAGCTTTGAGATTGTTAAGGAATTTATTTACCTCGGTACCGCTATAACCAAAACTAATGGGCCTTATCGTGGTTGGCTTATTTGTTGTTGTATTTCGACATTTTTGGCCTATATTCTATTACAAAAATATCGTAAAACAACATTAAGGGTGAATGACATCAATTTTGAAATATAAGGAAGAATCATTCTTTCCAACAGGTGCTATTTTGGCCTAAGCAGACAGTTAAGAGACAAGGCCCTCTCTCGGAAAACAAACTTATTATATGGCTCTAAAGTTTGGGTGCTTGTATCGGGTGATATTTTAAGAGCTTTGGATTTGATTTAAAAAAACACGTACAATTTAAAGAAATGTATGAAATCTTTATTTGAGACGATAGAACGATCTATATAATTCATTATTTAAAGATGATTTCATGTAAATGTTGACCGCGGCTGCGCCTCAAATGGTTCTTACACTGGGTCCAATTTTGGCATACTTCTCCAACAAGTCGACCGGTATCTCACGAATAAATTCTTTAATATTGGCTACCAGTGCGTCCACCGTTCCGAGCTTATTCCTATAGACATGAGCCTTAATATAACCATGTGGCACTGCCTTGTTGAAACCACTTATCAGCCAAGTTCAGCTCTTCCATTTTGGCAAAAAAAAATTTTGTAACCATCGCACAGCTGCATTTGCCATTCACAAAAACGTTCCATTGAAAAATCAATCATGAGCTGTACAAGTTGTACGCCGACATCGATATATGTAGTAAAACGCATAAAACGACAGAGGCTGCATTGGCTACATGTGGTGCGAATGAAAGATGGTGCTCTGACAAGAAATGTGCTTGAAAGCGATACCGTAAGAATTCGCAGAAAAGGGCGTCCAAAGCTCTGATTAAAAGATCAGGTTAAAGAGAACCTCTCTGTGCTTCCTATAAAAAATCGAAGAATATACGCTCAAGATTGAAGCGAATGGAATTCTATTCTATGCTCGGCCAATGACCCAACCGGGTTGATGCCAATGGCAACGTGAATAAGTAAGTCGTAAAATTAGTTTTGAACCTAAATTTTCACCATTATCGTTGGCGAGTCGTAGTTTCTCGAGAAAAGAAAACAAGCACAGTTTTTCTTTAATCTTGGACAAAAATTTCGAAATATGACAACAAATACACCAGCCAAATGTGCAGATTTATCTGTATTTTGCAGTTTTTTTAAGCATTGAGCAGTTTTGAAGATTTATGTTTTCTATTAATTGTGCAGATTTTGCAGTTTTTAATATTTAAGTTTTTGGCTTTCAATTTTGTTATTTTAATTACATTACAATTGCTTAACATAACTGTGGTGAGGTTTACTCGTAACTTTTTCATTTCAATTTCACTCGTTTTCGGTTTACAGAACGTACCCGATCCTAGTATATGTACATTTTTGTTACTTTTTAAGTATGTGCAGTTTTTTCACTTGAAAATCAGTTTTTTTCTTTTAAATTTTCAGTTTTTCTATAAAAAAATATGGCAGCACTGGCCAGAGGAACCTGTTTCTGGATTTTTCGATTCCTTGATAACTTGTGGTAACAAAAAAGGATTTGTTTCTAAATTATTACAAAAAAATAGATTCTATACAAAAAATAACACCTTTTTAATAATAAGCTGTCTTGGGCAATAAAAAGTTAATATTGTTACGAAAAAAATGCATGAATTATATTTGGTAGTTATGTGTTACCGTCAATTCCCTACTTATTTGTGTATCTGGCAGCACTGCCAATTAAATCACCTCTGGGTAACACAATCTTACATGTTTAAAATTAACGGATAGACGATATGAGATTATTTGAGACATTTCCGGAACTTTCCAAACTGTAGACAATTAGGTATATAAGGAGACTACTTTGCCTACGTAGTTAGTTATCGTTTTGCTGTCGTAAGATAAAGACGTGTTTAAGCGGAAATAAAAATATTGTATAAGCGAATATTTGTTGTATAAGCGAATATAGTTGTTGTAAATTGTATAAAAATTATTGTGTGGTAAATAAAAATATAACTGTAAAACAACAAAATAAAGCAGTGCTCACTTTTAACGCAATTTAAACGAACTCAAACATTTTAGAAAGGTTAAAACCTAACAATATTTACTATTTTTAGTTTCAGCGTAGTCGTTGTATTGCAAAATTTTTGTAATAATTAAAAACATGTTTAGTTTTGTAACACATCACTTTAATAGGAGTCATCATCTGAGTGTTGGCTTAATGCAATCAAATTCTCCCTTGTTTTAAGTCTGTACATGGTTTATTATAAAAATGCGTTGACTTTATTTTTCTGGAAGTATATTTGTTATTTCCTCTATTATTGCAAAATTTCGTTTTAATACATCCATTGAGTTTAAAAGCAGATATAAAAAGCTACAGCCAAATCTGTTTGAATCACAAACAGCGAATAACACAAACTATGCTTAGTTTTATGGTAATATTCCCTTCTCATCACCATCTTTAAAATTAAAATTTCTTCCACTTCCTTAATTAAAATTCTTTTCGAAAGTAGAAAACAACACTTCACATTAAACATTTCAAATCTTTACAACTGTAGGAATTGTAACTGTAACAATAGCTGTACTAACAGCCTACAGCCAAATTATATATATATTCAATATATTATATATTCAATATAAAAATTGGCTGTAGGCTGTTAGTACAGCTATTGTTAAAGCTTTTGACTTAAACGTTTCCAAACATGTATATTTTGCAATTGTTGAACGATTAAATCGATTGATCTTAATGGAATTCGTGATACATCATCAAATCTTTTCCAGACCTTCATTAGAATTAGATATGATTGCATGTGTAAGAGTATATATATATTTCGAATTGTCTTAAAACGAATTGCCCCTGGCATGGATGGCGTTTTTGTGGTCGTATTTCGACTTTTTTGTCTTAGATTACAGAAGACAAGCAAAATTTTTCTTTAATATATTACACGAATGTGGAAAAACCACTACGAATCACCAAACATGATAAGAGTTAACATTTGCAATTAAAATATTTAATTTTTACCTATAATCTCCAAAAGAATAAGTTAAATAATTTACTGTGTATTCTTTTTATAACAAACTTATATTGCATTTTGTGTTTTAGTTTCTTTATTTCGTTTCACATATTTCCTTTTAGCACAAAACAATAAAAAAATCAGTGACGTAAAAATTTCATTTAGCATTTTCAATTAGTTTATATCTAATTAATAAGAGGGGAGGAGCATAAACTTTTAAATAAATCGTTCATAATAATAATTTGTGTTCGTCAATTTTAATTAGACTTTCTTAACAATCTGTACAACATCTTCATCATTCAGCACATGATCAATACCCACCTTTTGTGGTTGATGCTTAACTGACGAACCCCAAACCAAGGCGCTGTAAATTGAAAACAAATTATAATAAAAATTAAATTCCTATAGAGAGTCTAAAACTTACTATTTAAATTCTTTAGCTATAGAACGATGCAATTTATTACAGAAATCTGAAATAGTTGTGCGCTCATTATGTAATACAATGGGTGAACTGTAATCGGGCAGTTGACCTTTGGGTTTTGTGTAGCTAAAAGAAAAAATAATTTTTAAACTTTTTGACCTTAAAAAATAGTGTTCTAAATGTGCTATACTAAAAACCTATTTTTTATAATTTTTTATTCTTAATACCCTAAAAAGTGAAAATAAATCAACATTTGAAAAAGTGTTTACTTACATTCGAACAAGTTTCAAATATTCCCACATCATTTCCAATAAATCATCAAAATTCCAACGATGGTGAGCTGATATCGGTACACAATGAGGAATTTTATAGATGACGTCCAATTCTTCAATAGAAATCTGATCGATTTTATTTAACAAATAAATGCAGGGTATATAAATACGATTGCCTTCAATGACATCAATTAAATCATCACTGGTAGCATCATACCGTAGTGTAATATCAGCATTATGTATTTTATATTCAGATAAAATTGTCTTTACCAAATCTGAATCTAATTCAGATTGGGGTACCATAGAATTAAGATTGACACCACCTTTATCCTTACGTTTAAAATAGATATTTGGTGGTTTCTTATTCAAACGAATACCAAAACCTTCCAATTCATGTTCCAGCAGTTTTTTATGACCCAAAGGCTTAAGACAATCGAGTACCATGAATATTAAATTGCAGGTACGAGCAACAGCAATAACTTGACGACCACGACCTTTACCATCTTTAGCACCTTCTATGATACCAGGCAAATCTAGTAATTGAATCTTGGCACCTTTATATTTAATACAGCCGGGAACGGTTGTAAGTGTGGTGAACTCATAGGCTGCTACTTCTGAATAAACACCGGCTAAATTAGAAAGTAAAGTGGATTTACCCACCGAAGGAAAACCCACAAATCCAACACGAGCATCTCCCGTTTTTGCTACTTCAAAACCTGCAATAAATTAAATATATAGTTATATAAGTCGTTTAGACCTTATCCTTACTAGAAATAATTCTAGAAATCACACAACTTACCTTGTTCACCTGCACCGCCGCCGCCACCTTTAGGTGAAATAAGTTCTCTTCTTAATTTGGCTAATTTTGCTTTAAGCAAACCCAAGTGAGCAGAAGTGGCCTTATTTTTTTGTGTGCGAGCCATCTACATCATCATAGCACAGAGTTATGGACAACCAACCAATCGATAGGACAATGGAGGCAGGCACACACAAAAATTTTGAAAAATAAAGGTTAGATTTTTAATTCACCAAGTTTTGTGATACTGCATACAAACCTCGCTCTCAATGGCGGCAATTTTCTCTAAAATCGTACTCATCTTTAGATTTCCGGCTCAATGTCATATGACAATATTAACTTAAAAGCAATTCTTTTTTAATAATTAAAGAAAACCTTAGTGGCTACATAAAAGAAAAATCAACTCGCGTGGACAAAAATCTTTCCACCACACAACACAAAACGAAATTGACAACAAAGTTGTCAAAACGAGTGTAATAAAGAAGAGTATAAACAAGAGTAGCCACACTGCGTAAAACAAAAGAAAGAAAGGTGATGCCAAGTTTGCTTTTAAGAGTTAACGGTCCAATCTACCTAAAAAGAATAATATAAAAACTGCATAAATTTATTATATATTTAAAAATATGTATATAATTTGTAAACAGGATATTTTGATAAAGAAAATAATTGTTTAAAAATTCATTTAAACAAAAACTTTTTAACTTATTATTTACCATTAAAATACTGCCATATTTTGTTGTTTTCCGTAACTCCATAGTAATTTTACAGTACTGCCGAGTTGAATTCATTTATATGATTCAGTAAAGAAAAATAATACCGTTATATTTTCAACAGCAGCGTTTCCATTTGTTATGCCGTTTACTTTATCAAAAATGTTTCGTTCAGGTATAATTATTTAATGTAAAATTATAACAATTATCTAAAAATATATTAAATTCCCAACACACAGTTAAACAAAATAAGCCACTGGCTCAGGTTTTACGTGATAAAAACTCGAGAAATAGATTTATCAGTGAATTATCAAACAATGAGAGTCAACTAATGAATCGTAGTTTGGACTCTGCTCAATCGCCTTTAATGGATAAAAAGCCAACTTTTAAACAAACAAAACTCTATATACGCCGTTCTTTAAAACGTCCTAATGATCAATTAAATGATACCACATTTGGTACTGCTGAACAATTTGAAACAAAAACTGAACTTTTTATAATGCCTTCACCAAAAATGAAAGTGCTCGAAAGTAAGGCTAAGTTGAATAATACAATCTGTGGCTCTAGCAGTACAACGGATCGTATGGAAAGACCTTCTTGTAGTACTACAGTGAAAAAGGAATACCATGTTCATAATGAAACGACGACCAAAGCTCAGGAGACCACAATGCAGGATATTATGAATAAGCCTGGTAGAAATATGTTGGTCTTAATAGGCAAAGTGGAGTTTGTATTAAAAATTAGAAAAATGTATCCAAATATTAACATTTTGTGGGATGTTTATGGTGAGTATTGAAAATAATTTCGTAATACCACTTTTATTCCTTTTTAAACCAAGCCGTGGCTTAAGAATATCGGGATAGTAAATTTCGACACCTTGCTTCTTTGTGGTATTATAAATTAACATGTTATATATGATTGATGTTGTTTAACTTGTCTGATGTATTCGTATAGTCTTTTCTTGGAATAGAAATGCAATTCATTATCCAACTTTCCGAAATGATTTCATTCAAATTTGTCCTCTTTTTAGGAAAATTAATAAAGATAACTGATGGAAAAAATCGGTACGAATTTATATTATTAATGCGCAATAGTGAAGGTAATGGCCCTATCTTACAATGCATTTATTATGATTTCGATAATACTTTGGCAGCCTACAACAATGGTAATATGTTCCTTAAATCCACTTATATTAAATAAATTCTCTATAAATATTTTAGACTCAAACATACGTGTTGTTGGCAATATGACTGGTTGTAATCGTTTAAGAATCTTTAAATTACAAGCTTTGGAGAAACCCATACAGCAATCAAGTTTAATGCGCATACAAAATGTTAATGCTTTTGTTTTACTCCAAAACCAAAACACTAGTGGTTAAATTTCTTTTATTTTTATATATTAAAATATATTTGTTTTCATATAGGTATTAACTTGAATTAGTATATATTTTACTATCTACTTTTGCTTAATATCATTTATAATTTAAGCAATAATATGCAAAGAAATATATATATTCCAAGTTCTGTAACATGGTCTAGGATTTTAGTTTTGTATTTAAATAGAAGAAAACTATAATACTTTGTACTTATGTGTTTAAATTGAAAGGATTTTAAAAGATTAAATTTTGATTAGTATTCTTATGTTGATTTTCATCTGAAATACCAATTTCGTAATGAGCTTAAAAGTAACGTATATGTTTTTTAATAAATATATAGATCATATTATTAATGTTTATGGCCTGGTTCTCTAATATATATTTACATATCTAAATACATAAAAACTCCAATGACAACACCCACTGCTAATGCCGTTAAATAACCTAAATGTATGCTGCTGCTCCTTTGTTGATAATAACTAAAAAGAAAAAAAATTGAACAGAATAAGATAATTAAATGAATTTTTGTTTCAACAACTTACTATAACTTTTTACGTGGTGAGAATGGTGAGGGTGGACTTATGCCTGGTATATTACTGTCCAAATACACTAATGTATAGCCAAATATGGCTATAGTTAAGCCACATAGTAATGGCTGTATAATACTGTTAATATTGTGCTCATTGGCCCACATAATGGCATCATGATAACTATTTTCTGCAAACTTTTTTAAATCAATTAGACTTTCTGTCGTAGCATAAGGCACTAAAATTAGAAAATTATTATGAACCATCAAACAGTTATTTTATCAACTTTTAGATAGAGTAGACATAACAAAAATGCTACAATTAATTGTGTTTTAAATAAAATATTTTAAAGTTTTTATACATTTTCGAATTTTGTAATACCCTTTTATTTTGTTAGAAAATGTATAAACTTCGTTTATACATACATTCATATATGTATGCTGATGATTAAGATAAGAACCTTGCAGCTAAAATAAAGTATTTTATAATTACACATCCTCATTATGATCATCAGTTTGGTTAACAATTTACGTCAAGCCATTAACAAAACTACCGTTATAAGTATATACCCATGTATGTACGTGCATATGCTTAACAAAACACCACATTTAAGTATCAAACAATAAAGAGCATGAAAAGGTAAAAACACAATAGCAAAAAACACAAGTTTATAATTGGCGTTAAAAACAAGAACAAACAAAACAAACACTTTTTGTGAGATGGTGTTTGCTACCATAGGTTAAATGACAATATTTTACGTTAGAGACGACAAGGAAGGAGGCGATAAATGTGTATAATACTAATACACAATGAATACAGTGAGATCATCAATATTTTTTTTTTTTTTTTTTTCGTTACCAATATAGAATTTAAATGAGTTTTTCTATTTTTATTAAAACACTTTATAGAAAAGGCACATATGCCGCACTATATAGGATGAAAGTGCAAATTTCTCTGAAAAATTCCAAACTAAAATAGCAATAAAATTAAATGGCAAATGACCCTGAATAATCAAAAATAACTTTTTATAAGCTTTTGAATAATAAAAAATTCTGTTTGACAATTTTTAAATTAAGTTCGTATAAAATTGAAAAGACTTACTTGTAATAATAACCATTTTGTAAACTACTATTATAGTAACGAATATTGCCAAAAGTGCAATTACACGTTTGTCCAGTAATACGCCCAAATTGCTTAACTTATTTTCGGATTTTAAATGTTCCGTAGAAAATAGTTGTTTTCTACCGTTGAATGTGCCCGTCAAAGTGTTGCGTTTAATGTACTGCTGTTGGTTAAGGTGCTGTTCTTGTTGTTGTTGGTGGAGGTGGTGGATATTACTGTTAATCTGTTTTCCACTACAATTGTTTATATTTTGTGTATAAATAATAGGTGAAGAGCAAGCGGCTATATGTAGATTAAATGATGAAAAATCAGACGAGGAACTAACAATACACTTAGAATTGTCGCTGTTAGCAGCGGCGGCAACGACGTTTAAAGAGCAACTGCTATTGAGAGTCTCCGCTGATGTAGGCGTTTCGAATTTTAATATTGAATCTTCTTCCATAATTGTTTCGTGTTTGTAATTCGCATTTAATTTACTTTATTTCGAAATAAGCACTTTTTGTTTATTTACATTAGAAGCAAAACAACAATGAATTAAACAAAGAGATGTACGTCAATTGGACAATTTTGCTATGACGTAGTGTACAGGTTGTGTAGTAGGGAAGAAAAGAAGAATGTAAACATTTTTTAGTGACGCAATAAAATGCGCACGGTTGTATTGGGCAAGTAGTATTAAAATGTAAACAAAAAAGATGCCGGAGAATGAGAGAGAGCGAACATTGGATAGGAAAGCTAGCATGTAGTCTTCTAATGTTATAATTAAAGATTAATAAGCCAAAAGTTATATTAAATTAATATTATAATAAAGATTATTTATAAAATTTTCCTTAAAACAAAGCATTCGGCTTAAAACCTATCCTGGTACTTTTAATATAAACAACGACTTAAGCACCTGGCAGCTGTTATTAGTTACCGTTATCAATCTATGCCTTTATTTATTATCAGTAATTGCTGTTCATAACAAATAATTCACAATAGCGCAAACAAAAGATAACAAACAGCTGTTTATACACAAATCACTAAGAGAAGGAAAAATAATCGCCATACGATGTAAAAATCAATTAATTTTTAAATTAATTCAAAACAAATATATTTAATAAATAAATTGTTAAAAATTAGTGTTTTGTCCAAAGTTATACTTTATATTAATGTCTATGGATGGTTTATATTGGAAGAAATTAAGGGATACAGATAAAACATCGGGTGTTTTGTACACAGTTCCGCCCTTGCAAAAAAGACAAGAACCAGCAGTCACAGTCTCAGCAGGAATCAAAAACACAAACAAAATGGAACAATTATCAGGTGTTATGATAATCATTATAATTGGTGGTGGGGTATTGACATTTGTAATGCTCTTCATTTTCGCCAAAAGGCAAATCATGAGATTTACATTAAGAAGCCGCAGAGGGCCGCATGTACCAGTGGGCAATGATGCCAAAAAGGTAAGGCCAAGTAATGATTTAATTAAAAATACCCCTAATATTGAATTTAAATTTAATTGTTTAGACCTTACGAAAGGAAATAGAACGCCGTCTGGATTGCATACAAAAAATTACTCAAGAACCAAAACTGTTATGGAACGATGATAAATACATATTACAAAGTGATAAGCCTTTACCTCCTTATTACTATCGTATGCAGGCAGTGGACGATGTAAAAATTTTAGGTATTTAATAAAGTTTATGTATACAGACAGATATAATATTACGTATATTTAATACAGAACATGAAATAGCAAAATATGATGGTTCTACTCGTCATCCTTATGATAATTTGAGAGCATTTCTTTTAACTACTCTATCGTCTTGTCTTAATGGCACGGGTCAGCGTATGATACACCAATTTTGCGATATGTATGAACATGCCAGACACGATCCAAATGAGTTTGGCAGTGAAGAATATGAAGCATATCATCGTTTACTACTGAAATTAATTGAAGCGTAAGTTGTTTTTCTGCTTTTGCCAACCACGATAATTATATGAAAATGTTTTCACTATAGAGCCAAGCAATTAAAACCATTTAACAATTCCCGCAAAAGTTCACCTGCCCGTTCGATGATTAAGCCTACTAAAATGCCTTCTTTACTTGATCCATCGCGTTTAAAACCTCCACCTGCAGGTAGCGTAAGAACTGCGGGTGCTCAGTTATCTACGACTTGTGTTGGTGATTTGACTTCAGGCCGTCAATCAAAAGTTAATCTGACCTTAGGTTTACAAGGTCGCGATATAGATGGAAGCGAGATCGTAACCAATCCTTTACATTTACAAACACCAGCTGATCGTGATATAATTATTAGGAATCGTATTAAAACACCAACCTTAGATGATATAGTAAATGAGAAAAACGATGACGATGAGATTATTGATGGTAGCGGTGGTGATGATGAAATCACGAGCATTTCGTCGGTTAAATTTAATGAAAATAATTCTAGTGTAGTATGATAAAAAGCCATCAATTATAATATTAAGAAAATCGCAATATATCCAAACATAATAATGGTAACGCTAAAACCTAAAATTTTTGCAAATTTTTAGGCCTGTTCCGGAAATCACTTGAATTTTAATTTTTCGAAATCACGATCAAATAGTTTAAGATTTTGCTTTTATGTATTCATTCAAGCGTTCTCTTTCTTTTTCTGTCTAATGTTTTTTAGTATATCTTTTAAATATTTACTATTTTCTTTTAAATCCCTCTAAACGTCCTCAATATCCGCAGCTGACACCAAAAGAAGAAATGAAATCACACATTTTCAAATGTGTATGTAATTTTAGAAGTGTTTTTTTTTTTATTGTTTTTCAATAAAATGAACACTTTTAAAACAAAAATTAACAAAGGACACATTGGGTCTCATTATTGATTCCGTTCCGCGATTGTGGAAAGCATTTTTTGTACGGTAGCAAAATTTGAAATTATTGGTTTCGTTGCTACGGTATTGCCATTGCGGTATTTGCATTATTATTAATTCAAAAATGGATAATTTTCTTCATTTTGCTTACGTTAAAATTTTATAACGTAAGGTTGATGGAAAGAAAAAAATTAAAGAAAAAATGTAAAGTTTCACACAAAAAGAGAGAAATAAACTAATTGGCGAAAGAATATCTCTTGCAGAAAATGCTGTTTGAAGACTACTTCCTGAACTTGCAGACCCGAGCTCAAATAAAATATATTTAAATGCTGCCTTATTTACACGAAATTTTTTAAAAAAGCTGTAAAGCAATCAATAATAGTAGTCAATAGTAGTGACTGATGATCTTCAAAAAGGCTACTGTTGATAGATAAATTTCGATTATAAAGCAACTTTTTATGTTAAAATATTTTATACATTTTTTATTTTTTTTTTGTTCCAATAGTTGACAAAATTAAATCGATTTTACGGAAAACTAAACCGCAGGAATCAATAATTACAATTAGCATATCGATCGATATTTCCTTCCGTTGAAATTTCCTTTCCGTGCGGAACCAATAATAAAACATTTATTTAAGCCATTTGGCATTTGTTTAACAAACACTGTTCGCAAAAAAGCAAGTGGTTTGAATTCGACGCTAAAAAGTTTACCGATTTAAAATCATACGATTTCAAAATTTTTCGGTGATTTGAAATCACTTTGACAAAAATTGATTTCCAGAACATACCTGTGTTATCTCGACAGAGATATTAATGCCCTTTAGCCTTTCTTAATATTTAAATAAAAAGTATTAAACAGAAATAAAAAGAAAAAATTGTCAATCATTTATTTACATTAAAAAAGTGGCAACCTTGCTATTAACATTTTCTATCAGCTTTTTGGATATATTGTACTAAATCCAGTAAACGACAGCAATAGCCATATTCGTTATCATACCATGTTATAAGCTTATGGAAATTCTCATTTAAAGAAATACTAGCTTTAGCATCAAATACCGACGATATGGCATAGGTATTAAAATCTGAGGACACAACGTCATCTTCCGTATAGCCTAATATGCCTTCTAAAGGTCCCTGTGCCGCAGCTTTAACTTCTTTATTAATCAATTCCGCATTTGCCTTGTTCTTTATGCGTATGGTTAAGTCTACTACTGAAACATTGGGTGTTGGCACGCGAAAAGCCATGCCAGTTAATTTACCTTTTAATTCGGGTATAACTTTACCCACTGCTTTAGCCGCTCCAGTAGAAGCTGGTATTATATTTTGTAAAGAACCGCGACCACTGCGCCATTTTGATTTGCTGCCATCTACAGTGGTTTGCGAGGCGGTAACCGCATGACAGGTAGTCATTAAACCTTCTATAATACAAAACTTGTCATTAATTACCTTGGCTAAGGGAGCTAAGGCATTAGTGGTGCAAGAAGCATTTGAAATAACTTTCATATCCGGCTTATATTTTTCTAAATTAACACCACAAACAAACATGGGTGCATCTTTAGAGGGTGCCGAGATGATCACTTTTTTAGCGCCGCCCTTTAAATGTTTACAAGCGCTTTCCATGGTTGTAAATACGCCCGAAGCTTCTACTACATACTCCGCTCCAGCTTTACACCAAGGTATTTTGGTTGGATCCTTTTCCTTAAATACACGTATATTATTGCCATCAACTATTAGATGTTTATCATCGGCACATATAGTGGAATTCAGACGTCCATGTGTTGAATCGTACTTAAGCTGATAAGCCATATAATCTATATTGATCATGGGATCATTTATGGCCACGACACAAGCTTCTTGCCTGAGGCAACGCCGTAAAAAGATGCGTCCAATGCGTCCAAATCCATTAATACCAATCCCGGACATGTTATATATTTTTCTTTTATTTTTATTTTTTTTGTAAAACAATTATAAATTATAGACAAATATGACTACAGAAAAAATGATTGAAAAATACAAATAAGACAAAGCAAGTAGATTAGATTAATTGTACAATTTATTTGATAGTTTTTAAGTAAAACCTTAGGAGAGAATAAATATTAATGGGATATTTTAAAAACTAAAATGAAAACTTAATCTATGAAAACAACTATTGTAATATAATTTCTAAGATTTCTTTCTATTTTCCTTGTAGCTTGGATAGGAAATCCATTAGAAACTGATGTCTGGATGTTATTTCAAACATTGTCCTATTGGTTAGTTTCTCAGCTATGCGTTTATATAATTCTTGGCGATTTTTGGAGCCCAACTTCATTTCGATTAAGATAACCTTGTCTTCTTCTCTGGTCCAGGCAGAATTTAAAGGTAAATGTGTTGTAGTTGGTTTTTCTGGCGGTACATTAGAAGTTGTCGTTTCATTTACGCTGGACGAGATGCTAGTAGTGGGGGTGATAGTTAAAGCGTTTACAATATCGATTTTACTATCTTCATCACTGGCCAGTGCAGGTGGTTGTGCTGCAGGAGGCGTTGGTGTTGTAGAGTGAGCTGCAATATCTTCTTCATTAGAGTCGGTATCCATACGCAGACAGGGAAAAGGACTTGCAGTAAGGTTAGCATCTTCTGCTAGAAACTCCAAATCGTCGGTGTTTTCTTCTTCTTTGACCTCGTCCGCAGGACAAGTTAGGCAGGAAGTACTGTTTGTATTTGCGTTGGTAGTCTTTAAAGAACTTTTAGTTCTGGCTACAATTTGTATGATATCTTTATTATCTATGCAATCTTCATTTAGTTCTCCTCCAGGTTGTTCACCTTCATCTATTAAAGATTTGAGACGTTTGGCACATTGTATGGCTGAATTAGTTTCATGTATTACCACCATAGGTGGTTGCACTGAGCCATTAAGTTGTGTGGTTCTAGTTGTCTTGTTATTGTTGTTATTTAATGGAGATTTTGTTTTTTTAGTAGGCGATTTACGTTTGTCTCTAGCATTCATGGGTGAACTGGGTAGCAAACTAAGAGGTGAATTTAAACTCTGTTGGTTACCTGCTGTTGAAGCAGTTGAATTTTTACGCGGTGATAGCTTTGTTTCTTCATTGAAATTTAAGGAAGTCTTTTTGGCATTAGGATGGTGGCTTTGGATATTGCTACTGAAATTGGGAGTACTAGTAGCATTTGCTGAGGCGTAACAAGTGGAACTATAGACTGAGGGATTTAGTCTTAAAGCATGGGTCCGTAGTGTTGCCTCATCGCATAGCTCTACAGATGAACAGCTGTCTTCTTCATCGGCTGTAGTGTCAATAACTAAAGCCTTTGAGGTATCTTCTTCTTCGGACTTATCTTGATCATCACTAGAAGGAGGTTGTTCACTAGTGATTGTATGTGTGGCAGCGGCGGCAGTAAGGTGTGCAGCAGCTTGTAAACGTTTCTCACCATGTTCTCTTATGCCATGGACACAGGCTGTTGCTGCTGATGATGATGAAGCCGTCAGAGAAGATGAGTTGTGGCTTGTTGTATGATTGTCTTTATAAGAAACCGCCATAAATGATAGTTTGGCAGGCAGCAACATTTTGGAACCATAGAAAATACGTCCATTTATGTACTAGAACAACAAAATAATACGTTATTTTTTCTGTTTGGTAATAAATAAACTTAAGAAAAAAAACCTACTCTCAATTGGCAACTTTGCTTTTGTTGACTATCATTTGTGGGCGAATCCATTAAATCTGTTATAGTCTCCACATATTCACCCGAACGATTGGTTTGCTGTTCTTTAAGATTTATTATATGTTCCGGTGTGGAAAAAAGCCTGCAATATAAGTAAATATAATTAAAGTATATATATTTTTGTAATTCCTATTTATTCTTACCTTTCCGGCGGTGTATTTTGAGGAAATTGTTGCATAAACCAGTCTATTAAAAACTGATTACCCTTTAGCAGTGGTACTATTTTTGTTTCAATTTTTTTCATTGTCACATTAGGATCCTCGGCCAAATCATTAAGACAATTATAGATTTTTCTTATCTGTGCGGGTTGTTTATTAAAATAAATATTCAATTTATTGATAAAGGTCGCCATGTTATTGATCATGAAATGCTCAAAGAATTTGCCTATTTCGGCCGCTTCGGATGGTAGCAGGAAAGTGAGAAAAACCTGAGCCAGCTCAGGATGATCGGGTAGAAAAAGTTTCTCTAATTTCTTTTTGAAAATATAGAAATACAAATTAATAAACAAAATAAACTTATAAGCTTAAACAAACTTACATAATACAAGTCCGAAACTTTATCAGACTTTGGGTTAAAGGATTTTAAAATGTTATTGAATTTCTTACAATCATCTGGCCTGTTGGAAGCCTTAAATGCTTCCTCCACTTTTTCATAGAAATTAAATGCATAAACTAAAAAAGAAGTATTTAAATAGAATGAAAAGATTGGTAAGTATTTCAATTTAAAAATATATTCGTATACTTACTTGCATCTTTACGATTTGCTTCTTCGGCTGTATCAGGCAACAACATATGCCTGAAATTTTCTTCTTGTCTATTTAACTTCCTTACTTGTCTAGCTGAAGAAGGACTGCTGCTTTCATCATCGTTGTTCGTGGTTGCATTACGAGAACGTTTTTGATTAGACGGACTAGTAGAAGACATATTTGTATTATATTTGTTGCAAATATATTTTAGACCCGTCAATAGATTGGTATAAAGCTCTAAGGCTTTAAAATATTTATAGTAATGTTGTACTAGAGGATTATGTCTATATTTTAGTTGTATGGCATCTAGATGTAAAGAGTAAGCGGTTATAAGATCCTCACAACGCTTTTGCAAATGACGTTTTTCACGATAAGCTGAAGCCTTTTGCTTAATATTTTTGTGTAGCTTAAAGGCATAAAATAATTTTTTATTTTTTCTGGTTTTCTTACCGAACACGGCTTCTGATTTGTATTCTCTGTCCAAAATTATTGTCTCGCCCTGGCTGTTATTGATATCGTTATCATTCAATTGTATCTGGGCTGCTGATTGTTCGGCTTGTGTCAAATCAAATACTGGTTGCAAAGTTTTTGTTTGCAAATCAAAGTTGTATGTAATGACTGGACAATCTGTTAAAGTGCCAGGAGTATTTAAAGAATTTTGCAAAGTATCCGCTGTATTTATAGTCGAGTCCGGCAGACTAGTATTGTTATTATTGCTATTTATGTTGTTTGCGTCGATTGAAAGCATGGAAGTGTTCAGGGTTTGATTTGTATCTATGCTACAACTAGGTGCTGGTAATGCTGTTAAACTACAGTTTGCAGCTTGCGACGAAACATCCAAACTATTACCAAACACATAGTTCACATTAATGGTTAATGATTGCGGCACTAGACGCCTCTTTGCTTTTGAGTTTTGTATTGGAGATTTTTTACGCTTACCGGCAGCACAATTTGTTGGAACATCAGTATCAGAGGCCTGAGTATCACTGGCTTCTGTTGATTCACCCAAATTCTGTGGCAATGGTAGATCTTGACCCAAAGCTTCACGCACAAAATCTATGTAAGAATTTCGAAAAGCTTCGGAGGCTCTAATATTTTTTGTGTTGTCCGGACGCCTGCGGGATTTCTTGCTTAAATTCGGCTTGGGTGAGGTGTTTTTCTGTAATTATTTATTAAAAATGAATTATTTACATAAAATTCTTAAGATTCCACTACTATACGACAAATGTAAATATTGCTTATTATTATCAAAGTGACATTTGAAAATAAACTTCAAAGATTACAAAAAAAGGACAAACGTCCCTGGTTTTGTAACTTTTTAATAAAACGTCAACTTTCTAAAAAAAAAAAATAACTTATCATTCACAATATTGCAGTAGTAGCCTGCATTTATTAAGTACAATAAAGTGTTTATAATTTATGAATTAAAAAAAGAAATTTGGGAGAACATTTAATTAATTAAGAAAACCCTAATCTTAATTTATCGTAAAAAGGTATTTATATATTTTAACAGAAATACCAGTTTAAAACATTTTTTAATTACTATTTTAACTTTTATAGATAAACTGACCACGTCATTAACTTTTTTTAATTTCCATAAAGCCAACAATCTTTTTGTTAAGACCAACTACTGCACAAACGTACACACGCCATGTCGAAAGTTACCTTTAAAATTACTTTAACTTCAGATCCTAAACTACCTTTCAAGGTTTTAAGTGTTCCTGAGGCTACACCCTTTACAGCTGTACTGAAATTTGCCGCTGAGGAATTTAAGGTGCCCGCAGCTACCAGTGCCATCATAACCGATGACGGTATTGGCATTAGTCCCCAACAGACAGCTGGTAATGTTTTTCTAAAACATGGTTCTGAATTACGTTTAATACCTAGAGATCGTGTAGGTCACTGAGAGCAAAATTTTTTAAGCTTTCTTCTATGTAATTTAGTAATTGTTTTTTTAAATATATTTCCTAATCAAACAAATTTAAAATAAAAAAGAAGTGTATATTCTCAACTATAACAGCTGTATTGACATCGAACTAGGTCTTTATTAGACTCTAAAGGGAAGTTTAAGTTAAAAAGACTAGTGACAAATGACCAAGTTGGCACTCCGCATGGATTTATTTATTGTTGAGGTTGCGTTGAGACAGGCAAAAGAGAAAAAGCAAAAGTTTAAAGATGTATCTACTGCCCAACAAAACCAAAATATAATGCCAATATTCTCGTTCAGAACTCATATCGTTATGTTCGGACAAACAACTTTTTTTCAATTTTTTGTATGTAGATGCTGTCATAATAGCACAAATCAAGCAAAAACGCTTGTTAAAAGTGGCGCGATTGCAGTAATTGTAAAAGGTCTAAAGCGTTCGAGTTTTTTTTAGATGAAAAACTGAGTTTTGTTCGCTTTATCAAGTTACAAATTGATTGAAAAAAAAAAAAAAATTGTTGAGGAATAGTTGAATCACTATTATAGAAAAATATATCTACCCTCGCTTCATGGTATTTCCGAAAACATCAGCAACTCAATACGTGCAACACAATATTTTCGTCATGAGATATAAAGTATAGACGTTTTTTCGAAAAACAAAATTAACCGCTAAAGAATCGTGAGATTTGATATCGTGAGATTGAATAACTGTAATGATTTGCTTAAAAGTTGGATTCATGAATCGTGAGGATTATTATCAGTTTTGATTGCTTACGATGTTGAAACCAAAGCCTAATCGTCAAAGTGAAAGTGCCCAGGAAAGCCAAAACTAAAAAATGCAAAACCTTAAACAAAACGCTAGCAAAAGCATTTCATTGAAAAAATACGCAAATTTTTGAATTTATATTCATTAACGGAAAAAACTGTGGTCATATACAGAAGTAGTTTAAGTCAACTTAAGCTATCTTATCTACCGATGCAGATAAATGTATATGGCAAAATAAAGGTTGCGTATAAGAGTACTGAATATGAATGGATTTTTCAATAGAGGTGTATTCTAGTGGATCTCTTTCGAGATTTTTTGTAAATGTGGTCTACCGTTTTAACACAGGAATAATAAAATATAAAATCTTTACCTACCTTTTTCAAGTATGTTTGATAGACCAATGGCAGTTCTGTTAAACGATCCTTGGGTGGTAATACTGTATTATTTGCAAAGCCTATAATCGGTTCATGTTCAACTGGCGGGGCTTTGTTGTGCTCAAAAAAATACTGAAAATTTAACATATTATTAAACAGAGTTTATGTGGATATTAAAAAATATATTAATCAATACCTTGATAGGATTATAATAATCGACTTTTTGTAAATGTGTGATATAATCCCAAACACGCCTATAGCGTTTGCCCTGCAGCATATCTTTGCACAAACGTTTGCAGGCAGTTCTTAGAGGTGTAGTTTTTGAGGGTATCCTCTCTTTTTTATCATATATCAGTTGTAAATGCTTTTCCAGGCCCATGGCTATTAAATAAGATTCGGCTGGTGAGAAAACATGGATTTTTGCTTTGGGTGAAAATGGCATTCTAGGCAAATACTGTGGATACATAAAAACAGGCGAATTAAGATAACATTCTATAATGCGTGGATGAAAGCGAGGTATTTGACGTGAATTTGAATTGCTAAAATGAGAGTGTATATAAAATATTTTCTTTTTTCTTTTTTAAATGTATTTCAAACTCACGTGCAATGTATTTCCTTGTGTAAAAATTTCATTAGTTCTGTATTTTCTGGAGTATCCTGATCCAATTCTTGCTGCCACTTTTCTATAAGCTCTACAGCGCCCTCTAAATTCCAAATTTTAAAATTATTATTTTCTTTGGACTTCTGTTGTAGTTCCAAGAGCATATCTTTTGTTTTCGGTGCCAATTTCCAAAATTCCGGATGACAATAGGTTTGTACAAATGTTTGTGTTAACTGTTGTACATGTATTCTCATTTGTTGTTGCATTAAATCATATTGATATTGAGTAAAACCTGTACGAGGAGTACTGTTGTTAATCTCACTGCTATAATCGACCACATTATCCGTTGTTGTACTTGATATATCATTGTCTTGAGCATATTGCTTTAAACTTTCAAATTTATTTATATACTCTTTAATAACGTGCCGGCGTACGGAAACATATTTACAAGTATAATTTGTTTCATAGGGTATACTATAACGTTCTGCTAGCGAAGAGGACGATGATGGTATATTTTCCTTGTTGATTTGGTGATTTTCCGTAGCTTTACATTCTTTTTCTGGTGACTGTACTACCTTGGCTAGTTTAAAACAATTTGGTTGCCCTGGTATGGGTACAGCTATTATTTCGAGTTGAGTATTTAAGGCACTAGAATCTACGGAAATAGTGTTATATGTAGAATTTTCTGGTAAATTATTGGCATAAGTTTGGGCTATGGGAATTAAAGCAATATTATCTGTATTTAAATTTTCAAAGTCTTGGTTGTTTTTAGTATTTTGCTGTTGCTGTTGTTGGGTGTGGTTATGGGCAGTTGGAGTAGACACAACTTCTGGACGAAATGTATAGTCATGTTGGTGATGTTGACTTATATTGCTGGATGTTATAGTATCGGATTGAGCATGAGTTTCATGATGTCCACTTTCCTTTTGAAAGTCCAGCTGTCGTGTTACATTTAGCGCAGTATCCATTTTTTGGGGCGAGGTAAGGGGAGTATTAAGTCTATCTTCTTGGTAACTTAATACAAATTTACGTGGTGTTTCTAAATCTATGCTTTCCATGGACAAACCCTCAGCCATAAGACCATCATATAGTTCGGCTACCAGCTCAGATAATTCCTTTTTTGAAATATTAACATCTCTTAGCTCCTCAGCATCAACTGCAAGTGAAATAATGTAAAAAGTGAAATCGATTTTCTTACAAGGCATAATTCTCAAGTCATTTACAAAAGCCATAATTTATTTTTAGTAATTTTTTATATTTTTACTTTTTTATATTTAAAAATATATATAAAACTTAATTGTATTTACATATATGTATAAACTTATATAAAAAATAAATTATTTTTATTACAAACTACTTATTTAAAAAGTGGAATTGATAAAATATATTATTTTCAAATTGTTCATTAGTTGTGGCTGTAGTCAAGCTATTTCTTAATATTTTATGTATGGGAAATAGTCTTAAAACGCTTGATGGTGAGGGTATACAGGTATTGTATCTATAAAACATGCGCTTAATGGTTGGGTATTTCTGTAAAGATATTAGGGTATTATCACCATCAGCCAAATAGGCATCTATTTCTAGTTTTAACGAATTCGGCACTTGAGAATCTTCAGTGACTAAAATATAAAAATATTAAGATTGTTGTATACTTTCTATTTCTTGAAACATCTTACCGTTTTCTGCACTATCACCGAAATCAAAAAAATCTAAAGCCTCTGTGCTAACTTTCATAGTATTCTGTTGTTCTTGCTGTGTTAAATGCCCACTTTCTAGTTGATTTTCATTTGATGTTTGATGATATTCTTTGGCGTACTTAAGTAAAAAATGTCTAGCTTGAAAATTAAAACATGATACCGTCTCCTGCAAACCCATTAGAAATCTAGTTTTAACAGGTGGATAAGTAATGGCGGCTATAATGGCTTCGGATTTACTATCATTTAGTTCGTAATAGTTTTTAAATTCTTGCAGTAATAAATTTTTGAGCTTCACCAAAACATCTTGTAAATGCTTAAGTTTTTTACTGTTCAGTAAGCGAGTCAATTTCCATTTGAGTGTTACTAAAGTAGGTAGGAAACAACCATAAAAATGATTTTGTCTTAAGTCTAAAAATTCAAAGGCGGCATGCAAAGGCTCAAAAATATCCACTAATTCTTCTAAGTACTCCAGTTCCGTTAAAGAAAATTGAGGTTTCTTTATAAAATCACATAAATATGGCAGATGATTTTTGTAATTAAGCAATTGCTTAAGAGACGTGTAGAGAGATGTTAATGAAAAGATATTGGGTGTGGTAATAGGTATTTCCGAAATAGTTTTAAAATGCTCTTTAAAATGTTTCGTGTGACTTACAAGCCAAATATTACAGCATCTACAATTAATACAAAAAGTTACAAATATTTTTTATTTTTTCCATATGAAACTTACTTTTCTAAACACATTTGATGTAATAATTTTGTATCTTCAGCCATAGATTGCATGAATTCTGTGCTCCATATTTTATTGAGTTTTTGTAAATCCAATTGTAGCATTCTCGGACCAGTTTCATTTGTTATGATATGCAAGTCTAAGTTTTCTTGTATATGCCTCAGTAATGTATTATCTCCTAAAACATTTAATGGGTCCATGCACAATACAGTTTTTGCTAAACCAAAATCTATAAAATCCTCTTCATAGTTTTGTATATTTCCCGTTAAATTCTGAACAATATATTCCTTTTGAAACCCATACTGTATTAGAACATCATTTTGTACATTGCCAAGAGAGTTAACATTTTCGAAGCTACCAAGACGTTTACATGCTAATAAAGCAGCCTGCCTAAGAAAATTATCGTCAATCCAATAGCATGCCAAAGCTAAATACTTGCATTCGCCATACTCCCATACATCACACGTTTGACAAGTATATACTGGGCCATGATTAAAAAAGTTGGCCAATTCTAATTTTTTATATTTACAATCCTCCGTTATAATTTGTTCATAATAATCGGCTGTTCTCAATTGTACCGGAAAATCGATAAATTCAAAAAGTTTTTGAAATTTTCTATCCTCTACCAGATTAAGGTTTTGATTAGAGGCCATAAGAAATTGTAAAAGATTACGCTGGAAAATTTCTTGTTTCTCATGGGGGGATATAATACTGCAGGTACTGCTCAGTATGGGTGTTATGGGTGTATTAGCCGGATATGGACTGGAACGATGTGTTGAACCGCCATAAGATCTATCAATTTTTTTTATTCTAGTACCGGAACCGGCTAGTTCTTGTTTTTGTTTTAGGAACTCTTGATAAACCTCAGGATGGCGAGCCTTAAGATGACATATAAAATTCGAACTGACTTTCAGGGAGCCTTTGATTTTAACACCACACGTATGGCAGGTACATACTATGCCGGTATACTCCTTTTGATGGTCGGTTTGATTGGTCTGTAAAATAAGGTTTAGATTGGTTCTTACTGAAACCATTCTACGAAATGTATATAGCTACCGTGTATTCCAAATAGAAATATTTTCCGGAACAAAATAATATACGATTACCCAGCCTCAAATAAATGCTAGTGGTAGTACCCTCTAGGGTTTTAACGGTAACCGATTCCCCTAGGGATTCATTTAATTGACTGTGATCACTTTGTTCTTCATCTTTATAATCACGGTAATATGTGGAGCTATTAAGCGAAAATTGTTGTAAAAATTTAATTATTGTTGTAATTTGCATGTAATTGGTACTTACAAATTACTGTCTTCAAATTCATATTTCATTTGGAATTCCTCTTTTGTAGACATTTTACCACTTACTTACACACACTTATTTACTTCAAGTTTATAATTAGACTTATAAACTTGTATAAAACTTTTTTAGATAATGTAATTACTTAATGAGAATATTTGCTTGTAATTAAGGAAAATTCAGTATTTTGTTTTTTCTTTCCCAACCAATTATGACAACACTATTGTGAATGAGTTCACAACAAATACTCCTATATATAAATATAAACAAAAGCACAAAGTTGCCACATCAATCGTGAAAATAATTACACTAAAATAGCAACAAATAACGTTTTTGGCTTAAGATACATAAACAAAAACAAATTACACGTCTGTTATTGTGAATGATTCTCCTAATAGCAAATATATAAAACTTAACCTTCAAACGATCTTTTTATACTTACCGGGTTCCTTTTCAGCCGCCACATATTCTGGATCATTAATTGGATCATCATCATCTCCCACTAAACTGGAATCTAAAAAAGACACTTTATTAACTAACTTTTTTCGGTTTCCTACAACTTACTTAAAGGTTTTGTAAAGTCGTTTAAAAATTGCATCCAATCTTCATCGACAGGTTGTAAATCTGTAACCTCTGACGGATCTTCTACATCTGGAGGTACAAATTCCGACTGTAGATCTTCTATTGTAGTCTGTTGTAGGCAATATTTTGATCTTGTCCTGGTGGCTATACGCAATTCTTCGCTTAACTCTTGTGTTTTTTTACTTAGTGGCACTTTAAAACAGCCATCTTCACTTAGTTTTACCGGAGAATCCTCGATTTGACTGGCTGGTGTCATAGGTGTCCGAGGATTCGATTCTAGATCAGAGGCTGTAGCATTAGCATCATCATCGGATACAAAATCTTCATCTTTAAAAACATACTCCTCATCATCTTCATCCGAGTGTAGATCATCTTCTATTAAAGATGCTATTTCAGGTTGCTCTTGTTCCTTGAGACTGGTTAGTTTAATGACCGGTGTTTTATTTAATTCCCTTGCTTTGGATCGTGTTAGTTTAGGAACAGATGGTGTTTCTGTTATAATAATAGCCCTCTGTTCCTCCTCTTTACGTTTTTCTTTAGCTAGCTCATTCTCAGCTTTAAGAGTCACTAAAGCCAATATATGCTCATTTTTAACAAATTTCTAAAATAGACACAAAAAAACCTGTCAAAATAAATAATCTTCGAGAAATAATGTTGCACTTACATGCAATAACTTCATCATTTCCTCATGGGTCAAAGAATTTCTACGTGCTACTTTACGTAGTTTTGTCTCTAAGGCGGCTGCATCTTCTAGATCACAATCTTCAAATTCTGATTCCAAATCACTGAATCGTACGACTTCGCAACGTTTCCTGAAATTGTAATCAATAAGTATTAAGGTGTACTAGTTATGAATTTAATGATTTTAGTGAAAAAAGAAAAGTTTTTTTTAGAAAAGGAAATAGTTCTCTTAATTAAGTAGCTGATGCCATTCAGCTCTTCTCAAAAACCAATTTTATACAGGTCCATATTTTCCGGAGCCATTTAAGGGTTAACGTTTAAAACTTCTGTGAGGTGCCTAAGATATATAGTCTAATTTCGATTTTTACTGATTGTATTATAAAATTTATTGTTTTTACCTTTTTCTTGACTTTCCTGACTTATTACTGCCACTACTACTGTTCAAATCTCCTTTTTCACTTGCAGGGCAGCTGCTGTTGCTTTCTTCGCATTGTAATACAATCGAGGATTCTTTTTCACTATTACGTTTTTTAGTTTGATTTTGAGGCATATTTTCTTTCCACCTTTTTATATTTTAATCAAATATAAGTATAAATTACTAATATAAAATTTTATGTTAGAATTTAGCAAATTTTTGGAAATGGACTTCACATTTTCACAGAGCTGTAGTTTTTGTAAACAATGAATGAATAAAATTCCTGATGTTTTGGAAAATATAAACAAATCACAATAGATTTTATTAAATAATGGCGGTGTTTGTAATATACTTTAAAGTTAATGTTTAACGAGCTTATATAATTTTGAATAATAATTTTGAATATTGTATGTTAAAAGGTATAAAAAGAATTTAAATAAAATGTTAACAATTCTTTTTTCAAAAAATTAAGTATTACCAAAAATCTTTAATTTGCACAAGCCTTTTTTCAATTCATTTTTGTGCTAGTTAATGAACACAGCTTGTTAATATTTTGCTCACTATTGTGAATTTTTGTTTAAGAAAGGGGTGGTAGTTGTTGTTTTTTTATCCGGCATTTTATTTATTATAAAAAGAAGAAAAGAACAGAAGGAAGAAAAAACTTTTTTATTACAGACAAAATTTTTTGCAAATTAAAAAAAAGTATTTCTTTTTGATATCATTACTAAAATAATACATATTATTCATTAAATATATTTTCAGTTATTAAAATTGCCTTTTAATCAGCATTCTACACGATGTCATTTACAGAAGCTGATGTGGTGCTTTATAGCATATTGGGCCTGTGCATTTTAGAAAATTTATTCGAAATTTATTTATCTTTGCGACAGGTGAGTAATATTAATTTATTTGCTTCTTATTTCTTATTTGTTTTTATGCATATAGGTAAATGGTGTATATATGCAATTGTTTTAAAAATTAATTATTTTTTGTTCCTTATATCAACTTTGAGGTTAATCATCCATCAATCATTTCTTCAATTTCCTAAATGTTAGAAGTTCAATTAGTGTTCTATTAATACCCAATGTTTTTGTAATTGTTTCTTTGTTTAAAGAAAAAAATTTATAAATATAGCCAGAAACAAATAAGTATGCTTTTAGCAGCCTTGAGATAATTTCCAAAGATCCAAAAAGCTATCATTACTATTTCTATGAATTTCAATTTTTCTATTAAATTTTTTTGTAAAAAGATACGTTAAACTGATCTCCTTATAAATAGAATAACGGAGATTCAATAGCTTAAATTACAACTTATATTTAATTTTTACTATAAACCAGGTTTACTCAGAAAAAAGTAGTAATCATCCCCTGTATAATATAGACTTGCTAGGACGTTATTTAAAATTCTCGAACGTTGTGTTTATCTCTGCAAACGTATCCTTGCGCTCTTCAATGGCTGTTTTTAATTTTGAAAAAAAAATTTAAAAAGCTAGAATCCGGTAACGATATTTTCAAAGGTTTTTTAAGTATGGCTTAAAGTAAAAGTTACTGATATTTCAAGCTTGACTAAAATTTGGTCGTATTACATGGTGGAAAGTATTTCTAATACATTATGCCAACGCTATCGAAGACAACAGTGAGCAAAACTTTGATATTTATTTAAACTCAAATAATTTTTTTGCTTCTGTCTAGTTTGTGTTCTTTCATTTGCAACAATAAAGCTTTCGTATCAATGTTAAACCATACAACCATGATAAGTCATCGATTATACTATTTTATAGTAAATCGTAATCACCATTGGCTTCATTCAACAGCACTGTAAATTAAGAAATCCTACTGACTTTTTTACAATGATTTTTGAAAAACTTTAAAGAACCTATGTAAGGTCTACAGGGCGCTACACAAATGTTCGAACGTATGCAATTGTTGCAGAAGTTATTGTAGAGGCGAAAACTAAATTAGCCCTGAGGTTTTATTAGAAAATTATGGGAGAAACGGGGACTTAATAATTGAGGCAAATAAACGTGAAAAGAAACTAAGCGTGGGGTAATTAGACGAGTTGTACTGTATTATTACAAATATTGTTTTCAAAATAACTATACATATCGTTGCCTTAGTCACAGTTTATACGAGGAAACAATTTGAAGGGAAACATTTAGTTTAGAAGCAAATTACGTGGGGAAGAGAGAATCTTGTTTATCTTCGATACTCGGCGATACGCTTTGTGGTAATATTTACATTGTTGATATTTACTTAGCTTTACTTCTTTACAATAACAATACTAATGGAATATTGCCGACAAAATGTTCGCCTGTGTGAACGCGAATAAAAAACAGACAAAAAAAAAAAAACTCAAAATGTTTCCTCGTATAAGCGAGAACATAGCAATTGTTTAAAATTTTTGTTTAAGCATTTCATTTCACTTAACTTCCACTCAAAGCATTCCATTTTCATTTGCCATTTATTATTAAGATTTAATTTTAATTTTTTACTAAAACCTTGTCTTATCTTGCAAAATGTTCTCTGTTTTATTGTAATGCTTAAAGCAATTGCTTTTCCTGCCATTTCTTTTTTTTTAGGTTAAAGTCTATAAAAATGCCAAAGAAGTACCCGCTGAACTTAAGGATCACATGAATGAAGAGACCTTCCATAAGGCTCGTGTTTATGGTCTGGATAAAGAACAATTTGGTATTTTTAAAAGCCTATTAATGGATGTTTTAGTTGTGCCCCTGGAATTGTATTTCGGTCTTATTGCAGTCTTTTGGCAATACTCTGTACAAGTTGTGGAAAAATTGCATTTAAATGCTGATAGTGAAATTGTTGTCAGTTGCTTCTTTGTCATAATTTTAAGTCTATTTGGCTATGTCAAGGATATGCCATTTAAAATCTACAGTACTTTTGTTTTGGAAGAGAAACATGGCTTCAATAAACAGACTGCGGGTTTCTTTGTATGGGATCAAATTAAGGGTTTGATCGTTAGTAATATTTTATCGGTATTACTGTCCGCAGCTGTGGTATTTATTGTCCAGTGGGGTGGTGAACATTTCTTTATATATTTATGGGCCTTTGCTGGTATTGTTTCGCTGGTGCTGTTGACAATATATCCCATTTTCATAGCGCCTCTTTTCGATAAATACACACCATTGGAAGAAGGAGAATTGAGGACTTCGATTGAGAAATTAGCCGCGTCTTTGAAATTCCCCCTAACGAAATTATATGTGGTAGAGGGCTCAAAACGTTCTTCACACAGCAATGCTTATTTCTACGGTTTGTGGAATTCCAAACGCATCGTCTTGTTTGACACTTTGCTCTTAAATAAGGGCAAGAATGACGATGCTGATATAAAAGAAGAAGACAAAGGTAAAGGCTGTACTAATCAGGAGGTGTTAGCTGTCTTGGGCCATGAATTGGGTCACTGGAAATTGGGTCATGTCACCAAGAATATTATCATTATGCAAGTGAATCTGTTATTGATATTCTTTGTGTTTAATTATTGCTTTAAATATGCACCCTTCTACGAAGCTGTTGGTTTTGAACCTGGTGTAAGACCTATTCTTGTTGGCCTTTTCATTGTACTTACCTATGTTATGGCACCTTATAATGCCATACTTAGCTATGCCATGACCATGTTATCCAGACGTTTTGAATACCAAGCTGATGAGTTTGCCCAAAAACTTGGCTTCACCGAACAACTACAGAAGGCTTTAATTAAACTTAATTTGGATAATTTGGGTTTCCCCATACATGATTGGTTGTACTCATCATGGAATCATTCACACCCTACACTTTTGCAACGTATGCATAGACTTCAGGAACTGGAAGAAGCTGATAAAAAAAAGACAAAGTAAATTTGTAACGTGTAATTTTAAGATATTTTTCATTCCTTTTTGTATAATTTATTGAATGAGTTTTCGAAATTGTTTTCGAAATTGTTTTCGATTTTGTTTTGCATTTTTAAATGGAATGACATTATTTTAAGATCTTTTTAGCTAAAAACAATGTTTTTAACACGAAATAAAATAAAAAATAAAAAATACATGGAAAAACGAGGATTTTTTTTTTTTTAATAAATGATAAAATTGGGGCTATGGGATAAAAACAGAGGTTAGCTGTTCTGCTAGTTTACTACTTTTAAATGTTCTATATGATAGAGCAGCCCTCTATGTTTATACAAACGGCTCCAAGAGGTTATAAAATGGCAGATGTGGGAATATACATCGAGTAGTTCGGGAGTAGAATATTTTTTACGAATATAATAGTATCTTTCAATGGAAATTGTCTACCATAGAACGGGCGGCGAACTGGCTAAGTTTATATCAAATATCTGGTAGAAATGAAGGTATTATAACTGACGGTAAGACAGCGTGCTGGTCCTGGAAGTCTCGCATAGCTTAACCATTTGAAAACGAAGAATTATCCGGCAAAATAAAATTGCAAAATTCGTTAGCTTTTTATAGAACAATAACGATTACGTTAAAACCAATTGCAAAATATACCTGTAAAGACAAAAAATAGAACATATAAGTCCCGTTCTCCGTCAAAGGGTTAATGTAATAGCATTTTATTTGAATACTGCTCTGATCTAGGTGAAAGGACTTGGGACTAATAAAGGAAATATATTTGCTGATAATCCTCATGCTGGAATCGTATCGGCGCTGATCTCTGTGTCATGAATTTACTTTTGAATTGGCGAAGAACGTTTAGCTCTGCATATATAAGTTCAGCACTGCGCAATTTGGCGATTATCATTTGTACTGTGGTTGTGGGACCATTCCCTTTAACGACTGTTGTTATAGTTGCTATGATGTATATTTGGTGTTCTTGCAAATCTTAACGTTAGCAAGGCTTATGGTCTGGATGGCATACCAACACTGTTCCAGAAGCAGTGCTCTACGATGCTAGTGCGTCCATTTTCCAACCTTTTCAGTATGTTATATCGTTCTAATATTTTTCCATCTTGCTGGAAGGTTGCTGAATTAACGCTAATCCCTAAAAATTGTGAGGCTACTAACCCTGAAAACTCTCGCTCAATAGCAGTTTGTTCGGCACTCTCCACAGTTGTGGAGAGTATAGTTAATCACCACCTTGTGAAGTATTTAGACTACAACGATTTGCTAAGCGATCGTCAGTACGGCTTCCGCAAGAGCCGCTATACTGGCAACCCGCTGGCGGTGCTCTTCGAGAGATGCAATATATCCATTCATGGTTTTGACGAGAGTGAAGTTGTGGCTCTGGATATATCCAAGGCGTTTGATAAAGTTTGGCATGATGTCATTCATGTCGGAACTTATTGCTTTTGGTGTCGGCAGTGACTTCTCTCAATTTATATCGAGCTTTCTCAGAGATCGCTCTATAGCAGTGGTTATAGATGGGATCTCATCCGATGAGTTCAGGATAAATTCAGGGATACCGCAAGGCACTGTTCTTTTTCCCACTCTATTTCTAAGATTTCTTAACGACTTTCTTCTCACCTTTAATCTTATCCACTCTTTTGCAGACGAGAGCAATATTTGTCATTTACATTATTTTAATCGTAGGCTGAGTCTTATGAAGATTGGGGCGAAAAGGCGGAATGTGAATGACACACCCACAAGCGACTTGAATAAAATCTCCGTGCGAACAGGGTCGATTTTAATGCGCGCAAGACCCAATGCTGATTTCTGGCACACAGACGTGGTCGTATAGTGTCTGTCATCTGTACCCGTGGGTAATGTAGATATCGAGGTATCGGATGCTCTTGATGTTCTGTTGGACTTAGGATGGAATACACTTTTCATGTATGGAGCGGTGCTTTAAAGTATATTTTGGGGCTTCTCGACCGAGTACAGGAAAAAGCGAAGGTGCATATAATGATGGTAGAGTTGACAAATCTATGCATTCGTTAGAGCATCGGGGCTATGTGGCGTGTGTTGCATTATTCTATCGATACTGTAATAGAATGTGCTCTGACGTAATAAGGGAATTGATTTATAATAATCACATAGTTTTACGCAGTACTCGTTTTTCTCGTAGATCGCATTCCTTTGTAGTTGATTGTCCAATGCATTGCACAACGTATTATGGGGAGAATTCGTTTACTTTCACACATAGTTCACCTGTGGAACTATATAACTGCGAAAATTTTCCTGCCATTTACGACATACATAAATTCAAATCAAACACCCGTAAACACTACTCCCTCTATCTTCCTTCCCATAACCTATTTTCATAGTACTGGCAAAGAGTCTGGTAATCTGATAGAGTTCCTAATGGGAATTCGTTGGCTTAGGGCCAGTCACTTGTAATTGTAGTTTCCACTGGTATTGGTTCTTTAATTAAGTTTTTCTTCTTTCTTTTCTTTCCTTTTCCTTACATGAAGGACCAATTGATAAAGGGTGTCCAAAATTGAAGTATCATTTTAATTTTAATAAAAAGACATCAGATATCACAAATAGGTTCCGGTTAACAATGGCAAAGTGAAATGCAATAATCCCACAACAAGAGCTTAAAGCCAACATTATCTAGCATATATCAACCATTGACAAAAGTTTATTGAAAAACGTGATTGATAATTTCGGTAAAAGATTGGAAGCCTGCTGAGCCAGTAGGGGAGTCACTTGACCGACATAATTTGTCATTGTTAACCGGAACCTATTTGTGATAAACTGAAATAAAAATATTTTTAATATCTGAAAAAAAGTCTTTATTAAAATTAAAATGATACTTCAATTTTGGACACCCTTTATATGAGTAACGTTGTTAATTTGGGCAATGAATCTTTATGCTAGACTTTGTCAAAGGTTTGGAAAGCATCTATGAAAATAGCAGAAGTATAAATTGTTTCCTCGATAGCTTTTTTAATTGCAATTAGTTTAGATAAGTCTAGTTAGGTTAGGTTACATGGGTTGCCCGCAGTTAGCGAGGCCACTCAAGAACCTTATGGGTTATTGTAATATCTTAATAAAACTCAAAAATTCATGAAGGACCCAAAATCAGACAGAAAGTAACAACCTCCTAAACCTAAAAGTGCAAATCTTGTAGTCCTTGAGATAGCCAACCAGTACAGTTATACAATTGATCAAAAAAAAAGATATATAGTGTTACGTTTTAACCTTTTGAAAACGTTTGAGTTCGCTTATATTGCGCTAAAATAATACATATAATAATATTATACACTTTGTCTTAATACAGCAAATTCGTTTTACAACACTTTTTATTTGCGTCTAAATAGACTTTACTTTGTGACAGCCAAATGATAACTAACTAACTCCAAACGCAATTTGCCACCTTTTATAGCATTTCATTATCAATTTCGAATGTTCTTGTAGTTGCTACAAATTTCGATGTATGTACGGTAAATTAAAATGGTGTAAAACCAAAATACCCCAAAGAGAATCGAACTGACAACACCGTTACGCATGGCAAGCCCCGACACAAACCAATAAAGTCCATAGCTAAAATTCCCACGTTACCGTGAGGTAACGTCCTAGGGCAGGTATTCAAGTTAAACCACTGACTTAATATGTCCCTGATGTGATGAATTTCCTCTTCATCATTTTCATTTTCGTAACAATAGCATTAATGAAATAGTCCGGATCATGGAAAAGACATGCACTATGCTGCATTAGTCTTAGCTCTCGTAGATCGAGGCTCTCACAAAGAAGTTGTTGTACCGATTGCTTTGTCTCTCTGACAGCTCCTACAGTAGCCATAACGTGGGTAACCTATACATTCCGACATGCGCCCTTTTATTCAGTGCCCAGTTAAAAAAGTCAAGAGGTCTATGACCATTGACAGAGAAGTCTAAATACAATATCAGCTGTAATTAAATTTACTAGATCTAAAAATGTAAATTGGTGGGTTATGATACAGACGCTCTCATTTTGCACCTATATTTTTTAATATTTAATTTTTTATTTAAAATAATGCAAATTAGAAAAATATGAGTATAATGTTGATATATTTTTATGAAAATTACAATTATGTATTTAATCGTATGCATACTTTTGTAAGACTCTGTATTTTAGTCACCTCATGCTGCCAAATTTATTATTCAGCAAAAAGAAAAATAAAAAAAATAAAAGTCATAATGGCCATAATCATCGAAGTATAAATCTCAAAGTCAACTTTTATAAGGCAACAAAAGAAGCAAAGAGAGAGCATCAAATAAAAATACCACAGGACTAAAACTAAAGTCAAACAAATTGTTACAAACGAAAATGAAAAGGCAGAGAGAGAAAGAGAGATAGAAAACAAAATACTAAGAAATTACTAAACATCACTAGTCAAGTGTAAAAATAGCAAAGTTAAGCAGGTTAAATTGGGAACAACAGTGATGGTCATGGAAAAAACGACAGCAAATTTCATAACTGAAGCTCACAGCCTTAATATGCAGCTGCTTTAGCTGTTATATTAGCATTACATTAAATGTATATGAGTATACAGAGTATACTTACTGCTCACATACATATGTATTATAGCAGGCAGGATATTAAAATCTCTTAAGTAGGCATACCACAGCAAAAGACTAGGGAGTGTATGTATGCCTTGTGTTAGATTAACAAATTCGCTGACATTACTGCTTGGCAATGATACAAAATTTTTTTATGAATGATAACACACAACTCAGATGTTATAAGGCAAACCGACAAACAGTTAAGGCAAAATGGCCAACATTGCTTAAGCAATATTAGATTGTGGAATAATATTCTTTCCGTCATATTATGCTTATTTTTACGTTCTTTTCTGATTTTCATTATTTTATTTCATTTGATATGAAATTATGACTCTTTTGACTCTTTTCTTGACATACATACAAGAAAGAAATGTTCCTTAGTTTTATTCGTTTTTTTTCCTCCAAAATCCTGAAGGATTAAAATCTTAAAAAACCAACCTTAAAAGCTTTTAAAGTAATGCGTACATAACGGGTTATCTTTTAACTGTTTGGGCTTAGAAAAATGGAAAAAAATGGAAAAAGTGAAATAATAATATAATAAAAAAGTGAATATAATACTTTTTTGGAGCGATAAAGGAATACCTGTGAATTTTTGCAGATTATTACATGAAAATGTTGCAGCGGCTACGCCAAATTTGTTTTTTCCGGAATTTTCCTCGGTATCTCAATAACGGCAGCTGTAAAGTCGACTCTCAGTGCTGGAATATGATCCAGAAAAAATACTGTAGAAGTTGAAGATGCGTGAAGTCTCTCGTATACAGAGGCTAACCAGTCACAATTCCAGCCCTGAAAGCTATACCCAAAAAAATAATGTAGTGGAGTCAAACCGAATGATCTTGGCGAATAAATGACTGCTCCAAAACGTTAGATTAATGGCTCACCAAACACGCCCCTCAATAGGTTTATAGTATAGCGCGCATGCATGTGGCACCGTACCGTTGAAACCACATGTTAACCAAGCCAAATTTTTCCATTTTGGGTAAAAAAGCTGGTAAATATCGCACGATATTACGACGTTGTAATGGGGATGGCAATACGATTTTACAAGTTGTTCTAAATTTAATTAAAAAGTGTACTTTTTCAGTCCGATTGTATTAAATACTTTTTTATTATTTTTTTCAATTTATACATATGGTATATTAATTAAATTAATTCGTTGGCGAATTTAAACAACATTGTCACTATGATATTTTCATCGATGAATAACTGTCACAAAATTACTATCAAGTCGAAAATTGTATGAAATTATCGTAAATGAAAAATTTCAATGATGAATCCTCGTGACAATGACACAAAAAAGAGAGTTATGTGTAACAATGTCATTGACTGTCAGCATACCAGCCTAAATTTAGCGATATTTCTATTATGAGTTGACGTCATGACAAAATTTAGCAACGTTGTCTATTATGAGTCGACGTCATGACAGAATTTCGCTACGTTGTCTGTTATGACTGCACTAGATACTAAGCGATGCAGGATTTTGTCTGCTACACCACCCCGTTGACGAATAAAGCACAATGAAAATAAACGGAAGCCTGCATGATAAAATCAACTTCTGTCATCCATGACAATTTTGACAATTACCTTAAAAAGTCATGTATGACACCAAAGAAAATTCTTTGTCAGTCACCTATGCTATACTATTGTCAGTGTTTGTCACGATATTTGTGACCACTGGGTATGTATGTAAAAAATTAACAAAAAGATTTTTGAAGTTTATTTGTGATAAGTACTTACATAATATAAATAAAATGAACAATTAATGTTTAATTTCAAAAGGCAGAAAACAGACTATTACTCCGGTGGTGAAAGTCATAGTGAATATCGTGACAGACGCGGACAGTAGTAAATCATCAAGGAAAGATGGTGAATTTGCTTTTAAATTAATTGTAAATTACTTTCTAAAGTAATTGTCAAAATTTTTATGGATGAAAAACGTTAATGGGGAGGCGTAGCAGGCGAAATAATGAATCGTTCAGCATGTAGTCGACATATAATAGACAATGTCGTTTAATTTCGGCATGTAGTCGACTAATAAAAGAAAATGTCCCTAAATTAAACCCTTCTTTAATGTTGTGGCATTTAATGACGTTGACATACATATAACTTTCTTTGTTTCTGTCATTGTTAGAAGGAATGATTAATGAAATTTTTCATTTATGATAATTTTACACAAATTTCCACTTGATACTGATTTTGTAATGATGATTCATCGATGAAAATTTTTAATATTGACAATGTCTTTCAAATACGCTACCGGGTGGTTGATGAGATCTGAGCTTAAAATAATTGTTTATGATACACTTCCTGCTTGCTTACTCTTAGTAGCACAAATTAGATGACTTCAGTAAATCCTTTAATAAGATTAGATTATATTTTAATACGATTGTGGATAGTGCTTAAACAACAGTCTCTTCCTCTCTTTGGCTTTTGTTATATTTTAATACGATTGTGGATAGTGCTTAAAAAATGTACAATCGTACTAACTTTCGCATTCCTCCGTTGTAGTACGTCATCTTGTTTCGATTTTTGCTGAAACTATATTTTGTATGGTTTTATATTGTGGTCCTTACGTAAAATTTTCCAGGTGATTGCATAACACAAGCCCAAATTTTAACAACGGCGGAATTGATATACACATCGCGATCTTCACTGACAGCAAGAATATTGTTCAGGTTGGTGGAATATGTGCAATAAAGTGAAATTGGTGCGTAATTAGGTCAGATTAGCTTTAATAGCCTCTTTGCTGCGCCGATTATGACGACCATAAAATGGACGTAATTTCTCACACGTTGTGAATTTTGATAACAAAATACAGTGATTTGCGAGCATTGTTTGTTTGCTAGTCTATTCATTGCAAACTGGCATGCCTTATTGGATATTTTTCGCGTGTCACGAATTTTTACACTGCTAAGCCAAATAGCAAAAAAAACACCAATTATATTAATTATGTTATGCTATGTTTCTTTGTTTTGTTATTTAATTTATTTATGCAAAATTATTCAAAACAATATGAACATGGTGCATGAGTTTTCAAAAAAAAGTTGCAAGTTTTTCGAATTGTTTATTTTCTCAGTATGAAGGCTAGAGACTATAGGCTATAGGAGTAAAACTGTACCCTAAAATCGCTGTCATTAAGATGTGCTGTTTAGAAATTTATAGAGTAAACGATTTTTGAGTTTGTACATATAAGATCGATTTTAATCCAATTCGTCACTAAGAAATAAGTTAACTTACTCGTGTTTTAATTTTAATTTTTATTTGTTTTATTTCAATAGTAAATACAGATTTTAAATATGGCAACTTCCTGCTTTAAAGACCATGTAGCAGTTATAGGCAAACTTTTTATACGATAACTAGTTGAAACCCGGCGTGTTTCGCTGCCCCTATCCTAATTATTATCTTAAGTGCTGTCTTAGTTACATTTTGAACCCTTATTCACAATTTTGTCCTCTTCCGATCCAAATTCAATCATTTGAGATAGCCTATAGCTCCTTTCAGAGAGACACAATAGGTTCTGCTTTTTAGCTGTATGCAGTCTTAAAAAGAAACACACATTCATTTTCATATAGTCTACGTGTTATCAGAAATACCTGATTTTTGGCTGATGTGGATAGACAACGAAGTTTTTGCCGTTCTCCATATATACAAAATTGAAAATATCAATATCAATCTCGTCCGGTTATTGATTGACTTATGAAAACATTTAGATCAAATTCAGAAATTTATACTTTAATTGTTCTCAAGATATACAAAAATTTATGTTTACTTTGTATGGGAGGTACCACGTCCACTTCTAGAATTCCGCCCACTTTTTGACTGATGATTTGTATTGAGTATGAAGTCAGCCAGACCAAATACTGAAACTTAAGCTTTAACCATTCTAAAAATATATTGAAATCAATATATAGTTTATATGGGAGGTATCACGCACACATGTCAAATTCCGCCCATTTTTTCTCTTTGTATGGGAGGTATCACGCTCACTTATTGATTGACGATTTGTATTGGCCATGAAGTCCTTCAGAGCTAATTTAGAGACTTTAGTTTTAACCGTTCTCACGATATACACAAATCAATATTTAGTTTTTAAGGGAGGTACTACACCAACTTATTCGATTTCGTACACTTTTTAATTGAGAATTTGTATTGGTTATAGAGCTACTATTTGGACCAAATTTTGAAGATATAGACAACTACTGTGTCACCGCACAGTAAGAATTTTTGAAATTTATATATCATAGGCTATAGTTACTTCCAGACAAACAGAGTGATACTGTACAAATTTAAAACGGCTTGGGCGTTTAGCTGTCTATAAGGCAGCAACAGAAAAACAAATATATTGTTATGGAAATGAAAATGCTAAAGACAAAATTCACCACGCCAGAGCTTATTATGAGCTTTTAGCTAAAAAATGTATTGGCTTGTGTCAAGGCTTAAAAACTTCGAAAATTATCTGCATTAATTAAGAGTGCTGCCAAATGCATGGATCGGTTACTTTTTCTGTTATTTTAGAACATTTGAATTAACGGCGAAAAATCGAAGATTCATGTCAGTACTAGAACATTCTAAACTAGCATGAAATACTATAAAAGCGGCGAATTGCGGCTGGTGAGTTAGTTAGTTGTGAATTGGCTGTGAAGAAGTAAAGTCTGTTTAAGGCCCATATAAAAAGTGTTTTGAAAGCGAATTTGGTGTATTAAAGTACAGTGGAATTAATAAAGAAAGAGACAGATTGTAAAACAACTAAAATAAAAATAGAGTTTTATTTTATTTTAACGCAATATAAACGAACTCAAACGTTTTAAAAAGCTTAAAACGTAACAATATGTACATACAAACATACATTTATCTTTATATATAAGATTGAAAATCGATAATTGAAAAACATATTCGAAATCTCTTGTTGGTACATAGAGATAAAAAGGAAGTTTTAACGAACCTCTTTTTTCTAATCTAATTTTAAGTCTTTGTATTTTAAATCGACAAAAAAAAAAATAGTAAAATTACTGCATACATTATCCAAATTACTTTCTCAGAAAGAGTTTATTTTTTTGTTGGTTTAATTAAAATGCTTTTTAATTAAGAGCAAATTAAAATGGATGAGTGGTGAAAGCTTTTCTTTATAACCTTATCTGTAATGTTACATGCCTATGCAAACATAACGCGTCTTTCAATAGAGACTTCCGAACTTTGACAGCAGTCATATTGCTAAAGCTACATCTGTCAAATTGTCTGTGATTTATTCAGCTTATTTTGTCAAATCATCTTAAACGGATATAATAGTGAACAACACATGCCCTGGAGCAATTGAAAACTTACCCTAATTTTGAAAAAGAAAAAATTTGAAATTATTGAACTGAAATTAACTTCAACAACACCCTACTATGCTGAAATTTGGACCATTGGTATAGTTCATATGAGATTATAGTTCTTCTATAGTTCTTCTTCTTCTCTGTTTGATGTGAATTTTGGTTTGACGGCAACATCAATCCATATACCATAGACATCACTTGCATCGAAAGGCCTTCGAAACGAATGAAATATTTCGATTATATCTAACACACACATTGTTGTTGGCTTAAGTTAAAGATAGGAAGTGCTTAATAGAAGACCCTATACATAAATACATTTGAGCTTATTATGAGAATTCAAGTAGTTATGTATTTATGAGCATGTTTGTTGAATGAATGTTTGTGTCATACAGCCTTGCATTGTCTAATAAATTCTAATGTCATGGTTACAACAAATTCATGTTGAAATTAGTCAAATACTAAAAAAAACCAAACACTTTTTGGCAAAACAAAAGGGTCGTAACTAAATTATTTATTCCCGTTAATTTAAATATACGAGTACATACTCACGTGTCTTAATGACAGCTAAGGATTTTAATTTACACATAAAATATTTACAAGTGAAATATAATTATTAGGGTGGCCAGAAAATTAAAATAATATTGTTTAAATAATTTTTAAAAACAATTAAATATTTATGGTAATAAGTAAAAAATTTAGGACAGTTCCGAAATTAGACGACTTAGCATAGTAAAAAGGCATTTCTGTCTATTGTGTACAGATGTTCTAGCCTTTATTCTGTCCAAGCCGTTTTCTTTGAGCATATTGTTAATCGAATTTTCCTACGATCTTTTTCGCTCTCTTTCTCTTACCTTTGACTTTTCAGATCTAGCCTCGAAAACTCTATCTTGCGTACGAAAGTCTGGCATCCTGGCAACTTGGGCATACCATCTCAGTTTGAAACGCTTTATTTTCGTTAGTATAGGTTCTAGGTGCTCGCTAATAGTTTTGTTTCTTACTCTGTCTCTTCTTGTCTTTTCGTCTATTCTTTTAAGATATTTCATTTCAATTGCCTGTATGCTACTCTGTGTCTTCCTTGTAAGTACTTACCTATGCTTCGCAGCTGTACGTAAGGGTACATACACTGCGGTGCAAAAGTGAGCCAATGTAAGTAGAATTTGTGTAAATGTTCTCCTATTTTTCTGCTTGTTTTACAAAAAGATTAAAGACAAATTTTGTTTGTTTTCTTTACTCAATTCCTGTTCATGAAGTGCCACAATTTGTCCTTGTTCATAAGGTCGCAAAGGTTTTCCGCGCCCATACCGCGCAGATATTTTTGGAATTATAAATTATTACAAAAAAAAAATAAAAATAACAATTGTGATACCTTCTGATTAGATTAATTGCTTATTAATCATTGACCTTGTCATTTTGACACATTGAATTTTGCACTTATTTACAACAATTTAAATAAACATAATATAACGGTACATCTCTAAAAGCAAAACTGGCTTATTATTCACTCATTTGAACGTAGAATTTTTTTAATAGGGTGACTATACATAACATTTTATAGTTTGGATGAATTGAGCAAATATTAAGGTGACCTTATCATATTGAAGGACACCACTTTTGCACCACCAGTCTAAAAATGCTCAATTGTCGGTGCTTTAGTTGAAAACCTTTTTGCATTTAACATTATTGTTTGGAAAACTTAAAGATTATGTGCTTACTAAGGTGAAAAAAAGTTAAATGAAGTTTTTATAAAATAGGACAGCGGTCAGTGGCTAGAATAATTGCCAATTACAAAAATCTAATCCAGATATAAGCTTTCGAACAAAAAATGGTAGTCCGAAAACAATTACTGACACTGAAGCCAGAGCCTTTGCACGTTCTGTTCAAAAGAAAAAATGACGACTTATGTATATATAAAAATGAATGTGTGTTTGTAAGTATGTATGTATGTCGTTTTTAAGTCTATAGACAGCTAAACGGCTGAACCGATTTACTTGAAATTTTTACAGCATCTTTCTGTAAGTTTGGAAGGAACTATAGGTTATATAAATTTCAAAAAATTCCAGCTGGGTGGTGGCACGCCCATACAAAGTAAATATTTATTTGTCTATATCTTCAAAATGACCACAGTAAGAGTATCTAAATTTGGTCCAAATAGCTGCATAGTCAATACAAATTATAAGTCTAAAAGTGGTTTGAATCCGCTAAGTGGGCATGGTACATCTCATACAAAGTAAACATATATTTTTGTATATCTTGAGAACGATTAAAGCTAAAGTTTCTGAATTTCATAGCCATAGGAATAGGACAATGATTGATGATTTTTAATATCAAATTATGATTTTCTGAATTGAAAAATGATGTTCTGCTTAGTTTGAACAAAATATTTTTCTATAAAAAGTTTAAATAAAAAAGCAAGAGGTTTTAAGTTTAAGTAGTAACTTAAAAAGCATTTTTAAGGAATTTTTTAATTTTATATTAAAATATATAGTAAAACATAAAAATGTATACGTATTTATAACGAAATTTATTTTTGTAAACATGGTGTTGTATGTTCATACAATGTTCTTTAGATGAAAACAGTGCGAAAACTATTAAATCAATGATTTTTAATATGAAGACTCTTTGATTTTGATGTGATTTTAATGATTTTGTTTAATAAGAGCTTTTATTTCTTGACCCTTTTCCTTTGTCCAAAATTTAATGAGTTTTCCTATTTCGAATATTCTCTCTCTTTGGTCGAATATATTCAAAAATCAATTTAGCAAATATTGAAATATAATACAGAAAATTTGCAAGATTGAATGAAATATTTGGTTTGGGGTTATAAGTAAATTTATGCCATTTTCTTTTTAAAGGTTATTTCATGTATATATTGCCTGTTGTTGCTACGCCAAATCCCATCTTTTCTTTACAGTGCATGTCTTATTTTACACGTTTATATTCTGGAATGTACTTATTTACCGTGTAAAAATAGAACTGGGTGTACTTCTTACAGCATTTCTACCGGTATCTTACCAATGGTGGCTGTAATGTTGTCTTACAACATTGTCTTGCAAATTCTGGTTTATATGTCTGTGCACGATAGTCTAGTCTATTGGGTTCAAATTGCATGATATTGGCGGCTAATGAACTGCTTCAAAACGTGTGATAAATTGCTTACCAAACTTGCACCTTAATAGGTTAATTGTGTCGTTTGCGTGTGACATGAAGCATCATCTTGGTGAAACCACATGTCAACCAAGTCCAATTCTTTCATTTTAGGAAAACATCCGGTATTCATCGCTCGGTACCTTGTACCATATACTGTAACGTTTGGTTTTCCACAGTTCTTGAAGAACTACAGTCCAATGATGCCGCCAGCCTACAAACCCCACCAAACTGAACTGTCTAACTTGAACTGTATCTCACTGCTCTTCACAACAAAGACGGTAATTTTGTTATTTGTCGTACCCTTTGAGCCAAAAATGAGCTGCGACGCTGAAGATAATTTTTCTATACGAAATATATTCCTCACTAAAATTCAATTTACAATATATAATGAGACATCTGCTTTTTAATGTTTTTATTTAATGAATACTTTTATATTTTTATAACAAAATGTTTGAATAAAAAAATGATGATTTTTGTTTTCAAAATATAATTTTTCTTTCCCCAAATGATGATTTTCTTCCTAAAGCTTCTGGCAACGCTGAGTCTATGTTTCTAAATTTGGTTCAAAGAACGTCGTGAGTAATACACATTATTAGACAGTACTAGGGAAATCGATTATTTGACCTTTTTCGAAAACCGGTTTTCGAATAATTCGAAAAGTATTAGCACTTTCAAAAAACCGGTTTTTGGTTAAAAATAATTCAAATAACCAGTTAACCGGTTCTTTTATTTAAATTAAATTGTGCCTAATTCTTGAAGCGCAGACCTGGACCATGTCGTTTAAAAATAAGCATAAGCTGATGGAGAGCCTAAAATTAAAGTGCCAATCAATATAAGCAATAATTCTAACAAATCTCATAAAATCTATGCCAAAACGGTATGCGGAGGCTATAAAAAACAAAGTACTGAAAAATGCTTAAGTATCAAACAGCTACTCAAGGAGCTAAATTCGTTTTTGTTGTATTACTTAGTAGAGAATAGAATCAAAGGATTGTTATTATAGTTATAATTTAGGTACCTAAGATAACAAAAATTAAATGTTTTACTTTGAATAAATTTATTAGTAATATATGAGTCCTTAATTGCCTCGAGAAGAAAATTTGTTTAGACTTCGAGCAGCACCACATATTTAATAGTGTGTGTGTCACTGTGGTATGTTAGATAAGAACCCATCTTCCAACCAAGAAATCGTCGGCTCAATCCCAGGCCACACCATCTAAAAATTTTCAACAGCGATATCACCTCACAACATTGCTGGCGACTGGTTATGTGTATTTACGCTGTGAAAAACTTCACTAACTAATATATCGGCCGTTAGGAGCCGGCGTTTGTGGGTTTGTGGGTTTGTGGGCTTTCAATGAGTCTAGTTGATTATTCTCTATATATAAAAATCAATATTTATTTACAGAATATGAGAGAAGGTTATTTTTGCTCAAGGGTGCATATCTTTTTCGATCCACCTTGGTTTTCACGTCGTTTGTGAGACGTTCAAGGTTGTCATAAGTACAAAAATAATTAAATTTATGCAAATAGCTACTCATGTTGTCAATAAAAAATATAAAAACGTATAAGAATTATACTTATTTAAGTTAACCGGTTAATCGTGTTAAATTAACAGGTTTATTTGATATTCGAAAAACGAAGATTTTGAAAAAACCGTATTCGACAAAACCAGACAAACCGGTTAAAACCGGTCGAATAATAACCGTTCGATCTCCCTAATTTATAGTCAATACAAATCATCATGTAAAATATGGACAAAATTATAGAAGTAGGCGTGCTACCGCCCATACAAAGTAAATATTAAATACTGTGTATTTTGGGAACGGTAATAGTAGAAGTTTCAAAATTCGGTTCAACAGTCAGTAACAGGGCGAGATTGGATAAGTGGGCGTGACACCTTCCATTCATACTAAATATTGTATTTTATATACACAGCTGCCAGATATGACGATTTATTATTAATTTGACAATATTTGTCACGAAAATAAAAATTCACAAAAGAAGATACGTAAGCAGGTATGAATGGCGGTACGAAGTATCCCACTCAGAGACCACAGGGGCCCATTGTGTAAAGAGCTTTTTCTGAAATGATAATAGGTACAGAGAAAAGAAAGAAAAGGAGAGGGAAATAAGCGACGAGCATATTTGCAATAAAAAATATGAAAACGTAAAAACTATACATATTTAAATTAACCGGTTATTCGTGTTAAATTAACCGGTTTATTTGGTATTCGAAAAATGAAGATTTTGAAAAAACCGTATTCGACAAAACCAAAAAAATACCGGTTAAAACCGATCGAATAATAATCGTCCGATCTTCCTAGACAGTACTTGGGCGAGATTGGATAAGTGGATGTGGCACCTTTCATTCGTACTTTTGTATATGTGGAGAACGGTAAAAATTTAAGCTTCGTTATCCACCCACAGCAGACATAAAGTGGGTATTGGAGAAAACACACCGGATAAAAATTATCTACATATACATATATGTACGTACTCTATGAATGTGTGTTTGTTTTAAGACTGTATACAGCTAAAAATCAAAAGCCTTTATGGGTTTTGAACCAAAAGGGGATAAAATTGGGAAAAAAGATTAAAAACTATGACTACAGTTAAGATAAATATTTTTAAATATTTTTTTTTAATTACAAATTTCTTTGTAAAAAATATTTTGCGGCATAATAATTTAATTATATCGATATGGAAGAATAGCTTAAGCTATTCTTACTATTCTTAAGCTATTCGACTTAAGCTATTCTTACTTACCGACACAGATCTATAGGATAAAAGGCAAGATACGAAGAAGGGAATTTAACGAATACGACTAAAATGTTTTCAATAGAACTGTATTCTGTTAGATTTTTTACGATACTGTCTCTAAATATGAGACATATCTGTAGTTAAGTAGGAATAGCCTAAGTCGACTTAAGCTAATCTTCCATATCGACACAGATATTATTCATACAACACGTATGTATGAAACGCAATTAGAAAATGTAATTTCTTCCTCTTTTATTTCAGCCACATAAAAACAAATTCTTGTTAAACGTTGAAAAAGTATAATATAAACGCATTAGATTTTAAACAGGATTTGAAATCTAATTTAATTGACAAGATTTCGTTTAAGTATCGGGTCCGCCATCCAACGTTTTTTTTTCAACTAGTGCTTATTTCGTGAATGGTAATACTTAGCTCATGTCTGATTTGACAGATATACGCTTTTTTCGTTTCGCTAAGTGGGCCTGCGATCGACTTACAGAAGATGCCGATTTTGCCAAAAAAATCATATTTTCAGATGAAGCTCATTCTGATCTTGGCGGATATGTAAACAAGCAAAATTGTCGCATTTGGGGCACAGAAAACCCGCGCGCATACAATGAAAAGCCGATACACCCAAGACGAGTCACTGTTTGTTGCGAATTTTGGTCCAGAGGCATAATTGTACAATTTTTCTTCGAAAATGAGCAAGGAGTGGCCGTTACAGTCAATGGCGATCGTTGTCGGGCCATGTTGAACGAATTTTTGTTCACAAAAATTGAAGAGGAGGATATTAGCAACGTGCCACACAGCCGAAGCTACACTCGATGTTTTGCGCCCTGTTTTTGGACATCGCATTATCAGCCGCAGAGCTGATGTCGTTTGGCCACTTCGGAGCTGCGATTTGACACCGTTGGACTATTATTTGTGGGGTGCCGTCAGAGATAAGTGTTACGCCAACAAGCCAGAGACAATTGACGCTTTAAAGGACAATATTCGTGAAGCCACTGGTGAAATACAGCTGCACACAATCGGTAATGTGCTTAAAAATTGGACCGATCGTGTAGGCTACTGCATGGCCAGCCGAGGCAGCCGTTTGAATAAAAATATTTTCCATTATTAACCGGAAGGATTGTACTTTCAAATAAAAACAGAAATTTGAAAAAATATTCAGTAGTTTTTTTTAATAGCATTTTCTAAAAAAAATTTTATTTGGCGGACCCTTTATAAATACCCTATTAGATTAAGTTGGTCAAACAAGGAAAAGTATGTCCTTAAAAACTATATATTCTTTGAATGAGACGAAATAATACGTCCAAAATGTCGAATAAAAACACCTAAAGCACCTATTTTGGCTTACCCTGCTATTAATCTTAGTTAATGTAGCATATAATTCCTTTTTAATTCTTCAATTTTTCTTTTCCCCTTTTTATTTAGAAAATTATTATTGAGGTTTTTTAATCAACTACCGATGTAAGTTGAAGTAAAAAGTTACCCCGAAATATTTCAATCAATCGTCATAGTGTTTGAAAAAAAAGCAATTAGTTAACATGCTATTTAGTAGAAAATTATATGCTTATGGACATATGTATGCATGTATGTACATACTATATATGTAATATTTGTCGTGCATTATAATTATAATAATAAATGTCTTATATATTATTTATAGTGATTGATTTTGTCTGGCCTTCACGCATGTACGAGTACATGTGCAAGGAGAACTTTTTAGCTTTGGAATGTAAAAAGTATTTTTTTTAGGGGCAAGTGATAAAATTTAATAATTTTATGTAATGATTACTTTGTTAATAAAGCTAAATTAATGTAAATAAGCAGAATAGGGCTACTAATGACTTGAAAAGTAAACTATTGTCAAATACTAAAATATGTACTTGATTTTGTTTTTGTTTTATAGTCTCAGAAAGCCAATATAATATAAGGTTGATAATTTAAGTTCTTTCTTAAGTACTTTTTTTTGTAAAAAAGCTAAAAATTGATGTTCATTAATTAAGATATTGTTTGTTCTGTGTAAATCCAAAAAATGGTACGCTGTCATCATCCTTAGTTACAGCTAAACTAGTAACAATATTTTTCAAAACACATTTATATCGGGTGGGCCATCTATCAGTTTAAATTTGAACCAGCGGTTATTTCGAATCTGGCAATACTTGTCTTTCTATTCTGTCACAAAATTCAGCATATTATCTCCACTGAACGAAATGAATCGATTTACGCTTGAGCAACGTTGGGATTTATTGGAAACTTATTTCCAAAACAAAGACAATTGGTCGGAATTGCAATAACATCAAAAAATTTCAAAAATTGTCTTTTCGGATGAAGCTAATTTTCATTTTGTTGGGTACATTAATAACCAAAGTTGCTGTATTTGGGGCTTAAAAACCGAAACGTGGTCTTTCAGAAACTAATGCACCCATTACGACTGACTGGTTGGAGCGGCTTGTGGAGCGGAGGTATCATTGGCCCATAGTTCGCAACCGTTACGGTCAATGGAAACACCTATCGCATCATGATAACCGATGATTTTGTGCCCGCTCTGTATGTTATGGATGTGAACGATGTGTGTTTTCAAAAGGATGTTGCAACTTGCCACACATCTCATGCCATAGTCGTTTTATTGCGTCAAACGTTTGATGGCGGTTTAATTAGCGGTTTAATTAGAAATTGTGATGTCAGTTGGCTGCCAAGAAGTTGAGATTTGATACTGTTGGACTATTTTCTGTGGACTGTTTTCTGTGTAAAGACAAGTTTTATGCCGATAAACCAGAAACAATTAAGCATTTGAAGGCCAACATTCGTGATGTTATTGCCGAGGTACGACCCCATACACTCGAAAAAGTTCTCGAAAATTGGTCCAATCGATGAGGTACTGTGAGGCCAGCCGAGGCAGCCATATGAACTAAATAATATTTCATTTCTAACCGGAACAATTGTACTTCACAACAAAAAAATAAAAAATAAATTTGGCAAAATTTCAAACCATATTTGTTTTATTGCATTTTTATATTTAAACTTTTAAATGGTCCACCCTATACAAAAAATATTTAACTTACATGTTTAATCAATTAATTATTCAATAAAAAAGAAGTGGTTGTTGAATACGACACACATTTTTTGCAAAGCATCACAATTTGCACAAGTTGAACGGATATATGGTATGACAGTGTCAGCGGAATACATATCACATTAATCGGTTTAGAATTATAAATACAAAATCAGTAATACCGCATACACTCAACGAAAGAAATGTAGCGTACAACACTTATAAAATTTTTTAAAAACCGGATGGTCTTATTTCAGAAACTTTTTTTTAACAAATCCAAACCTCTAGGGAAGAACTCAATCTTGATATAAAACTGATGCATTGAATAACTTTATCTTATTTGTCTGTATATATATAAGAGGACTATAAAATGCGTTGTAATCGTTGATCTCTGAAATGCGCCAACCGATGTTATTTTGTAAGTCCGATGTAAGGCCTGATGTCTGGATTGCGTGTCGTTACTCATAACTCCACGTCTCGTATCCAGTAATGATCCTTTTGATTAAAGTGGGATCATATTCAGCCTCGCCAATCATGTCTTTTGCGACCGCAACACGGTCTTTTTTTGCATGAATTTGAAGTATTTTGGCACCAACTTTGCTGCTACATGACGGAAATCCAGCTCATTAACCAATGGATCCATAGGCAATGTTATTGACCAATATTTCTTTTAATTTGTCAATGTTTTCGTCGGTTGATGGTCTGCCATTGAGTTTATCATCTTCGATTGATTCACGATCACTTTTGAACCGCTCGTACCACTGGTAAACGACCGTTTTCTTTAGGGAATCGTTGTCGAAACACTTTTTCAATATTTCCAACGTTCACGCATCATTAAATTCGTTTTTTACGAAAAATTTAATACAAGTTCGTTGTTGCAAATTTAAATCCACTTCTAAAAGTGTAAGAAATCTCCAATACAAATAGGAATAGTTATACTCTTGGCTACGTAGCTTTTGCAAATGTCAAGCTATGACGCTAAGATTTAGCGGGAATATCAACAATAGATGTATCAACTTAACACAAACAAATAAAAAATAACTCAAATCGGAACGTTGGGACTGCTGCACGGGAGTTATTCCGGGAACTTTTTGATCAAGGTGGTATATACATTGTTGCTCCGCCGCCATTTTTTAGTTTCTAGTAAGTGTGCTAAAGCAACCTTCGGCTTTTTTATGGTCTTAATGGTCATTCCGTCTCCACAACACAACATGCTAATATTTCATTCAGTGATTTGGTCTGTAGGTACGATAGGTAAGAGGTATGATAGGTAAGACACTCGCATACCAACGAAGAGATAATTGGTTCAATCCCAGGCCAGAACATCTGACAATTTACAACAGCGGTATCACCTCATAGCATTTCGACGTGGACTATCTCAACCAGAATGTGTCAGTTCTTTGTATATAGTATATCCCTGATATAGTGAATTCAAGCGTGGTCGTAGTCCGGTCGCCAACGAATTTCGTGAAGATCGTCCAAAATCGGTTGTTAAGCCACAACAACAGTGCGTGAATTGATAATGCAAGATCGTTATTGTGAGATAGAGGCATTCTTGCACTTGGAAGTGGAACTATTCCATACATACGATATTGCATGAACACTTAGTTGTAAAAAAAAATTTTTCTCGTTCGGTACCCCATAACTTATCAATCCCTCAAAAAAAGTCTCGCGTCTATTGGTGTAAGGAAATAATTGAAAAGTTCGAACGTGGTGCTTCAAAAGTCGTGTATGAAATCGTGAGAGGTGAAGAATCATAAATATATGTGTATGAGCCGAAAATAAAACAGCAATCGACCGAGTGGGTATTCCAAGACGAGCTATATCCAACAAAAACTGTTCGTAGAAAAAGTATAGTGAAGCAAATGGTCGCCCGTTACTTCGGCCAAATGGGTCATGTGGCCACTGTTTCACTTGAGCAACGTAGTACGGTAAATTCTGAATGATATATGACTATTTGTGGCCGCAAGTCTTCGGAGAAATTCGTAAAACCAACTGCCGAAGACGTATAACTCTCCATCATGACAATGCGAGCTCTCACACATCTCGTTAAACAGGTGAATTTTTGAGCAGTTAAAACATCGAATTGATGTCTCATTCTCCGGCACTCAATGACTTAGTCTATAAACAGCAGGGTCTACGATTTACGAGTGTCAAGAGTTGAATCGTTCAAAAACCATGGTTTGGAGGTGCATCAAGCGGAATGGAAGAACTGCTTTAAGAAATAGTTTGAACGAATGCAGAAGTCATAAAGGGCAATATTTTGAAAAACAATAAACCCATTTTTGTTATTATTTGTTAATTCCGAAATGTAAATAGTACCCCTCGTATAAGATATCTACTATTTACATTATATATATAAGGTCAATATTTGCTCAATTCATCCAAACTATAAAATGTTATGTATGGTCACCTTATTAAAAAAATTCTACGTTCAAATAAGTGAATAATAGAGATGTATCGTTATATTATGTTTATATAAATGTATGTAAATAAGCGCAAAATTTAATGCGTCAAAATGATAAGGTCAGTGATTAATAAGCAATTAATCTAATCAGAAGGTATAACAATTGTTATTTTATGTATATATATATATAAATAGGTATACATTTTAATGTCACTACACTGCGAAAACTGGTCGACCGATTTCAATCAAAATTTCAAGGTTCGTTGGAGATGGTCTGTAGATGGCTTATGTAAAGAGTGCACGAAGTCGGCCCAGTGGTTCTGGAGATATGGCATTTAGATTTTCCAACAAAATGCCCTCCATTTTCCATATTATGATTTTTTATTGTTACTTGAAAAGTCTAAAGGTCACAAAACAAAAAAGTTAAGGGCAAATCAGCGATTCCTCTTCAACCACTTTGAAGGCAGAACAACGTTTGCCGGGTCAGTTAGTATATATATAAAATTAAGTATTGCATAAGCATATTTACAATAAAATTAATAAAAACATATGTATATAAATATGTATTATACATATATAATATAATTGGTTATACGTTTTAAAATCACTGGTTTATTCGATATTTTAAAAAATCCCTATTCGGCAAAGCCAAAAAAATGGTTAAAACGAGCGAATAATAACCGTTCGATATCTTTAGTCAACAAGGAGCTCTGCATAGCCTAGATACACCGCATGAAAAAGGCTAATGGACTGAAAAGACCCCATCGACAAGGTTAAACTGGACTACAAAAGCTCAACAGAAAACTCCTTCAGCTTACGCTTTATTTTCCGGTCCTTGCGCCGAAAGATTACCATTTTTTCCATTCTTAACTTTATTCAAAAAAAGAACAATTTGTTTAAAACACCTAAACGTATTATATATTTTTTATTAAGCATACGCTCCGTAAACAATAAAGTATTTATGTATGTATATGTGTCCCACTATGATAATTGACGCCAAAGCCTATTATTAATATCGTTCCCATAAATATTTACATATTTATTGAGCGATCAGAAGAATGTCATCAATTTATTATGAGCAGTTAAAATAGGGTAAAACTATCAGGGAAATACAATTTTTTGAAGCCATACTAATAGTTATCGAGCTAACTTCTTAAATGGTAAAAAGTTGGGCTTATCTCTTTGCTGTATTAACGAAATGATGTTTTAAATTTAAATTTTTCGATTGAATAAGATCTTTAATTGGACTTGGATATTATAATATGAAGGGTCATCTTAAATTTTACTCTTTTAATCTCAATGTAGTACCCCACACGAAGCGCTGCCTATGCAGGGAGGAGGAGGAGACGACAAAACATATTTTCTGTGAGCCCCTTAGGGGGCCTGAACTGGTTAACGGCTACCCAACGATGATATTGTGGTCTGCACACGGAGAGTTGAAGGTATTTCGGGTAGTGTTACTGGACCGAGCGGACAGTCAACCGCCTGTGATATCGATGTGACTGCGACTCGATGAAGGACTAAATAAGATTTTTCCTGAGTGATTACCATTTATTGCAGCTCTTGAATTAATCGGCCTGACCACTAAGTGACGTTATACTATGTTTTATTATAATTTATCGTGTACATTGGGGACCTTAGGCTTCTAACTGCATGGGTTATAGTGAAAGAGGAATAACTAGACCTCGAATCTATCTAAAGGGTCCGCCATCTAACGTTTTTTTTTTCAACTAGTGCTTATTTCGTGAATGGTAACACTTAGCTCATGTCTGATTTGACAGATAATTAGTTTTATCCTTCCGCTTGAACAACGCTGGAAATCTGGGCCTGCGATCGACTTACAGAAGATGCCGATTTTGCCAAAAAAATCATCTTTTCAGATGAAGCTCATTTTGATCTTGGCGGGTATGTAAACAAGCAAAATTGTGGCATTTGGGGCACGGAAAACCCGCACGCCTACATTGAAAAGCCGATACACCGAAGACGAGTCACTGTTTGGTGCAGATTTTGGCCCAGAGGCATAATTGGGCCATTTTTCTTCGAAAATGAGCAATGAGTGGCCGTTATAGTCAACGGCGATCGGTATCGGGTAATGTTGAATGAATTTTTGTTCACAAAAATTGAAGAGGAGGATATTAGCAACATTTGGTTTCAAGAGGACGGCGCTACGCGCCACACAGCCGAAGCTAATAATATAATAATATTCGTGAAGCCATTGGTGAAATACAATTGCACACAATCGATAATGTGCTTAAAAATTGGACCGATCGTGTAGGCTACTGCATGGCCAGCCGAGGCAGCCATTTGAATGAAATTATTTTCCATTATTAACCGGAAGGATTGTACTTTCAAATAAAAAAGAAATTTGAGAAAATATTCAGTAGTTTTTTTTATAGCATTTCAAATAAAATTTATTTGCGGTCCCTTTATATTGTATCTGCTTTATATTGTATTCTCATAGCATCGAATGCATATAATTTATTTTCAGCAAAACGATAACTAACTATGACTTAGGTAAAGCAGCTGTCTTATATATCTAATTGCCTACAGTTTGAAAGGTACTGGAAATGTCTCATATCCTCTATTTTATATCTGTTAATTCAAATGTAACAGATAAAGTTGGTCGAATTGGCAGTGCTGCCAGATACGCTAATAAGTACGGCATTGACAGGGTGACACATAATTACCAAACACACCACAATTTCACAATACAGTTTTGAAGGTGCATTTTCTTTTTAGCCATTTTTATTTTCGTAACAATATGTATATCATATGGGTTCCAGGCACAGTAAAATTCCGGGGAACTGTAGGGCTGATGAATTGGCCAGACGTGGCACAACTATTGATCTCACGCCTGAATTCTCCACCTTGGGAATACCATTGGAAACTAGTAAGCTCATGATTAACAATGAGGTAATTGACTCCACCAACGCCGCATGGGTAGATTCGGAAATGGAAAATCCGGCATAAACTGGATATTAAGCGCACGAGAGATCTGCTCTATTTCCAAAGAAGCATACTCAGCGTAGTTGTCGGGGTAATTACTGGGCATTGTATAACGTACACTCATGCTAGGAGGCTATGACGCGGTCACCTGGCCAATGATTTCTGCAGAAACTGCAAAGATAAGGAAAAGGAAGAGACAATCCCTTACTTATTGTGCACATGCCCAACGCTATGCGGCAGAAAAAAGAGGCACCTGGGCTTCTACCATGCGACTTGGCTTACGGAGCTGTCGAATACGGACATTTGTAGGTTCAGCGGTTTTATTATGAGTTCCGGGTATAGGGGATGATGATCGACTTTGGTATCACAACGGACCTTTGTGTTCCTACGTGTGCCCTTCTTTCCTAACTAATACTTAATGCTTTTAATCCTGCAGTATATTTACATTTCTATGTTAGTCTAGGTGGGAAAAATCATCTGTAAAAGCCGTAAAGTACACTGCTTTGTAGTTCAACTACATATTTCATTATTTTGTGGTTCATATCATACCAGTCAACTTTCGTAAGCAAGCTTATGTTAATTAATGTTAATTATGTTATTAATGTTGTCCGTAATACAATTGAGTAGTCGCCTAGATATCTTATTCTGAGCAGCTCTTCTAGAGCAGACTTATCCGATCAAAAATATATTGCATTGTTTTCTTTTTTTCATTTCAATGACTGCTTTCAAAAGATTTATTTTTATATCTCTTGTTTCAAAAAACTTTAAATGGCGTCTTAAGACTGCATTCCATTATCCAGTTATCAGAAACTTCTCTGTCTTTTGCTGTTCTGTAGAATATTTCCAATCATTTTTGTCTTATATCGCTTAGTAAAGTTAAATAAGAAAAAAGAAAACCTCCAGGAAAGCAATTTTTTTTATTCGCATACAAATATTATTTCGATTCCACACATGTTGTCATATCACTTGGAATACAAATATTTATAGGCCACCATTTTCGCCACATGAATTCACACACATACACACACACACACACACGTGCGGAATGGCTTGTGTGTTTTTTAAAAGGACGTTTCTATTTATTTTATGACATTTTAATGATTGTTATACGAAACCTCATTTTGATTCAGTGATTTTATTTCTTTTTTACTTTTTATTTTCATATTATTTCAGTTTTGTATCTCTAAAGATTTAAAACATTTGTTTTTCTTTTATAAAAATGTGATTTAATCCACACACACACACGTACATATACAGAGATATTCATATGTCGTACATATAGTATATGTATAATCCTTTGCATTCATATCGTAACAGATACGTTGATAAAATATATTGTTATTTTATGGCATATACCGTTATGAGATATGGATGTATGTACATTAGGGTGGTTCTCATTTTTGTCGTTTTGAGCGTAAAACCCCCTATAAATGGCTCGAGCCCCAAACTTTGGATGGGTCCCACTTACATTGTCAGTGGTTTCGGGTCGAAGATGCAGATGGTAAAAATATTACTTGGTATGTGTATTATTGTATTTCAAAAGAGAGTATTTGTTCACATCATCATAGAGTTTCCAAAATTCCGCTACAATTTGAACTATCCATTGCTTTTCTTATTCATTCTTGGATACAACTAAAAAAAAAATCTTGCATTAGCTTAGCTGCTCGTTCTGTCGATTCATTTCCAACTTTCATATTTTAAACGATATTAAGACCAACGTTAATCAAAAATCCCAAGTTTAGGATCATTGTTAAAAAGTGATGTGATTTTTACGACTTAAAATTTTCGATATTGGCGAATAGGGTGAATAGTAACGACAGATTTTTTAACTCAGAATTAGGACGATTATCCAGAGCTTGCACCATAAACTTGTTCGACTCATATAATACCTTCGGACCCAAGAAGACCAACGCTGTTTCTGGAGTTAAATACCACATATGATTAAGCAAATTAAGCTTAATAACGCATGTTGTCATCAATACTCTTATAATCATGCAAATATTTAAGCAATTTCAAACCTGCATAGGGGTTTCTGTTGCAACTGATGTATCCTTTGTATCTTTTTTTTAGGTACACTCTTACAAACAAATATACAAATACCACAAATACTGTTTAATTTCAATTGTGTCATCATTAATTTCAAAATAAGTATAGTTAGTTAGTTACGACGATATTCAGCCAAGTCCTACAAGGCATTCAGAAACGGACTGCCAAGGAAAGCAGTTCTGATGTCCGAAAGACTCGGACACTGGCACAGGAAGTGCTCGACAGTCTCCTCTTCTTCCTCATTGAACGGCAGACCCAATCTCTTAGCATGCGCACCAGCCACTCAGTGCCCAGTAATCACAGCCACAAGAGCTCTCAGCCTAAGTCGAGGCATCCACATAATAGACTCCGAGCGAGCCCAATCATACAGTGGCCAGATTAGCCTTGATAAAGAGCACGTGGGTTCATCATCATGGTATTTACACACCAGTCGCGATGTCGAGTGGACACCGGAGAAGCGCCCTGATCGCAGCCTGACTGTCTGTACAGATGCGGATATAACTGTCATATACCACGTAGTACATCAACCAGTCCGCTGTCCTCTTTTTCGCCGAGACCTCCGCCTATAAGACACTGCAGTGGTCCGCAAGTTTAAAGAATTCCCTCACCCTGTATACAGGAATAAAGATACCGCCCCCAACACCTTCCGAGGACTTTACCTTAACAGAACCGGGTCCCATTACCGGCTCTGGTGAGATGCACATGGTGAACATTCTATCCAGGAATGGTTTGTGTGTGCAGTAAGGGATCGTATCCAAATAACTAAAGATGGCCGCATGCCCATAGACCCTGTCCGACCATGCCCCTACCATCTTAACGCAGTTTTGCTCGCCATCTGCCTAGCCATTAGGTACCTTCGCGTGAATAGTACCAATTCCGTCTTTCCCGGCCCATTATCAGTACTCCACCGACTGAGAAGGCCTAGAGATATTTGAAGGCGCTGTGACATTGTGTCAAGAAATTTTCCCGACATAGCCACAGCAACATCATCCGCATACGTTACAGTCTTGAATCTATTTGAAGTCCCAAGTCTCACGAGCAAAGTGTTAACGGCCAAATTCCACAGGAGGGGGCACTCCCCTCTCCTGTGGCGTGCTCCTTTCAGCCACCCTGTAGACGGTAGCTGATCCCATAGTGGAGACAATCACCCCGTTGGTCAGGAGTCTCTCCCTATGAATCTTACCACAGATCAATGAACATTCAGTATCACCAGAGCCGACCTAATTGCCTCCGGTGTCACATTGTTAAAGGCCCCCTCTATATCCAGGAATGCCACAAGAGCATACTCCCTGTGATAGTGGGCATTTTCAATATACCCCACAAGCGAGTGAAGCGCAGTCTTAACAGATCTGCCCCTAGTGTAGGCATGTTGGCACGCAGATAATAATAATAGGTTCTATCGTATTGCGAAGATGCAAGCCGACCAAACTTTCCAAAGTCTTCAGAAGAAAAGAAGATAGGCTGATGGGCCTGAAGTCCTTTGGACCTGTGTGGGAGGTTTTACTCCCCTTCGGAATAAATACCAATAAGACCATGCAAAGCATACCTTATAGATAGCCATCAGCCAAGGAATCACCTAATCAGCGCTATTCTGAAGATCGGCAGGTATAATGCCATCCGGGCCACGGGACTTGTACGGGGCAAAGCTGCACAATGCCCATCTCAGCCCACTTTCTGTAATTGGAATGTGAGACTCGTATGATTGTATGAATTTTGCAAGTGACGCTCCCCCATAGGAAAACTGCACGTATTACTTAAGGCAATAAATAGCTTTCGACATAAGGAAATGCCGGTTGGATGTCCAGGTTTTTTGAAGGTAAATAGCGAAACTGTACCATCAAAAAAAAAAAAACTATACTCAATAGAAGAAGTTCTTTATAATTATCACGTGGTTGTTTTACTTCAAGAATTTGAGATGCAAATTTAATAATCTTGGATGCATTCCGAGCTGCAACGCTCACTTTCTGATTTTCAATAACAGTCATAAAGTTTTCTGTTTAGTAATTGAACAGCACACCCTGATTTTTGATTTTTTTGTAGACACTTCTTTAAATAATTCATATGAGTAGATGTGATGATGGAATTGCAAGTATAAAAGGTACTTTTCAATCGTTTGTTCTAAAAGAACACAAACAATTTATAGAAAAATTAGAGTATTAAAAAAGGCTTTATTTAAAACTTATTGATCTTAAAATATACAGAATCACTTTACTGGCTGCCTTAATATTTAAATTCTAATTTTTCTTATCAAAAAATTTTATATTTTTATCGCATAACAGGGACCATCTTGAGAGGCGGTGTGCCACGTTTTCCCTTTATCTGATGCCTATAACTTTTTGCACAACGTTTTTTTTACACAAAACCACACATTTTAGGAGGGAGTTACGGTCTCCATTTTGAAATACGAGGGCGGATTGATATTGAAGCTACCTAAGTAGGAAAAAAATATTTTTTTTTTTCAAAAACCATTCATTTCTTAACATAGTCTCCTTTTAGCTCAATACACTTAGTAAGACGATTTTCCAACTTTTTTATACCATCTGAATAATAGGATTTCGGAAACTCCTCAAAATACGCATTAGTTTCGGTAATCACTTCTTCGTTTGAAATGAATCTTTTTCCTGCGAGCCATTTTTTCAAGTTTGGAACAGGAAAAAGTCACTAGGGGCTAAAACTGAACTATGAGGTGGATGATCAACCAATTCGAAGTGGATTTCTCGTAGTTTTAGCATCGTATCTAATGCTGTGTGAACCGGTGCGTTGTCTTGAAGAAAGAGCACTTTTTTCTTGTTTAAATGTGGTCGTTTTTCCTTGATTGCATCAACCAATTGATCCAATAATATACGATAATACTCTCCTGTGATTGTGGATCCCTTTTCAAGATAATCGATGAGCAATATTCCGTGTGCATTCCAAAATACAGTGGCCATAACCTTGCCAGCCGATTTCGCTGTCTTCGCCTTCTTCGGAGCACTTCCACCAGCTTCCACCCATTGCTTCGATTGATTTTTGGTTTCAGGTGTATAGTGGTGGACCCACGTTTCATCAACAGTTATTAATCTACGCCAAAAATCAGCAGGTTCATGCTTTATTATGTCCAAACACCGCTGTGAAGTGATCTGTGGAACTCGTTTTTGTTCAACAGTGAGCAAACGCGGCACCCATTTTGCCGATAGCTTTTTCATATGCAAATGTTCATGCAAAATGTTGAACACACGTTCATATGATATGTTTGCCATTTCAGCAATTTCACGGATTTTGACCCGGCGATTATTCATAACGATATCCAGGATTTTCTTGATATTTTCTTCAGTAACCACCAATTTTAGCCTTCCTGTTGATGGTGTTGTTGCAGTGCTTGTTCGGCCCCGTTTAAATTCAGCAATACAATATTTTACCATATAATCTGGCGGAGCAGATTCGCCGTAATGTTTATCAAGCTTTTCTTTTGTCTATTTCGCCGTTTTGCCTTTCAAATAATAGTGTTTAATCACTTCACGAAATTCACTTTTTTCCCTTTTCCAAGATACTTGCTTTGCTTACTTCAAAGGACTACAACAAATAAACTAATCGATGAATTTGACTAAAATTTTAACTGCTGACGTTTGACAGATCGTAATTTCTAAGAAAAGAAAGTTTTTGTGTTTATGCTGCCAACTAGCGCTAGGTAGCTTCAATGTCAATCCGCCTCGTAATATTTTTCTATTCATCTAAAGACCACCCTAATAAACACGTAAGATATACCCACGCTTGCGTGTGTGTTAATGTAAAGGCAGTGATTTTATTTTCTCTATCAAGAAAAAACCTTGACAAAAATTCCATTTTATTTTTTCATTTTTTTTTTTCATTATTATTCTCCAGTTAGTTGTTGGTAAACGAATATATGTAGGTCTGCGTTATAGTTTCCGTTTTTCTTTTTAATTTTTTTTTATTTATTTTTTGTACCTGATTGTTGTTTAAATAAGCGTTTCTTTATATTGTTTTAGTTTTTTGTTTCAATTTTATTTCTTTTTTTCTCTTCTATTTAGTTCTACTTTCAGTATTGTTTTAACCATGTACGGTCTTTGTTAAATATATTTACTGACATTTTGTTTATTTAGTCTTTCATTTTGTCGGAAATTCACATCTGTAAGTTCCACACATATCTACTTAGATATCTTTTTATTATATTTAAATAAAGAAATCTTTTGTTAAAACAATAGTTGCAGCCAACCTAGGCAACCTTGTCTCGTTAACTGCAAAAATAAATTTAAAAAAAAGTTTTAACGACAATGTTCCTTTGGAATGAATAATACTCTTTGGTTAATCCAAGCTACTTGTAGGGCAGCTAATATTGGAAATAAGAAATTTGTTGGTAAATTTTGGACTTTTATTGTGTAACATTCGTATCGGATGATTTTTTAAGAGCTTTCGGACGATATCTCACTAATAAATTCTTCAATATTGACTTCGTCAACCGTTGCGGGCTTGTCCCTATAAATATAAGCTTTAACATAGCCCACAAAAGCTAGTCTAAAGGTGTTAAATAGCACGATCTAGGTGGCCAATTGAAATGAACTGTTCACCGAGCTCGCCTCTCAATTGGGCCATTGTTTTGCATGCTGTGTGGCATATAGCACCGTCTTGTTGAAACCACATATCAGCGAAGTCTAGGAACATTTACAACTTGCCTTCGTCGTCTTTAAAAAAGTACGGTCCAATGATGCCACCAAACAGCGCACTGGCAGTTCTGCGTGTCATATATCTTGTTGATACCACATATCATCCAAGTTTGAAACCTTTTGTATCATTGCCTTCGCCATCAAACAGTTCACTGGCAGTTCTTGCCATGCTTCTGGCTGCTCTTCACACCAATTACCGCAATTTGGCTTGTTCACGTATCAATTCAACCAGAAATTAAAGTGCTCAATGCACTTTCATAACCGAGCGTGAATAAAATTCAAGAATCTGCAATCGTTGTTTGTTTGTAAGTCGATTCAGGGTTAAAAAATAGACCAAACTGAACATGTTTGACTATAACATGTTACACGAGAACACCTGAGTTGCCAAAAACAGTGTTGCCAAAAATAAAGTTACTAAAAACCCCCGATACAATTTTGTATAAATTTATTCAAAGTATTGGCCATAGTTAGCTATTACCTCTTACCATCTTGTTAACAACAAATGGATACCATGTGATCACACGTTTTAAGGTCAATAAAGAACAATAAAATGGTTGTTGCTGGTGATTTCATTTGTCTGGCTACGCCATTCAGGCCGCTCAACTCCAGAAAGCCAAAACGCAGAGTTATTATGCCGCGCATGATTACCTTGTGCAATTAGTGTATGAACCCGTGCATATATGGCCACCAAAACAACACCCTCTTCCTTTTCCTCACTTCACACCCTGAAAACTGTGTAGTTAAAGTTCTTACGTCTCTCGGTAATTCCGATCACTGTACCATTTTTGCTTCTTTTTCGTTCTTTTCTCTTCATGACGTCTCACCACTAAGTACGAGACGCTTAGTTGGGCTGAAATAAAGCCTGGGATGGATATATTTAATACATCCAAGCAGATCTCGATTAAATCAAAAAATAAAATAATAAAGAAACTACTGTACTTTGGAGTAGTGTGGTGTAGTGGTTAGAGCACACATATAACAACACAAGCGAGCCAGGTCCGAGCCCCAGCAGAAGACAAAACGAAATAATTTAATTATAGTTTCGTTTCGACTATTTAATAAAGAGGCTTCAACTTTACCTCCAGACAACTCCATCTGAAAAAAACTGACCTCCAGCTTTCCTCAGGCGAGGATGACAAACATCAGACCACCACGAGTTAGCAATGATATTCACCATCACTACACAATCGCTATGGAGGAGGCTACAGTTGGACTAATTAATGAAACTGAAACAAAGCAATGAGTGCTGTAGGAGTGACGGAAAAAAAACTAATAGCGACCTGCTGGCGGTCTCTCCTAAAGATGGATCGAATCAATTCTTGGTTTTAGTTGGTAGCAAAGTTTTGGTTCAAGATATTTCCAAGGCATTTGATAGTGTTTGGCATGGGGCTCTCATTTCGAAACTTATTGTTTTTAGTGTCAGTAGTCATTTCTTTCGATTTATATGAAGTTTTCCCAGGGAACGCTCTATAAGAGTGGTTATAAATGGGATCTAATCCGACGAGTTCAAGATAACTTCAGGGGTACGGCAGGACTCTGTTCTTTCTCTCACTATATTTATAATATTTCTTAACGACTTTCTTCTTCTCACTTCCAATCCAATTTACTCTTTGAAAGATGGCAGCATTCTTTGTCATTCATATTCTTTTGATCGTGCGCCAAAAACCAGATATGACACACGATACGCTCATAAACGACCTGGCGAAAATCTCAGAGTCTAGTTGAGCGAATATGATCGATTTTAATTTTCAAAAAACTTAATGTTTTCAGACACACAGACGTGGTGATGTGGTGTCATCGGTGACAAGGGCAAATGCAGATATTGAAGAGTCTGATCGATGTTCTGGGCATGAGAATTCATTGTGATGTTCGTTTGAACGATCACATATGTATTTCGTGTGTCCCAGTGCCTTGGTGAGAAATACTTCACTCCATCTAATCTTTTCAATATTTAGAAATTACCACCCTAAAATGAATACAACTCATATGTATGGGCTGGTGCTTCAAGTCTATTTTGGGGCTTCTAAGTCGTGTACAAGAGAGTTCGAGGGTGGTTATTATCGATCGATTGAGTATTGAGAGTATCGTCGCAATGGGGCATGTGTTCCATCCCATCGGTACAATGACGAAATGTGTTCTCAAATTAAGGAATTAATTCTTAATAATCATACGTACATTCTTACGTAGTACTCGTTTTTCTCGTAGAGCGCATCCTTTTATAGTAGAGGGTACAGTCAATTGCACAACACATTACGGGGAGAATTCCTTCTTTAGCCGCACTGTTTGTTTGTAGAACAATCTGCCCGCGAAAGTTTTTCCTATCACTTACGACATACAAGTAAGTAAATTCAAGTCAAGCGTCCATAAAAACTACTTACCTTGAGTGTTGAACTCAAAAGAACACAAGCCAAATTTTGTCATTTCACACCTTATTCTGAAGCGAAGTGTAGTTTAGTGATAGTGTTTTGCATCGATCAAAAGGAAAAAACTTCTTTACTATTATTTCTACTATTTTCTAAACAGTTTTTAATTGACATGATGGTCGAGCGTTGTCATAATGTAATATTTTTGTTTTTCCGTCGCTCCTCTTGGCAGCATATGGCTTTCCACAAGGCATCCATTGCCTTGCTCCAGTTTCTTTAATCAAGTTTAATTTCATGTTAAGTAGATGATTAGTCTACTCTAGCTTGCTTTCATTGTGAAGCTCCTTGCTAAGTGGCATTAATAACTCTTACTTAGCAATGCCATGTTTTTCGCAGCCGGTGGCGTTTTCTCCATTCATTCGTCTGATGTTTGTCATCATCGCCAAAGGTAAGCTGGAATGTCAGGGGGCTTCTTTTAGATTGATTTGTCGGGAGGGGGATCGAAGTCTCTTCATTAAACACTGTAGTCCGCAACTAAATTTTTTCATCATGTCCTCTGTTGGGGATACGAATCTGGGCCGCTTGTGTTGTTAGGACTCTAACTGCAACACCACGCCACCTCAGATGTAATATTACGGCTTCTTATCTGGTCGCTTCTGTCAGATATTTTTCAGCCAATACTCGCTTCAAAAGAGTCCATTGTATTAGGTAAAAATCCCTATCTATTTTAAAGCCCACCATCTATATAGGATTTATCTATAATATCTCCCACAACCTCGTATATCTGCCGAAATTTAGAACGTCGGTTGGTACCAACCGCGATAAATCCCTACTTAGTATCTAAAAGGCACCTAGATAATTCTGCGTAGAGTGCATTAATGCATCACATGTACCCATGGTGATTCGATTTTCTCATCACAGAGTCTGCACATCGGGCTTGAGACTAATCCCATTTTACTCAGATGTCCATTTAGCCTGCAATGACCGGTCAAAAGCCCGATCAGTATCCTCAGGTTGTCTCTGGACATTCCTATGCAGGATTAAAATCTTCGCTTGTTATAGTTATTCAACAGAAGTTTAGATTGCCTTAGACACATACGGCCAGAGACAAGTACTCGCCTCGCATTATTCTCATTTTTGTTGAGTACGTCCTTCTAGAACAATCTTCCACGTCCCACCAGGAGAGTACAAGTTCCATTTCTTGTCAGTTCCTGGAATTCCTACATGGCCCGGGACCCAAAATAAGCTGTGTTAGCTTACCCAGACATTCCCTAACTACCGTTGAGTCAACCAGTGCTCGAATAACGGCCTGACTATCAGTATGGCTATGTACTGTCCTCTATATTTCCTCTCCAGGTTAAAATGAGCATATCTCTCAATTGCATAAACTTCCGACTGAAATATGCTGGCGTGTTTCCCATTGGTTTCAAATATTACCTCTTAGGGCCAAATGGCCATGGCACTGCGACCTAAAAAGATCTATTGTGCCAAATATTCCGCAGTCTACCCTGCTAGCGAAATGGCCGACGGCGATAGAAATCCCTCTCGGCGGATGACTGTCCGACCAGTCTGGAAACGCCAATCGCAGTTCCGCAGATGAATCCATCCACGTTGTCTATGAAGACGGCAATGGTTTCAATGGGTAGCCGACGAACCTGTTCAGGCTCAATGAAGAGCTCCATAAAAGTTTGACACTTAATGTTTGCTAGAGCAACACATTCGTTAGTCGCTTCGCCTGGTTCCTTCTCTAAAGGAGTATGCAGTCTCCTAGCTTAAGCTAACAACTTTTATAAATTTAACCCAGCCAGTGCGAAACAAAATATCATGGAGTCTTCTTTCTGTTCTTCTTCGTATCAGGTCCAGAGTATTTCTTCGGATGAGGCCAGTATCATTCACTATTGCAGTGGCTATTGAGTTTGGGTGAATCCCTAGCTTTTTCAAATACCTTTTAGGATAGATACCTTGCGATTTCCTGTCTAACCATGGTCATTTTCAGGCCATTATGAAAGTTTCAAATTCTTTTAAAACGAGGTGACATTTTTTATCAGTCGTAAAATTTTATTTTGACGCCTTCGCATTCGTTCAATGTTTGAAGCTTATACAGTGCCCCATAACTGTACTCCGTAGCACCAAATTGATATCAATTTGGCATTATAAAAAAGAAACTTAAACCTTATCTAAGCGCCGAGTTTATAATAATAAGCCAATTTTTTTGTATCACCTTTATTTTTATTTTGATTAACTTAACTATATGGCTTATCCATGTTAGCCGGTTTCCGTGGTGTATCCCTAAATATTTAACCTCAGAACTCTGGAGAAAAATTTGGTTTAGTGGACAAAACTTTTTACGTAAAGTGAATGTTGCATGTTTACTTTTTAGTTTGTTAACTCTTGTCTTCCATTGCTTTAACCAGGTCTTCAGCTGAACTATATAGCCTTGCTAAAAACCTAGTTGCTTTCTGTTTTCGACATCAGCGTAATGACGAAGTGTTGATACTACTCACCGTTGCCAAATGTGCAGATTTATCTGTATTTTTCAGGTTTTTTTAAGCGTTGAGCAGTTTTAAAGTTTTTTGCTTAAAAATTGAGTTTTCTGCAAATTTTGCAGATTTTGCAGTCCAATCCTTCCGGTTAATAATGGAAACTAATTTCTTTTAAATGGCTGCCTCGACTGGCCATGCAGTAGCCTACACGATCGGTCCAATTTTTAAGCACATTATCGATTGTGTGCAGTTGTATTTCACCAATGGTTTCACGAATATTGTCCTTTAAAGCATCAATTGTCTCTGGCTTGTTGACGTAACACTTATCTCTGACGGCACTCCACAAATAATAGTCCAATGGTGTCAAATCGCAGCTCCGAGGTGGCCAAACGACATCAGCTCTGTGGCTGATAATGCAATATTCAAAAACAGGGCGCGAAACATTGAGTGTAGCTTCGGCTGTGTGGCACGTAGCGTCGTTCTGTTGAAACCAAATGTTGCTAATATCCTGCACTTCAATTTTTGTGAACAAAAATTCGTTTAACATGGCCCGATAACGATCGCCATTGACTGTAACGGCCACACCTTGTTCATTTTCGAAGGAAAATGGCCCAATAATACCTCTGGACCAAAATGCGCACCAAATAGTGACTCGTCTTGGGTGTATCGGCTTTTCAATGTATGCGTGCGGATTTTCTGTGCCCCAAATGCGACAATTTTGCTTGTTTACATACCCGCCAAGACCAAAATGAGCTTCATTCTGCAACATTACCATGATTTTCATGGTAATGAAAATTTTACTTTCAATTTTTTAATTTTAATTACATTTTATTAATTAAGAATTTTACCCCATTTGCTTAATATAACTGTAGTGAGATTTACTCGTACCTTTTGTCAATGTAATTATCACTTTATTTTGATAACACACACTGTGATACTCACATTTAAGTCTAAAAAAGTTGCGTTTTTTTACGCCGTTTTAGAAATGATATTAGAAAGACTTAAAGCTGGAATAATTTGGAATTTTCTAACATAAGTATGGCTTAACGAAATCTAATAAGTCATTTTAAAGTTATAAACTGTATAAAGCAGCCTCTCAAAAATCTCACATTTTAGAAAAAGAATTAAAAAAGAAAACTTATTCGTAGAATCTGAAATGCTGATGATTTTTGAAGTTAGGCGACCATAGCGCATCAAAAAATATAGTGGTTATCCAAGGTATTTTTCCTTGTTGCAAAGTGTTATTAATAGTTTAAAATAATTGCAGTACTTAAGTTTTGTTTGTTTTTAAAGATTGGTTCGATTACAATTTCACTAGTTTTCGGCTTACAGAACATAGCCGTAAGCAAATATACATTGCTTACTTTTTCAAGTTTGTGCATTTTTTTTTTTTACTTGAAAATCAGTTTCTTTCTTTTAAATTTTCAGTTTTTCTGAAAAAAATTATGGCAACACTGGTACTACTGCACGTTTTTTATTTTAACTTGAGGCCAACGGGATGACGGGGTGACCCCTACTTATGTAGTGCATGGGTACTAAGAAAATAGATTGTGGGAATGAGGAATGAAAAAGTAGTGTTAATGGACATTCGATTTGAATTTAATCATCTGGTAAGTGACAGGAGACAATTACAACGGGATGCCCCTACTAGAAATACGGATAAGAATTTTTTACTTTTATTTTATAAGAAATTAATTCTTTTATTTCATCAGAACACATTCCGTTATAGTATCGAAAGAGCAATGAAACACACGTCACATTTCGATTGTGATCTAATGAATCGATAGATTTGGCTACACTACCGTCATTAATAAGAACCTGGCTAACCTCTCGTCCTCTCCTGTACGCGTCTGAGAAGCTCCATAAAAGTTTTTAAGCACCAGCCCATATAGGGGACTTGTATTCTCGGTATAGCTTTTGTAAATATCAAAGTGATCAACCCATTTTATGAAGTATTTCATGCACCGGATTAAGAAACCGAGGAACTTGAATGCTTTTTTCGAAACTTGAAATATGCGAACGTTCAACCCGAAACATTATGCATTTCATACCCAGAAAATCAAGAGGATCCGTCTGTAACCTTCCTTCATCTTAAACTGTCGTTCAGTTAGTTATCTCTGTAATAGGTTGCAGTCATTTGACTCAGGTTACCAAGCCTTCATTTCATACCTTATCAATTGCTTGTGAAACATCGATTGTGGCAATATTTTCACTTAATATCGGAATCAACTTCTTTATTAGTACTTGTACTAGTACTACAAAAAACTTGGATACATTGAACAATAAACTTATAGGTCTGTGTGACTTCACCTTTGTGTGACCGTTTTCAGGCTTGGGAATCATGGAGATAAGCGATATTTTCCAAGCACGGTGATAAATTATGGTTGCAAAACAGCATTAAAGGTAAAAAAACGGATGGCTTCATAATCATTTAATTGCTGAGTTTTCCAATTCTGGACGCCATTTTCGGGTTAAATTCGATTAACGAGAAAGCAAACCTTATTTTTTTTATGGCGCTCAATTCGATTTTCGGACAACTCGAGTGATTACAATTTCCTTGCTTTTGGATGAATCTTGCTGCCTCTAGACGTTTTAAAATTGCAATTAATGGATTAATGGCTCCAATTCATTACTTCGGACTAATTTTTAATTCGGGTGGTTATTTTTCTTTGCCTAGTACCCTATTTTTTTCCTTTCGGATGGTTCCTGATGATGGTGAATGCTTTGAAATCTTAGGTCCCATGGATTTTCAAAATTTTTTTTTAAGTTTGAGGACAATATCTTTCAATTTATTATTTTGGGTAAAAATCTCCTTTTCTGAAATCATAACCATTCGATTAATGTTTTTACGAATTATGAGAAAAATTATGTTTTTCATTTAATTTTGTTTGGCCTGATTTTTATTGTACCAACAAAAGAACCCTATGTGAGCTGCGTGGACAAGTAAGTCTCTAACTATAAACTGTTTTTACACCAAACTTTTGGTATTTGTTTAATAAAACTTTTTTTAAATTTAAAGACTTAATAATTCAACTCTATACCGACATTTTTTTAACTATATGTAGTTGCCCCCACCTGACCCACATAATATGTCTTTTCGAATTATAGTCTCCTGCTCATTATAAATGTAAATAAGAACAGCTGTTTAGAAAACGAAAAAAAGTTATTAAAGCTGCAAAAAAGAAGAAAAAAATCATTGGAAAAATAAATTGTGCGTTAAACAATAAAATTCTTTTTTAAACTTTTCAGCTGTAAAATTAAAATGATCAGACGGCCTTTTGCGTGTCACATTAAAGTTAAAATAAATTTATTCCCCAAGAAATTTTTTTTAATGAAAAGTTTGCTGGTGGGTGTTTTATGAGCATTGACTTTCCCATCTAGTGACACAGACTTGAACCACTACTAGTCTTCTCTTAAAATACAACAGATTTCTTTGTTTGTGCCTTTGTTAAAAGGGAAGTTGTTTAACGTAATTTTTTTTTATAATATTCAATATCACACACATACGCACCAGTTTTAAAGTAATAATTGAACCGTTTTCATTGCTAACCGTCACTTTTCACTAGTTATTATACCGGCTACAAGTTGTCTATTAAAAGTTATTCACCATCTGATATTACTTGAGTTATGGTATGATGGTAGTAAAAGTAAATATAAATATTTGGAGGAAATATTTTTAGAATCCTCTTACCGAATACACACTTCTCCCATGTTACTTAGTAATGGACAAGATGTTTACAATGGGATATCTATGAGCGGAGTGACTGGAGTCATAGGATGTATCAGGCATTTCCTTAGAAGATATTGTGGCCTTAACAGATGTGCTGTACGTACTCTTTACGGTAAACTGTTTGTTGCATGTGCAACATATGGTGCATCAGTGTGGTACAAGAGGGTCAAGTCTGTGAATGGTCAACGTTAAACTCTAACCTGTCAAAGAGTGTGTTTGCTCGAATTTGTGCCGGTTTGTAGCATGGTTAGCAAACCACTGAGTGGGTTTTTTTATTTAAAGGTTTTCATAGTTTGTTTACAACAAAAATAAGTGTAATTGACGTATATGAACTACAAATTTATTTGTTCCGTTTTTGAGCTCAAAAAAGATAATGAAAAAACAAATTTATTAAATCAATCAATTCCAAATCCTGTCCTCAAAAATTTCTTGTCTTTTAAGGCGCTCCAACTTTGTATTTCTTTAAAGAAAGTGCTAAGACATAAACTCATCCCTCTTTATAAATAGTTTCTAAAAATCTAGGGCGTAAATCGAAATGTCCGTCAACCAGATGAATATATGTTGCTTTTGCTTCCCTTACATTTTTTTTATTAAGAAATAGAGTATCCACGATTTTTAGCCGTAGAACGAGATAATTTGCGCTTGAAGCGAATGTGTTTTATAATTCAAACAGGCCGTTACAGCGATATTCGGAGAATACGGCATATGCGGCATTTGATCGTTTCTAACAATTTTTTTTAAAACTTTTGCGATATGAGGTCGGGTGATGTCATGCAAAAGAATAACTTAATCATGTCTATCTTTATATTCCAGTCGTTTTTCTTACAATGCATAATTCAAACGAAGTTATTGCAGTCTGCTCCGATCACTGAGTTTTAACAGCTTATATCTAGTACACAATGGCGCCTTGATCCCACTAAGAGTGCAATATTGAAATATAAATACTAAAACACCGTCATTGTATGTTAATACAAACAAAAAATATTGTCAACTTGAACGAAATTTAGTAGCAGTCATTAAACTTAATAAAGTCCAAAAAAATCTAAAAAAATTCATCAATAAAACCCGGCGAGTTGGGAAAAATCTGGATTTTTTCCAACCCTGGTTTGCTGAAAGGTATCGTTGATCGCCTTGCGGGTAGGTGTAGCACCCTGTGACTTGGAGGTAGTACAATGTGCTATTACGTTTAAGATCAAGAGGGGACTACTTCTTAATACTGATTGGATTTCTGCTTCTAAACTGGCAAATGGGGGTGATAAGAATCTTTTATCAATTCTTGATTGAATTGTCATCGAAAGGTAGCAGGCACATTGAACTAACAGCGAAAAGGGAAGTGTGATGTACGTATATGTACCTGATATTAGATTTGTACGGGAGCGCCCTGACTTTGACTTCGGCTTTAGGGGAAATGGGAGTCATCGTAACGGGGGATGGGGTGGACGTTAGCGTTAGAGAGAGTTTGCTTATCCTAGGGATACTATGATTATATTCATTTACAGTTTATGTGGGCGTACTGAATTTTGGTCTGCGGTGTGCTTGACTGGTTGTGTGATTGTGTAATTTTTACGTTTGCATGGTTGTTGGTCTGTTTGTTGGTTTTGGTTTTTATTGTCTTTATTGGCCACCAGTCCTAAGTCATTTGGGACTTACAGCGGTAGTAGCATTATGCTATAAAGCCTAACCGGAAGTTCAATTCTGTAACCACGAGAGTCTGAAGCCCCATGGACTTAGGTCCCTGCCTGATTATGGTGAGGCCCCTTGTAGGAGTAACATGGTGGCTGTGGTTTATGCTCAAATCGCGTGGAGATCATTGGCCCGGTGTGATGTTACATTTCTAACCGTGTGTCGTGACCTTCAAATCGGTAGGAGTTTAGATAGTCTCCGGCAGTTTACCAAGGTGGAAGTCATGTCCAAAAAATAATTTTTCGAGTTTGGTACTTACAGGTGATTTTAATCATATGTTGGATGTTGGTGGACGCATTGTATTTACTCGTAGGCAACGTAGGGTATCCTAGCGTGGCGATACTCATTTTAAATGTGGCTTACTTTCTCTAGTTACTATTACAGCCACCAGCTGCCGACTAAAAGACAATTGTCTATTAAGAAGCGAAACAAAAATTCATGATAAATTATTAGTCACTTAAGTATTTATGGTTAACTTTAGACTACATACAAAGTCGGTCTCGCTTTAATAATTTCTTCTCTAATCACTTAAGTAACGCTTTAAACATGTAAGGATTGCATGATTGTTGCCTATTGATAGGACACTCTAAAAGTCCAATTAGGGCCATCGTATATACCTTTTTTATAAAAATACTATCAAGCAAGTACTATATTAAACGAAGAAAATTGCGGACCGCCGAATGAATGGTAACTGGACAAGAATACAGACCTCAAACTAGCTCATTGCGTATGGGGCTCTATTCTGCCGGTTAACGAAGTTCTATCATATTATGTTTTTATGGTGGGCTCTGTTACGCGGTACTCGCAATGCAGCACAGACTTATTAGGTTCAATTATTAGTTACGCAATCTGAGCGCAGTATCCGCTCTTTCTATAGGGAAAGAGGATTATCCAAAACTTCACCAGTATCTAATCATCGGTGGCCATCACCTAACCTCAAAATTTCTTTTATTTCTACTCAAACATTTGACATACCAGAGTTAATATATCATATTTATGATGTGAAATCGTGATATTAAATATAGGAAATAATGGATATGGAACTCATTTGGCTCGTTTTCGCTAACATAATTGCTCAAAAATGCTCAAAGGATGGTTTTATTTTTAACTTTTCTTTCATTTTTTATATTTACTGACTTTCTTAGGCGGGCGACTATATTACAACCCTTTAGCCTGAATCAAAATTGAGATCCAAGCACTTCGATTTTGTGCATTGTTTTACCAATTTCTCACATCAAGTTTTGAAAGATCAGCTTTAACCTGATTCTTCCATCGGAGATTTGGTCTTCCTCTTCTGCGTCGCCCCTCAAGTACATACTTGAAAGATCTTTTCCCTGAAGCACTCTCATATGCACGACGTGGCCAAGGCAGCGCAGTCGTTACAACTTAATGCACACGTATGTATATGTATATTCTATGAAGTATCTTTCTTTCGACAACACCAAGAATAGCTTTACATGCCTGTGTGAGTAACCATGCACACGCGCCATATAAAAGCACGGATAGTATCAGCGTTTTATAGAATATAATTTTCACCTGCTAAGAGAGACAAAAGTGCAGACCAAAGTAACTCCTGTTAGCAAGTATGATAAACCGATGTTCTCCAAACTGATGTTATTAGTTTTGTTTATGATAGTACCGGGCATGAGGCCCGGGTATTTGGGTACGATCACTGACAGGATAAATTACTGTACATCCAACCCTTCTAGGATAGAATGTTCTCCTTGAGCATCTTACCAGAACCGGTAATTGCACCCGATTATGTTGAGGTATTCACTGATGGATCAAAATTCTCGGAAGGGGTTATGGCGGTGCCTTTATTCCTGCATATGGGGTGAGAGTATCCTTTAAACTGCCGGACCACTGCAGTACCTTATAGGCGGAGGTCTCGGCGATAAAGAGGGCAATTGACTGGTTGATGTACTATAGGGTATATGATGTTGATATACTGATCTGTATGGACAGTCAGGCTGCGATCAGGGCGCTCTCCGGTGTCTACTCGACATCGCGTCTTGTATGTGAATGCCGGGCATCTCTAAACGGGATGGCGAGACATTATGACCTGGAGATTATCTGGGTGGGTATTAGGGAACTGTATGGCAGATGAACTGGCGAGAGTGGGCTCTCTCCTCGGCATCGGGGATATTAATCATTTGTTGGGATGCCAATTTCCTCTTGCAGACTTCTGGTTCTGCGGTACATGTTGGGCAGAGCCTAATTGCGGTGGGACAATGAACCCACGTGCTCTGTATCGAGACAGATCTGGCCCCTGTACGATCGGAGCATTGAGTGGTTGGTGCGTAAGCTAGAAGATTAGGTCTACCGTTGAATGACTACTGTAGGGGTTATCAGGATGAGGAGGAGGAGGAGACTGTCGAGCATTTCTTGTGCCAGTGTCCAAATCTTTCGGATATTAGGACTGCTTTGCTGGATAGTCTGTTTCTTTATGGCTATCGGAGCTAGCTGATGTGAGTATCAGTGGGATTTCTTCTTTTGTGCATGCGTCTGGTTGGTTCGGTTCGAACCGGAATACGAACATGTAGGTCCGTTTGGACGCTACCTATTTTGGGCATCACAGTGGGATCAATATTGGACCCAAGTGAACTGGAGCAGTTTCTGGCTACCCGTCGTAGCTAACTAATTAAGATATGTAAATTTTTTCTCAGTTCCGTTGTAAAGGGTCCACCATCTAACGTTTTTTTCAACTAGTGCTTATTTCATGAATGGTAACACTTAGCTCATGTCTGATTTGACAGATAATTAGTTTTATCCTTCCGCTGAACGAATATGGTTGTGTATACGCTTGAACAACGCTGGGAATCTGGGCCTGCGATCGACTTACAGAAGATGCCGATTTTGCCAAAAAAATCATCTTTTCAGATGAAGGTCATTTTGATCTTGGCGGGTATGTAAACAAGCAAAATTGTCGCATTTGGGGCACAGAAAACCCGCACGCATACATTGAAAAGCCAATACACCCAAGGCGAGTCACTGTTTGGTGCGGATTTAGGTCCAGAGGCATAATTGGGCCATTTTTCTTCGAAAATGGGCAAAGAGTGGCCGTTAGAGTCAATGGCGATCGTTATCGGGCCATGTTGAACGAATTTTTCTTCACAAAAATTAAAGTGAGGATATTAGCAACATTTGGTTTCAACAGGACGGCGCTACGTGTAACACAGCCGAAGTTACACCCGATGTTTTTTGAAGACCGCAATATCAGCAGAGCTGCGATTTTACACCATTGGACTATTATTTGTGGGGTGCCGTCAAAGATAAGTGTTACGCCAACAAGCCAGAGACAATTGACGCTTTAAAGGACAATATTCGTGAAGCCATTGGTGAAATACAGCTGCAAACAATCGATAATATGCTTAAAGATTGGACCGATCGTGTAGGCTACTACATGGCCAGCCGAGGCAGCCATTTGAATGAATTTATTTTCCATTATTAATCGGAAGGATTGTACTTTCAAATAAAAAAAGAAATTTGAGAAAATATTCAGTAGTTTTTTCTTTTTTATAGCAATTAAAAAAAATTTATTTGGCGGACTCTTTAGTTACTTACGTTCACATAGTGATTCAGTTGTGTGGATGCCCTGTTAGTTGAAACCAACAACTTGATTTTATCCTCTTTCACTGCCATACCAACTCTCTTCTATGCTTCCCCAATATTCGCAAAAGTAGAAGTTACATTTCTCAATGTTTGGCCCATAATATCAATACCATCGCCATATGGTTAAAATGCTCAAAAGATAACATGAGAAACTGTCAACCTGCCTGAAACTCAGTCAAGTATTGAATGATTCGGATAGTGCTTTTCCTATTTTAACTTTTTATTTTATTAGATTGATGTTATTGTGCAGCTAGGAAAACTTGATTCTATTTCGAGCAGTCACTAGGTGCTGGCAAGTTGAACTCTTATAAAATACGTTATAAAAAGTGAATCAGTGGATGAAATATTAGGACGTTGCGGTGTCGAGAAAGAAATGTCCGTTAAGGCCCTAAAAATGCCAAAAGTTCTTCTAGTATTCTTACTGGTTAGAAACTAAGACATGGGACAAAAATTTATCAATTTTATTTGCTAATGCAACTAGAATTGAGAAAATTTTTATTTTAATAACAGAACCGGTTAACCGGTTGTTTGAAAAATTTATAACCGAAAACCGGTTTTTTAAAATTGCAATTTTTCGAATTATTCGAAAACCGGGTTTTGAAAAAGTCGAATAATCGATCTCCCTTGTCCCAATACGTAACTGTTTTTTTTTTAGTATAATACCCAATAAAACCCGAGTGGGTTTAATTTAGTTACCCTGGTTAAAAATAGTTGGTTTCAGTTCAATGTATATGATACGTTTTGCTTTAGTTATCTACTTGTTTAACTGTTAAGGAGTAGTTTCTAAACTATTTACCCGTAAACAATAAAGTGTCAATTACCAGCAACAATTGCTATACTTTCAAAGCATCCTTAACAAATTTTAGTAAATTCACTTGTTATCATACAGCTTTGCGGAATCATCTACTAGGCACCATTCCCCTACTTATTTAAGCAATTATCATGCACACACAAACACATACTCACAATTTTACTTGCCCGTAAATATGTATCCACTTAAATTTTAACTTCCTGTAAAAATCCATTTTTTAAAATAGGGGAAACGGAAATGGCAACAGTTGTTTATTGTTTTAAATTATTTTGTTTTCAAAAAATAATTCTTTCCCCCGGCAAAAAAGTTTAAACCTTAGCTTTTTCTGAATTTTGTGTTCGTAATATAATTTTGTCTGATATTTTTTTTTCTTTGTCTAGAATTTTTATTCCTCATCTTAATAACAGCAATTGTTGAAATAATATTTTATATTTTTGGTTTCTTTGTTGCCAGGGATTAAAAATTTGATTGTTTTTCTTATATTTGTTGCTTTTCAAAATATTAAAACAAGAACATCTTATGTTTTTATATTTTCTTTTACAGAGAATAGCTTTTAAAAAATGTCTTTAGAAATTTTGTGGTATCTACATACATATGTACATATGTACGTATTGTTGAAAGTTTTTTTAAATCTTTTTCTATTTTACCAGCAATTTCTATCGGAAATAAAAACAAAAAAAAGGAAGCAATTATGAGACTATAAAAATCTTAAAGGGTTGCCTCAATTTGTAGATAAAATTCAAATGGTCCTTTCCCACCCACCTTTAAAAGCAATATTATTTCTTAAAATCTTTCCAGAGGCATAAAGAGTGCTGTAAAAGTCTTAGTTTGACAGCCTAATTTCCTTAAATTACTAGTTATTGACCAATTTCAGGTTTACAATTTCCGTTTTTGAAAAAAATTATAAATTTCATTCAAATTTTAATGGGGTAGAGGAAGCGCAAAACTTAAAACCATAAGCTGTTGTTTTCATTAAACAAATGCCAAATGTTTAGCACGTAAATTATCTGTTAATAGGCAAAAAAAAAAAAAAAAAAACAATAAAAAACATTCTAAAGGGTCCGCCAAATAATTTCTTACGTCTAGGCCAGTGATAGGAAATGGGATTTTCGTTCGATATCATTTTCATGAGTTGCTTTACTAAAAAGCTTAATAACTCTGTCAATTTCCAACGGATTTCCAAAAGCACTGCAGCATTTTATTCTTCACTAAACATAGGCTAAGTTTGGTTAATCTGGCCCTCGCACCTCCTGTCTCGTAACTAGTCATTCAGTCGCTCATGTGAAGTAAGGGTTTTATCCAGATGGTACGTAGGTAGTAAATATCGTCGAATATGCCTCGAACAAACACAGAAAGCTTCAAATGGTCGAATTCTGAGCATGGCAAAGAAGATGTTCCTTAGACTCCTTCTGCTTTTCATCATTGCAACTTCTGCAAAAATCATTAGTAGTGGTTTTTCGGTAATAACCCATATAAGATTCCATGCAGGTGTTCTAGGCAGCCTCAACAGCTTTCCCGTTCTTAGGTAACCCAAATTTGGCCAAATTCTTCTGGTATAATAACAGGTGGGTTAATTTCCCCATCGTTCGTTAGCCATTTGACGAAATTTTCGTGAGAAAACTCGCCAATTCTACTCAAAAGAAGCATCTATGTTCCCAATCGATCTGCTCGGATCCAAAGTGATACCGTCCTACTTAATATAACGCAATATCCTTTAAGGACCTCATGTTCATAGTGTAATCGATTTGCCATTAGTACTAAAAATAAATAAAAACCGGAAAATGCTGAAACAAAGGAATGTAGAAATAGGTAATAATTTATAAGATTATCAAGTACTACGGTATTTTTTGCAAATAAATATTTAGTATCAAAAAAACTACGATTGTGTAAACTTTCCCATCACTAGTTTAAGCATTACCGTTAAATTGAAATTTAGGAGTTTTAAATCATTTACTATACTCACACTTGCAACTGTTTGACTTTCAATATTACAAATTCTGCAGTAGTCCTTTTCAGAAATCACTTTATTGCCATTCTTTGCCATCTGAAATTAGGTTTGTAAAGGATCCGCCAAATATTTTTTTTTTTTTAAATGCTATAAAAAAACTACTGAATATTTTCTCAAATTTCTTTTTTTATTTGAAAGTACAATCCTTCCGGTTAATAATGGAAAATAATTTCATTCAAATGGCTGCCTCGGCTGGCCATGCAGTTGTTGGCGTAACATTTATCTTTGACGGCACCCCACAAATAATAGTCCAACGGTGTCAAATCGCGGCTCCGAGGTGGCCAGACGACATCAGTTCTGCGGCTGATAATGCGATCTTCAAAAACAGGGCGCAAAACATCGAGTGTAGTTTCGGCTGTGTGGCACGTAGCGTCGTCCTCTTGAAACCAAATGTTGCTAATATCCTCCTCTTCAATTTTTGTGAACAAAAATTCGTTCAACATGGCCCGATAACGATCGCCATTGACTGTAACGACCACTCCTTGCTCATTTTCGAAGAAAAACGGCCCAATTATGCCTCTGGACCAAGATCCGCACCAAACAGTGACTCGTCTTGCGTGTGTCGGCTTTACAATGTATACGTGCGGGTTTTCTGTGCCCCAAATGCGACAATTTTGCTTGTTTACATACCGGCCAAGATCAAAATGAGCTTCATCTGAAAAGATGATTTTTTTTTTTTTTTTGGCAAAATCGTCATCTTCTGTAAGTCGATCGCATGCCCAGATTCCCAGCGTTGTTTAAGCGTATACACAACCATATTCGTTCAGCGGAAGGATAAAACTAATTATCTGTCAAATCAGACATGAGCTAAGTGTTACCATTCACGAAATAAGCTCTAGTTGAAAAATAAACGTTAGATGGCGGACCCTTTTACAGCACTGTTCATACTGATTTCGATTTAATGGCTTTTAAAAGAGAATAAAATGCGCTTTAATTAAATTTTTAACAAGTAAGGTAATTCAAATATTTTAATAAGAAAATGCTCAAGTATAATGAAAGTTATAAATCAGAATAACTTTACAAATAATTGGAAAAAGTTTAACATAAATTTTCAATAAATTGTGTATAAGCACGGCAATAAATAATATTGTTACGTTTTTAATTTTCAAAAAAAGTTTATTTAATAAGTTCGAAGACTGCAGTTAAAATAAAAAAAATTAATTTGTATTTGGGTTTTGATAAAATAATTCTTTATTAACACAACTATGTGCATCACTGCCTGTAATCAAGCAATAACAATTTAACTATTTTTAGTTAATCTCTGTTTACAACTTTGGCAGGTAGGTAAGTTGGCTAGTTAATTAAGAAGAGATAAACTACAATTGGCAACAAAGTGCCGTTTTGAAATCAAGCCAAGACCACAAGTAAGGAACCACCTAAAAGTATAGCGCTAGGGAAAAAAGGGGTTATAGTCACTTTGAGCTGATTATGAAGTGGAGAAGATCAAGGGGATACAAGTTAGCGCACTGTACCAAACCATTGAAGAGAACTACACTAAAGTATCGCAATTGTCTGCTCGCCAGATGCGGGCATTCACAGATAAAGTGAACGATTGTCCTGCTCTCAGAGGTGCTTTTGCAACTATTGCGGTGAAGGTTGTAGGACAAATCCGTTTTATCTGTGTGCTTTCCGATCGTCCAATGATCCGTGTACACCGCTATGAGTTTGTGAAAAAGTGTGACTATAATACCGAGGCCACGGCGTTCTCAACATAGCACAAGAGGAGAACATATTCCACCTTTTCTGTGTCCTCTTACGAAAGAAACCATAAATTTCCCTCTTGACTACACTCATAGGTCAGCAGATGTCAGAGTAGAAGGTGATATAGATTCCACATCCATCGAAGCCATCCTAGCAAGTTCATACGTTTTTTCGTTACCAACGATAAATAGTTTACTCCTATTTAAAGCTCAATTAAGGTTCAATTCGACGTGATTTAACATAATGCCATAGTTACAACGCAACCAATCTTAAGGGCAACAATGTGTTGCATTATAGCATTTCTATGATTTTTCAAGTACAGGAAAACCGAGTGTTTTAGAGTAAAATCATCGAATGAACTCAACTTCACAGATTTCGCATTGTGGTGTTGAATCAATTGTGAGCCATTAGTTTTGACCATATATTTTACATTGCCCTTAAAGAAAAGGTATAAAGGTGTTAAATCACAAGATATCGGTAATCAATTGTGATCACCTCTGCGAGAAATCACAGGATTAGGAAATTTTTAACTCAGAAGGGCGATGGTATCGTTAGTTGTAGGTCGTATTGTTGAAAATAATCGTCGGCCATGTTGTGCCAGCCTCGATAAATTAAATCACACGATTCCCATGAACTAGTTAACAAGTGTAGAATAAATGAAGTTGACAATCAACACAGAGTCGGAACTACCCGACAGCCTAATGAAACAAATCAACCAGAAAGAGATATATCCTGGCTATCAGTAAGGATATATGTGCCAGTAGTAGGAGCACCACTACTCCAGATTAACTCCACAGCATGACAAATAGCCACTGAAACACACTACAGTAGTAGTACGGAAGGCGGAGAGACACTCTTAGGTTAAGCATTTCGGCAAAAAAATTCCACTGGTCATCTTGTTCTCAAGTTTAGAGCCGCCATCAAATCACCGGGGATGACAGAGTCAGAGGCACAGTCGTTTCTACTAGGAATAACGATTAATAGTTAATATCACCTAGAGCCGGAGATTCCTCAGATGGAAAAGAGGAATAATATGCCAACATGCAGAGTATTTAGTCTAACCGCTACAAGCTTAGCCTATTGCCTGGTAAATATACTGAATTGCCAGTCTAACTTTAAGGATGGAAAAGCTTTTCAACAAACATTCCTAGCCCCAAATGCTCAATTCTGCTTGTTAACGTAACCTCCGAGATAAAAATGGTCTTCATGATTTTTCGATTATATTTCCGATCAGTTTGATGAATTTCAAGGAGAAAGATAAGACATTGTTGATGGTCGGTGGTTGTGAGTGTTTGTGTTAACTAAACTTTGTGCAAAATACAGTGTAATATCGTTTGTGGCTTACTCAATCCTAAATATCGAGAAGAAATGGATAAGCCTGGGTGTTCTTCAACACTAAGGACTACAACAGCAATATTCTCAGTTGTTCATGATAGACGTGTACAAGTTCTTCATATCTCTGACTTGTCCTAATGGCTCAAATTTTTTCACCAGCATTATAATTGTTGGCCGATATGCTGCTTCCCGACTACCCAAAAATGCTTTAGTTTTGTGAACTGTGGCCTCGAAATATATATCATTTTTGCAGTGAATTTTAGTGATTTCAGTGCATTTCTGAAGCGTATATCGTTTCATTTTTATTAAAAGCGTGGTTTTTACTTGTCATCTGTTAAGTAGTTACAGGTTGACTCATGACAACTGTTACAAAGATGGGCTTTTGAAAATGAAACATTTTATTGAAATGTTCCGTATATAAAAGTATATTCTTTTTCTTCTTGAGTTCTGGTTAGGCTCCTAGTTGGAGCAAAGGACCTCCACAAACTTTCTCCATCTCTCTCTGTTCCCTGTAATCGCCCAGTGTGTGACAAATTCACCAATTCCATTTGCAACGACGAATTTGGATTGTTACTAACTCCTCATCGCCCTTACGTAAATGTTCTGAGTTCGAGATAATTCTTGGCCTCCATATACGAGTATGTCTCAGACAGCGGTTTATAAACACTTGCAGTTTTTTTTTTTTTTTTTTTGACAATCTTCCATTCATAAGCCATACAGTAACATGGACTCTTCCTTTGATCTGAATATTTGCAATTTTGTTCAATTTCTTAATTGACCAAAAGCTACTTTAGCTTTGTTAATACGGTTGTTCTATGCTTTCGTTCTCGATGCAGAACTAGTTATTTAACCTGATCGGCTTAAAAGTCAGACTTACTCTCTAATATACAAAATTCAGGTCGGCGATTTTGTCCTACATATCTGTATAATGAGATGATATAAAACAGACGTCGTCGGCTTAGTGGAAGTTTTCGAGATGTTCGCTGAATTTCGTTGAATGCTACGTTTATGACATCCAACACCTGAGACAGAACATTTTCGAGGACGATTAAAAATAATATGAGTGACAAAAGACAATCTGTCTGATACCAGATGTTGAGCTGAAGCTTTCAGAATATTTGCCGTTGTGGAGAACTCAACATTTTAAATCCTCATATTGTGCCCTTATAATACAAATATATTTATGGGTCATACCCCGACGTCGTAACGCCGTTGAAATGCATTCGCGTGCCACGCTATCGAAAGTAGTTTTATAATCAATAAAGGCCATAAAAAGAGTGATTACCACTAGTTGACCTGTTCGACGACAATGCAAAGTGTGTTGATTTGAAATTATATGAAAAGCATATTTCATTATTATTAATTCCCATAACATTCCATGAAGGAACATGAGGACTTCTCTCAGTCAATTAGCTGCATTCGATTCTATTTTTAAACACATTGAAAGGGACCTACAGTTTAATGTCTGCTTCGAACGGCAAATAACCAGTTACTAGCTAATGTTATGAGGTGATACCGCTGTCGAAAAACTTTTTTCTTTTTCAAAATGGTGTGGCCTGGTATTGAACCGACGATATTGTGGTATCGGCACAGCGGCATTTTATAAAATGAAAAGCATATATTTCTTTTTAAGGCAAATATTTTTTTTGCATATTTTAAAAGCATATTTTGTTATTTTTTGTATCATTCTATAAAAATGCATTTCATTTGTAAAATATTTTACTCAGAGCATATTTTTATTGCTTTTCTTTATTATAAGCATGTTTTTGCTTTTCGTACAATTTGAATTATATTTTTTATATGCTTAATTATGCTTAATTTAAGAAGTATATTTGCTTAAGCATTTTCTTTTTTAAATGTTAAACAAAACATTGCAACAAACTAGTTGTTGCATATTTTACGAGCATATTTTCATATTTTTTTTAATAGTCCATAGTAATATATTTTATTATTATTTTTTTTAACAAAGAGTAGACACTGATTAAGATAATTGCTGCATATCTGAAAACGTTGCTTATTTTTATTGCAATTTTATGGTGTTTAATAGCATATTTTTGCATGTGTTAACATTAAAAATATATTTTGTTATTTTTATTGCGTTTGCCTTTAGTGTTTCATTGTCAGGAGAATTTAAGATGATATTTGGATCTGCTTTTCATGAATGCTTCAGCATAAATGCGATATACCTTCACCACCCACCTATATATGTTCATAAGTTGGTGTAGGTTATAAAATTGGAAATATTTTTATGACCGACAATAAACAAATGTTGAAAATAAATTTTATTACTTACTAGTATACACTTGAAAAGAGACAACACTTATAGCTTTGGAATTTTTAAATGTTTTAAAAACAGGATAACAACGAAAAACAAGGCTTAATTCCTTTACAGATTTAAAAATGTATTTGTATGCCTTCAATTTTCAATCTATTTCTTAACTTTTATGTCTTTATTTATATTGTGTATTGATGTTTTTACGGCCTTTAAAATCTTCAAAACCTTACTTTACAATTATAATTTATTTATTTATACTCGTAGATAAACCATTTTTTAAGTTCCAACACCATTGAACAATGCGTAGCAATAAAAAATATATAAATCTTTGACTGTTGTTTCTGGAAAACACAGATATATATGACCAAGATGTTCTCTTAAATGAATGATGAATTTTATTGCCCAAGGCAAAAGGCCATAAAAAGAAATACAAGAATTTAATACCCTACACCACTATAGGTGATGAAGCTGGTGATATGTAGTGTTTTTTCCAATGTTTGCAACATTTTTGATTAGTAATACTATTGGGTATATAACTTGGAAATGCACGACTCATAACAGATGACGAATCTTTCATACATGTCTTATATACATCGGTTGTTTTTTTGAAGGTTCCTAACTTTAAGTTGTCAACACTGCTTTATCTTACAAACGATTTAACAGTTGATAGTTGCTTTTTGTTTAGTTTGGCTTGACATTTCATTATGAATAGACTTATACCGCCTCTAATTCGGCGAATGGACTGAAGCAAAAATTGATATTGATGTTGAATTTCCATTATAAATGTTCTTCTGCGATGAAGACCATTTTTGGTTAAACGGGTAGGTAAATAAGCAGTATAGTCGCGTTTTGGGCGAGGATAATCCACTGTTTGATGCGCTTTGTGGGCTGGCGGTGTCATTGATCCGTATGATGGTCAATGGGAACGGGTATAGGGACATGATTAGAAATTTTTTCGTACTTCAATTAGCTGGCATTAATCTTACTAATATGTAGTTCCAACAGACGTAGCCACATGCCACACAGAGCGCTACAATTGATTTACTCAAAGAAACTTTTGTGAAAAGAGTCATTTCACGTAATGGTCCAATTAATTGCCCACCCAAATCGTGTGACTTAACTTCATTGGGTTATTTTCTTAGGGGTTATGCAATGTCACTTGTATACGCGATAAACCAGAGATAATTGAACACCTGGAAATCAACATTCGAAGAGTTACTGACGAAATACAACCTCATATGCTGAGAAAAGTTTGTGAAACTTGGTGTGCAAGCCATTTCATTCATATTAAAAATATATTTCATTATTTTGTTATGCTCTAAACTTGTGTAACTGTTTAAAAAACACCTTATATTTTTAATAATTTATATGACATTTTACAGAGTAAATATTTGTCGTTTAGTTGAATGAAATAGAGTAAACAAGAATATAAAATTTTGTGCAAAAAAAGCAAATTTGTCGGAAGTTATGATTTATTTAGTTAACCCTTTATTGCCAAAGGCCATTTACCACGAAAAACTATTACTTTTTTGCTTTTAACATGATTTAAGCTCTAAAAAAGTTGCGCTAAAATAAAATAAAACTCTACTTTGTTGTTGTTTTTACGGTCTTTATTAATTCCACTGTAACTTTTATACAATATGTCTTAATACAGCAAATTCGCTTATACAACACTTTTTGTTTACGCCTGAACGCGACTTTACTTATTGACAGCCAAATGATGACTAACTCACCAGGCGCAATGCGTCATCTTTTTATGGTATTTCATCATTAGTTTCGAATGTTCTAGTACAGACATGAATCTTCGATTTATCTACGTTAATTCAAATGTTCTGAAATAACTTTATTAACACAAAAAGGAATCGAACTGGGAACTCTATGCGGATGCTAGCGCTCTTAATTAGTACAGGTAATTTTAGAGTTATTAAGCCTTGACACAAGTCAATAAATTTTTATAGCTAAAAGCTCATAATAAGTGCCTGATATGGTGAATTTTGTCTTCAACATTTTCATTTTCGTAACAATATAAAATAGTCCTGGTACTCAGAATTATTAAGGACCAACAGATCTTGATTTTATTGAACTTTCTTAGAAATAAAATGTGTTTTATATGAGTGCTTGTATATGTATTAAAATAAAAAATTACAATAGTATCCACACTTTTTAATTTAATATTTCTATTTAAGCGAAAACCCGCAATCTAAAATGACCTCTAAGTACTTGTGCAGATCAAATGGCTTGGAAGGCAAACACTGCCCTGGTCTTGAATGCATTACTCTATTAAGACTCTTGTCAAGCTGAAATAAAATTCCAAGCCATTCCATCAGCAATTTCAAAACTTTCGCAAGGAGCAACATTCACCTAAAAAGAGCAAACTGAGCTCTTAATGAGTTGAAGCTAAACGTTAAAAGAAAGACTATTTTCGAAATGCGGCTTAAACATCATAAAAAAAGTCATTTTTGTATCGAATGCTTTACGAAAACCCAAAGTGTAAGAAATTGTATGTGAATTTCGTCCAACTAGCAAATTATCCACGATGCCAAAGTAATGAACTGCATTTTGCGGGACTAGAAGGCATCTAACTATTACAATGTCGTAAAATTTAGCCACATTACCACGGGGAAAATGTAATAATAATGATAATGCATCCTCGTCGTCCAAGGATTATGATCTATGCTGAACATAGGTTCTGATCTACTCCAGGTCTTTCTCGTCCTTCCCAGTTTACTACTTTCCTGTGAATTGTATACTAAGGCATGATGGCCTATATCGTAAAGTGCCTTACGTAGTGTATGTCCAAACCAACTATACTTCCTTTTACGAATTTCGACGTTTATATCTCTAAGTGTCAGAATTTTGCTGAACAAAAAAATATTGTCAGAATTCTGCGCAAACAGCGATTTACGTCCTAAGCAAGTTTCGAATACGTATAGCAGCACGGATAGAACGCATTTAAAAAAAATATATTCTCGCTTGGCACTCCAGTCGTTAGTTTCATATTTTATGCACATGAGTACTGAAATTATAAACTCCTCGGATGTATGTGCCGAGAATATTCAATTGTTCCTTTGAAGTAGTGTCAATTCCCATTTCCTTTGTTTCACCAAGTCTGAGACGACTTAGTTGGATCCGATCACAGGGTCGTTAAGTTTATTACGCCTATCACTAAATCGATGAGACACTTGGTACTTATCGTCTGCGTATTTCAGAATTCCGGTAGAGCTTCAAGAAATTCAACGTAAAACCTCTGTTTACATTTGCCAGCTTGATATCATCGTAAAGTGTTTCGACATTTGCTCTTTCTGCATATCAGTAAATCGAAAATTGTTGTAACCATGTTGAAAAAAAAAACGTTAGATGGCGGACCCGTTACATTCAAGTTGGATGGAATCAATCAACTGATTGTTAATTTATGATCTGAAGTGTGTACACCTGATCAATACACGATCTCACACTCCTGAAACCAATATATTGCCAATATACTGAACTAATCTTTCCAGTATAACTTCCATGCTATGCCATGCACCTAATAGTGATACTCTTCCAGTTGTTACAATTTGTAGAGTTTCTTCTCGTTTCGCAATAATATCCTGCAACCAATGATCAGGGAAAGTAATCCATATTTGGTGGAAAATTGGAGTAGGGTGTTAAAAAAAAGAATATTGGCTTGGTTTTGAATACTCCGCTGTGATATTATCGATCAATGGCGACAATTATTTCTGTTCTTGTCGAAGATTCCGATGGTATAGAAGCGAAGTGATTAATGTGAATATTAAAATATATAAAGTATATAAGTACGAGGTGTACCATGTATATTTCGGGGATAGCAAACAATAACAAATATTTTTGAATAAAAGTGACTTAATTGTGTTTCAAAATATTCTGCTTGATGATCAATATACGTTTGTACGTTCAAACCATTTCTAAAAGCAGTTTTTTCATTCCACTTCTTCGGCGCTTGCCGTTAATCACGGAGCTTACCTTTGATTTTCAGAACAAGAAGAAGTCATTGGGTGCCAAATAGGACTGTACGGAGGATGATATCTCAATTCAATGTTTTGACTGTTCAAAAATTCACAACAAATTGTTTTATATCGTGTTCATGCAAAATACTATGACGAAAGTGAAAATAAAGTGTAAGGATGCCTCTCTCTTACAATATGTCACATGATTATCTTAGATTATCAACTCAGGCACTGCATTGATGTTTTGTAGTACAGCAACCGATTCTAGACAACTTTCACGGAATTCATTGGCCCCCGAACTACGACCACGATTGAGGGTAGTTTTTGAAGGTGCTTTATTGCCACACAAAGAACTGAGTTCATCGACACGTTCTTGTTACGATAATCCACGTTGAAAGTTGTGCAAAATAATCCAACGAATATTTTCTCTTGAAATTGTAATTCTTTTGCTAAATTGATTTTCTTAAACTCACTGTAAACAAAACAAGTATGTAGCACTTGTACATCAGAACGTTGTGAGTACGTTTATGCTAAAAAATGCCAAACTTTATTATGGTGTTGCCAGTTCCGGAAATATAAATAGTACCCCTCGTATATAATAATAATTGTTCTATTTCAGAATCTCCCCTGAACAAATATTCTGTATAGATGTCATTATGTTTTTTTTTCTTTCTTAACATTAACTATTTAGAGTTCTACGTAATTCCAGGTTCATTTACAAGTTTCTACCAATTTTCACACTACTTTGTCATTTTTCTTATTAAGTTCGAGGCGAGAATGAATTGTTTGTTGCGATATGTATAGCGCTCTTATTATCGCAAAAGATCACTATTTATTTGGAAACATTAACGTTGCATTCCTTTTCGAGTCGCTTCAGCCAAATAGATGCTTGGATTGCTGCAACTATTGACGTAAATTCGGCTTCAGTAGTCAATAGTGTATTTGTACGTTGACCTCGCGCCTTGATGACCGAAAACATACCCTATTATGGATCGTCTGCTATCTACGTCACTGGCTCAGTTAGGATCACAGAACCAAATGATTTCACTAGACTTGCCATTGTACACCAAAGCTTAGACGGTAGTGCCTTTTAAATATCTCATAATACGTTTTACGTCACTCCAATGATCTTTCACAGGGTTTTCAAAGAATCTGCTTAGCATATTTACAGTAAAGCAAAATATCGGGTCTGATTATCTGCGCAGCAAATACTAAGCAACCAACTCTTTCTCTGTATGGAATATTTTTCATAAGATGTTTCTCAGCGTCGCTTGTTGGACACATTTTATCAGACAACTTCTCATTCAAATCGCTTGTTGTGGAAATTGCATGATCCATGTTAAAATGAGCTAAATACTTATGTATTTGCTCTGATCAATTTTTATTGTTCGCGCCATATTGTCAGTTATATTGCGCATCATAAGATTGATTTCGCTTGCAAATATAAAACGTCATCGAAGTAATTTGCCGCTATGAGAACTTTACTTCCGCTTTTATGCTAATACTACCTTGATAAAAAGTTTCGTTTTGATTTGCATTTTTTTTTTAAGTTAGTACACCTGTTGTTGATATTTCCGTTAAATCTTAGCGTCATAGCTTGACTTTTGCAAAAGCTACGTAGTTAAGAACACATCCATCTCTATGCTCTGCAACACTGTTTTTCTAGTTTGTATGGGCACATTTGTTTAGTGTACAATTTCATTTTTTTTTAATAAATCGCTGAAAATCTTTATTCACATATTTAGTTCCGTTATCGGAGAGCAATACCTTTATTTTACGCCTACACTGTTTTTCAGTAAATTCTATAAAATTTTTAAATTCGCTCAGAACATCGGATTTTTGCCTAATTGGATCTGCAAATATCTTAAGTGAACAATGGTCAAACAAAAATCAATATATAATGTGCTCCCGAAGACGATCTGACATTTATTGGAATGAGAAGAACGTATTCTGCACGCTTCCCAACATTTTTAAGTGACGCTCTGCTTTGTTCGCCTGCCGTTAATACAAGGGAAGTTTTTGCCGTTGCAAGCATGTTTCACTGCACAAAAATTTTCATGAGATATGTGACCAGTCGACGATGTTAAAATTCGCAGTTTATTGCAGCCATTATTCATTCTTTACGTCTAGGCCAGTGATGGGATTGCGATTTTCGTTCGATATCATTTTCATGAGTTGCTTTACTAAAAAGCTTAATAACTCTGTCAATATCCAACGGATTTTCAAAAGCACTGCAGCATTTTATTCTTCACTAAACATAGGTTAAGTTTGGTTAATCTGGCAGCTACCATCGGGTTACTTGGATCTAAATTGTAGGTCTGGCTGTGGCCCTCGCACCTCCTGTCTGGTAACGGTTAGCCATTCAGTCGCCCATGTAAAGTAAGGGTTTTATCCAGATGGTACGTAGAAAGGTAGTCATTATCGTCGAATATGCTTCAAACAAACACAGAAAGCCTCAAATCGTCGAATTCTGAACATGGCAAAGAAGATGTTCCTTAGAATCCTTCTGCTTTTCATCATTGCAACTTCTGCAAAAATCATTAGTAGTGGTTTTTCGGTAATAACCCATATAAGATTCCATGCAGGTGTTCTAGGCAGCCTCAACAGCTTTCTCAACCCAAATTTGGCCAAATTCTTCTGGTATACTAACAGGTGGGTTAATTTCCCCATCGTTCGTTAGTCATTTGACGAAATTTTCGTGAGAAAACTCGCCAATTCTACTCAAAAGAAGCATCTATGTTTCCAATCGATCTGCTCGGATCCAAAGTGATACCGTCCTACTTAATATAACGCAATATCCTTTAAGGACCTCATGTTCATAGTGTAATCGATTTGCCATTAGTACTAAAAATAAATAAAAACCGGAAAATGCTGAAACAAAGGAATGTAGAAATGGGTAATTATTTATAAGATTATCAAATCTGTTAGGGGAGTACTACGGTATTTTTTGCAAATAAATATTTAGTATCAAAAAAACTACGATTGTATCAACTTTCCCATCACTAGTTTAAGCATTACCGTTAAATTGAAATTTAGGAGTTTTAAATCATTTACTATACTCACACTTGCAACTGTTTGACTTTCAATATTACAAATTCTGCAGTAGTCCTTTTCAGAAATCACTTTATTGCCATTCTTTGCCATCTGAAATTAGGTTTGTAAAGGATCCGCCAAATATTTTTTTTTTTTTTTGAAAATGCTATAAAAAAAACTACCGAATATTTTCTCAAATTTCTTTTTTTATTTGAAAGTACAATCCTTCCGGTTAATAATGGAAAATAATTTCATTCAAATGGCTGCCTCGGCTGGCCATGCAGTAGCCTACACGATCTGTTCAATTTTTAAGCACATTATCAATTGTGTGCAGCTGTATTTCACCAATGGCTTCACGAATATTGTCCTTTAAGGCGTCAATTGTATCTGGCTTGATGGCGTAACACTTACCTTTGACGGCACCCCACAAATAAGAGTCCAACAGTGTCAAATCGCAGCTCCGTGGTGGCCAAACAACATCAGCTCTGCGGCTGATAATGCGATCTTCAAAAACAGGGCGCACAACAGCGAGTATAGATTCAGCTGTGTGACACGTAGCGCCGTCTTGTTGAAAACAAAACTTGCTAATATCCTCCTCTTCAATTTTTGTGAACAAAAATTCGTTCAACATGGCCCAATAACGATCTCCATTGACTATAATGGCCACTCCTTGCTCATTTTCGAAGAAAAATGCCACAATTATGTCTCTAGACCAAAATCCGCACCAAACAGTGACTCTTCTCGGGTGTATCGGCTTTTCAATGTATGCGTGTGGGTTTTCTGTGCCCCAAATGCGACAACTTTGCTTGTTTACATACCCGCCAAGATCAAAATGAGCTTCATCTGAAAAGATGATTTTTTTTTGGCAAAATCGGCATCTTCTGTAAGTCGATCGCAGGCCCAGATTCCCAGCGTTGTTCAAGCGTATACACAACCATATTCGTTCAGCGGAAGGATAAAACTAATTACCTGTCAAATCAGACATTGATAAGTGTTACCATTCACGAAATAAGCACTAGTTAAAAGAAAATTAAATGGCAGACCCTTTATAACAAGTTTATAATGCGATAAATATGCAATAATAATTGTTCTATTTCAACAATGATGGACCTGCTACGAACATAATTGTAGCGTAATATGTCTTCATGACAACGCTTTGCAACACCAAGTTTTGTCTTTTATTTCAGGCCTTGTACCGTCCAACTAATCTAAGCTCTCACTGTAATCTAGAATCTCAGGATATTTGAAATTCGCTTGATTCATTGCTGACCTCAAACATGAACATTTCCTTTGGCTCAGTGTGCACATGTTGCCAGAAAGATGAAAAACTTCATATCTAACGTTGGCCAATATTTGAAATACATTTATACGAAATTGTATCTATATTTCGCAACAAACCTAATTTGTGAAATATCCTGCAGTATGACATCTGTTTAAGCTTGACCAACTATAGTGTTTTTAGGTCTTATTTTTCTTTTTTGTTAAGCATATGTACGAGTATTTGTATCGAACAAATCTATGCTGGCCCATAAAAACTCATAATCTAAAACAGCAAATCAATTCGTTAGAAAATTATGACGTAAAAACAAAAAATTCATAAAATTTTGTGAAGCAATTTGCATTTACGACCCTATGTAATATAATATGTGAAAAAATATGTAAAAAATGCTCATGTTATTTTTATAAAAAAGCTTTTAAACCTTTTTACACCTTAATAAGACATATTTTTGAAGAAAATGGCTAAAAAATGGAAATATCCAATAAAAATAGGAAAAAGCCATATAAAGATTTAAAAAAGAAAAAAATCTATTGTATGTGTTGAATAAAAAAGTAATTTTTAAAGCAAACCTTTAGGTATAAGTGTTTTCGGCCATATACGAGTAATTTCTATTTTCAACGAGTTTTTCTCTCTTAGTTTTTATTACAATATTTAAGCACAAGAAAAATTTGTCCTAGAAAATGGAAAAAATATCAATTTAAAATAAACAACTTGAAATGGTTGCTATTTGACTTACTTTTAAGGCGCAAGCAATTTAAGAATAAAAGCCTTGGTACTATTATACACTGTTTCCAAAAATCAAACTAATTATTGGGTATATAATAGGGAAATAGATTATTCCACTCTTTTTAAAAACCGGTTTTCGAATAATTCGAAAAGTAGCAATTTAAAAAATCCGGGTTTCGGTTAATAAAAATTCAAATAACAGATTAACCGGTTCTTTTAGTGAAATAAAATTGTTTTTAATTCTTGAAGCCAGAGCTGGACCACAGCGTTTTAAAAGTCAGCAGAAGCTGACGCAGAGCTTAAAATTAAAGTGGCAATCAATACTAACAATAATTCTAACAAATCCCACTAAAACTATGCTAAAATGGTGTGCGGAGGCCATAAAAAACAAAGGTGTTACACAAATTACTGAAAGTTGCTTAAGTTTCGAACAGTTACTCAAGGAGCTAATTCGTTTTTGTTGTTGTATTACTTGGTAGAGAATTTAATTAAGGTGCCTAAGATAGCAAAAATTAAATGTTTTACTTTTAAAAAATCTATTAGTAATAAACGATTCCTTAATTGTCTCGAAAATAAAAGTTGCTTGGGTTTCGAACAGCACTGTTTGTAAATTCATGCACCACGTATTTAATAGTGTAAGTGTCACTGTGGTATGTTAGGCAAGACAACCAAGAAGTCGTCGGTTCAATCTCAGGCCACACCATTTGATAATTTTCAACAGCGATATCACTTCACAACATTACTGGCGACTGGATATGGGTATTTACGCTGTGAAAAACTTCACTAACTGATATATCTGCTGTTGGGAGACGGCAATCAATATTTATTTACCGAGGATGGGAAAAAGTTATTGCTGCTCAAGTGTACATATCTTTTTCGATATTTGCAATAAAAAAAATATACAAACGTATACAACTTATACTTATTTAAATTAACCGGTTATTCATGTTAAATTAACCGGCTTATTTGGTATTTGAAAAATGATGATTTTGAAAAAACCGTATTTGACTAAAACAAAAAAACCGGTTAAAATTGGCCGAATAATAACCGTTCGATCTCCCTAGTATATAACATAAAATGCGGAATTTTGACGAATGGTTATTCGAGGAAATAATATTGCTGATAAGTGCGTAACTAGTGGATCATCCCTGAAAGGGATCTAGTACAGGAGGGCGTGTCAATAGAAAAGAAAAGATTCTCCTGCCTTTTGAAAGGAAGTCGATTAAGCTTCTGACAGTTATAATTCCTGCGAAATGTATAAGTGGGAGCATTTCTGAACGTATGGTTTACTTGTGTTATGAAATTCAATTTCAAAAATCGCCAAAATTGCCAAATCATCTGATTTTTACATTGTGGATATAGATATTGTTACGCTTCAAACCTTTTTAAAACGTTTGAGTTCGTTTAAATTGCGTTCAAATAAAATAAACACCGCTTTAGTTTTGTTACAATTTTATTTATTTTACTACACAAGAACTTTTATACTGTTTGTCTTAATACAACACTTAATATTCGTTTATACAATACTTTTATTTCCGCTTTAACACGTCTTTATCTTACGACAGCCAAACGATAACTAACTGACGTGTAGGTAAAGCAGCCCTTTATATACCTAATTGCCTACAGTTTGGAAGGTTTAGGAAATATCGACCGTCTTCTATTTCCATATCCGTTAATTCAAATGTAACGTAGAGATAATCTATATGGCAGTGCTGCCAAATTGATAGGGTGACACAAAATATACCAAAATCCCATAATGCAGTGTCGTATTTTTGTTTTCGTAACAATATGTAGTCTCCTTATTGTTATATACCTAAAACGTTATACACTTTATCTTCAATACATTTCTCATTGTATTGTATAGCAATTAAATTACACGATGTGACAAAAAAGCACGTGGTTGAAATACCTGTAAAGTTAAATATTTTTCTAATAAACGCTATCGAGTACAAGAGTCAGTTTTTGAAATTTTCGAAGCACCTTCAAAATACTCTATACTTATAAGTTAATAACTTAGCTGAATACTTTCCTATTGTAAGCTTTTCAGTGGATTTGAAAATGGGAGAAGTAGCCCCATTAAATAATGTTACTCTTCAAGCCTTGAGCAATATGTATGAATTTTTCAAGCAAACACATCCATGATTTTTTCCACATTTACCACGTTTAGAGTTTTTTTGTAACTTATTTTACATAGGAACCGTACCACTTACAAACTAATTTCGTTGCCAGTTGCCGAAAATTGCATTACATAAGTAAACTGTAACCTAAAAATCTATTTGTTTCAGTCCCATATACACAACTACAATTTTCTCTTTGACGAGAACTCAACTGGAGTTCGACTGCTATCTATAATCGACATATTAAAATACACCATGTTCACGAATTTCATGCAGAAAAATACCGAAATAATAAATTTAATTTTTGCTATTTTCTTATCCAAAATAGCCAACAAAATTTAAAATAGCCAACTAATTTAAAAACCGCCAAAAAATCGCCATGTCGCCAAAACAAAAATTATGATGTCAAATCACTTTTAAAATCGCCAGATATGAAAGCCTTGATTATAGGAGCTATCAGGATGAGGAGGAATCGGTACAACATTTTTTTTGTGAGGAGTTTCATTATTCTCATCCTCATTCAGACCAGGCACTGGTCTGCCATGACACTGAGATCCATGGGATCTATTGTGCCTCTTCCGGTCTATAGTTTGTTCGATAGATCTGGTGCTTACCTAGGGAACATCAGCAAATCTGAATGGTAGTCATATACATATGTCACACAGTGAGACCCTACGTCTACCTACACATTTTCACCTAAAACTATAAAGAACCCCCCATTCACACAATAAAAGCTCCGCTGTCTCTGATGCCTGTGAGAGCACAGTCTACAGACATCCAGAGGATGACGGTCACAGCATCCTCTTCAGATGCGCTCTTCACCTACAGTGTCCCATAAATTGCGGACTGTCGCCGCTCTATAGTCGCGAAGCCTCCTTTAAGCTTTGCAGTGTCTCAAGCATCTGGCAATTTTCAAATCCTTGATCGAGGATTGTAGTAAGTAGTGTTGCACATTTAGGGTGACACGGAACCTTTTCTGTCTATACATACGCTGTTTTATTATCATCTATCACACAGTGCTCAGGTACCCAAAACAACTGGACCCTATTTCTGTAGCAATATTTGATTCAAGATGTCATACAATTCGAGCCAAATGTCCTTGAGGCAGCTTCGCTGTTAGAGAATATATTAATGATCTTTCCCGTGAGCGCACTGTCCAGGTTGTTTTCCGAAGATATAGTAATGGACATAATCTCAGCCTGGAGGACTCTCAGCGATCTTCCCAGTCAGGTCGGCAAGTCTCGGTTGGATTAATGAACACCAGCATCCTTTTGGAGTCATCGGCATATCATTTAGACCAAACTCACTCCGAATTAGGGCGGGAATTCGAGAGCTTAAAGAGCATTTCCGTGAACGCCTTCTCCATGATCTGGGCTGTCTCAGAAATTTATGACTGACATTTTAGCTCAATTTTGTTGGGGAGGGCTTTGCACAACTATCTCAAGTCTAACATTCAGTGATACATGAGTTTTTAGATATCTTTAGGAAATCACAATGAACCATATGGACTTGCTAACTGCGTGCGACCAATGTGACCTAACCTAACCTATTGATCATCGTTAGCTATGATGTCTCATCATCTTTCTGGTAACATATGGAGATTCTGTTAAAAAAGTGTGCTGATGTTCTGTTTTGAGGTGAAGTGTATATCAGTGAAAGCGTTCTACTTTAATCGAAATAATTGGTAGTTACGCGGCACAAATTCTGGACGGGTGATGCCAAATGACGGCTGATCTTGTAAATATCTATAAATAAAGGGTGATTTATACACTTTTTTGTTTTTCAGTGTCTAAAACATTTCATGACATGTGGTAATAACAACATAGCTTCGTAAGGTTTGCCATTTTACCATGAATAGACTAACAAATAAACAATGTTCGCAACTCACGAAGGTTTGTTATCAAAATTCGTGGTGTGTGAGGAATAATAATAATTCCCTTAACATTCCATGAAGGAACATCTATAACATCTATAACTTTTCTCAGTCAATGAGGTGCATTCGATTCTATTTTTAAGCTCATTGAAAGGCACCTACAGTTTTAACGACGGCTCCGAGCGGCAAATGCATTTGAGAAGTTTTCAATTGTAATTAATACTCATAACCAGTTACTTAGCTGTTGAAAAAATTTTTCTTTTTCAGATGGTTTGGTCTGGTATTGAACCGAGGACCTTCTGGTTGTTAGGCGGATGTCTTACCTACCTTATCATAGTGGCTGTGTGAGGAAAGTGTTTCGGTCATCATAATCGACTCTATTCGCAGGCTATATAATTTGGACATTTACGGTGATAAGTTATTTCTTCGCCGTTGTCAACAATTGGGCTTGTGTTATTCGGCTACCTGGGATATTTTAAGTAGGGGACTCAGTATGAAACCATAGCAAGTGTTGCAAGAGCTGAAGTAAAGTGAAGTCGTTTGTCTATTTTTTAGCGAAAAAATTATCTTCAGCGACGTAGCTCACTTTTGGCTATGAAATAATCTTTAAAAAGATTCCGTTTCGCCCTTCGTCTGATCATTAAGGCTTCACACACGATTTCTTACGCCTCGGGTTGTCGTCGGTTACTACCTGTGATGGCGTTCAAAGAGTATTTCAGACATACAAAACTTCCTTTCATCGTCTCTTGCCTTTAACTCGTGTAGTAACCAAATTCTTTGCTTTTGGATGAATCCTGCTGCTTACAAACGTTTTTAAATTGCTGTTTAAAATGCTCCCAATGATTTTACAAGTTCTTTTCGAGTTCGATAGCAATCTTCATCGAAATCATCATCTTCGATGTTGTTTTTTTTTTTGGCTGACTTAGGCAGTTCTTTTTCAGAACGTTCAAAGCTTTCGCAAGTAATCGAATGCTTTAGCCTTTTTTAAGATTGAATCAGGCAAAACAAAAGTTTCTGCAAATGATGTTTTATTGGTAAGAATTTGACATTTTTGAAGCACAAAAATATAATGTAGCTCACACTATAATGTTTAATGACCAAGTGACAGATATTTACCCTGAAAAATACACTAGCCAACAAGGTTTTGGACTTCAACACATCAAAATCATTATATTTCATATAAAGGGTCCGCCAAGTAATTTTTTTTTAAATGCTATAAAAAAAAATACTGAATATTTTCTCAAATTTCTTCTTTTATCTGAAAGTACAATCCTTCCGGTTAATAATGGAAAATAATTTAATTCAAATGGTTGCCTCGGCTGGTCATGCAGTAGCCTACACGATCGGTCCAATTTTTAAGCACATTATCGATTGTGTGCAACTGTATTTCACCAATGGCTTCACGAATATTGTCCTTTAAAGCGTTAATTGTCTCTGGCTTGTTGGCGTAACACTTATCTTTGACAGCACCCCACAAATAATAGTCCAACGGTGTCAAGTCGCAGCTCAGAGCTAGCCAAAGGACATCAGCTCTGCAGCTGATAATGCGATCTTCAAAAACAGGGTGCAAAACATCGACTGTAGCTTCGGCTGTGTGGCACGTAGCGCCGTCCTGTTAAAACCAAATGTTGCTAATATCCTCCTCTTCAATTCTTGTGAACAAAAATTCGTTCAACATGGCTATTGACTGTAACGGCAACTCCTTGCTCATTTTCGAAGAAAAATGGCCCAATGCGTGCGGATTTTCTGTGCCCCAAATGGGACAATTTTGCTTGTTTACATACCCGCCAAGATCAAAATGAGCTTCATCTGAAAAGATGATTTTTTGGCAAAATCGGCATCTTCTGTAAGTGGATCGCAGGCTCACTTAGCGAAGCGTATACACAACCATATTAGGTGGCGGACCCTTTATATAGATTTATTTAAAGTCCAGAAAATTTGTGTATTTTGTAGACCAGTGTTATTAACACAACGCCATAGTTGCAACGCAACCAACCGACCTTATATGCAACAATGTATTCGTTTAGTGATGACACATTATAACTCCATAACCGATCAATTTGATTTTGGTTGTCTCGACTATGGTTACGGTTATGACGTTATATTACCCTTTACAAATATAAAGCATATATAACAGATGCGCATTTTGGAGTCGTATACCCAATTCTGCTTGTCACTGTCCGGGCCTTATTTAGCAGAACAATTAAATAGGAAATTATTATTTGTCTAGCCCTTAGAAATGGTGTTTCGTAGTGGGGTATTCAAAAAAAAATAAGTTTTTCTATATTTTTCTTTCTGCTTTTTTTATATTTTAAAAGCGTCATACTGTTTTTCTTGGTATAATTAAATTTTATGTTTATACAGTGGCGTTGTTAAGAGACCCAACGACAATATTATGTGTTTTTTTTTAAATACACTTAAAGAAATTTTAAATTAAAAAAAATATGGAAAAAAAACACATTTTATTTTTATTCTTGCAACTAGAAATGTAACAATTTGAGCAATTTTTTTGAATAAAAAACAGAATTTTTAAAAACAGTTCTTAGCATTTGCAATGCAGTTGTTTTTAATTCCACAAACGAAGAATTCTCTCTATAATTGCTTGTGAGATTTACTAAACTTCAACTACAAATCGATGTTCCATACGAGAAAAACTAACCAATTACTTTAACTCGTCGAATGACATGCTGTTGTAGCTTCGACAGAACAGCGAATCAACAGGGTTATATACAGGGAGATCAGACAGTTATTATTCGATCGGTTTAAACCGGTTTTTTTGTTTTATCTAATACAGTTTTTTCAAAATCTTCATTTTTCGAATACCGAATAAACAGGTTGATTTAACACGAATAACCGGTTAATTTAAATAAGTATACATTGTTTGCGTTTGTATATATATTTTTTGCTCATCGTTTAACTATTTGTATAAATTTAGTTATTGTTTTTGTATATATGAAAACCAGGGTAGATCGCAAAAGCTATGCAGATTCGTGCAAAAATAACATTTTCTCATCTTCTGTAAATAAATATTGACTGTTATATATGGATAAAGATCAACTAGACGCATTGAAAGCGATCCACAAACGTCGGTTCGGAACGGCAGATATATTAATGAAGGTTATTAGTGAATACACATAACCAGTAGTTAGTAATGTTGTGAGGTGATATTGCTGTTGAAATTGTTAGACAACTGCTTGGTTGAAAGGTGGGTGTCTTACCTAACATACCACAGTGACACACGTACTATTAAATACGTGGTGCATGAATTTACATACAGTATTGTTCGAAACATAAGCAATTTTTTTTGCTGAGGTAATTAAGCACTCTTTTATTAGTAAATAATAGATTTATTCAAAGTAACACATTTGATTCTTGTTATCTTAGGCATCTAAATTATAACTCTAATAACAAACCTTTAACTCCATTTTCTACCAAGTAATACAACAAAAACGAAATTGAGTAGCTGTTCGAAACTTAAGCAACTTTCAGTACTTTGTGTAATAAATTTCTGTTTTTATGGCCTCCGCACAGAGATTTGTTAGAGTTTTTGTTAGTATTGATTACCACCATAGCTCTCAGATTTGACGATTTTTCGTTATTTTGACGATTTTTTTAAAGAAATTTTGGCAAAATTGGCGTTTTTGGCGTTTTTTGCCTATAAAATGACGATTTTTGCTATATGAGCAATTGGCATCTCTAAAATAACTCTAATACTCGTAACTCTTTGTAGTTGGAATTCTTCTGATTTTTGCTTACGAACAATGTTAATAAAGATAAAGAAGTATGCGCATGAGTTTTTTAAGCTAAAGACTGTTTTTTGGTGTGATTTATTTAGTCACTGTGACTTCATACCAAATATGAACTAGACAAACGGTTGTTCATATATAAAAGAATTGATAGAGAACAAAATAAATTTTAAAGAAAGCAATTAAAAAAATCAAAAAATAGTTTTAAAACTTTTATAAGCTAGTACTTAAATTATAAGTAATTTTGTCGTTGAGTATTATTAAATTTACTATTAGAAAATATATTTGAATGTGAAATTTCGAACATTTACAGAAAATTAAAAAGCTAATTATTTTGTAATGAATGATAATTAAACAGTTAAACAAAAAAAGCGGTGCTGTATTGCATTTTTTTTGTACTCTTTGTTTAAACAATAATTTCGAAAAGTATACATCTCTTAGAGTTATGACATATCCGCCATTGATCCGAAAAAACGCATTTGTCAAAATATGCAAGATGTGCCCTTTTCGAAATTGCAAATTACTTTTGACTCAATACAGTGTTTTGACATTATCGAGTGGGCCTTCTATCGGCTTAAATTCGAACCAGCGGTTATTTCGAATCTGGCAATACTTATGTCATTCTATTCTGACACAAAATTCAGTTTATCTCCACTTAACGAAATTAATCGATTAACGCTTGAGCAACGTTCAGATTTATTGGAAATTTATTTCCAAAACAAAGACAAAAATTACAAAAATCATTGTTTCGAATTCATTTTCTTCTTGGTGGGTACGTTAATAAGCAAAATTGTCGTACTTGGGGCTCAGAAAACCCAAACGAGGTCTTACAGAAGCCAATCCAGCCATTACGAGTGACTGTTTAGTACGGCTTGTAGAGCGGAAGCGTCATTGGCCCATATTTCTTACGGTCAATAGAGTTTACTTTGTAACTCTCTTCATGGTATTGATATGAACGATGTTTGGTTTCAACACGATGGTGCAACCTGTCACAATCGATTCAATGCGTTAAACGTGATGGCCGTTTATTTAGCCGAAATAGTGATGTCAGTTGGCCGCCAATAAGCTGCGATTTGACACCGTTGGACTATTTTCTGTGGAGCGCCGTAAAAGACAAGTGTTATGCCGACAAACCAGAGACAATTGAGCATTAGAAGGTTAACATTCGTGATGCCATTGCCGAGATACGACCCCATATACTCGCAAAAGTACTTGAAATTGGTCCGATCGAATGGGGTACTGTGAGGTCTGCTGTGGCAGCCATATGAATGAAAAAATATTTCATTTCTAACCTGAATAATTGTACTTCACAACAAAAAAATAAATTTAAGCTTTAAGGAGCTTTAAAGAGCCCACCTGATACTATCTAGAAGTGAAATTAATCGATTAGACAAGTGAGGTATTCATTCGTAAGCAGCTTTAAGAACGCATTACAAATGTGTAATTTTTTATATGTACTTTACAGGTTATGTAAAAAAAAAATTAAAGCGCTAAAAACTTGCTTGTTTTTTGGTACGTTTTGTTGGACGTTTTTTTGTTGACGATTTTCCGCAAATGCAACGACAATATTTTTAAAATTTATCGGAAAAATGACGATTTTCTGCAAATACAGCTCAATGACTGAGAGAAGTACCCGTGTTTCTTCATGGAAAGCTTCTACATTATCCTCACTTCAAATGTGGCAATTCTGCTTATTTACGTACCCATTCAAGCAAAAATGGGCTTCATAAGACAACAAAATTATAAATTATGAAGTTTGAGAAGAAACAGAACGAATATTGTGATAAAAAATTTACAAAATTTGCAAGCATTGCTCTGGCGTAAGTCTATCCATAATTAATTGTGAAACCAAACTAAACAAAAAGCAACTATCAGCCGTTAAATCGGTTGTCAAATAGCTCAATGTTGTCAACTCAAAGATATGAACATCTAAAAAATAAATATATATATATATATATATATATATATATATATATATATATATGATTATATATATATATATATATATATATATATATAGGGTCCGTAGATAAATTTTTTTTTTTTTGAAAACAGGGCGCAAAACATCGAGTGTAGCTTTCGTTGCTTATACCCTCCTCGTCCAACATTGCCCGATAACGATCGCTATTGACTGTAACGGCCACTCCTTGCTCATTTTCGAATTATGCCTCTGGACCAAAATCCGCACCAAACAGTGACTCGTCTTGGGTGTATCGGCTTTTCAATGTATGCGTGCGGGTTTTCTGTGCCCCAAATGCGACAATTTTGCTTGTTTACATACCCGCCAAGATTTTTTGGCAAAATCGGCATCTTCTGTAAGTCGATCGCAGGCCCACTTGGCGAAGTGAAAACGCATTGGACACAACCATATTCGTTCAGCGGAAAGATAAAACTAATTATCTGTCAAATCAGACATGAGCTAAGTGTTACTATTCACGAAATAAGCACTAGTTGAAAAAAAACGTTAGATGGCGGACCCTATAGATAATACCTTAGATTTAGCCCCTTTTAACTATTTACTGTTTTAAAATTTATTTAAGACTATGGTAAGTAGCAAGCTGCATGATAGGAAATAGCAAATAACGAGCGCACACATGTGGAGTAAGAGTGGTAAAGATCGAAAAATTTGATTATGACCTCTTCCCCATATAGTAAATGTATGGTGTAGATTTAAGTCTTGGCTACTATTTTCAAACGAAGAAAACTATTATTGAAACAAACGCCTATTATACAGACATACGAGTATATATCTTATTAAAAATAAAAAGGCGAAAAAAATGTGTAATATTATAAGAGTTTAAAAAAAGCTTGCTTGGCTGATAAAAATTTGTATCAACAAACATATTACGCCCTCGTTATGGTAATTTTCCTACAAATTGTGTGAAATTTATTTTTATTTATTTCGATTAATTGCTATAAACATACATACAGTTTGTCAAGAAAATCTTATTAAAATCATATTAAAAAAGTTTTCTTTTTAATTTTTATTATTAAAAAACGGAATTACTGATTTATTTTTTTTCAATATTATTTTATTAATTCAAAATGTTCTGATTACTAACTAACTAATAGCAGTAAAAGAGCTCTAAAATGAAATTTGGGGTAAGGAAATAAGATAAAAAATAAAGGAAAATTCAAAATTTTGTTGTCAAGAAAATGTTGTTACAATTTACATACGTACGAGTACATATGTTTTTTTTTTAATCTAATCTGGTAGATTTTGCTGTCCAAATATTTTATTTATTGTTTTGCTTCATTGAAATGTTTAAATTAAAGTTTTTATTTTTATTATCAAATAAATGCTGAATATACGAGGCTTTAAAATGCCTCACAATAGAAAAGTGTCGAATGTAAACTAGTTGATTTGCTATAGTCACCCGGTCGGGAAAACGGTCAAGCTTTATCTTAAATGTTCTCAATAAGAAGAAAAACTATGTATAAAGTTTAAGACGTGCTAAAAACGAAAATAGGATAACATTAATACATTCACCATAGCTTCCACGTAATAATTATAAGAAAACAGAACATGTGTTACGAAGAAAATCATACATTTAATAAATGAGAGAAACCATGTGTATAATCGATGGAAAAGTTATAGAACTGTTGAGTTAGAAAACTGCTATAAAATGTGTAGACGAAGTGTAAATTTAAAAATTAGATTTGAAATATATAAACATTATGAAAATAAATTAAAATTTGCTGTTTTTTCGGAAACGAATAAATAAAATTTTCACAACGGCAATGAAAGACGGACAAAATTGGAAGACAAGAGCTAATATGTGATGAATTGACTGAAGTGGAAAATTTGAGAAAAAGGACCGTTATATAGTACCATCGGTGTTTTTATTTTTCCCTCTTCTCCTTTACTCCCTACTAAGCTTTTAGGTGCGAACCGCTGGGTTGTTGTTAGATTATTCAGTAGCGAAGGTATAACACTGGCTACTGAGTAATCAATCAGCAGCAACCCACTTCCTTGTAGTCCATATCTGAAGAACGATTGTTCGATTTTTATTTGCTTATGGTTTCTTATTTATTGTATTTTTGTATCATTCTTGTTCAATTTACGTAATAGCAGGACGTTTTAGGATTGATTTCTGCAATGTGCGTGGGCTACGGGCAAACTTCTTCTTTGTCTCTATATGCCGGATGTTTACGCCTTATGTGAGACCCAGGTTTCGGAAAATGCTGATCCATAGGATTTTCATATCCCTGAGTATCATCTTCTATCCCCTTTTAATTTTTATATGGGTCTTGCAACGTACATTCGTGATGAAGTTGTGTACCAGTGCCAGCAACCACTAGGCATGTATGATGCAGAATTTAACTGTCTTTGGGTTAAGTTCAGAATCAGGGCACATCTTTTGCATTTCAGGTTCTTGTATAGAAGGCCAAACACAGGAAGAGAGGTTTTCATATCTGGCTTTGACTCTCTTTCCGATTCCATATCGAGTACCCTTGCGAATTACCCGAACAGTGAAATTTTTGTTGCTGGTGATTTCAATGTTCATAATTCGTCTTGGCTAAGCCATTCAGGCCGCACAACTCCAGAAAGCCAATACGTGTAGCTATTTGCCGCGTACTACCATCTTGCGCAATTAATGAATGAACCTACTCATATATCGAGTGTAGATGGGACTCAAATTACCATCCTCGACCTTTTCCTCACCACACACCCTGAAAAGTATGTAGTTAAGTTCCTTGCACCTCTCAAAAATTCGGATCTCCGCACAATTTCCGTCTCTTTCCCGTTCCCCACTCTTCACAATGCTTCACGTATAGCTACGAAGCATTCAGAAATTGGCGTAATAAAAAGTGCTATCATACTGAATCGTTACGCAAACATGCGAGATCTTCGTGTGTCGCAGTGCTTAGACTCTATACGAACAGCGCCTATATGCTAAAGTTCTTACTTTTCCGCGGGGAACTAAGATCTTTTGGTCATTGATTAAAAGGCTTAAGAACAGCGCTAGTTCGGTTCCAGTTTTTATAAAGGATGACTAAACATTCACTAACCCGGTTGATAAGGCAAACCTTCTGGTTGAAAAGTTTGCAGGTAATTCGAACTTGCCGGAGAGCGTTCAACCACTGGCCGATCTTGAAAAAGTATCAGTGACTATGCCTAGTATATTCTTTCGATCCCGTGCAGTAAAAAAGGTTCTTGCAAATCTCGACGTTAGTAAGTCTTTTGGGCTTTTGGTTTGTAGAAACAATGAAGTTGATAAAATTATTGATGCTAATCAATTGTAAATTCTTAAATTCTGCGGTTATTCTAGCATATTTAGTTGCTAGAAACTGCAACATGAGACACAAATTTATCAACTTTATTTGCAAATGCAAAAAAAAAACAACAAAAAATGGAAAGAATTTTATTTTAATCAAAAAACCGGTTAATCGGTTATTTGATAAATTTTTAAACCGAAAACCGGTTTTTTCAAAATTTAAATTTTCCGAATTATTCGAAAACCGGTTTTTGAAAAAAGTCGAATAATCGATCTCTCTAATATCTAGTAAGGGAAGAAGAAACTTGTTTCATTGAGAACAATACTGATGCGAATTAATACCTAGACATACTAATAGAAAGTCGAAGATCAAGCTCTATCAGGTTAATAACCTAAAACAATAGGCTCTTTTCTTAAGAACTTGGCTTCTTTAAAACTGTCGCAAGGTACTGCACACTTATACTCAGAGTCCAGATTTAAGTCCAGTTGAAAGTTTATAAAAACCACGATTTGCCAACCTGTTTATACCATCTGAATAATACGATTTTGGGAACTCCTCAAAATACGCATTAATTTCGGTAATCACTTCTTCATTTGAGGTAAATCTTTTTCCTGCGAGCCATTTTTTCAAGTTTGGAAACAGGAAAAAGTCACTAAATCTGGCTAAATCTGGACTATAAGGTGGATGATCAACCAATTCGAAGTGGATTTCTCGTAGTTTTAGCATCGTATCTAATGCTGTGTGAACCGGTGCGTTGTCTTGAAGAAAGAGCACTTTTTTCTTGTTTAAATGTGGTCGTTTTTCCTTGATTGCATCAAGCAATTGATCCAATAATGCACGATAATACTGTCCTGTGATTGTGGATCCCTTTTCAAGATAATCGATGAGCAATATTCCGTGTGCATCCAAAAATACAGTGGCCATAACCTTACCAGCCGATTTCACTGTCTTGGCCTTCTTCGGAGCACTTCCACCAGCTTCCACTCATTGCTTCGATTGATTTTTGGTTTCAGGTGTGTAGTGGTGGACCCACGTTTCATCAACAGTTATTAATCTACGTCAAAAATCAGCATGATTATGCTTTATCATGTCCAAACACTGCTGTGAAGTGATCTATCGAACTCGTTTTTGTTCAACACTGAGCAAACGCGGCACCCATCTTGCCGATAGCTTTTTCATATGCAAATGTTCATGTAAAATGTTGAACACACGTTCATATGATATGTTTACCATTTCAGCAATCTTACGGATTTTGACCCGGCGATCATTCATAACGATATCCAGGATTTTCTTGATATTTTCTTCAGTAACCACCTCTTTTGGCCTTCCTGTTGATCTAATCGATGAATTTGGCTAAAATTTTAACAGCTGATGTTAGATAGATCGTAATTTTTTAAGAAGGAAACAGTTTTTGTGTTTATGCTGCCATCTAGCGCTAGGTAGCTTCAATGTCAATTTACCCTCGTATTTATTCTTTTCTTTTTTGCTGTTATTTGTTAGCTATTATCTAACTGAAGTTGGATTAACAAAAAAATTTCAAAAAATATATCAAAAAGCTATTCTTTTCTGTGTTAAAAGTCAGACGCAATTCTTTTTTCACTGTGTAAAAGGTTTTCTGGACAAACTGTATGTATGTACATGGAATATAATGTTTAAAATACTTTCAGTGATCAATTTGAAAAGTTCTGAAATTTATTTTCAATAAAAATTAATTTCATAGAATTTATTTTTCCATAACAGCTTTGATGTTTTTTAGTTATGCATAGACAATCAAATAAATTTAATAAAATTTATTTAAATAATTTAATGGAAATTACCACACTAATAAAGAAATTTACAATTAAATAAAAAATGCCTTTTCCCTCAACAACAACGGATGTCAATATTTGTGTTTTCATTAGCAGATTTCATTGGAAATAATTGTCATATTTACGATGAGCAATTTGTATCACAGATTCAAAAACTGTAGAATGCCAATTGAACGAAACAGTTAATTTTTTAATTTAATCAAGCTTTTCAAATGTACATATGTGTGTATGTAAATACGTCTGTCAGTATGTATGTATGTATGTATGTATGTACATTTTAAGTACTCTGTGTACTTGTATACTTCAATCAAATTGAAAATTTATTAATCGTTTACTTCAATCATTTTGAAAAAGTATTTATTAAGCGTTTTTTGTTTTTGCTCCCACATTCTTGGAAAAATTATACGCAAATAAAAGATTTCAAAATAATTTTTTTTAAAAAGAATTTTAGAAGAATTTAATGCCCGAATTGTCTGTTTTGATAAAAAAAAGAAAATTTTTCTTTGTCTAAAAGATTTAAAAATTCAAAAAACTTTTAAATTTTGTTTGGAAAGCAATGTTTGTTTTTTAAAGGCAAAAAAAACTTTTTTTATGGCCATTTTAGTATTGAAGCAGTTTGTTAACCAATGACTGATGGCTTTTGAGACATTTTATTTGATGGCCTATGCCCTACACCGCGAAAGTTAAGCGCTAGACAGCAGTATACTATTTTTGTAAGGTTAACTTTATTAAAGAGATCGCCTACCATATGTGTCTTCAAATTTCAATTTTTTTATATTCCTTACATCGCCGTTGTGTGCTTAGAGTTCGCCGGCATAAGAAAGACATTCTTCTTCATTCTTTTCTTCTCTTTCTTCTGTTTAGCATCACAGTTTGGTGCGAATCATTGCTTCACTTCAGTCCATTTCCACGTCACACAGTCTTCTGATTTGCTTCTGTCTCATAGTATACTCTCTTTTCTTTGACCGACCGACCTCTTCTATAGCCGTGTGAATTCCTCTCGAAAATTTTTCTTATCGTTTTTTTGCAGTTCATTCTCATATTGTGGCCGTAACATCGAATTCTCTTTTTAACATATTAATTCACATTTGCACTGCTTATATGTATGTAAGATCTTTATTATTCGTATACCTGATACGAAATGTGCCATTTTCAAGTCATATAGGGCCATACATACTCATTGTTACGTTTTAAGCTTTTTATAACGTTTGAGTTCTTTTTATTGCGTCAAAATAAAATAAATACCACGTTGTTGTTGTTGTTTTATAGTTTTTATTTAATCATTTTAACTTTACACACTTTATCTTAATACAGCAACATATTTGTCTTGCACTTAATATTCGCTTATACAACACTTTTGTTTACGCCTAAACACGACTTTACTTTATGACTGCAAAACGATAACTGTCGACGTAGGCAAAGCAGCCTCTTAAATATACCTAACTGTCTACCGTTTCGAAAGTTCCGGAAATGTCTAAATCCTCTCAAATCCTCTATTTTATGTCCGGTAATGTTAAACATGTAAGATTGTGTTACCAAAAGATGGCCGAATTGGCAAAATCAGTACGGCACTATCAGGGTAACACATTAACAACCTTGACACAAACCAATAGACCAATAAACCAAAATCCCACAATACAGTGCCAAAGGTACTAATGTGGTGAATTTTTAACAATACAAAACTTTTAAAGCATAGTTTGCTCTTAGCACTCAAACTTCGTAACCATATGTCAATGTGGCTTTTATAATGGTCTTGTATAATCGGGGTTTCAAGCTTATGAAAAGTAATCCAATCTTATAAGCGAACTAATATCGATTTGCGGTTTGTATTCTTCTCCGTATGGTCAGTGAAATATGTCTTTATGTGCTCTCAGCACAACTCTTAAGTACTTAGATTCGTGGACTTTCCCAAAGTTGTAGTGTTGAATTTCTCGATTCGTTTTCTATAAATTACGTTTTTTCTTCTTTAATGACAGGTCTCATCTTCCTAGCAGATGGTTTTAGGCTCATAAAATTAGCTCGTAGGGTTTGTTCGCTGCTGGCCATGATGAGAGAGACTCTTTCTGTCGTACGCCTGTAAAGACAATACTACCTTGATCAAAAATCCAGAATAACCTCCGTATGGCGGTCCCATCGTTCCCATTTGAGTTTTTTTTATTAGGTTTGTACATCTGTTGTTGATATTCCCGCTAAAACTTAGCGTCATAACTTGACATTTACAAAATCTACGTAGCCGAGAGTACATGTATCTCTATGTGTGTTGGCGATTTTTTAAATTTTGACTGTGTAGAGGTCGCAAAAGACATGATTTGCGAGGCTGAATCCTATCCAGCATTCATCAAAAAGATCATTACTGGAGGCGAGACGTGGGCTGATGAGTACGACACGCAATCCAGACCTTAGACAAATGAATGGCGTTCACCAAATGAGCTGAGGCTATTTTCAGTCAAAAAAGAAGGCAATGCCCACGGTGTTCATGATTTTTTGCCAGAAGGTCAGACAGTAAACAAAGAATATTATTTGGGCGTTATGGGATGTTTGTGTGAACAATTCGCCGAAAGTGACCAGAAATGTGGGCAGAAAACACGTGGATTATGCACCATGATACTCACCATCGCACAGTGCCATCATTATTCGAAATTTTTTGACGAGAAATGCAACAAATACCACCCAATAGCCACCGAATTCACCAGATTTGGCTCCCTGTGACTTCTTCCTATTCAATCGAGTTAAAAAACCATTACGTGGAACGCGTTTCAGCAGCCGTTTCTAAAATTGCAAAAAGTCGCCAACACACGCAAATGTTAAGCTATGACGCTAAGATTTAGCGAAAATATCAACAATATAATATACTTACTGTTGAACTTGTCAAACTCAAAGACAGTACATTATAATTTTGTATTCGCCGTATTTTTGGAATATTGGGCGGGCACAGCGTTAAGCATTGATGGTCCCGCTCTAAAAGACATTAAGGCCTACAAATGATCAATCGCCAATCGATTGATTGCCTTAATATTTTATATGTTTACTCTTTGCGATGCAGCTATACCTATACCTGTAAAAGGATTCAAAATGTCTAAGTCCAGCAACATCTTACGTAGCAGTTTTAGCTTTCGTTACTACCATAAAGACCTAGACGGCATCATTTGCGACAAATAATCCCGCACGACAATCTGTTTTAAGCTGCAAGAAGTGCGTAAGCTTCTTAAACATAACACTCGTAAGAATATAATCCACTGTTACATTTGTAATACGTCCCATTTAAATTTATAGCGACAACACCAGCAACTGCGGCTTAATCCAGTTATTTCTTAAAAGTTTTAGTTATAACGGGTAGCCAGTCACGGGTCATATGCATTTGGGTTCGTATATTGCTCCCACAGTAATGTTCATAGAAAGGTAGTGACTTTATATCAGCTAGGTGTGATATTTCTTCCAGCAATGGACCGTTAAGGAAAAAAGTCCTAATATCCGAAAGATTTAGGCCCTGTAATAGGAAATGTTTCAGTCTCCTCCTTTTCCGAATCAGAATACCTTGTAGTACATTATTTAGACCACTGCCCTCTTTATCGTTAAGACCTTTGCTTGCAGTGGTCCGGAAGTCTAAAAGAAATTTATCTTCCATATGGTGGAATAAAGAGAGCAATTTCGACCACATACAAGGATCTAGACCTGACCGTGTACATCTTGAGAGATCTGGGCCTAATGCACGGTTTTGCAGAGAACATTCTGTCCAGAAAGTGTTTGAGTGCATAATAATCCACCGTGTTAGGGACCGTGTCCAAATATCATAAAATTGTCGCCTGACCATGATGCCTGTCAAACTATGCTCTTATTTTCCTCTACCTTATCGCGGACGTAGTTGCCACCTGCGTGTATTCTGTAAAGTCCCGACAAAGTCATGTTGAGAAATTTCACTTCTACATAGCTTAGCAGTTTTAGTATTGCCTTCAATAAAACGATAACAAACTGATAGTTGTGTAACTCTTTGTAATCTTATGTTTCATTTTTACAGCCAGTTATCTCCACTCTAAGATGTCAAGCGTTGACTGTATAAGGTGACTTGAAAGCGATAGCAATTTATCTCTTATCAAAAGTATTACGTCGCCCTCTTTGGTTCTATATTTTTTTTTTTAAGTTTTTTTTTTTTTTTTTTTGTTACAATCTTCCTATATATTAATTTCTGCACTGTGGACCCTTGACAGTTTCTACTTTGCCTTGTACTGAACCTACTAAGACTGATGCCCATCCAATTTTTTGCAATGCTGTATTGTATCATATCATGTTAAAAGGGTCCTTGTAAATCTCAACGTTAACTAGTCTTCTGGGCCGGATGGAATACCAGCACTGGTCCTGAAGCAGTGCTCTTCGACGCTTGTGCGTCCATTGGCAAATCTTTTCAGTGCGTCATATCGCGCCAGTATTTTTCCATCTTGCTGGAAGGTTGCTAATGTAACGCCAATCCCCAAAAAGGGCGAGGCTAGTAACCCTGAGAACTACCGTCCAATAGCAGTTTGTTCCGCACTCTCCAAGGTTATGGAGAGTATGATTAATCACCACCTTGTGGGATATCTGGAGTCCAAAGATTTACTTAGCGATCGTCAGTACGGTTTCCGAAAGGGCCGTTCTACTGGTGACCTGCTGGCGTTACTCTCGGAGAAGTGGAACAAGTCCATTCATGGTTTTGGCGGGAGTAAAGTTGTGGCTCTGGATATCTCAAAGGCGTTTGATAGAGTTTGGCACGAGGCTCTCATTTCGAAACTTAATGCTTTTGGTGTTGGTAGTCACTTCTCTCGATTTATATCGAGTTTTTTCAGAGATCGCTCTATAAGAGTGGTTATAGATGGTGTCTTATCCGACGAATTCATGGTGAACTCAGGGGTACCGGAAGGCTCTGTTCTTTCTCCTACTCTTTTTCTAATATTTCTTAACGACTTTCTTCTTCTCACTTCTAATCCTATCTACTCTTTTGCGGATGACAGCAAAATTTGTCACTCATATTCTTGTGATCGTAGACCGAGTCTTTTGGAGGTTGGGGCGAGAAGATCTCCGAGTGGGGTCATGCGAACAGGGTCGATTTTAATGCACGTAAGACTCAATGTTGTTTTTTAATACACAGACGTGGTGGTGTGCTGTCATCTTCTGTCATCTGTGTCAATGGGTAATGTGGATATTGAGGAATCAGATGCTCTTGATGTTCTGGGCATGAGAATTCACTGTTACGTTCGTTGGAATGTACACATATTTCAAGTGTCGAAAGAAGCATTCAAGTGCCTTGGTTTTTTGAGATGGTGCAAGAAATACTTCACTCCATCTGATCTCCTTAATATTTTCAAGACCTATATCCGACCCAAAATGGAATACAACTCTCATGTATGGGCCAGTGCTTCTCGACTGCGTACGGGAGATGGCGAAGATGCTCATCAATGACGGTAGGGTAGCCAATTCTATCGATTCATTGGAGCACCGTCGCAATGTGGCGTGTGTTTCATTGTTCCATCGGTACTATAACGGAATGTGTTCTAACCAAGTTAAGGAATTAATTCCTAAGAACCATATATTTCTACATAGTACTCGTATTTCTCGTAGAGCGCATCCCTTTGTAGTTGATTGTCCAGTAAATCGCACAACGCATTATAGGGCGAATTCGTTCTTTGGTCGCACTGTCGCACTATTCGGTTGTGGAATAATCTTCCAGCGAAAGTATTTCCTGCCACTTACGACATGAGTAAATTTAAATCTAACGTCCATAAACACTACTCCATCTGTCCTACTTCCAATAACCTATTTTCCTAGTACCAGCACAATGCACAATGAGTAGGAGCCATCCCCTGGGTGTTGGTCTTATAAAAAAAATACCAGCCTTGATAATAAAGATTAGTGTAGGGTATCATAAGGTCTTTCTTGTTCACTACAAGTATCAAAATCTTCCTTCCGTTTGTTTGTTGTTGCTGTGTATGTATGTACATATAGTTGTTAATACTGATAAATTGATCATTTTATACATTCACTCATTTATTTATTTATAGCCTTTAATTCTAGTGATTTATTTGATAAAAGAAACCGAACAAATAGCCATAAAAATACAAATTTATAGACATTTTTTTCTTTTAAAAAATTGTTTTCTTTTAAAATGATATATACATACATATGTACTATAATTAAACTTGTTGAGTTAAACATAAAAAACTTCATAAATTTTGCAAATTCTTTAATTTTTTTGTTATTTAAAGGCTACGCCATTTAACGTTTTTTTTTCAAATAGTGCTTATTTCATGAATGGTAACACTTAGCTCATGTTTGATTTGGCAGATAATTTGTTTTATCCTTCCGCTGAACGAATATGGTTGTGTATACGCTTGAACAACGCTGGGAAATATTGCGACATTACTTTGAAAATTTTGACAAAAAAATCATCTTTTCAGATGAAGCTCATTTTGATCTTGGTGGGTATGTAAACAAGCAAAATTGTCGCATTTGGGTCACAGAAAACCCGCACGCAAGCATTGAAAAGCCGATACACCCTAGACGAGTCACTGTTTGGTGCGGATTTTGGTCCAGAGGTATAATTGGGTCATTCTTCGAAAATGAGCAAGGAGTGGCCGTTACAGTCAATGGCGATCATTATTGCCATTTTTGTTCACAAAAATTGAAGAGGGGGATATTAGCAACATTTGATTTCAACAGGACGGCGCTACGTGCCACACACCAAAGCTACACTCGATGTTTTGCGCCCTGTTTTTGAAGATCGCATTATCAGCCGGAGAGCTGATGTCGTTTGGCTGCGATTTGACACCGTTGGACTATTATTTGTGGGGTACCGTCAAAGATAAGTGTTATGCCAACAAGCCAGAGACAATTGACGCTTTAAAGGACAATATTCGTGAAGCCATTGGTGAAATACAGCTGCACACAATCGATAATGTGCTTAAGAATTGGACCGATCGTGTAGGCTACTGCATGGCCAGCCGAGGCAGACATTTGAATGAAATTATCTTCCATTATTAACCGGAAGGATTGTACTTTCAAATAAAAAAAGAAATTTGAGAAAATATTCAGTAGTTTTTTTTTATATATAAATATAAAAATTTATTTGGCGGACCCTTTATAAATAAAAATCGCAATTTTAATTTTTTAAGGATTAGTAATTTTATGAACTTTACATCACTGATTTGGTGTTAGACAGAAGGCTATTTACAAAAGAAGTGTGACAGCTTTACTTTTTTTCTTCTCTTTTATTAACAGCTTCATTACATACTAGGGAGATCGATTATTCGACTTTTTTCAAAAACCGGTTTTCGAATAATTCGAAAAGTAGCACTTTTTAAAAAACCGGTTGTCGGTTAATAATAATTCCAATAAGCGGTTAACCGGTTCTTTTATTTTAATAAAATTGTTTCTAATTCTTGAAGCGCAGAGCAGGACCACGTCGTTTTAAAAATAAGCAGAAGCTGATGGAGAGCCTAAAATTAAAGTGCCAATCAATATAAGTAATAATTCTAATAAATCTCATAAAAACTATGCCAAAACAATGAGCGGAGACCATAAAAAACAAAGTTTATTACACAAATTATTGAAAAATGCTTAAGTTTCGAACAGCTACTCAAGCAGCTAATTTCGTTTTTGTTGTATTACTTAGTAGAGAATGGAATTAAAGGTTCGTTATTATAGTTATAATTTAGGTGCCTAAGATAACAAAAATTAAATATTTTACTTTGAATAAATCTATATCTACGAGTTCTTAATTGCTTTGACAAAAAAATTTGCTAAGATAAGCATTGTATGTAAATTTATTCACTACATATTTAATAGTGTGTGTGTCACTGTGGTATGTTAGGTAAGAACCCACCTTTCAACCAAGAAGTCGACGGTTCAATCCCAGATAACACCATCTGACAATTTTTAGCAGCGATATCACTTCACAACATTACTGGCGACTGGTTATGTGTATTTACGCTGTGAAAAACTACACTAAATAATATATCAGCCATTCGGAACCGGCGTTTGTGGGTTTGTGAGCTTTCAATAAGTCTAGTTGATCATTTTCCATATACAAACACCGATATTTATTTACAAAAGATTTGAAAAGGTTATTTTTGCTCGAAAGTGCATATCTTTTTCGATCTACCTTGGTCTTCAGGTTCTTTGTGAGACGTTCAGGTGTCATATATACAAAAATAATTAAATAGTTAAACGCTGAGTATAGTTTCAATAAAAAAATATACAAACGTATACAAATTGTACTTATTTAAATTAACCGGTTATCCGTGTTAAATTAACCGGTATTCGAAAAATGAAGATTTTAAAAAAACCGTATTTGACAAAACCAAAAAAAACGGTTAAAACCGATCGAATACTAACCGTCCGATCTCCCTATTACATACATAAGTATGTATACACCAATTTTCTGGTTTGCGTCGCTAATTGGGTTCGTAGAAGCGCCGAAGCACGCTTTTCCATACATTTGTACTGGTTTTCGTTCAATTGGTTGCAAAATTCATAATTTTAGCTGAAAAAATTATTTTTCAATAAAAAAAAAAAAAAATACTTTTTCTTGTTAATGTCTTTTTAAAGAGTTTTTATTAAAACAAAAATAAAGCGTGTTTTTTAAAGAGGTATAGAACTTTAAGTTGGCATTACTTTTCAAGATGACGACCGATTTAACAGCTGCCAAGAGATTTATTCTCAGTTTGGTTTGGAAATTTATCATGAATAGACTCACGCCTGGCGTAGATTCGTCGAATGGGCCCAACACGAGATTACCGTTGTTCCCGATTTTCATAAGCGAATTTTGTTTAGCGATGAAGCGCCCTTCTGGTTGAATGGCTACGTCAACAAACAAAACTGCCGCATTTGGAGTGAAGGTAATCCTCAAGTGTATGTGGAAACACCGTTACATCCAGAAAACCTGACTGTTTGATGCGCTTTATAGGCTGGTAGAATCATTGGTCCATACTTTTTCAAAAACGATGGTGGCCAGAACGTTACAGTCAATGGTGATCGGTATAGAGCCATGATTACTAACGTCTTCATTCCTGAATTGAATAACCATGATGTCCAGGAGATGTGGTTTCAACAAGATGGCGCAACATGTCACACAGCTCGTGCCACAATAGATTTATTGAACGACACGTTTGGTGACCGCCTAATTTCACGTTTTGGACCTGTGAATTGGCCTCCTATCTTGTGATTTAACACCGCTAGACTACTTTTTGTGTGGTTATGTAAAGTCATTCGTCTATGCGGTAAAGCCACAAACGCTTGACCATTTGGAGGACAATAGTCGCCGTATTATTGCCGATATATGGCCACAAATGTTGGAAAAAGTCATCGAAAATTGGACGTCCATCGTTGTTTTATTGCAACTTAAAGTTCTATACCTCTATAAAAAACACCCCTTATAAAGAGAAACGTAACGAAAATATTATGATTGAAAAAATATTACAGTGAGTGTCACTCAAAATCGTACAGCACGATTTTAGAAATAACTGGAAATTACGTATAATAATATGAATTTATTTTATTTTAAATTAAAAGACATAATAATTAGCAAAAATGTGTATTTAAACACAAAATAAATTAACAGAATTCAATTGCTTAAAGCAGAACATGTCGATAGAATTAAAAAAAATATCACAATATCATGCTCCACTTAAAATCGTATACTTACATAAACTTATCTGATTATTAATGCATAAAAACTATAAAAATATTAATGTGAAATAATTTTAATATAATGTTTGGTATTCATTGCTACTTTTTGGAGACTTATTGGCATGGAATCCATAAGTTATTTTAACATATTCAATTATTCCCGAAATGCTTTCCGTAGAACGCTTATGTTAGATATGGGTATTCCATAATTTTTTTGTCTCGTATTAATCACAGACGTTCCATAGCGTTCAAAGCTGGTGACTGGGATGACATTTGAATTTATAGCGTCTCGAGCCCACCAAAATGGAAAGATTGCTTTAAATTTTTATCGACGTACAATTTAACCCTCTAACCGGCCATTTGAGCTAAAAATATTATACTGGGCTAGTAGTTGGAGGGGGGGAAAACAATACTTTAAAGTAAAAAGGTGAAAAATATTAAAAACTTACCTTCCAGCCTAGAAAATATGTTGCCCGCCAAAAGGCGGACTTGCCTGTTAAGTCAAAGAAATATTTTTATCAAAAAAGGATTTTCAATATGTTTTATTGAAACGCTTATTGCTTATTTTGTGTGGTAACTTTGAAAACATTTTTTATTATTTGTTATTTGCACTTCGTGCAAAACATTTGTGATTCTGATTTACACCCCCCTGTATTTAACACATTCTTTTACCACTTCAACGTTATCAAAGTATAGATAAAGGAGAGCCGCATAAAATGGGCTTAGGTATACATAACAGAGTACGAATAAATGAACATCGTAACGTAAATGAGTATGACCATATTGGTAATGGGCATCATAGTGAAAAATTCTACTGAACGTAAAAAGGGTGCTCCTCCATATTTGAATTGAACGTTTTGTTTAGATAATTTGTATGGTTGTTCTGTTAGTTCAGACAAAGAACTATACCATTCAGAAAAACAGAATGAAACATTTTGTCCATTTTTTCATAGAAAATGTAAAATGTTTTGTTCAAAGCTTTCGAACGCTTCATTTAATAAGCCTGAACGCTACATCGTTTAAATACTTTTTATCAAATTCAACCATTTTTTAACACAGTAACATACACTTCAAAAGTTACCCAACATTCAATTTTACAAATGGGTTAATCAGAACTAATGTAGAGATTTACATAAACATAAAGGGTCCGCCAAATAATTTTTTTTTCGAAAATGCCATAAAAAAACTACTGAATGTCTTCTCAAATTTATTTTTTTATTTAAAAGTACAATCCTTCCGGTTAATAATGGAAAATAATTGCATTCAAATGGCTACCTCGGCTGGCCATGCAGTAGCCTACACGATCGGTCCAATTTTTAAGCACATTATCGATTGTGTGCAGCTGTATTTCACAAATGGCTTCACGAATATTGTCCTTTAAGTCGTCAATTGTCTTTGGCGTAACACTTATCTTTGACGGCACCCCACAAATAATAGTCCAACGGTGTCAAATCGCAGCTCCGAGGTGGCCAAACGACATCACCTCTGCAGCTGATAATGCGACAAAAACAGGGCGCAAAACATCGAGTGTAGCTTCGGCTGTGTGGCACGTAGCGCCGTCCTGTTGAAACCAAATGTTACTAATATGCTCCTCTTCAATTTTTGTGAACAAAAATTCGTTCAACATGGCCCGATAACGATCGCCATTGACTGTAACGGCCACTCCTTGCTTATTTTCGAAGAAAAATGGCCCAATTCTGCCTCTGGACCACAATCCGCACCAAACAGTGACTCGTCTTGGGTGTATCGGCTTTTCAATGTATGCGTGCGGGTTTTCTGTGCCCCAAATGCGACAATTTTGCTTGTTTACATACCCGCCAAGATCAAAATGAGCTTCATCTGAACACATCGCACATATTCTGCAACATTACCATGATTTTCAAAGTAATGTCGCAATATTTCCCAGCGTTGTTCAAGCGTATAAACAGCTATATTCGTTCAGCGGAAGGATAAAACTAATTATCTGTCAAATCAGACATGAGCTACGAGTAGGTGTTACCATTCACGAAATAAGCACTAGTTGAAAAAAAAACGTTAGATGACGGACCCGATACATACATAACACATTTTGCTTCAAGCAAAAGCTATGTGCAAAAGACTGGTTTGCCAAAGGTTTTGAAAATCTGAAAATATTGTGTAAAGTATTAAGACCTATTTAAAACATCGCTAAAAAGGAAAACAGAAAAGTAGATTAGTAAAAATCTCTAGGGAAAAATGTGCCGATAATGCCTGGACTGAGAAATTTGTTTAGAAGCTAATACAAATACATATATATTCTTAAATTGACATACAAGTTTTATTGGATAAACTGATTTTATTGCTTATATTTCGTATAAATCTACAGAACGAATTCTGTTTGCTTTAAAGTACAAACGAACATCTCATATTGCAAAAAAAAAACAAAGCATGAAGGCATTCTTGCACATTAGTTCCACTTCAATACAAGATTTTACATGAAGGCTTAGTTGTAAAAAAAATTTGTTCTCATTGGTTACTCCTTAACTTATCAATCGCTCAAAAAAAGGCGCGTGTCGATTGGTGTTAAGAAATGATTAAAAGGTCCGACGGTAGTGCTTTAAAAGACATTTAAAAAATTTTGACAGGTGACGAAACATGTGTGTATTCCAAATAGTCGCCTGTTTCTTCGGCCTAATGGGTCATGTGGCCACTGTTCCGCTTGAGCAACGTATGACGTTCAATCCTGAGTAATACACGATCATTTATTTGCCGCAAGTCTTCGGAGAAATTCGTAAAACCAACCGCCGAAAACGAATCATTCTCCATCATGACAATACGAGCTCTCACACATCTCGTCAAACAGTTGAATTCTCAGCAGTCAAAACATCAAATTGATATCTCATCCTCCGTACAGTCCTGATTTAACACCCAATGACTGCGTCTTGTTTCCGAATATTACGAGCGCCGAAGAAGTAGTTGAAGCGTTCAAAAATCATGTTTTGGACGTGTCTCTAGAGTAATGCAAAATTGCTTTAAGAAATGGTTTGAACGAATGCAAAAGTGTATTGATCATCAAGGGGAATATTTTGAAAAACAATAAAAAACTATTTGATATTATTTGCTATTCCTGAAATATAAATAGTGCCTCTCGTATGACGAATAAATAGATATATAAACAAGCATTTTTCAATCACTTTCATATTCGTTATATCGAAGTTTCACTGTATTTAGTTATAGTTTAACTTTTTTGCTCAGTAATTCTCTTATAATATTTATTTAAAACACGTTTTATAATACTGGCGCAGTTTGTTTATTTACCGAATTTAGTATCTTATTAGTTAATTTACCTTTCGTTGTTTTTGTTATTGTTTCCTTAGGTGGTTTTTCAGTAGTATTATATCAAGGAACTACAAAAATCACTCAAACATACCCTAAGCTGATTTATAGAATAGAAAATTTTATTGTTGTTTTCTGTAGAAACAAATTTTAATATAAATCCTGTTACAAAATAAATCAAATTATTTTACGTATAAAAAAAGAGAATTTTCTCTCCTATTTTGTTGTTGTTGATAGTTGTTGTTGAAACAATGTTGAATTTTATTTATTTACTGAATGTTTTTTATAGCAATTGCTTATGATTTTTCTACACTCGGAGAGTTTTTGGAAAATAAGGGTTTTATAGGAGAGAACTTAACGGTTTTATGTAATTAGTATAACAATTGTTGTTGTTGGTGTTTTATTTTATTTATTTAGTTTTTCTTTTGTAAGGCTTCCACCTTTTTTATATTTTTTATATCAACAATTGCAGTAATATTATGCAGAAAAAGAAAAACTTTGTTACACGCCATGTTAATTTTGTAGCAATTTCCGTTTCCTTTTTTGTAATTAAATGACATTTTATTTGTTATATACAAATAATAAAATCAAACAAACTTTTAATTCAAGTGTATTTATTTATTTAAGTTTAAATCAAACATTTAAAAACGATGTAAAAGAGGAGTACGGTCTAGTTCAACTTCTGGTTGGCTCAGGAAACAGATTGACAGATCGGTGATGTCACAATCATCAGCGTATAGCCCAATTTCAATAAAACAGTGATCTCATTATCTGAAAATAAGAAAAAGAGAAAAACAGTAGAAATAAATAAAGTATAGGAATAAAAATCATTTTAAATAAAAGGACTGTTCGATAGGAAAAGATTGTAATATAAAGGGTCCGCCAAATAATTTTTTTTTTTTTTTTTGTTGAAAATGATATAAAAAAAACTGCTGAATATTTTCCCAAATTTCTTTCTTTATTTGAAAGTACAATCCTTCCGGTTAATAATGGAAAATAATTTCATTCAAATGGCTGCCTCGGCTGGCCATGCAGTAGCCTACACTATCGGTCCAATTTTTAAGCACATTATTGATTGTGTGCAGCTGTATTTCACCAATGGCTTCACGAATATTTTCCTTTAAAGCGTCAATTGTCTCTGGCATGTTGGCGTAACGGGCACGTAGCGCCGTTCTGTTGAAACCAAATGTTGCTAATATCCTCCTCTTTAATTTTTGTGAACAAAAATTCGTTCAACATGACCCAATAACGATCGCCATTGACTGTAACGGCCACTCCTTGCTCAATTTCGAAGAAAAATGGCCCAATTATGCCTCTGGACCAAAATCCGCACCAAACAGTGACTCGTCTTGGGTGTATCGGCTTTTCAATGTTGCGTGCGGGTTTTCTGTGCCCCAAATGCGACAATTTTGCTTGTTTACATACCCGCCAAGATCAAAATGAGCTTCATCTGGAAAGATGATTTTTTTGGCAAAATTGGCATCTTCTGTAAGTCGACCGCAGGTCCACTAAGCGAAGCGTATACACAACCATATTCGTTCAGCGGAAGGATAAAACTAATTATCTGTCAAATCAGACATGAGCTAAGTGTTACCATTCACGAAATAAGCACTAGTTGAAAAAAAACGTTAGATGGCGGACCCTATATTAGGAAAAAATAAGTTTATAATCCTTTTTGTAATATAATAAGGTGAACAAAGCTATCGCGAACATAATTATCTACAGCAGGCTAGAGATTACCTTTATATCTTATCTTAATTGACTTTAAGAGATTGTTTAACAATATTCATCATTAGAATATTTGATACCATTAATCTCACCGGGTGATTTAGAATGTCCTTCGATTCAAGGTAGTTGAGTATTGGAAAAAATAGTTCAACTTATAGAAGTATTGCACAAAGTGTCGCATTATTATTAAAAAGTCTAAATCTGAACCAGAGGGATAACATGGAGGTTAGGCAGACAATTTGAAGACCTATGGTATGCAGACGATATGTCTCTTATAGATTATGCATGCAAAAAATTCACAGTGTGAATATGTCGGAAACAAGGTCTCTGTACACGTGCCATCCTTCTGTTATCTCGGTATCATTGTAACGGAGTAGTACACCGCATTTTCAAAGCAAGGCAAGCGTACAGCCGGCTGAAAAAAAAGCTATGGTACTCCACGCACATAGTAAAACGTAAAAAATGAGCATATTCAACAGCTGCGTTAAACCAGTTGCCCTATGTGGAATGCCGCACGTGCTGAAGAAAAGAAAAACAGTAGAATATTTGGCAGCGAATGATAGTGGGCGATGAAAAGTGTATCATGCATGCCAATAATATGCGAAAAAGATCATGAATGTATCAAGGCGAAGCTTTAAAAATAGCGGCAAAGCCAGAATTGATACCAAGAAAGATAATGCTGTGCATCTGGTGGGATTGGAAGTGAATTATTGAATTAAAGCTTCTACAAGCTCGTCCAACGATTGTAATTGAATCAATCATGAGAAAAGGTATTGTGTTCTATCATGACTAGGGATACAAACGATGCATTGATGTTTAGAAAACATCGATGTTTATGAACAATATCGATATTAACATGGATGTTTTGATGACCGATATATCGACGTTCAAATTGAAAAATATCGACATCTTTCTTTGTACACTTCTGTTTACTGTAATAAATTTTTTTGCGTTGCTTTTTTCAACTACCCTTTGGCGTATTTGAGCGACATTGTCACTATAATATTTTCATCGATAATTCATCGTCACAAAATCAGTATCAAGTGATAATTGGTATGAAATTATCATAAATGAAAAAAATTATTGGGGTATCCTCGTGACAATGACACAAACAAAAGTTGTTATGTATGACAACGCGATTGAATGTCACCATAATAATGAACGAATAATGAAATTTAACGAAATTTAGCTTTTATAAGTCGACTTTATGCTGAACGATGCAGGATTTTGTCTGCCATCCCGTAAATGAATAAACCACTAAAGATTCTTTATGATGTTTTGTATGATATGAAGAAACTGGGAAAGATTAACTGTGAAGTTTTGATGCTTACACCATATAGGCTGTAACTTGTTCCTTTAGATTAACGCTTGTTTCGATCTCTAAAGAATCGTTTATTGCAGAACGCAATTAAATCAGTTTTTCGCTCTGAAATCTCAGAAAGTGTACACTGATGATCAAAAAAGCACATACATACTTTATTTGGTTTAATAAAGCCCAATGGTAGGAGCACCCAAAAGTAAGAGATTGTATAAGAATAGGAGGAGTCCCTATTTGGCAGTCATATGATCGAGAGCTTCTAAAGCTTCCTAAAGAAGTATTCTCTATCTGTAAAACTGTGCCAAGTAAAAAGTTGCTTAATCCGCTTCTACACTGGTGGCTATAACTAAAGTAACTTATATTACACAAGGACGTAACTGGAATTTTTTTCCCATTACCCCTCTTGGGAGCATATGGCTTTCACAAAGCATCTCTAACTAATACAGTTTACAGCTGTTGACTTTGCCTCTTCCCATGTTAGGTTGTTCTATCTCAGTTCTTGGATAATTGTACGTCTCCGGGTGTTTTTTGGTCGACCACGATTTCTTGAGCCTTGAGGATTCCACTCGAGTGATATTCGAGTAATACTTTCTAGACTTTTTCGGATGGTGTGACCGATCGATCCCCACTTTCTTTTCCTTATCTGTTTCAGTATGGGCTCCTCATTAGTCATGCTCCACAGTTCTGCGTTACTTATGGTGTTAGGCCATAAGATTCTGCATATGATTCTGATGCACTCGTTAATGAATACCTGGAGTTTCTGTGTGTTCTTATTTAATACAAGCCAGGTTTCACTGCCATACAGCAGTACCGATTTGCCACATGACATGAATATTCTGAGCTTAGTTCGTCTGGATATATGTGAGCTTCTCCATACTGACTGCAGTTGTCCAAATGCCGCTCTTGCTTTGTTGAGCTCTCACAAATCTCGTCAAACAGCTGAATTCTCAGCAGTCAAAACATCGAAATGATGTCTCATCCTCCGTAAAGTCCTGATTTGGCACCCAAAATTTCTTGTTCCGGAAAATTGAATTTAAACTGCGTGGTCAACCATGTTTTGGAGCTGTCTCAAGAGGAATAGAAAAACTGCTTTGAGAAATGGTTTGAACGAATGCAAAAGTGTATCGATCATCAAGGGGCATATTTTGAGAAACAATAAAGCCATTTTCATTAAAAAATATTTTTTATTATTTGCTATTCCCGAAATATAGATAGTGCCCCTCGTATCAAATACACGATTTCCTATACATTTGGAAAGAATTTATAAAATAAGTGCAAAACTGTGACAATTTATTTATAAAAACGTGTTGGGAAACGTAATGTAGCGTAATGTAGTAAAATACACCTAATCTTGGCCCCATTATTATATTATATATAAAAATGAATGTGTGTTTGTATGTATCTACGTAAGTATCTGTGTTTGTGCCTTATATACAGCTAAACGGATGAACCGATTTTTTTGAAATCTTTACGGTATCTCTCTGTATGTTTGGAAGAAACTATAAGCAATATAATTTCAAAAATTCCCACTGGGCGATGCCACGCCCATACAAGGTAAATATTTATCTGTCTATAACTTAAAAATATTAACAGTAAAAGTCTCAAAATTTAGTCCAACTAGCTACGTAGTCAATAAAAATTACGAGTCAAAAATGGACGGAATTAAATTGGTGGGCGTGACATCACCCACACATTGTAAACATAAATTTTTGTATATCTTGAGAGTGGTAATAGCAGAAAATTTCAAATTTGACTTAAACCAGCATCAGGCACACTAATATTAATGCATTTGACAACTGTAGTAGTAATTTGAGAGTCTCTCACTTAGGCCACTTTGCATTGTATTTTTCCACTTGCTTTTTCGTTACTTCTTATTTATTTTTGCTTATTTTTTGCCTCTGTGTGTGACTACGTACGTGAGAAAACATAAGAGAAGAGCAGCTCTTTGCTTGAATCTGGTTTAAACACCGTCGTGGACAATACACAGCGAGATTGGATAAATTTAAATATCGAATTTGTTTTTTATGTGAAGCACAACAATTAAAGTTACGTTATCTATCCTCAAAATGCCGGATAGATTGGAAAAGCTGGTATTGCACAAGGCACATCGGGTGAAAGCTTACTATATACATATATACATATAATATATAGAAATAAATGTGTGTATGTTTAAGACTGTATACAGCTAAAAAGCGGATTCTGCAGTGCCTTGCTTGGAGTTAAAGCGGACGGGGATAAAATGAGGAAAAAGGCTTAAAATAGACAACTAAGATAGTAGATATAATAACTAATATAGGATTAGCGAATCACGCCGGCTAGTTCAGCTAGTTTACTATATATTTACACATGGCCCATGGCGTTCACTTAATTAGAGGGAAAATACCTTTTTGCGGATGAATAAGGTCTACAATGCCTACTATAGGGTTAGAAGTGCTATTGGTAAGAGATGGGGTTTTCGCCCGGTGATGGGGAAGTAGATCTATGGCTCCATAGTCGTACCTGTCCTCACCTATGGCTGTATCGTATAGTGGAGAGCATTGGAAAATGTCAGTCGGAGGAGGCTTCTAAATAAGGTGCACAGGTGTGTTGCTGTGGGCATATCTGGTGCCTTTAGATGTACTCCTCAGGCAGCGCTGGATATTATCCTGTGCTTGACCTCCCTTGAGGTTGCAGTGAAGAGAAGGGCTGCTAGGAGCTTCTTGAGGATTTTGAAGGAGGCTTGGTCAAGGCTCTACTATTTTAGGTTGACTTGACTAGGGTGTGCATTCGGTGACCTGTGCTGGTTCTACGGACTATAGGGTAAGGGAATGCGACTTTAGCATGTGCCCTGTGGCAGTTTTTCTGGATAGAGAGTCTTGGCAGGACGCTAATAGACTTTTAAATGGCTACGCCATCTTTACAGATGGATCTAAGACCGAGGAGGACACTGGTGCGAGGCTATACCTTGCTGACAGTGACATTAAACTGTCCCTCAGACTCACGGATGAGTGCAGCGGTTTTCAGGCCGAGATCTAAAGCGCAGGCAGAGCGTGAACTTGGTGTGGTGTTGCATCTTCTTAACCGGTTTCTGTGACCCATATCAGGAGCTTAGATGGTCTTCGACTCCTCACCAAGATGTGTGTTATGAGTGTCCTAACACTCATAACCACTCTTTGCTGGTAATTACATGATGGCGAATTCTTTTCTATAATAGATCCCAAAGATATTCAATGGGATTAAGGTCAGCGATTGGGGTGTCTTTAAGCTGTTTTGGCACATCATATTGTACAAAAGCCAAAGTCTGATGATCTCCGCTGTATGTTTTGGATCGTTATCTTGCTGGAACCAGAACGACGTTGACAAATGAAGCTTTGCTACACTTTGTTTGAAATTTCTCTTTAAAATATACAGGTCCCATATTTATTTATTGCAGATTCGATAAATTCTAGCTGACCTTCACGGAAGCCGTCCCCACACCATAGCTTTACCACAACCATGCTTTACTGTACCAACCTGATTTTGTTTCTCAAGGGCAGTTTCTAGTTTATGTTACACAATTTTGCAGACCTACTCTCGTCTGAAAATAAAACTTGATTCCAAAGTTCAAGAGGTTTATTTATATAACTATGAGCAAATTCACTTTTGTTTGTTCACAGCAGATAAGAAGGTTTTGCTTCGCGCTACCTTGTCATTACATGCAGCTTTACGCAAAATTATTCTGCCGGTTTCGGCACAAATACTTTTTTAAACGGTTGCTGAATACTTTCAAAAAATTTTTATAGACGTAATGCGAAATTTCTCTCTGATAATTTATTGGACGTCCACACAGCGGCTAAAATGTTAAAATTCTGGTTTCTTTGAAGTTGTTGAATACGCGCTGGGCAGTCAAATATATTCTCTCAACAGTTTGGACGATTTTTCGTTTGCTTTTTCCTTCTTCCCACAACTTTATGATAATTTTTTCTTCCGTAGCAGTAATTTCTTAACCTTTGTTTTCCACGTCTAAAAATTTTAATACTCTATAATAACAATGTGGACCTGACCTTGATAATTTTTTTTTTATATAAGACCAGCACCCAGGGGATGGCCATACTCATGCAGTGCATTGTGCTGGTACTAGGAAAATAGGTTATTGGAAGGAGGACAGAGGGAGTAGTGTTTATGGACGTTAGATTTAAAATTACTCATGTCCTAAGTGGCAGGAAATATTTTCGCTGGAAGATTATTCCACAACCGAACAGTGCGACCAAAGAACGAATTCTCCCTATAATGCGTTGTGCGATTTACTTACTTTTCCTTAATTTCGTTAGAACACATTCCGTTATAGTACCGATAGAACAATGAAACACGCCACATTGCGACGGTGCTCCAATGAAGCGATAGAATTGGCTACCCTACCGTCATTGATGAGCATCTTCGCCCTCTCCTGTAAGCCGTTGAGAAGCTCCAAAATAGACTTTGAAGCACCGGCCCATACGTGAGAGTTGTATTCCATTTTGGGTCGGATATAGGTCTTGTAAATATTAAGGAGATCAGATGGGGTGAAGTATTTCTTGCTTCGTCTCAAAAAACCAAGGCACTTGAATGCTTCTTTCGACACTTGAAATATGTGATCATTCCAACGAACGTCACAGTAAATTCTCATGCTCAGAACATCAAGAGCATTTGATTCCTCAATATCCACATTACCCATTGACACAGATGACAGCAGATGATAGCACACCACCACGTCTGTGTGTTAAAAAACAAGATTGAGTCTTACGTGCATTAAAATCGACCCTGTTCGCACGACCCCACTCGGAGACCTTCACCAGGTCACTTGTGAGTGTGACGTTCATATTCATCCTTCTCGCCCCAACCACCAAACAAAATGTTGCTGTCATCCGCAAAAGACTAGATAGGATTAGAAGTGAGAAGAAGAAAGTCGTTAAGAAATATTAGAAAAAGAGTGGGAGAAAGAACGGACCCTTGCGGTACCCCTGAGTTTACCCTGAACTCGTCGGATGAGACTCCATCTATAATCACTCTTAAATGAAAGTGTTAAATGATCTTTTGTAACAATTAAAAAGAAATGTGAACAAAAATATGAAAAAAAGTCGTAAAAAGTAACGCTACTTTAATAACAAAACAGGTAAGCGCACATTTTTTGGTGGCTTGATTTAGGCAGATTTATGGTCTGCTATTAAAAAAAAGGAAAAAATCTGGATTTTTTTTGTGGTATTTGAACTAAAGAGCGTTAGGAAAAAATATGTGAAAGAAAAATTATTTTTATGAGTATTTTTTATTGGTATTTTCTAACGGTATTATATATTTCTAATGTGAACGCAGACTTTGTGGGCTATGTGTATATCACCAAATAACTGATGAAATCTTATCCATTTCGCCATCATTAGAATGGCAGGCAATTTTATTTAAAGAAACTTTCGAAAAAGAAAAATGCATTAGTTAGCTGCAAGAAAAAAAGTTTTTTAATAATATTTTTATTCTAAACTTCTGAGTTGAGGTGTTGTTTTTTTAATGTAAATGTTTTTTTTTATTTCTCATTTCTCAGCCTTAGTTTTTGCTAAAACAGAGCGTTTTTCTTAATATTTTTTATTACTGGTACTTTGTAAACAATATTAACATGACCATAAACATAATTAGTACAAAAGTTTACTTAATTATTCGTTTATTTTTTTTTGTTTTACTCATATCTACATACAAACATACATTCCCATACAAAAAACTCTTGAAATCTGCTACTGACGCTCTCTTTAATTTTTACACTTAATTGCTGAGCCTAAAACAATGATGATAACTTAGACCGAAATAAAATGCCACCATTTAAAGCATTGTAACAATTTTTAACAAAATTTGTTTTATAATCGCCTGTTATATACTACCGTGATCAAAAAGTTTCCGGAATAGCCCCCGTGTTGCAGCGCCATTGTTCCGATTTGAGTTTTTTTTCTTTAGTTGGTGCATCTGTTATTGATATTCGCACTAAATCTTAGCGTCATAGCTTGACATTTGCAAAAGCTACGTAACGAAGAGTATATCTGTTACTATTTGTGTTGGCAACTGTTTACAACTTTAGATACGGCTGCTGACACGCGTTCCCCGTAATGGTTTTGTAACTCGATTGAATAGGTAGAAGTCATAGGGAGCCAAATAAGGTAAATTCGGTGGCTGTTGAATAATATTTGTTGCTGTTTTCGTCAAAAAATTTCGAATAATGATGGCACTGTGAGACGAGTTTTCTGCCCGCAATTCTGGTTTCTTTCGGTGAATGGCTTTACGCAATTCACGTCTTATAACGCTCAAATAATACTATTACGTTTTAACATTTTTGAAACGTTTGAGTTCGTTTAAATTGTCTTTAAAATAAAATCGATACCGTGTTATTTTGTTGTTTTACTGTTATATTTTTAGTTACTACACAACAACTTAATATTCGCTTAAAAAACACTTTTATTTCCGCTTTAATACGTCTTTATCTTACGATAGCCAAACGATAACTAACTCACATGTAGGTAAAACAGCCCTTTATATACCTAATTGCCTGCATTTTAGAAGGTTCAGGATATATCGACCACATTCTATTTTTATATCCGCTAATTTAAATGTAACGTTAAGATATTCAATGTACAATGCAGTGTTGTATTTTTATTTACGTAACAATACTTTTCGTTTACCATCTGGCATAAATTCATGATGCACTACACTGTTGTAATCCATGTAAACCATAAGCATTGCCTTCATTTTTGACTTTTGCGACCTCAACACAGTCAAAACTGTATAAAATCGCCAACACACATACTAAAAGATTCACTCTTGCCTACGTAGCTTTTGCAAATGTCAAGCTATGACGCCCAATAACAGATATACCAACTTAATAAATATTTTCTTAAGCAATTTTTTCTGTAGTGTTTAAGCTTAAATAGATTTTCCTTTATTTGTTCATTATTTAATAAATAAACCATTAATAGCTTTATTAAGCGAATTTATATTAAATCTCTTATGGTTTGATAATAATACGTAATTTGTAATCATTACAATTAGTGTTGACAATACTGTTGGAAAAAGGAAACAAACAAATGCTTACATACTTCTGCAGACTAAAGCAATAACAACAAATAAATGTTTTTGTTTCGACGCATTAAAAACAAAATTGTACTTTTACAAAACGGCGACGACATATTGTTTTAATGGCCTACCCACTTATCTACCAATACAGCTTAATAAATGCAAAAACAAAGTAGCAACAGAAAGAGAAAGCGGCATGTTGTGTTTTGTTGTAATTAATATTTGTTGTTGTTAAATCAACAACAAATAAAATATTATTAATGTTTGCAAACAAATTTCCAAAAACTTGAGCCTAATAAAGCCACAACAGAAACAGAATCGTTTGCGGGGGGATAACAAAATAAGTCTAAGGTAGAAACTTAAAAAGAGGAGACAGAATGAGAGAAAATAAAAGAACAATCAGCTAATCATCATAATATGAAAATTAATGTAAAACTTACAATGCAAGGAGTATGTAAAAGTGAATAAATCTTTAAACAGTGAAGGCAAACATAATGAGGCAAACATATTTAAAATAAAATCGAAATTAGTTTGATTTTTTATGGCTTTAATCCAGTTTACTTCTGGCAATGATGACAAACATCACACGAAAGTGCCACTTATTGTCAACGGCAACTTTCAGTACGAGTAAGTATCATCATCACCGCGTACAAGCCGATAACTCTACTTCTCTTAACAGTCTCGAAGACAGTAGAGGCTCTCCTCCTTCACCAGGTGATAAGACTACTACCTGTAATTCGCCATCAACATGAGTTGGGTAGTACGCACAGCATCACCTCAACTTTAACTGACTTTACTGCTCAAGTCTCTCAAGGCTCAAATCAGCAGAGGGCTTGTGAAAGTACTCTCCTTATGGATCACGACCTATCGAAGGCGTTTGACACCGTAAGCCACCCAAGTTTTTTAAAGGACATTCTGTACTCCTTAAAGCCTTAACACATGAAGAGATGTATAGCAAACTGTCTGAGTGGTGGGCAATCGCACATAGAACACTCGCGGCTGTTATCCTCTTCCAGCTGACACGACTACTATCAGCAGCTCATCATTAGCATGGCTTCCGTAAGATGCACAGCATCGCCTTAGCTTTAACCGCTGTTACTACTCAGATATCTCAGAGCTTAAATCAGCAGAAGCCTTATACAACTATTCTCATTATAGCTTTCGACGTATCGAAAGCAGTTGACACACCGTAGGTCACCCAATTTCCTTTAAGGACATCCGAAAGCTCATAATGCCTTAACACATGAAGATATGTATGCAAACTGATCGCACATAGACACTCGAGGCTGCTGTCCCATTCCAGCTGACACGACTACTATCAGCAGCTCACCATTAGCATGGCTTCCGTAAGATGAACAGCACCACCTTAACTTTAGCCGCTGTTCCTACTCAGATATCTCAGAGCTTATATCAGCAGAAGCCTTGTAAAGGTACTTTCCTTATAGCTTGCAGTTGACACCGTAAGTCATCCAATTTCCTTTAAGGCCATCCGAAAGTCCATAATGCCTTAACGCCTGAACAAAGGGATAGCAAACTAACTGAGTGCATGCTAATCGTACGTTGAGTTGAGAGACCAATGCTCCAAGCTACGTAAAATTATACAGCGGTTTCCTCAGGGCGGTGTCTTTTCGCCTCTCTAAGCTACAAGCCGCTTCACAGGATATGAATATTGTTAAATTTTTACCTTTTTAAAAACGTTTAATAATGAGTTCGTAGATTGCAGGTAAAATTAAAATAAATTTTATATTGGTTCTTAATTAAATTATTCCTTATCAACACAATTTTGTGTTCCACTGCTGGTAACCTTTTCACAAGCAACAACAGATACTCCAAATTACTCTCTGTTTATAATTATGCAATCATTGACCTTTTCAGAGTTTATCACACTAAACTCTCTTCACACTAAATCTACTACATTTACTCTTTACTCTGAGTTTACACTAATAAACTCTCTTTACGCTGAGCTTTTGTCCGATAAATGCTACTCGCTGAGTTTACACCAAATAAACTCTCAACATGCTGAGCTTATGTCCAATAAACTCTACTCTCTGAGTTTACACGAAATAAACTGAGGGCAGTCCGCATCGATATGCTTTTTAAATGGCTGAGTAAATGACATTTCGAATGCTCTCGACCTTCTCATTGTTTCGGGTATGATCTTCTTATTTACATTTCTTTCTATTCAGTTCTTATGAAGCCATCCGATGAAAATCGGCTTGTTTGTTGTGGTTCTTGTTCTGTTGTTGTTGTTGTTTCTTATTTGTTTCGTTGTCTACTTGATTTTTTGTTGTAGTCTATTTTTATTTGTAAACAAGCACGAATAGTTTTTTTTCTCTTAAGACCAGGGGATAACCCCTACTCATGCAGTGCATTGTGCTGGTACTATGAAAATAGGTTAATGGAAGAAGGATAGACAGAGTAGTGTCTGACATTCGATTTAAATATGCTCATGTCGTAAGTGGTAGTAAAGACATTCGCAGGAAGACTGTTCCATATACGGACAGTGCGACCAAAGAACGATCACTGGACAATCAACTACAAAGAGATGAAGCACGAGTAGTTTTGTACCTTTTGTTTATTTATTTTAGCGATATAATAAACAATAGGGGTTTCCAAACTTAATATTCGTAACAATATATTATCATATACGGACGATTGTGCCCTTATAGCTACAGGTCGACCTATGTGGTAAGGTGAATTGTTATCTCAGCAATTTTCACATTGCACATAACCTGCAATTACATCTAACGAAGATGTCAGCAACACTAAATATCACATGGACCTAAGAGGTTGGTCCACATTTAGGCATCGAAGTAAACGGAGTTCAAATTCTGACTGTAAACTACCCGAGAATACTAGGGGCGACATTCGATAGCTTCTTCGCTTCATCAGGGCATGCCACTGCAGTCGCCCACACAATGCGATGTAGGAATAAAGTCTTTAAAGCACTAGGCGGTAGTACTTGACGATCGTTGAAGGAAACTTGGGTATCTATAAGACAATTGGCCGGTAAATTATTAATTACGCTGCTCTAGTTTAGTCCCCTTCGATGAGTGAGGCGCAGTGAAGGAATACTCAGCGTTGCCAAAATCTAGCCCTCAGGATCGTAACATGCTAGCAAATCTTGCAAATCTCAATTAAATAAGTCTTCTGGGCCGGATGGCCTGCTCCTCCATTAGCCAATCTTTTCAGTACTTCATATCGCGCCGATATATTTTCATATTTTCACCACCTTGTGAGGTGTTTAGAGTCCAACGATTTGTTAAGCGTTCGCCAGTGGGTACAGGCTCTCCAAAGGTCGTATTAGTGGCGACCTGCTGGCAGTAACCTCCGAGAGATAGAATTAATCAATTCATGGGTTTAGGTGAGAGCAAAGTAGTTGCTCTGGATATTTTCAAGGAGTTTGATAGAGTTTGACATAAGGTCTAACGCCGAAACTTTCTACTTTTAATGTCGGTAGTCACTTCTCTCGATTTATATCGAGCTTTCTCAGAAATAATTATATAAGAGTGATTATAATGGCATCTCATTGAATGAGATCAGGATAAATTTATTGGTACTGCAAGGCTCTGTTCTTTCTCCCACTTTTTTTTAACGACTTTCTTCATTTCATTTCCAATGCTGTCTACTCTTTCGCGTATGAGAGCAATATTTGTCATTTATATTCTTTTGATCGTAAGCTGAGTCTCTTGGAGATTGGGGTCAATAGGCGGAGTATGAACGACCTAACCGACCTGACGAGAATCTCTGAGTAGGGTAGTGCGAACAGATCAAATGCTCGAAAGACCAAATATTGTTTTCTGCCACACAGATGTGGTGGTGTGGTATCCTCTGTGACCATGAGTAATGTAAATATTGAGAAGTCAGATGCTCTCGATGTTCTTGGCATGAGAATTCATTGTGATGTTCGTTAGAACGATCACATATTTCGAGTGTCGGAAGAAGCATTCAAGTGACTCGATTTTAAAGACGGTATAAGAAATACCTAATTTATCTGATCTCCCCTTAATATTTACAAGATCTATATCCGTTGGACTCAAACGGAAAGAACAGGCTGCCTACAAATTACTTAATCTTTATGGGGAAACAAAGGTTTTGCCGGTCAAGCAACACGACATCATGCTCAAGAAGCTGTTCCTTCTGGGATGTCAACGGAGGAATCATCTAAACTATAACATTGGTTTGGTTTGATTTCAGGACGAGTAACCATCCATAGACCAAATGGTCCATTGTGATCGTCCTGTGCAGAAACCTATATGATCGAAGAGAAGAATAACAAATACAACAAAGAAAGTTAAGAAAAAACTAAAAAAAGCTAAGTACACTGTAACATTACGCAGTTGGAATCTCCCCCGAGGCATGTTAGACGTGACCTCACATGTGTGGAATAAACATACGGAGACAAGTACATGACACTTTAGATCGAAACTCAAGCACGGCAGCTTTAAATGATATTCATAGGGACACCACCAACACCAAAATTGCAGGTTATCGAATGAACGTTGTATTAGGAAGCCGCACTCCTTTGAGATGTTAATGTTGATGGATAATAAGAGTTATTCTGGATCAATTGAGGCCTAATGCCTACCGGTCCCAAACGTGAGTTCTGCTTGCGGTCAGGGTCCTTATGGCACCCCTCAGCCAGCCCTACTCTACTAGGTCCTCTTGATGTAGACAAGTTCTTGCTTTGGATGCTATTCGTTCATAAAAACATGTTTTCTTAACATCAATAAATCGTTTGCGTCCTTATTTGGATATCCATGTAGATTAAGATATATGTACATATGTATGTATATAAAATCGGATATGATCTAGCTATTACAACAACAAAAAACATCACTTAGCAAGGTAAGGAGTAGTGTTGCAGTAAACTAATAATCTACTTAGCTTGAAAATCAACCGATTAGTGGAACTGAAACCAGGCAATGGATGCTTTATGGAAAACCAAATGCTCCTAGGAGGAGGAGAAGGAGAAAAAAAAATTGCCCTTATAGTTGCCCAACACTGTACGAGTAAGTTAAGCAATTAAAATAAAAACAGAACAATAAAACTGACTTAATATTTTCTCGCACTCCCTCTCTTTATCTCCCTCTCTCTATTTGTTTTAAGTACAAGTGAGTGGCAGGGTTGCAAAAGTTGGTACAATTGTACTTTTTGTGGTACAATTTCAGACTCAAAAGTACAATGGTATACCAATTACATATTCGGTACAATTTATGAACTTTTTCAGTTTATTTTTTTGAACGGAATTTCCCTAGTTTATCGTTTAATTGATTTACAGTGGCAACTCATCATTTGTGATTTAGTTTTTGGATTTGCCTGTTGGCACAATTGTACATTTTTTAGCACTTTTGTAAGTCCAAAGTACAATAGCACTATTTCAAAATTCCACATTCGTTTTAAAGTATAATAAAACCCAAAGAAAGAAAGACACTACTCGTATATCGACTGTCTCCAATCTAATCCAAAGAATTTGCTGAAGTTATCTAATTCGTGCTACTACAATTTACAAAAAGAGTAAACAAGCAAAAAGAGTATCATATATATTATTCCTAAAGCACTTTTTTTGTCGGTTGCAAATATCTTCCGTATTACTGCATCAAAATTTATGATTGATGATTAATTTTAAAGATAAATTTCCACTCTAATGACGAAAAGTAGTGAAAAGTTTTGAAGTTAAAGTTATTGTTACATAAAATACATTTTAAAGCTTCAAGGTTCACAGTTTTCTATATTACATATTTTGTAGTTGCAGTGTTTATTTTTTCAAGTGTACTAACTAACACAGGATTGTTTAATATATAGTGTCAAGTGATATCAAACTTCAACTGTTACAGAGACTTCAAGAAAACAGACACATAAATAATATATAAACTAAGTGTCTTTTAAAGTAGAATAAGTAATTGTTTTTAAATGGGGCTTTCTATCATTACCATTGTCGTTTGCACACATATAATGACTCAAATATGTTTTTTTTTGTCGGTTACTCACTAATAGAAATTGCCGGTAATGCAGTATTTGATTTATCAAGTGTATTAATTCAGGGTTGTTTAATATATAGTGTCAGGTGATGTTTAACTTTAACATTTTTAATGCTTTCAAGAAATAAGTGCACAAATAATGTAAAAACAACGTATTATTTAAATTAAAATTATTTTTATTATTTTTTAAAGGTGATTTTGACGGTTGCAAACAACTTCTTTACTACTGCATATAGTCAACATTGTTGTGTTTGTTTTATTAAGAGTAGTAATACTGAGTCGTTCCATATATAGGGTCAGATAATGTCAAATTTTATACGCGTTGCATGGACTGAAATTGCAACTAATCTTCTACCAGGAGATAAAAGAGATCAGAAAAATAATTCTGTTCCGTAGTGATTTTCACCAGGTGTTACCCGTTGTAAGAAACGCTAACAGAACAACCATTGTTTAAAAGATGGCGAAAAGAAGACCTTTTGGTCTTACGTTAAATCCGTAAGTTGACTCAAAATTTGAGATCGAACGATCTTTCTTTTTGAAATTGGTTTCTTAAATTAAGTAACGGTGACTTAAAACGTACAACATGTCACAATAATGAAGCATTTGAAGTGCGGAAAAACATAATTGTACTTCTGATACACTTATTATGTCTCCCAATTTTACTCAACGTCAAATTTGTGTCTAAAAATCGATGCTTATACAAAAATTAAATAACATGTTATTTCTAATTGTTTAGTTAGAGAGCAAAAGATTTATTTTAGTTCTGATACTGTTAAACAGGAAAAAACAGACAATACTCAGTTGTACACAACAGAATTATTAAATACACTAAATCCACTGGCTTACCATCTCACAAATTAATTTTAAAGCATTATACAGTCATGATGTTAATCAGAAATCTTAATGCTATACAGGGATTAATAAATTATACGAAGTTAATCATAACACACTTGAGTGAGTACGTTATCCCTGCAAAAATTATTTTTTCCGATAAAACTGTAGACCTTCTGATACAACTGTCTTTTCGGATGATAGAAAAAAAATTTCTATAAAAGTTGCCTTCGTTGACTATTAACAAAGCATAAGGCCAAGCTCTTTAAAATGCAGGATTGTATTTAATAGCTTTCATCATAGACAGTTATATGAAGATTTTATAGGTATTTTTGTTTCTGTTAAAGATTCGTACGAGCAAAAATTAAACGTTAATCACATCATAACCTCAAAAATTATTTTTCAACAAATTTCATGATATTATTTAATAAGAAATATGAATTAATATCATATAAAAACGATTGAATTTGTTACTTTTTTTCTAATAAAATATATTGAAGTCACTTCCTTACTTACTTATGTTACAAAAATTACGACTAATAGTGCGAAATACTCGCACGGGTCATCTATTCATAAATAATGCTGGTAGATTTAGTTCTCATCAACTAAGAGCCCTCTGTCTACCTTTTGAAATTATGCATTAAAATTATTAAGTTTATTTACACTGCTTAGAACAAATAGTTTGCAGTGCCCTTTGGTTAAGTTTTTTTATATAAATATGTATGTATGTAGGTATAAAATAAAATTAAAGAAAAATAAATAAAAAAACTTTGCACAAGCGAATTGCAAAAAGTACACTTTTTTATGAAAGTTGGTACAATTTGAAAATCTTATTTTTCATCCCTGGTGTGTGCATTTGCTTTCTCTTGCCTTTTTTATAAATTTGCCGAAAATGAGAGCATATTTGTGATTATTACTATTATTATTGTTGTTGTTTTTTATTTTTAGTATGATGGAGAGGCAAAATAAACATTCCATGGAGGGCATTAAAATTTTATTTTGTTGATTTTTGTGTGAATGTAACGGTATTTTTGTAATATAGGTAGTTGTTGTTACTGTTGCCATTTATTATTGTTTTTATTTTATGTGTTCTCAGCAACAGGTAGTTTTTCTTTTAATGAGTTTAAGCATATTTGTAGGCGTTAAATTGTGTAAAAAGAAAATAAGAGAAACATACTTATTTAATAAAGAAAACACTATTTTAAAGGCGATTTCTATGCTTACTTCTATACTTTTCTTACGCAATTTATATATTTTGGTAGAAGTTATTAATGGAAATTGCACTAATTTTGCAATTTTATTAATTTTTTAATATTTAGTTCGTAAAAAATAGTATAAATTGTGTTTAGATAGCAAGTGCAGGAAAATGAGTTAAACAGTTATATTTTAAATTTTATTATTTCAAAAACCATTTTAGGAATTTTAATCTATTTTTCCCTTCCATTTGTAACTTATGCAATAGAAAGAACAATTTTTTTTTAATGAATGCAACGTACTTTTGCATTTGTGTGTGTGTTTTTTGCCATTCGATTTAATAAAATCTCCCCCAAACTTTATGTTTGTGTGTGCTATTGACATGTTCTGGGAAGAACAAATTGTATCTGCTGCTAAAACGTGATCAAATTATGTGCAATTTCTTATATCTTTTTTCTGTTTATTTAGCCCTTGAGTTGTTGGAGTTATAGCAAAAGAAAAAAAAATTCCACAAAAAATAAACAGACTTAAGGCAAGAAAAACTTACCAAAAAAAAAAAAAAAAACTCTGAAAATCGTTATAAAACCGTCTAAGAATGCTTTAGAGTATTTTTTATTTTTCTCTATTTGCAACAGTACTTTCATTGCAGGCACATGAGCAGATTATTAGAAGCAAATTAAGGTCAAAACTAAGGCATGCAGATAAAGTTTAAAAAACTCCTTTTTTTTTGTTAAAAAGGCACTCTACAGTAAAACAAATTTTTGAACAAATTTAAAGCATACTTTTTGTTATTTAAAACAGTTAAATAAAAATGTATAGCCTATTTTTAGGGATTCTTAATGTTTTGTGAAACTTCTTTTTTTTACTATATGTAGGGGTTATAAGAAATTCGTTTAAGACTGTTAAAAAAAACTAAAATTTAATTCTTAAAACTGTCTTTTAAAAAATCTACTTTTAGGCGCTTTTAAATTAAAATGTCTTATTTTCTTTGGCCTTTATCTTTAGAAACATTTGTGATGTATCTCTTCATCTTATACGTTCATTTTGGCATGAAATTTCCATATAATGAGCATTTAATTTCCAAAAGATGCCCCTTTACTCATGCTCCCCTTCATAGCTAAACAAATTAGTGAATACATTATACACATACCACAACATATGCATTAATTTCGTACAAACAATTCACTCCCAAGGGTATGCCATGAATTGGCAATAAGCCAATCATGTGTTATTGTATGCGTTCGTTGGTTTTTATACCCTACACTAGTGTTTTGTGTTTGCTTTAAAAATCTGCTTGATTTAAATTTGACCATTTGTACCATATTTGCTAAAAATTGGTTCACACTAAATCCGAGCTGCCATACAAAATTTTTATTTACACCAAATTGAGTGAACAGAGTTTTCCGTGGATTTTTCTTTCAGTAAAGAAAATTTATTGGAAATCGATCAATAACTGACCCTATCTGTTACACATGTTTAAACCAAATATGTAATCTCTTTAGCAGGCAATTTTGATGAAAGACATTCAATCTGAAATTTTGCAACTGCTGTAATACCACGAACCAATTATTTAAAAAAATTACATTTAAGTGCAGGGTATCACATAAACGAGCTTGCTGTATACCTTTTTTATAGGAGTAGAATGAGTCTCTTAAATAAACGAGGTTTGTTCAAATAATAGAATTTCCTGTATAAGTTTTTTTTAAATATTTGCCTATCACTTACTCTTTTTTCCCTTTAAAAGTAGTTCCCCTCAGCTGTCAGATATCTGGCTTCAAAGATGAGGCACACTTATAGCATTATACGACGGCGGATTGATATTGAAGCTACCTAAGTAGGAAACCATTCAAAAACCATTCATTTCTCAACATAGTCTCCTTTTTGCTCAATAAACTTAGTAAGACGATTTTCCAACTTTTTTATACCATCTGAATAATACGATTTTGGGAACTCCTCAAAATACGCATTAGTTTCGGTAATTACTTCTTCGTTTGAAATGAATCTTTTTCCTGCGAGCCATTTTTTCAAGTTTGGAAACAGGAAAAAGTCAGTAGGGGCTAAATCTGGACTATAAGGTGGATGATCAACCAATTCGAATTGAATTTCTCGTAGTATTAGCATCGTATCTAATGCTGTGTGAACCGGTGTGTTGTCTTGAAGAAAGAGCACTTTTTTCTTGTTTAAATGTGGTCGTTTTTCCTTGATTGCATCAACCAGTTGATCGAATAATGCGCGATAATACTCTCCTGTGATTGTGGATCTCTTTTCAAGATAATCGATGAGCAATATTCCGTGTGCATCCCAAAATACAGTGGCCATAACCTTGCCAGCCGATTTCGCTGTCTTCGCCTTCTTCGGAGCACTTCCACCAGCTTCCACCCATTGCTTCGATTGATTTTTGGTTTCAGGTGTGTAGTGGTGGACCCACGTTTCATCAACAGTTATTAATCTACGCCAAAAATCAGCATGATTATGCTTTATCATGTCCAAACACCGCTGTGAAGTGATCTGTCGAACTCGTTTTTGTTCAACACTGGGCAAACGCGGCACCCATCTTGCCGATAGCTTTTTCATATGCAAATGTTCATGCAAAATGTTGAACACACGTTCATAGGATATGTTTACCATTTCAAAAATCTCACGGATTTTGAAATTCTTGATATTTTCTTCAGTAACCACCTCTTTTGGCCTTCCTGTTGATGGTATTGTTGCAGTGCTTGTTCGGCCCCGTTTAAATTCAGCAATCCAATATTTTACCATATAGTCTGACGGAGCAATTCGCCGTAAGGTTTATCAAGCTTTTCTTTTGTCTCTTTCGCCGTTTTGCCTTTCAAATAATAGTGTTTAATCACTACACGATATTCCTTTTTTCCAATTTCCAAGAAACACAAAAGTTGCTTAGTTCAAACGACTACAACAAATAAACTAATCGCTGAATTTGGCTAAAATTTTAACAGCTGACGTTTAACAGATCGCAATTTCTAAGAAAGAAAAAGTTTTTGTGTTTGTGCTGCCATCTAGCGCTAGGTAGCTTCAATGTCAATCCGCCCTCGTATATCTATTTATTTCCCATCGATCCTATCAGGAGCAAGGGGCTTCAACAAATCGCGTGGATTATCGCCTTTAGGTTAGGTAAGGTTATAGGACGAATAGCCATCTGATCCTAAACTCATCGGAATCCAATCAATTTACATGCCACAACCAGTTAAGACCTATGGCAAACCAAAAGATCAGCACGCGGGAGGGAGGTTAGAATTTGGACCATAGATTCGCTTAAGAGTCGATGTCTTGAAAGCCTGAGACAATGGCACAGTAGGTGTTCGATCGTCTCTAATTCTTTCTCATCTGCAGCCTACAGTAACCGATATCAGTATTCGCCCATCTACAAGTCATCAAACGGGTTCCGTAATGACTTTTAATAACACCCGTATTCAGTCTTAGTTTTGCCTTACCTATTAAGAGAAGAGAAGAGAAGACGTCCTACAACTCGAAATAATCGGCCGTATGGACCTAGAGACTCTACAACTTGGTTCCTTATTCCAGATTTGACCAGCCTTTCCAAAGAAGAACCCCTCAATAGCGGCAGAACGAAGTTTTTAGTCTGCTGAACAGCCGTATCAGAACCACGGCGAGCTAATTAATCAGCCATTTTATTACCAGCGACCCGTTACCCAGCAATGTTTATTAATCTTCTGCAGCTTGCACTAGACTAGTTTGCAGTCCACAACGACTTTGGTTTAACCTGTTCGAGCACGATCTATGTGCCTTAAGAGCCGCCTGACTATCCATAAAAATAGTCAAGGGACCGTCAACGCTCCCAAACTCAACCTCGATCTTCTCCACAGCTTTGCTAATTGCAAAAACTTCCATCTGGAAGATACAGCGCTCGTCGCTCAGCCTATAAGAATGCCTAGGGTCAAGTTGCTCGCATTAGACGCCAGTGCCTGCCTTAAATAAGTCTGTAAGAAAGGCCAACTGCAATTCATTTATGCTTGGTATCACCATATTTACAGACTCAAAACTCGTAGTCGGCAGGACATAATCACTGGAGAATTAGTCGTTCCGAAACTTAATTCCAGGCAACGCAAAACACGCACATGTTCATAATCAGCATCCTGCTAAAGAACCGGCGATCTCAGCCGTATGGTACTTGCTGCCTGAAGATGAATTAGAGCATCATATTCAGAGCTGCCATTAATAAAATTAATAAAATAATACCTTTAATATAATAAAATGGGTCGCACCACAGTTCTGTACAACCAATGTATAACATGCGGCTTCACATCCCAATTCTTTTCAATTGAATTCTTGAGGTAACAGAGTGCTATCAAACCCCATTACATATGCGCCTTGATGGTTTTCTTCTAGTTCAACCGAAGGTCGAGGATGACACCTTGGTATTTCGCCTTTAAGGAAAGAGCCAACGTCACTCCATCCAAAACTGATCGTAGGGAGTGACTTTACGCTTCCTAGTAAAAATAACAAGCTCTGTCTTCGCTGGGTTAACGCCATCAGTACTGCGAAGCGAACAGCGTAACAGTCACTTTAAAATACCCACCATTGATTCCGATAACGTGGGTAAAAATTTAACATCCACAAGCAGAACTGCGTCATCAGCATAGGCATTCACCTTGGTACCCAAGTGATCGAATTCTGTGCCATCGTCTTTATTTCTCGTTAGGACTTGCCGATTGTTGTCAAGTGTCTTCTATCTGTTTTCTTCTTCCACTGCCCTGTAGGTTCCGTTATATGTGGTTGCGTGTGATTACATTTTGTGTACTTCTAAGAGTGTGCGCAATCCATCGCCATTTCCGTCTCCTAATCATCGTGACTATAAGTTGATGGTTGGATTGCACCCACAGTATGCTAATGGATATGATCTTTGCCTAAAAGATCTGTAGAATACTTCGGAGATACTAAGTAACAAACACTTGCATCTTCTGAGTGTCTCGCAGAGCTGCGTTCCATGTTTCGCAAGCATAGAGTAGGGTGGACTTTTCATCTGTCTTAAAGATGTTAAATTTAACAAGTTGCGAAAGGAAGCTTATGTTTCATACGGTTCTTGATGTCTTGACCAGATAAACCAGTTTTTGATATTATACTACTAAGATTGGAAAACAGGTTATCATCCTCTATCTGGTTGTCGCTAATGGTGAACAAATCTTTACCTGTGGTTTAGGGCCTAGAACAGTCTTTGAGCTCTAGTTGCAAGTCTGGATGATGATGTTCCATGACCATTCTCTCGAGTTGCTAAGCTGCTATTGAAAGGAGATGGCATACTGACTTGTTATTGCTAGGTCTTACAAACGCTGGAGATTGTATTTTTCCCCAGCATCCATCTCACAGCGGCTGTATTTATTTTTCAAATGAAAATTAAAGTTTTGCCTTGGATTGCGTTTACTTGATGTCTACTTTTTTTTGATTAAGTAGAAAAAATGATATCAGGCCGCCTCTAGAATTGATGACCATAAGGAATTTTTCACCACTCTTGCCAGAATTTCCTGCTACATGTTCCCGCATTCTTGCTGGATATTTTCTTGTCTGAGGCTTGTTCATAAAGACTCGTGACTTCAAGAAACCCTACAAAGCCAAAAATAAACGATCTTTTCGGGCGAAACGAGAAATTAGGTCACACCGAAATGGAGCCAAGAATTTCGGTTGTAGGTAGTAGTATGCGTATAGAGTAGTATGCGCTACTGCTATATCTTGTCGCGACCACTTGAATTCCAGTCCTTATACATCCAGTTGAAGTCATTTAGCCTAGTCCTGTAGCGCTCACAGTTTTCCCGAAATATTTTTAGCAGCATGGCTGGGACTTGGCAGCATCTTGTGTTGTAACATATTCTTCTAGGCGAGCAGATACACTACGTAGTGTTTGCCCAACTGGTGTTGAACGATCGGGAAATCTACGTTTAAATTCGATCATCATCAATACCACTGACAAATTATTACGCATTATCATTATGACCATATGGAGCAGGCACTTTTGCAGGACACTGCGACCCATGGAGTCTATTGTGGACTTTCTGGTCTTCTGCCTTCTTAATGTACACCTGCAGATCTAAAACCATAATGCTGGATATGTTACCCAGTGAGATCTAAACTTTTTCGCCAACACCTGTCAAGAACCCCACATTCACACAGTATGTGTTCCGCTGTCTCTGATGCCTGTAAGCACAGTTTACACACATCCACATCTGTAACCGCTATCTTCTTTAGATGCGCTCTTAGTCCACAATGACCCGTAAAAAACTTCGTTAGTAATCTCAAGTTCGACCTGGCATACTTGGGAACCTCAGAGCGGCACTTGAATTGCGAACTGATTGCCGCCCTAAGGAGACGAAGCCGTTTTAGAGAATTCCAGTGTTCCAAGCATCTGGCAATTTCCCAATCCTTGGTTAGATTGAGGATGGTAGTAAGTGCTGCTGTACAGTAAGGTTCCGGAACAAAATAGGGATTTATTTCGCATTCAGGTTTTAACAACGTTTTGTGTCAATTTACTTCACAAATATTAAAGCTGTACTCATATCTACCGCTATTTGCAAAGAGTATGGCATTTTCCGATAGGGTATGGACTTTTGCACCACATTGTACTGGCATTCATCACCGTTTGGGTTCTGCGCAGCAGCCACAGTCATTAGTGCAATGAATTGTGAACAAAAGTCTTACGCAAGTGTAACAGCATGAGGTAAAAAAAGAAACTTGAAACAATATCTAGAAAATATTCACCTTAAAAGATTCACCATAGTTTTCTAACAAACCTCTTATAGGGCCACACAAGGATACCACCTTTGTGTAATATAGTACGTATATCGGGTAGTTTTATTTAATTTTTTGTGTGTACGAGTAGTATTTTGAGAATTCTTTGTCGTCGCTTTTGTTGGTCTTCTTAATAGTAAAAGAAACTGGAAGATTGTGTGTTGGTATACGATTTGAAAGTGGGCTAAAAAGATATATATTTCTTTCATGTTGAACTACACATAAATCAGGCGACTGCTATTTAATTGAATTAAATTTAGGCTCGCGAATTTGCTTCTCTTGGCTTCTTTACAAGCAACTAAAATTTTATCAAAAAAAAGAAAGATATTTAAAAATGTTCTACATATTGCGAATGCTCGTAAGATTTCTTTTCAAGAGCACGAGAACTTTATGTTGTATGCGAGTTTTATTTTTAAAGCCAGAAATATGCTCTACAAAACGTGTTTTATGCGCATAAAATATGCAGTAAAAATCCAAAAATATGATCAAAACATTAAAAAAAAATCCAAATTAAAAACAAAAAACAAAAATTTTTTCCTTGTTTACAAAATAAAAGGTTTGTTCATCAATTCCATATATTTTGAATATAAAGGGTCCGCCAAATAATTCTTTTTTGTTGAAAATGATATAAAAAAACTGCTGAATATTTGCTTAAATTTCTTTTTTTATTTGAAAGTACAATTCTTCCGGTTAGTAATGGAAAATAATTTCATTCAAATGGCTGCCTCGGCTGGCCATACAGTAGCCTACACGATCGGTCCAAGTTTTAAGCACATTATCGATTGTGTGCAGCTATATTTCACCAATGGCTTCACGAATATTGTCCTTTAAGGTGTCAATTGTCTTTGGCTTGTTGGCGTAACACTTATTTTTGACGGCACCCCACAAAAGCCAACGGTGTCAAATCGCAGCTCCGAGGTGGCCAAGCGACACCAGCTCTGCGGCTGATAATGCGATCTTCAAAAACAGGGCGCAAAACGTCGAGTGTAGCCTTCGGTTTTATTGGGTTACCCAGTGAGTTGCCAAACCTGTTTAATATGGCATATTGCTCAACTAATATGAGGCAGTTTTTTTTAAAATAAATTCTCATTAGAGCCGAAATATGCAGTAATAAAAGTCACTTAAAATTTTGTCATTTTTTAGTTCGTCTATTATATTTTCAATAATGATACTCCACGCAGAGATTAATGCGCTTAAAACTATTAAGTTCTTTTTATATTTCTAAACGTAAAGGGTCCGCCATCTAACGTTTTTTCAACTAGTGCTTATTTCGTGAACGGTAACACTTAGCTCATGTCTGATTTAACAGATAATTAGTTTTATACTTCCGCTGAACGAATATGGTTGTGTATACGCTTGAACAACGCTAGAAATTTGGGCCTGCGATCAACTTACAGAAGATGCCGATTTTGCCAAAAAAAAAAATCATCTTTTCAGGTGAAGCTCATTTTGATCTTGGCGGGTATGTAAACAAGCAAAATTGTCGCATTTGGGGCACAGAAAACCCTCACGCATACATTGAAAAGCCGATACACCTAAGATGAGTCACTGTTTAGTGCGGATTTTGGTCCAGAGGCATAATTGGACCATTTTTCTTCGAAAATGAGCAAGGAGTGGCCGTTACAGTCAATGGCGATCGTTATCGGGCCATGTTGAACGAATTTTTGTTCACAAAAATTGAAGAGGAGGATATCAGCCACATTTGGTTTCAACAGGACGGCGCTACGTGCCACACAGCCGAAGCTACACTCGATATTTTGCGCCCTGTTTTTGAAGATCGCATTATCAGCCGCAGAGCTGATGTCGTTTAGCCACCTCGGAGCTCCGATTTGACACCGTTGGACTATTATTTGTGGGGTGCCGTCAAATATAAGTGTTACGCCAACAAGGCAGAAACAATTGACGCTTTAAAGGACAATATTCGTGAAGCCATTGGTGAAATACAGCTGCACACAATCGATAATGTGCTTAAAAATTGGACCGATCTTGTAAGCTACTGCATGGCCAGCTGACGCAGCCATTTGAATGAAAGAAATTTGCGAAAATATTCAGTAGTTTTTTTTATAGCAGTTTCTGAAAAAAAGTTTATTTGGCGGACCCTAGTAATTAATATGGCCGCAAGACAAACTCCCCAACGAGATATAAATTTCGTTTTCAAGAAAACTTTCTTTACATTTGCCATAGCTTTGATTAGATTTTCGCATTGATATTCAAGACGTAAGCATAAGTGATGCAGTGCGTGAGAAATGCAAGTAAGATGTGTTAGTTTATGTAAGACACCATAATGGCTTTGGCATCTTTTTTCTTGTACTTGCTTTTGTGCAAAACAACTGCGTTGATTAAGAATTTTTGGCCTGATGTTTCTTGTCACAATGCAGAACTCCTATAATAATATTTGCGAAATATTTTCCGGTGACATCAGTTTTTTCGTCTTCTGAAATCCATATTTTTATGCATTTGCGTTTAGATGACAAATATGCTTTGGACGTTAAACGATTTCTGATCGTACTTTATAATTGATAATCTAGATCTTGATGGCCAAATTAATGTTAATTGACTTGGTCACAAATTAATACTAAAACTTTGTTTTCGCTGTAAAAATATTTTAGAGCAGAAAAAATACGAAATATGCGCTAAAAAGGTTTAAATGCTTAAACTGAAATATGCAAAAACATGCCGTTATGAGTAAGATATGCAAAAATATGCACTAACAAATCGATGCCAAAATTCATGAAAAGGATAAATATCTTACTTCCAACTTAATTGGTTGCACAAGAAAAATGATGCAATTGCATATTTCTGTTTTTTTTTTTTTTTTTGGTCATGAGCTTTACATTGCTTTAGGTGATATTTTAATGATTTTTTTACATTTCGTTTTTAAATAAGCGAATTTTACTTAAAATTCTCTATTTTTTTAAATTCTCATGACTTGCATTTCCATACAAATCGAGTTTTTTTTCCGGAGATTTAGACTTTCAGTTGAATAAGCAAATAAGCCCTTCTATTTAAAAACCTTTTTAAACTTCAATTTAAATCTTTGCATACATACATACATATGGGAACACACATTGTGAATATATTTACAAACGCACACACAAACTCCCTCTTGCCCATAAGTGAATAACAACAGAACCAGAAAATAAGACACAACCGTTTTTTCTCTTCCATTCCCATTCTCACAAAGAGCGATTAAAGCGATGCATTGTTAGTTGAGTGAGTGCCAAGAAAATTAAGTACACACTCACTTACTAATACACTTATTTCCAACTTGACTCACACACACGTACACACACATGCAAAAACTGCAAAGATAAATGGGTAAAAGTAGAAAAAAGAAAACGGAAGTCGTATCTGCTGGTATTGATAATTATGGTTTTCAGTTTCATAAATAAGCAAATAAAGGATACGTATAAAATGGCAACAACCAACAACAACCACAATAAAAACAAAAACCTAAATTGCAAGTCATTTAAAACGACATTAGGAGGAGTTTATTGTTTAAGGAACAATAATTCTAATAAAGTTGTCATCATCATCAAAGGATATGGCCGGCCGGAGAAGCGGATAATAAGATAGGAGACAAATTGAGAAGGATTCCAAAATATCGGGAATTTAACCTAAATATGTAGATGGCGCTTCACTTCTACGTATGGAAGTGGTATTAATAACATACACAGACATACAAAAGTTTACATACGTTTTGTTAATCCCGGTTTTCGCCCAAAAGTACCACAATGTCCGCACAAATGATCCAATATTTTGGGAACGTGTAATATTCACCGACGAATGTAAGTTTATGGTTTTCTAGAGGTGATGGTCGGTCAAAAGTTTGGCGAAAATCTAATACGGCTTTACAACCAGAGAATATAAACCCAACCGTGAAATATGTGGGTGAGTCAGTCATAGATTTGGGATGTAAAGTCGCAAATGTAGTTGGCAAGCTGTGATTCATTGATGACACTGGATAAGGCTATGTATGTGATATTTTAGCCTCAGGTGAAAATTCTATATTATTTCAATATAATGATCCAACGCATATCTCGAAACTGGTAAGAGAATGGCTGCTGAACAATATTAACAACAATGTGGAACACCACTTACAATCTCCCGCTCTAAATGATATAAAGCATTTATGGGATGTTCTGAAACACCTGCATTGTATCATAGGATGTGTATTGTTGTTGCTGTTATGGGTGTGGCATCTCCTATACATATTAATCATAAAAAAATTTATAAATTTGGTTTAAGCAACCAACTTCTTGGAGCGTGGCAGAGCCAATTCATACTAAACATGGAATTTTGCACGTGTCGAAAGATTGGAATCGCGAATACTGTACAAAGCACACCGGATAAACGCTATTTATATACGTATCCTTATAAAGCGTGTTTTCTTATGGAGGTATAGAACTTTCAGTTGGCATTACTTTTCAAGATGGCGACCAATTTAACAGTTATCAAGTGATTTATTCTCAGTTTAGTTTGGCAATTCATCATGAATAGACTCACGCCCGGCGTTGAATCGTTGAATGGGCCCAAAACGAGATTACCGTTGTTTCCGATTTTCATAAGCGAATTTTGTTTAGCGATGATGCGTACTTCTGGTTGAGTGGCTACGTCAACAAACAAAACTACCGCATTTGGAGTGAAGGTAATCCTCAAGTGTATGTGGAAGCACCGTTACATCCAGAAAAACTGACTGTTTGGTGCGCTTTAGGGGCTAGTGGATTCATTGGTCCGTACTTTTTCAAAAACGATGGTGGCCAGAACGTTACAGTCAATGGTGATCGGTATAGAGCCATGATTACTAACTTTTTCATTCCTGAATTGAATAACCATGATATCCCGGAAATGTGGTTTCAACAAGATGGCGCAGCATGTCACACAGCTCGTGCCACAATAGATTTATTGAAAGACACGTTTGGTGACCGCCTAATTTCACGTTTTGGACCTGTGAATTGGTCTCCAAGATCTTGTGATTTAACACCGCTAGACTACTTTTTTATAGAAGTGGTCTTATTCGCTGGCAATTCAGGCGGTTTTAGGACTCCGGATTACTTTTAATGATTCTATGTTAAGCCATTGGTTTATGCCGATAAACCAGTAACTCTTGAACAACTGGAAGTCAATATTCAAGCCGCCATTGACGCCATACGACCAGTGATATTGCCGCTTTTTTATGTTAGCTAAGACACCCGGCTACCAATCAGAAGGTCCTTTGTTCTCTCCCACGTCAGACAATCTGAAGAAAAGCTTATCACCTCATACCATTAGCTAGTAACTGATTATGAGTATTACTACTATTGAAAACATCTCTGATGCATTTGTTAATTTTTGGAATGCTATGGGAATTAATATATTGACACCATAGTCCCCCAGATAGGGGAGTGGCAGACATGCAACACAAGCAGCCAAGGTTCGAATAACAGTAGAGGACATGACAAAAAAAAATTAATTGCAGTTTCGAGTGTTTAATAAAGAGACTTCAACCTCTCCTCCTATAAGAGATACTTTGGAAACCAAAAAATATTGCTCAGGAGTGTTCTTAGATATACAGCAGCTTTTGATAGAGTGTAGCATATTGGACTATGCTACAGACTGAAGAAACTACTTCCAACACCGTTCTATTTACTTTTGAAGTCGTATTTGATAGACAGAAATTTCTTTGTTAAGGTCAAATGTACATTCTCTCAAATACATGATATCAAAGCAGGTGTCCCTCGGGGTAGCGTGCTTGGACCAATCCTATATACAATTTTTACTTTAGATATTCCGATTATTGAAAACGTCTTAGTCGCAACCTATGCAGACGACACAGCCATTTTAACAGCTGATACTTGCCCAACAATGCATCAAATATTCTTCAAATTGCACTAAATGAAATTGAAGCTTGGTTAAGCAAGTGGAATATCAAAGTCAACAGCGATAAGTCCACCCATGTCACATTTTCCTTACGACGGGGTAACTGCCCTGAAGTACGTATGGGCAATAATCCTATCCCTCAAAAGGACTGCGTTAAGTATTTAGGAATGTACATTGACAGGAGGTTAACATGGAGGGATCATATAAAAGCAAAAAAGCAACATTTGAATATAAAAACAAGACGCCTATTTTGGCTACTAGATCCAAAATCTCGATTAAATTTGCGGAACAAGGTTATGATTTATAAAACAATTTTAAAACCCGTCTGGACCTATGGAATACAACTCTGGGGAACAGCCAGCAACTCAAATATTGAAATACTGCAAAGGTATCAGTCAAAAACGCTGCGATCTATTGTCGATGCTCCATGGTTTGTTTCAAATTTTTCGATCCACAATGATCTATTCATTCCAAAGGTTGCTGACGAAATAAGAAGGTTAAGTGAAAACTATTTACAAAGATTAATTTACCACAACAATCCATTAGCCCCCCTGACTTTTCAGCTTAGCTCTGGTGATGATGACAAGCATCAGACAAATTACTAAGAGAAAAACGCCATCTACTGGGAAAATTTACAATGCTAAAGTAAGGATCACCACCATCGCTTAGCAAGAATCTTAACCACTACACACAATTATATGGAGGCGAGCTACAGTAGATTAATCATCTATTTAGCTGGAAACTCAAATTAATTAATGAAACTGAAAGAAAGTAATGTACGTTTTGTGGAAAGCCTATATGCTCTCTAGAGAAGTGACGAAGAAAAGAAAAGATTTATTGGACTGATCGAATATACTACATAACTAGTAACTGCTTCTAACATATGCTATTAAATTATTTGTCAGGTTATAATAAAAAAAATTTAATTCCTACAATATTTTGCTCTTGTATTACCATATAAATTTCTCAAGCAATTTAAAAAATCCTATATGTGTCTTTGGAAGAGAAAGAAATTGAGACGGAAAGGAAAGGACAAATAAGTACAAATAAATTAGCACAGGTGGGAGAGTGCAAACACAAGTATTTACGTCTAAGCCAGCGATTTCACAATAACAAGCCGGTGTGCGATATCTGAACTACTTTAGCCTTTAGCGTAGTAAGTGGCTCACTGTGTCCATTTCCTTTATATCCTCGCACATACGGCAGAATCCCGGCATGCCCGGTACTTGTTATCTTTCTTATTAAAGAATGGCCAGTAATTACGCTCATCATGACTCTTAGTCTTTTTCGATTCATAAACAAAACACACTTTGAATCTGCCAGTCTTAGACTAGGCCACAATGTCTTAAATACCTTGCAAAACTTCAAATCTCTCGTTATAATATTTGTAAAGGGGTGACGTGGTGACGTGGTGTAGAGATTAGAGCCCAGGCATAGAAACACAAATGACCCAGGTTCAAATTTCAGCAGAGGACATGACGAAAAAAATTTTTATATAATTCAATAAAGAGACTTCGACCTCCTTCCAGACAAATCTATCTAAAGAAGCACCCTGACATGAAAACATGAATGATCAGGAGGAAACGCCATCTCCTAAAAAAAAAAAAAAAAATGACAATGCTTAGTAAGATCACTACTACACACAATAATATGGATGTGAGCTACAGAGACTAATCATCTACTTAGATTGAAAGTCAACTTGATTAATGAAACTAAAACAAAGTAAAGGATGATTTGTGGGGTGACAGAGAAAAAGAAAAAATATTTGTAAAACCTGGATTCTGTGTGTAATTTGTCTTTATATGTATGAGTAATTTTGATGCCGGTTGTGTGCAAGCCGTAAAGCTATTGCTGGCAACACAGCACCCACTCTCTGTTACTCGCTCTCTTTAATACAGTCTCAGACTAGGCCACAATGTCTTAAATACCTCGCAGTCTAACTTTTTTTCAAGCATAACTGTTTTGTCCAGAGTCTATTCTCTAATGGCCTTTATATGAGATGTACGACTCCATAAAATGCTCCGACACAGAGCAAACTAAACCTTCACCTATTTCATTGCCGGGAGCCTCAGTGACCAAGTATCTAACAGAGTCTAATGTTGTGGTGATCCATTAGTCTTCTCAATTCTCTTTTATATTCAATTAATAGCTCAGGCTTGACATAGTGTGCTGTCAACGCAGATTATATATATTTTTAGATGGACGGAGAGGTTTAAATGGCCATAGCACTGAAACCTCGAAAAATCTTTTGTGCCAAACGCTAAACTAAGACATAATTTGTAACGAGTGGTAATTACTCAGTAGAAAGCCCAGTCAATTATTAATAGATTCAAAATATCTATGAGCGCAAACACTACCCGAAACAAGTTTCTGAAGAATACCCTATACCTTTCGTATAAAGACCAAAATACCTCCAATGGACAACTGATAAACCTGTTCAGGTCCAATAAATGGCTTCAGAAACATTCGCCAACGAACGTTGGCTAAAGCAACACATATGCTCCATTGTATACTCTTCCTGCCCGTGCAAACAATACTTCGGTTCAGGTAACATATTGATATTGAAAAGATGATACTTCAGTGGCCTGTCAGAAGCCCAATTAGCTGCCTGATAAGCCCCTGTCCATGTGTCGCAGCTTTCTATCATAAGTGGAGTTTCGTATCGGTCGACTTCGATTGTCTCCGACCCAGGCATTGTACCCAAAACGAAGAGTGTAGTTCATCGATTTTTCTCCTGGTGGTGGATCAATTTCTACCACACTGTGGTTCTAGTTCCACAAGTGTAGTGGTAGAGCCCCGCCTTGCACCTCATCGGCAGTCTCATTCCCCGTAACACCTCTATGTCAACCTCTTCCACAATACCAGAGTGCAGACATCGGTAAAGCATGTGTATACCAGTTTCGAGACTATATACTTCGAAGAAAAGGCCCACAGTGCCGCTTGAATATCGGAACATATATTTATTGAAACGCTAATTGTACGCTTTATGTTGATTATTGCACAGATGAAAATTCCAGCGCCGGTAAGCATGTCACTTCTATCCGACAGCTGTTCAAAGTCGAGTATGTCAAAAAAGATGCGCATAAATATAACAGAGTCCCCTCAATGTTTCCATTCTTCAATACGTACTCGTAGGCCTTGGAAACGCTACAACTATCTATCATGTTGTCTATACTACCTCCTGATATTTGATATCTATATGACCTCTTGATATCTGTTTCTAATAAGTAGCGCCCCGCTTAACTACATATGTGCAAAAGACGTTTTGTGCGATTTTGAAGTGGTAATTTTGACACGGAAGACAAAAATCATCCAAATCAGCTAAAAAGTTTGAAGATGACTCATAGGAACCATTGCTTCATGAAAATTGATTAGAAAGTACTGATCGGAAGATTTTGTCCCAACCGCCTTATAGTTTGATCTTATCCGTTCGACTTATTCCATTCTGCCGGGAAGCAAAGTAATAACCATGGTTTTCTGCGAGGGTGTATACCATATTCGAGGTGGCCCAGAAATATCTGGCTTTTACTATATGCTATGGCGACTGATTCATATGTTACCCTGATGTAGGTTGTGAGAGAATGTGACTAATAAGGCGACTGTAATTACAGACAACCTAATAAAGGTTGGGTACTCCCAGGATTGCCTAGCTGTAGCTGCCGTTATATAGAAGAAGAGAACACGATTTTCTCCACTCTATGTTCCTGTCTCGCCTTGGGAGAATACCGCCACGTTTCTGTGGTTGCGATAATTTGATGATTTTTTGAACAGTCGGACAAAAGACTGAAGGTTATGTGGTATTTTATTAGAGATTTAATTAATTTGGGCATGTTTCACCTCCCCCTTTATCTTTTTGGTAGATGGTACTCATCTTGCGCTCTTTATGATCTTTCTCCTTCTCTCATTCTTATTCCGTCCGAAGTAACACTAGAAATCTATTACTAATTTTACCCTTTCTTGCTTATTTTGTCTTCTTCTTTTCCTTTTTAGGTATCACAATGGAACACATGATTCATTGGACCCAAGTGGTCTGAACTCTTCACTCTTCATATGCCAACAGGATTAAAATGTGGCACAGGTAAGTAATAGAATTAAATTGCTGAGATTGTCTTAATATTGATAATATTTTCTCTTCTATGGTTTTATTAGATTGAAAGATTAACCTTACGCAGCCATAAGTTACTCAATTTTAAAATGAAATTGTAAAATATTAAAGCTCAAAATAATTTCTATAAATAATTCAATTCCTACACAGTATTAACACATAAATTTATTTATTTTTTTTTTAATTCTTGTGAATGATAAATGCTCATAGAAATGCTAAATTAAATGAGTAAGAGAAACTACAGACCTCAGGCAACATGTTTGGTTAAGATTTTGAAACAAAGCATGTTGCTAAACATGTTGTTTGTGTCCATGCAGAAACAAAAAGTAAACATTGTTTGTTTACATTTGTAGGTGTTGATAATTTGGCTCTCTTTTATTATCCCACTAGCCAGTGTTGCCACCTTATGTGTAATTACACATATTGCTTGTATTCTTGGATTGTGTGTGTGGTCCGTGTGTAATTTTACTTGTTGTTCCACAGCTTTCATTAATCGTTATATATGAACAGAACGGGTAATTTTTTTTGCTGTGGTTTTTCAGTACAAAAAAAGATTCGTGAGGCATTTCACCATGAATAAATTAACAAACGAACAAATCATTGATTTTTATTATCAGAATATGTAAAACTACCATTTTATGGTCGTCATAATCGAAACATATAAACATAAACATATCGAACAGGCTATTCAAGCTGTTGTAACCGGATTTCGAATCAATTTCACTTATTTCGATATTTATCGACCGTATGCGAAGATTGCGTACCTAGGAAAATATACGGTAATATGTCATTTCGTCACCATTATCAACAATTGGACTTGTGTTGTTCAACCACCTGGGAGATTTTAAGTAGGCTCCTCTATCGGATGTAGATCCATTTTTCTATCGAAATGATCTTCAGCGACGAGGCTCATTATTGGCTCAATGGGTATGTCGACAAGTAGAAGTTAGTGCGAGGAGCAGCTCAAGAGCTGACACAATTGCAGCCCTGAAAGACAGCAAATCAGTTGCCATTGATAAGATACCGGGTGAAGTGCTGAAAAAAGTATGCAAAAAATCGAACTCATGGTACGGCCACCTACGGCATAGCCGCAACATTTACGTAAAATAATCTTTAAAAAGTAAATGGCAGGCATTAAATTATCTATGTTTTATTTATTTTATATTAATGTTTCATTTTGTTGGACATTAATCTACCAACCCGTATGCGAAAAGTGCGTACCGAGGAGAATATAGCTGCTGTATCGGCCAGTGTCAATGAATATCGCGGTATGTCAACACGTAGGCTTTGTCAACAAATAGGCTTTTGTTATTGGCTTTTTTTACTCAAAATGGAAGAATAGGATTTTGATTGGATGACATGTGGCTTCAACAAAACAGGGCCACATGCCACATGGCATGAATCGCTAAGAACCTTTTCAGAGGCGAGTTTGGTGAGCAGTCCATTGCCGACTTGAGGCCATTATAATATTTTTTGTGGGGATAGGTGAACACTCTTGTGTACAGCGACAAGCCAGACACAAATTAAGCTCCCGAAAAAAAAATATTACAGCTGTCATTGGTGAAATACCGGCTAAAATGCTGAAAAAATATGAATAAATTGAAGTTAACGGATGGATGACCTACGGCGTAGCCGCGGGAAAAATTTTCATGAAAATTTTTTAATAGTAAATGGCATTTATCGCCCCAAATAAATTTTCCATTCACTTTTGCAAAATTTTCTGTTTTTTTCAATTTGCAAAACTGAAATCCAAAATCACTCGTTATAATGTTTGTAAAGGGGTGACGTGGTGTAGAGATTAGCGCACAAGCATAGAAACACAAATGACCCAGGTTCGAATTTCAGCAGAGGACATGACGAAAAAATTTTTATATAATTCAATAAAGAGACTTCGACCTCCTTCCAGACAAATCTATCTAAAGAAGCACCCTGACATGAAAACATGAATGATCAGGAGAAAACGCCATCTCCTAAAAAAAAAAAAAAAAATGACAATGCTTAGTAAGATCACTACTACACACAATAATATGAATGCGAGCTACAGAAATTAATCATCAATGAAACTAAAACAAAGTAAAGGATGATTTGTGGGGTGACAGAGAAAAAGAAAAAATATTTGTACAACCTGGATTCTGTGTGTAATTTGTCTTTATATGTATGAGTAATTTTGATGCCGGTTGTGTGCAAGCCGTAAAGCTATTGCTGGCAACACAGCAGCTACTCTCTATTACTCGCTCTCTTTAATACAAATGTGATATTGAGTACAAATGAATTAAATACAAATTTTCATTGATATTAAAAAACAAAAAAAAAAAAAAACAAAACAAAAAAACACTAAAACAATGTTGTTGTGTGTGTATGTGTGTTTGATATGCCTATAATATTAAAATTTTGCGCATTACTTCGTTTTGCTCGTTTCATATCGTTTCGTTTATTATTATTGTTGTTGGTGGGATTTTCTTACAAAATTTTCATATAGTCAACTCATACGCTCACATACACTCATAGTACATGTTAAACATTTTGTGTTTTTTCACATTTTATTTTGAATACTTCACGTAAAAAGGCACGTTTTCAAGCGTCTTGCAAATAGTCTGCACAGGATAATCGTGATAAACGTTACACAACGGAGTGAAAAAGATTTCTTTTACTATTTCAATTAGTATTTTTGCAAATAAAATAAAGAATCTGAAGAAAAAATAATTTGAATTGTATTCCATTTAAAAAAAGAAGAAAAAAAAATAAATAAAATTTTGACAACAAAAATTCTTGAAAAAAAATAAAATTTCTAAAAAAGTGTTTATAAATAAAAAAATAATAAAGAAAATTAAAGAAAAATTTGAAAAAAAATAAAAATAAATAAAAGTGTTAAAATTTGTTTAAAAATTAATAATAAAAAAACAAAGTTTTCAATAAATCATTCGATAAAGCATCCAAGTAAATATCAGTTTTTAAATATTGTAAAAATTATTAAATTAATTATTAAGAGATTTCATTCAAAATTGAAAATATTTGTTACAGTGTGTCTTTAAAATTTTTATTATTTAAATTACGGGAATTACTGTACTTATTGGACTCATAATAAGGTTTCAAATTTAAATTCACTTTCGTCAGACTAATATGAACAACGGTCTTCCTTTGTAGTTGGTTTTGTGATAAGCAGTTGTGGAAATCTTTTCTTAATTCATCTCTGGCTGGCGACCTTCATACGAAATTTTTTATATTTTCTGTGCCTCATAGAGTTTTATTTTATTTATTTTACTATGCAAACCCAGCTGGCTTTCCAAACGAAGAAATTCAATTCTTGTTTTCGATTTTTAGATACAAATTTGGGTGCCAACTAAAACATAATCTGCGGTTTTTCAGCAGTAATTTTAAATCAAAATTTTCGTTATTAAAAACCAATTTTAATTTATGAAAGATTTGCCATTGTTCGGGTAGCCCTTTATAATTTTGTGCCTGTAGAACCACTATAGTTTATTGGAAGCGAAAAGCCAGCCAAGTGCATTTTTGAAATATTTCGGTTGGCGAAAACCTTAGCCAATTATGAAGTACATTTTGTAGGCACTTGTTTCTGGCTATGCTTTGAGTGCGTCAAAGCTTTCCAGCCAAAAGACGTTTATTTTATGAAGGTTTGTGTTGGAGCATAACACCTATGCTGTTGGTTAACTGTTTTCGTCATTTGTGAGTTGATTTGTGTGTAGTTGAAATCACAGTTAATTGAATTCGTTAAGTTCCGTTAGCTCGTAATAAATTACTCACTGGCACTGCCACAAAATACTCCAATCATAGCCTTGTGTACTGTCAATCCAAATTCTTTTTGTTTAAGTTTCTTCTGTTTAACTCACTTTACATTTCGTTTTCAAGAATGCTTCAATAGCGTTAAGTTGCTTTGCATTAATTCGCGCGGCGCTTAATTATCAAGCTTTTTTTGAGCGTTTCCTGATAGCTTGCTTGTCGAGAGAAGAACTGAAGAACTGTCTTCAATATTATCTTTAGAACATGTTTTAACAAATTCAATGGAATGAAAGTTTTAAGCAAATTAAAGATTTTTTTGTGTTAGCAGCGACCATAACAAGCTTGTTAAGGAGTTAGCAAAAATCTTAAACTGATTCTAACAACAATTGGAAGAATTCACTTGAGGAAAAAGACAATTTTCTTTATTTTACCAAATTAATACTCGAAAATTACTTTCTGGACATGAAGCCAATACTTTTAATAACACATGGGCTGAAAACTCCCGGGCCTAGCAAAGAAAACTCTTTTTTTTGGTCATAATTAGCTTTATTCATCAACGTAATCTCCACCAAGGGCAATGCAATTATTCCAGCACCGCTCTAACATTTCAATACCAGAACGATTTATCTTTTGCATCAAAATAGGCCTCAGTTTCAGCGATAACATCTTCAGTCGTGAGTAATTTCTGAACGGCGAGCATTTTTTATGAGGTCTACGAACAGCCAGTAGTCGCTGGATGCCAAATCTGGCGAATACGGTGGATGTGGGAGCAATTCGAAGTTCAATTCATGTAGTTTTGCCATTGTTTCAGATTTATCAACACAATCTTATTTTTGGTCAACAGTGAGCTAACGCGGCACCCACTTTGAACAGAGAGTTCTCATAGTAAAATGCTCATGCAATACAAAGCTAACAATTTCTTTTGATGTCTTTACGATGTCAGCTGACTCACGCAACTTCACTTTTCAACCATTCAAAACGATTTTGTGGATTTTTTAATGTTTTCTAGTGTTACTGCCTCATGCAATGAGTTCTGCATCAGCAGTGTCCCTACGACAGCGTTCGGCAAACTAACATAATGCATTTTATAATTGTGGTAGTGTTGAGAGTCTCTCATTCAGGCCACTTTGTACTGTTTCTTCTCTTTAGTTCTCTTTTTATATTTTTTTGCTTACTTTTTGCCTATGCGTGTGAGTACGTACGTGCGAAAACACAAAAGAAGAGTAGCTCTTTGCCGAAATCTGCTTTTGTCATCAAAAAATTCAAGTCAGCAAAACAATGGAGTCCCCATTGCTTCGCTTGAACGGTATTTTTGCCCATCAAAAAGCAGTGTAGAATTAAAACACGAAATTGTTTTTGATCCATTGCTCAGAAAATAACAAAAGTAGCGTCACTCTTAGCACCATAACTCACAAAATAATTCATAGAATATCATGAAATTTCAACAGCTGTCTTTTGAAGATTAGCACTAATTGAAGACAATTTTAATGGAATAAAACTAGCGCCATCAATGTGCTAGGCTCGGGAATCTTGAGCCCATGTGTTAGATGCTTAAAAAAGTTCAGTTTCAAACTTGACCAAAATGACACACCTTTCTCTCATATTTAAAACGAGTTTTATTTAATCAATCAAATGTGGGCCGTTTTGATCGTTCACCTTTTACCAATTTTACTGTAAGCCGTTATTGCATCAGTGTGCAACTACTGAATTTTCTAAACGAAAAACTGAATCAATTGCGTTTTTCAGGCCTCTAAGAGTTTTAATTTACTCCATTAAAATCTGAAGATGTAGAATTCGGGCTATATCCGGGCCAGCCGAGTTAGTTTCTGCCGTATCAGCAAAGACGTGTGTGATCTGACATTGTCATTATGTAACCCTTTCTGTTGATCAATTGCGCATGTTTTAATCGAATTGATTGTTTCAATTTTGTTAATTGTTGACCGCACAGAAAAGAATTAATCATACCAGACACACAGCATTACCTTTCATAATGTCAATCCTGGTTTTACCACCGACTTCAACTTTATTCGCCAACGGTGTTTTCCGCACATTACTGTCGTAAGCAGGGTTGGCAACCCACTGGGTAACCCAATAAAACCCATCTGGGTCTTATTAAGACCACCCGGGTTTTATTGGGTTGTTTTTTTTATTTAAAGATTTTTGTTGTTTATTTACAACAAAAAAAAAAAAAAATTAAAAATTTACGTATTAGGAGTACAAATTAATTCGGTCCCTTTTTTAGCTCAAAAATGATAATGAATCAACAACTTTATCAAAATAAAAAATTATCAAATCACTGACTTACATTTTTGCACCATCTCTGAGCTAATGTCCGCATACCGTCTTCGTTTTTTGAGGCAATCCATTTTAAAGCCGATTTTATATTCAAGAGCAGTGATTCGGTGACATACTATTGTAAAAGATATTGCATTTATCGATCCAATAGTCAGACGGACCTATGTTTGGAGAATTTTATCGTTTCTAAAAATTGTTTGGCAACTTTGCTACGAGAGACCGAACGTTGTCATGCAAAAGGAAAACCTTATATGTCTGCCTGTCTGTCTGTCCTTATATTCTGTCCGTATTTCTCATAATTCACGGTTCAACTGAAATAATTGCAATCTGCTTCGAATACCGGGTTTTTGGCAGCTCATAGTACACAATGCCGCCTTGATCACACTAAGAATGCAAAATAGTATTATAAATAGTAAAACAACGTAATTGTATCGACAAACAAGAAATACTGTCGAATTGAATGAAATTTGGAAGCAGTTCTAAAACCAAATAAGACCCATTGAACAACCCAATAAAACCCGGTAGGCTGGGTTTTCAAAAAAAAAAAAAAACGATTTTTTGCCAACCCTGGTGTAAGTGATCCACTTTTTATCGCCCGTAATCATTGTTTTTGAAATAGTTTGAGTTCGTTCCATTTAAGCAGTGAATCGCAAGTAGAAATTCGGTCTATTATATTTTTCACTGTTAATCATGTGTCAAGCTTCTTTGCGTATGATTGTAAACTGTTTGTTGATGAATACCCTGTTTCTTAGCAACGTCCACTCTGATTCGGTGCCGAACTTTCTCAATTTTTTCCATGATTTCATCGGGTTTAGTGATTGTTCGATCATAGCGACGTGCATCTTTAACATTGAGCGAGCAAGCCATCTCGATGCTATTTTTCTAGTTACGGCATAGTCTCCGGAAGCTTTAAAAAGTTTTCCAGTCTGTGATGCATTCTTACCGTTTCTATAAAAGTTCAATGTGACGATACTGCTCCAAATTTTCACTAATTTCGAAACGTAGATAACTTTTCACAGAATAATGTGATTTTAATAATGTCTTCTAATAAAGTGAAACTCAAAATATCATCTTTCAAATAAGCTATAGTGTTGCCTAATGCAATTGTTATTACCACAGTACTAATTACCACAATATTAATTATACGCCCTTATCTTGAATAAAATTTCACGTGAAATCTGTTTTTTTTTTCGAAGTACTATTCACCGGAATATTAAATTGTTTTTGACTTTATGTACTATTTTGTAGATCTTTTCACTCATTTTTCGTTCATAGGAAAAATATCGCGATAAAATCATGTTCGCCTTTTATTCACGATGAGGATGATAATCAAAGATGATGGTTTTCTCAGATTTGGGGAAGGAAGAAGTCGCATTACACCAAATTCGTTAAATATATTGGTACTGGTTTTGGCCGAAAATCAATATCAATCTTTTTTTCTGGTAAAAATTTTGAAAGAAAAATTCCACAGCATTAACCCATCAACTTCCTTTAGGACTCTGTAATCAAACCATTAAAGAAGTAGAAAAGAGAGGAAAAACCTTCTCAATAAGTCGAGTTTAATAGGCTCTTTTATTTATCTTGGCTCTGTTAGGACGATTGGGCTCTGGTTGTGACCAGGGCTGCCAGATGAAGTTTGCAGAAAATCGTAATTTTTCCGATAAATTTTTTTTATATCGTCATTTCGGTTTCGAAAAATCATCAAAGAAATCGTTTTTATGAAGGTATGTGCAAAAGGTATATGTAGCTTAATACGCGTTTCTTACACAATTTGCTGTTTAAGTTTTTGTTGAGGTTATTTGGCAACCATATAGAAAGCTTCGATATTCTGTTCGCATTTTTACTTGCTACACTACTCCCCAATTGTGTGGCTAACTGAGTTGCTAAAGCGGGCACACTACTCCCTGCTTGTAGGGGTTGGTGTACCGCTGTCCCCCGTTAGACTGTCTATCAGGTGAAAATACTCATTGAAAGCTGATAAATCTTGGGCAGAGGGTGATTCTTGCTTTATTGCTAGGTTGACCTGGCACAGATTGGATGGTAGGCGTACCAATCAACTTTTTAAATTGGATCGCGGGAGCATCTCCTCTGTAGTGTCTCTCCTTACGGGGCATTGCATTATGGGTAGACACGCGCAGAGGCTATGTCTAACGGCGAATGATTTCTGTCGAGGTTGTAGATCAATTGGGGAAGAGGAAAGTATGGCCCATTTCATTTGCCAATGTCCGCCTCTAGCTAGACGTAGACTGATTACACTTGGCTCGCCCTTTCTCGATAGTTTATCGCAGCTATCGATCATTGATGTCGGGCTTATAACCCGATGCATTAAATTGTCGGGCTGGTTTCCGACTTGATTTCCGGGAATGTGCTTTTATGTGGAACCTCTGGCTGGCGATCAAAACCGGTTAATTGGGGCTTGGTGGCCGGTACAGAAATCTCGCTTTATTTGTGGTATCACAACGGGCCGCTATGTGCGCTCAAGTGTGCCTTGTCTCAACGATGCTGCCACTCCCTCCTAACCTATCCTAACCTAACTCCTCAGCAAAATTTTTACCATATACATCTTCGATCCAAGACCACATACAATGTAAGTAGGACCTATCCAATACCTGTATATAATTCCTAGGCCGTCAGATGGGTCCAATGAAACAGATATTGCAATCGAATGTTAGATGGGTCCGACGATACAGACATTGTATTGTAAAAGAAGGTTGGATGTGTCCTATACTACAGACATTGTAAGTAAAAGTTGGAAGGTTTTAATTGCCAAATATTTTTCTTAATTTTATTTATTTATCGCAAATTCAATAATGAGAATCCAGTTTATAGGCCATAATCGCTTCCATATAGACTGTTCCATACACCACACACACGGTTAGTCCACTTGCACTTTTAAAAACACGTTTCTTTCCATTTTAATTCAAAATAATTAAAAAGAAAAATTGAAAAAAAGCAGCAAAAAATAAACAAAATTCATAACCGAAACTACAATAGCAATGTAATGTCTTACAAACCCATTGAAGACACCATACATTTAATTTTACAATGTATTGGAAATGACACTCCTCCAAATCGAATGCCAGTTGTATGTGCTTAAATTTTTTTTTTTTTTATTTTTCCTATTGACATAGATAATAGTGTACAATCGGATGTGTTTCATTTGTAATAACTTTCGTACTGCTGGGTCATTACGTCGTCAGCTTCAGTTACTACCACAACTACTTTGTTCTGTTCCACTCCTTACTCTTTATTAATACTGAGTTCAAGCAAAAATCAGAAGAAGTAAACTAGTTGTCTTACCTACAAAGACCTATTTAGACTTTTAGAGGGTGAATTGTTCACATATAAAAAATCGTCATTTTAGTTAAAAAATCGTCAAAATGACTATTAATCGTCCAATCTGGCAGCTATGTTTGTGACATTATAGCCAAATCAAAGCTATTAATGCTTCTGAGTACTGCTGTTACTGTTCTTTTAAAAGTTAAGCACTTTTGGGTTAAATTTTGCCAATACGCGGCGTATGACCAAAACTTTCCAAATTTCCATAGCATAAATGACAACCTAGATGCCGGTGTTACCAGTGTTTTCTTCGGTAATGATTTCTCAACAAAATTTTCCGAAACTCTTCTATGTTCTTGTCAGGTTTTGACTTTTTGGAATGTTCAGAGTGAAGCTGACATATGCTGGGCTTTAATTTTTTAAACCAAATTTAATATTGTGAGCGAGATTTTAGGAGCCCGATGCAAAAAAACGATGATTACAGGTGCACTCAGGTCCACTCCTTCGACGGCCTTGTTTGTACTGCTAAACTGGCTTCCAGCGGACCTGATGGCTAGGCAGATGGTAGGCATGTCTGCGATAAGGTTGAGGATGGCAGGGGCATGGTCGGACAGGGTCTACGGGCATGCGACCATCTTCAGGTATTTGGATACGATCCCTGAGGGGATAGATTACTCTGCACACCCCATCCCTTCCTGGATAGAATGTTCTCCGTGTGCATCTCTCTGTTGAGATTTACACGGATGTATCAAAATCCTCGGGAGGGGTTAGGGGTGGCATCTTTATTCCTATATACGGGGTGAGGGAATCCTTTAAACTACCGGACAACTGCAGTGTTTTACAGGCGGAGGTCTTGGCGATAAAGAGGGCAGCGGACTGGTTGATGTATTACAGGGTATATGACAGTAATATCCGGATCTGTACGGACAGTCAGGCGATCAAGGCGCTCTCCGGTGTCTACTCGACATCGCAACTGGTGTGTGAATGCCGGGCATCTCTCAACGAGATGGCGAAACATTCAGACCTGGAGATTAATTGGGTAAGGGGTCACTCGGTTACCCGAGGGAACTGTGTGGCGGGCGGACTTGCGAGGGTTGGCTCTCTCCTCAGAAATGAGGAGATTTACCACTCAGTTGGGATGCCACTCTCCTCTTGCAGACTTATGGTCATGCGGTACATGTTGGGTAGGGCACAGCTACGCGGGATGATGAACCCACGTGCTCTGTATCGAGGCAAATCTGGCCCCTATATGATCAGGCTCGCTCGGAGTCTATTATAGGGGTGCCGCGACTTAGGCTGCGAACTCTTGTGGCTGTGATTACTGGGCACAGGGTGGCTGGTGCGCACGCTAGGAGATTGGGTCTGCCGTTCAATGACTATTGTAGGGGTTGTCAGGAAGAGGAGACTGTCGAGCACTTCCTATGCCAGTGCCCGAGTCTTTCGGACATTAGGACTGCTTTCCTTGGCAGTCCGTTTCTGGATGGCTTGTCGGATCTGGCCGGTGTGAATATCGGCAAGATCTCTTCTTTTGTACATGCCTCTGGTTGGTTCTGATCGCACCGGGACGCGGGCATATAGGTTGTCCATTTTCTGGATTACTGATGGGTATCACAGTGGGATCAATATTGGACCCAGGTGGTCTAGACGTGTCTGGCTACCTGTCGTAACTAAATAACTAACTAAGAGTAATTAATGTATTCGATAAAAAAATAGTGATGAGGAACATGGCCTGAACTATAAGTTAGTTAAGGCAAAACTACATAAAAATATTTTTAATAACGTTTTTTGGTTTTGCAACGTGTGGCCAAAAGCTTTTATGATGGAATACTACCTTGATCAAAAAGTTTCCGAAATAACCTCGTGAGGCGGTCCCATCATTCAGATTCGATTTTATTTTATTTTTTTTTGTTAATTCTGTTGTTGATTATCCCTCTAAAGCTTAGCGTCATAGTTCGACATTTGCAAAAGCTAAGTAGCCAAGAGTACATCTATTTCTATGTGTGTTAGCGATTTTTTACAATTTTAGAAACAGCTGCTGAAACGCGTTCCTCGTAATCGGTTTTTAACTCGAGTGAACAGAAAGAAGCCACACGGGAAACTTTTTAATCAAGGTAGTATTACGATTTTATGTGTGGCAACATTTTGTAGGCGTTTTTTGGCAAATGCTCACTTTAAACAAATCAATTGCATTCAGTGTAGGTTCCTCTACTATGATCTTCTGGTCCGATTTCAGCAGCTCATTGTAGATGAGATTCTTTTGACTCCACAGGAAATTCCCTTAGCGTCGTGGATATTCGATTGCTTGGTCATGCTTTCTATACGATTTCTTGCGCTTTGTGTTACCGTCATAGATTCATTTTTCATTATCAGTGATGACTCGAGAATGAAAAGACTTTATTTTTTCGGTGTCCAAGCTACATTTAGGATATTTAAAATCGTCTTTCAACGTCTCTCAGCCTTCACTCATCTAGTATCCAATTTCCTTGCTTTTCTGCTGCTTGAATGGCTGCCAATAGCTTTGTAAGTTTTTCATGAGTTCGACAACAATTTTCATAGAGAAATGCATCAAATTAATCAACTTCGTACTTTTTTTGTCTGACTTGGGTTATCTGTGTCATCCATGACAAAATCACCACTTCAAACAGACACCCTATCGCAATTTAAAATCGATAAAACATATTCAGGATAATCTACTGTGAACAATTGATGCGCGTCAGCTGTTATCTTTTGAAATCGAACAAGTAAAGCCACACTTTCTGTAAATGATGGTTTTTTGGCGCTGAAGAAAGGAAGTTGTAACCTTTTTGAATCAAGGCACACCGGAGCACACATAATCCGCAATTTGCTCGTCACTCTTAGATTCTAAAGTACAGCAAGCCGGACTTGAAACTCCCAAAGAAATTTCTTACCTGCCATTGTGGACTGATGTGGAAATGGATGTTTGTAGACTGTGCTCAGAGGAATCAGAAACAGCTTATATTGTGAGTGTGGAGTTCTTGATAGTTTTAAATGACGTATCCACCCTTATGATTTCAGATCTGCTGGTGTTCGTAAGGAAGACAGTAGAACTGTTTACCAAACTATAAACCGGAAGTGGCACAATAGATCTAATGGGCCTGGTCACAATGATGATAATGCGGCCCATATGAAATGATGCCACAAGGATGGTCACCAAGTACAGAACAACCGTAAATTCAATCGGAAATTGGGCGGAGAGTCTAGGGAATCTGATTATAATCTGATATCTAGGGTCGTTGTCTTCGATAAGCCTTAGAGAAATGTCGTGCCAAATGGGTATACTCTACGCTGAACTAGGCATTGGCAAATGAAATGATCACCGCTCTCCTCCTCCTCAATCGCTTCACCACCTCGACAGAAACTATTCGTAGGTAAGCGCAGCCAATTTGCGCTTTGTTGGTAAGAGGCAAAGAAAGCCAAAAACACAAACTTTCGCACCCCGTCTGCAGTGTAGCTGTTGTTTATGTTATTGCTTAGCATTTACACAAAAATAAACATTTTGATTTTAAGCTACAAATTTGTTTCTAATTAGAAAGAGAAAAACTTCCCAACCACCAACCACCCAAGCTTTGTGTATTTTTACATACTCTGAGCGCTCTTTTTTAGCCCATGCTTTGTTCAAATGAAACAATTGTATATAAGTTTCCTAAGGTAGTCTGGTTTGATTTTAGCAGCTCATTATGAAGCTAAGGCTGTGAAAATGTTTTCTGTATTATTGTAGGGTATAATTACCTCCATACCACAACACTTCAAAAACATAGTTCTTCTGAGTATCGATTTTTAAACCAAATTATTTTTAAGAATTCAAGTATTTTTTTTTTTTTTTGGATTAAATTTCCTTGGAAATATATATTTATTCGTATTTTAGTTTGAAAGAAAGCATAAAATAAATATTTTATTCGATTTCTTTAAAAATCATATTCATCAGTCACTTACTCACTGACTCACTTATTCACTCAATCTCTCGACATAATTTCCCTTTAAATTTTTTTCCCTATAAATTCTATCATTTAATTGTTGCGCATTATTGTTTGTGATAAAACTTTGCATTTGTGTGTATGTGTGTGGGTATGTTTTGTTGTTTCAATTTTGTTTCTCTCATGTTTAACTTCCTTTTCATATTAAAAAAGAATAAAAAAAAATTCCTTGAATAGTTTTTGTTTGTTTTTTGTTTTGTCGCTGTTTGAACGCCGCTAGTGTTTTTATTGTTATTGTTGTTGTTTTATAGTGACTGTAAAAGATTGTTTTATTTGTATTGAATAACAATAATTTCCGTTATAACGATTTAAAGGTTTATGAGTATTATGGTTGTGTTGTTTTCTATTATGGCTTGTTTTGATTTTTGTTGTTTTTTTATTCCCACGCTCATCAGCAGATTAACTATAAATTTTTAAAGAGAGGGAGTGAGTGAAAGAGAGAAAAATACTAATGAAGGGAAGATTTATAAATCAATAATAGAAGAAGTAGGAGTAGTATTGTAAGCAACACTGCTTTTTAAAACAAATACACGGACTTTACTTAAACAAGCAATTGTTATGATAATTAAGTAATTAATTATGAAATAGTTTTTGATTTTTTTGCTACTGTGAGCGGTAAAATAAAGTGTACAACCTTATTCTCTAGATTTATATATTTTTAGACTTTATTTAAGGCTTTAAGAAAAACAACAAACAAAACTCTTAGAATAACTAAAGTTATACTAAAAAACGAAATATACCGTATTTTTACGCGTCAAGATAAAGTGTGCAAGAAAGAAATTAGGCCACAAAAAGAATGAAGTGATACCCATTGTCTGATAGATGTAATTGAGTACAACAAGAATCTGATTTGGAATTTTCGTAACAGTTCCAAAATCTTGAGTTAGAGGTAAATAACGTTACGGGTAATTTCGTATTAGCTAACAATTTAGCTAAATGTTAACCGATTTTAAAATTCTTTGATGATTTTCTAAGAAGAAGAACGTACCTATTTAACGGAATAATAGGGTATCTGTGAATATTTCTCAAGCAAACACATTTTTGTCCAATTCAATCCAAATTTTCCAAGTTTAATGAAGAATCGTCACGTGTTTGGGCTTATTAAAGAAGTATAGTCAAGGAAAAAAGTCCACATACACGAACTGATTTAGGGGTTTGGAAAAAAAGAAAGGAATTTAGGAAGTGATGGTTGTAGTTATGTTAGATTCTACAAGGATAGTTTAATAAAGGGTCCGACAAATAAATTTTTTTTTTTGAAAATGCTATAAAACTACTGAATATTTTCTCAAATTTCTTTCTTTGTATGAAAGTAAAATAATTTCATTCAAATGGCTGCCACGGCTCGCCATGCAGTAGCCTACACGATCGGTTCAATTTTTAAGCACATTATCGATTGTGTGCAGCTGTATTTCACCAATGGCTTCACGAATATTGTCCTTTAAAGCGTAAATTGTCTCTGGCTTGTTGGCGTAACACTTATCTTTGACGGTACCCCACAAATAATAGTCCAACGGTGTCAAATCGCAGCTCTGAGGTTGCCAAACGACATCAGCTCTACGGCTGATAATGCGATCTTCAAAAACAGGATGCAAAACATCGAGTGTAGCTTCGGCTGTGTGCTACGTAGCGCCGTCCTGTTGAAACCAAATGTTGCTAATATCCTCCTCTTCAATTTTTGTGAACAAAAATTCGTTCAACATGGCCCGATAATGATCGCCATTGACTGTGACGGCCACTCCTTGCTAATTTTCTAAGAAAAATGGCCCAATTATGCCTCTGGACCAAAATCCGCACCAAACAGTGACTTGTCTTTGGTGTATCGGCTTTTTAATGTATGCGTGCGGGTTTTCTGTGCCCCAAATGCGACAATTTTGCATGTTTACATACCAGCCAAGATCAAAATGAGCTTTATCTGAAAAGATGATTTTTTTTTGGCAAAATCGGCATCTTCTGTAAGTCGATCGCAAGCTCAGATTCCCAGCGTTGTTCAAGCGTATACACAACCATATTCGTTCAGCTGAAGGATAAAACTAATTGTCTGTCAAATCAGACATGAGCTAAGTGTTACCATTCCCGAAATAAGCGTTAGTTCAAAAAAAAAAAACGTTAGATGGCGGACCCTTTATATAAAATAAAAAAGTAATTAGTTACACAATACAGCAACAATAGCAAAATTATTAAAAATTCATAGGGAAAAGGTATACATACGGCTTAAAAAAAATATTTATTATTTAAAAATATTATATATAAAAAATAAAAATTTTACTTTTAATATTTGGTTGACCCACCTTGGGCATAAATAACAGCTTGAAGACGATGGGGCATTAATGTCACAAAATTCTCTGTAATAGAGGGTTACACATTCGGCCCACACACAAATATGGGCAGTTTTTAATGTTTCACGGTTACCAATGCCATATTTTCGTAAAAAAGGTACCATTTGTGCTGTATTGGGTTTAAGTCTGGTGACTGGGGTGGTGAATTTAGCTGTTTTGAAGCTTAGTAAAGAAGCCAGTCTCGATAAAAAGTCGAGCCATTATCTTACTGGAAAATATGGATTTGCTATTGAGTGCGGACATATACCCTCAGATTATGCCTTCCGAAGTTAAAAAGATTTTCAAAAATCTTGTGATTGCTCAGCAAACATTTTGTGGTTGGATTGTGACTGGCAATATCCCTCAGTCAACTCCATTGAAACCCATAGTTCCCTTTTTCGAAAAACTAAATCTGGATTATGGGATTAATCGATTTAGGGAGATAGGTAAATCACCAGAGTCCAAAAAATTGTTGCCCAGGACACGATTTTTGTGAGCGGCTCTATCGCTGCACTACTTATAGGACCAAGCATGTTGTTACCCTCTAAATCCAAACCCGATCGATTTTTAAGCATTGGTTCACTCTGTAGGGTTGCCTCTCAGGGCGTTTATTGTTGTATCTTGATGGACTTCAAAATTGTAGGGTGTATGTAGACTTCTTTCATTGCTATTCTGCTACGAAAACTATTGTCAGGTAAAACTTTTATTATTGTTCGTCGAGCAACAATTTAATTGGAATATTTTCCGATGTGCTCCGCTAATTTCGGGGCGTTTATTGTTGGATCTTGATGGACTTCAAAATTGTACGGTGTATGTAGACTTCTTTCACTGACTGTATATTTTCATGGTATTGATGTCAACGATGTTTGGTTTCAACAGGATGGTGCAACTTACCACACGCCTCATTCCATAATCGATTTATTGCTTTAAACGTTTGATGGCCGTTTAATCAGCCGAAATGGTGACATTAGTTGAGCGCCAGGAAACTGCGATTTGATATCGTTCGACTATTTTCTGTGGGGCGCAGTTAAAGAGAAATGTTATGCCGATAAACCACAGACAATTGAGCATTTGAAGGCCAACATTCGAAAATTTGTCCGATCGTGAGGCCAACTTCGGCAGCCATATTAATGAAGCAATATTTCATTTATAACCGGAACAATTGTATTTCATAGCAAAAAGTAAACTTTTTCAAAATTTCAAACGGTTTTTGTTTTACTGCAGTTTTAAATTTAAACTTTTATATTGCCCACCCTATAATTTATAACCGTCGGTAGCCCGCTTTTAAAATCTACAACGCTGGCGAGTAATCGCCTATGAGGCAGAGTCAACTTCAGGCTTATTTTACCGGCCTTTATAGAGTACGTAATATAATGGAAACGTGTAGGGCGCTTTATGGATTGACTAGTAGATTAGATCACTATATAGTTTAGAAACGTCGGTAACCCTCGGTTAAACACTTTTTTTCTTTTTGAAAATATTCCATATTGGCAACTAATCACCAGTGAGGCAGAGCCAACTTCAGACCCATTTTACCGGCATTTAGAGGGTCCGTGATAGAGTGGAATCATGTATGGGACTATAGGGAATGACTAAGAGATTCGATTAGAATATAATTTATAACACTTTTATCCTTTGAAAATATTCAACATTCGCAAGTAATCGCTAAGAGGGCAGAGTTCACTCAAGGCCCATTTTAGCGGCATTCAGAGAGTCTGTGAAGTATCGAAAAAAAAAACTAAAAAAATTTCCAAATTCAAGTAACATTTCATCACAAATATAGTAGCTGGGCAGAAAGAAGCATTAAAACAAGTTTTTGTATGACAAAGCATAGATCTAGACCAGTGACAGAATAACAATCAAAACAAAGGGTTTCCTTGTTTTTCTTTTTGAGGGTTTCCTATTTGTAAGTTAAAAAGAATGTTTGGATGAGTTTATCATCTATTATTTGAAAAATCTAATTATTTGGAGAGTACGAGTAGAGAAGTGAGACAAAAAAAAAAGAAATAGGGTCCGCCATCTAACGTTTTTTTTTCAACTAGTTGTTATTTCGTGAATGGTAACACTTAGCTCATGTCTGATTTGACAGATCATTAGTTTTATCCTTCCGCTTAACGAATATGGTTGTGTATACGCTTGAACAATGCTGGGAAATATTGCGACATTACTTCGAAAATCATGGTAATGTTACTTTGAAAAGCCAATACACCCAAGACGAGTCACTGTTTGGTGCGGATTTTGGTCCAGAGGCATAATTGGGCCATTGTTCTTCGAAAATGAGCAAGGAGTGGCCGTTACAGTCAATGGCGATCGTTATCGGGCCATGTTGAACGAATTTTTGTTCACAAAAATTGAAGAGGAGGATATCAGCCACATTTGGTTTCAACAGGACGGCGCTACGTGCCACACAGCCGAAGCTACACTCGATGTTTTGCGCCCTGTTTTTGAAGATCGTATTATCAGCCGCAGAGCTGATGTCGTTTGGCCACCTCGGAGCTGCGATTTGACACCGTTGGACTATTATTTGTGAGGTGCCGTCAAAGATAAGTGTTACGCCAACAAGCTAGAGACAATTGACGCTTTAAAGGACAATATTCGTGAAGCCATTGGTGAAATACAGCTGGACACAATCGATAATGTGCCTAAAAATTGGACCAATCGTGTAGGCTACTGTATGGCCAGCCGAGGCAGTCATTTGAATGAAATTATTTTCCATTATTATTGTCGGAACTTTTGTTAAACTATCCTTGTAGAATCTAACATAACTACAACCATCACTTCCTAAATCCTTTTCTTTTTTTTAATATTTTTTTTTAATATATTTTTCCTTCAAAATCAAATGAATTAATTATTGCCTGGCGCTTTTTCTAATCATAAGCTAATAAAGGCCAATAACAACAAGGAAAAAAAAAGCAAACATAAGAAGAATTGAACAAAGAAATAATTTTCTTTCTCGAAATGATTTGTGTGTCTGGCTGCAACAACTATGACTGTGCAGCAGAAGCTAATATCATTAACACTGCAATCAATGGCGTGCCCCAAAGCAAAACTGATGCCAAGCTGTAGGTAGCCACACCAGTATCAGTAGCAAAAAAGTCATTAATTTTAATAGATTCTACTCTGATGCACATGCAAGCACATAGAAACACATAGGCACATAGACATGTGTGTGTGTGCGTGTGTGAATGCTTTGAATTTGTAATTGAATTATTTGATCTGATTTGAACAAATAAACACTTGAATACGTTTCATAATAATCAACCAATTTTTCGATTTTTTCTGAATATTTTTTCGTTTGTAATTTGTTTGTAATAAGAATTCTTTGTAAAAATTGTTCTTCTGCGATTTTAAATAAACAATTTATTTTCTGTTAAAAGTTTTGTTTGTAATTTTTGTTTATTTGAGAAAAAGAAATTCTTATTTGAAAATTAAAAATGATTAAGTGCCATTGGTAGAGAGAGTGTGTGTAAGAAATTATTTTCTATTTTGTTTATCGCAAAATAAAATATTTTTTTTGTTTTAAAATATTTTAAAGCACCTTAAAGCAAAATAATTACTCTTTTTTTTTGAAAGGAGGACGTAACTTTGAATGGGCATTTGATAGCAAAAACGAAAAATTCTTTGAAATATTAAAACCCCATTTACGAGTAGTCTTCACTAAAAATGCATTAAGAAATCCATATACAAACACGCAGACAATATAGGGTGTTTTTTTTAAAGAGTTCGAGAACTTAAAATGATAATACAATACAGAATTAGTTTTGCAATGATTTTCTTTATAATCCAATAATAATGCAATGCAATAATGCAATGATTTTCTAATAATTTCATGGCATTTATTTTTAAAATAGAGTTTCTAGCATATATCTGCCGCGGCTACGAGTTATATGGTCCATTCCAAACATACATACATAATTGGCCTCTATAACCCGTTTACCGGATTGCGGCCTGCTGTAGCACCTCCTTCCAGACACTTCTGCTTAGCGCTTGCCTTCACCAATTGGTCACACCCATTGCTAACAGAATTTCCTTAACCTGATCTTTCCATCATAGACAAGGGCGTCGTCTACGCCCATGTTCACTGACTTCCACATCGAACACTCTTCTCGCTGGAGCATCTTCATCCATTCGAATGACCAGTCCTAGCCAGCGAGCAACGTCCGTGTCGTTATATAGCTCGTGCACGAATACGGAATTCATCGCCAAACCGCAAAGGACCAAAGATCTTACGTAGAACTTTTCCCTTGAACACACCCAAGGCAGCTACATCGGTTCGTAACAATGTCCATGTTTCGGCCCCATAGAGAAGAACAGGGAGGATGAGCGACCAGGTAAAGAGTTAATTTCGTTAATTTCGTTGCGCGAGAGAGAGCTCTACTAAACAATTGCTGATTGAGACCATATTAACACCTGTTGGCAAGAGTGATTCTACGCTTGACCTAAAGACTGACATCGTTACTGCCGGTAATGACAGTGCCTAGGTAGATCAATTCACTCACCGCATCGAATGTATAGTTGTAAACTGCAACTTGGAAGCCAGTATGTTGCACATCCCTACTTGCCGACAACATATACTTCGTCTTGGCCTCGTTTACCGTTGTACCCATTGTGGTAGACTCTCTTTCGATGGCACTGAAGTCAGCAGTGACATCTCGATTGGTACGCCAAATAATGTCAATATCGTCAGCGTATGCAAGGAGCTGGACACTTTTGTAAAATATGGTGCCACTGCTATGTACACCCGCCTTTCAAATAACGCTCTCCATGACGAAATTACAGAAGTCGCACGATAAGGGTTCGACTTGTCTAAAATTTCGCACAGTCTCAAAAGCTTCTGCAGTAGTTGCTCGACGTCATTCTGCACAGTCTTATCAGTTTTACAGGAACACCAAGCTCTGATATTGCTGCATACACGCGATCTCTTATCGAGCTATTGAAGGCTGCTGTGTAATCGACAAAAAGATGGTGCGTGTCGACTTGATTCTCATGAGACTTTTCCAATATTTGGCGTAATGTAAATAACTGGTCGATTGTGGACTAACCAGGTCTGAAGCTGCACTGATAAGATCCAATCTGTGCGTTGGCAAATGGCTTCAGTACGCTCGTAAGGCCCTTGAAGGTCCCTTCTTCAGAACAGGACATAGTGCACTGAGGTTCCAATTGTCGGGCATACTTTCTTCACATCATATTCTACCGATAAGCTGGTGCATGCACCTAATCAACTCTTCATCGCCGGATTTAAATTATTCAACGGGCAGGCCGTCTGGGCCAACAGATTTGTTCTTTTAAAGCCGCCGCAGCACCTCTCTGACCTCGCCATGACTGGACGGTGGAATCTCCACACAGTCATCATCGATTGGAACCGTTTCTTCAACTTCTTTGATTACGGAATTGGTGTCATCATCACCACGCAATGGCGTCGTAGAAGAGAAGTTGTGCCTCCATAGCCCCAGTACTCCTTGTGCATTAGTAACCATCGATATCAATGTATAGCTCATAGAGTTCTCGGTTCGTATGATAACGACATTTACCGCTTACACAGATTGGTCCATATTTTCTGCAAAGTATTTTTCTCTCGAACACTCCAAGAAAAACTTCTTCTGCCTGAGTAAGGACATATGCCTCTGCGCCGAATTGTAGTAAAGATAGTATGTGTTTATACCGTAAACTTTGTCTGCAGAGAGATAGCCTTGCTCCTTCGTAGCAAGTATGAGTGTATTGACGAGGTTATATGACAGGTTATCGTCTTATCTGAAGCCGCGTTGGGTGGTGAACGATTCGGAAAAATCTTTCCCGATTTTTACTGATGATTTTTGTATCTGTTAAAGTCACTTGCACAATCTGACTAGCTTTGCCGGTATGCCGAATTAAGACATAGCTTCAAATACCTTCGCACGTATCGCACTACCAAAATCCACTTTGTAGTCGATAAATATGTGGGTGCTAACTGCTAATTTGTTTCTTATGAATTTTCTCCATGATACGACGATAGCCGACTTGCTGGGTGTAAAATCATACTGATAAATTAAATTTTTGGCACAGTTTACTCGAGTATATTTTGTACACGATGAGTAGAAGACTTATAACTCTAAAATTGGCGCAGATTGTTTTGTCTCCTATTTTGTGAACGGAGAACTGTACGCTGAGGGCAATCGTTCTTTTAGGTAAATTGCGCAGATAAGTTGAACCGTCGCTTTCGGACACAGTAATCTATAATACACTTCCGTCAGTAATCCATAATATTGCAAATCCAACATCATCTTAGGGGGTAAACACTCTACCACATCATTATTGATTCGGATGGTGGTATCCCCATCGCCAGCAATCTGAAAAAGTGTTCCTTTCAGATTCTCAGAACACTTTTGTTTTCTGTCACAAGGTTAGCCTATTGATCTTTGCAGGAGGCAATGCGTATGCCGTAACTCTCAGACTGATACGTTGGTAAAACTTTCTGGCATCGTTTGGTTTTCGATCGATCACCGTTCGATTTCCTCACACAATCTCATCTTTCTTCCTTCCTAAAAGATGTTTATTCTTTTTTTTTTATAAAGAGTATGAAATATACTTTTAACAAGTACTTTTCTCTCAGTGTACAATCATTACTTAGTGTCTATCTCGCTTTTGTTTAATTCATGAACTTGTTTACATTTTTTTAAGTTCACCACTAAACACAATGAAACACAAATGAGAGAAAACAAAAGCAAACAAAACCAAAAAAATCTTTTAACAAATTATACTCAATGCTGCACGAGTAGTAGTGTAGCAATGTTGACGAATACACACACATAAATGCCTACAAAAATAAATATACAAAAATACACAAAAAGCAACTACAACACAATGTACATATGTATGTAACCGTAATACAGTAAATATTATAAAGGATAAGCAAAGATTATAAGTACAGAGTGAAGGTGAAAATAAAACAAAGAGTGATAGAGAGAGAGAGAGAGAGAGAGAGGGAGAGAGAGAGAGAGAGATAATGAGAGGTAATACTAACTCTTATATTGCTAAAAATCTCTTTTAGTAGGTGTATGTACGTTTGCATATTATTTACAGTATGTCAGGAATGAGTCTACACATTGAAAATAAATTAGTACTTAGATCTTTATTACCAATAAAATGGTACTTTTTGCTTCTTAATATAGATTTTTTTGATTTATTGTACTAATATACATATCTTCTAAGATCTTCAGCTAAAAATAAGACAAATTCAGTTTTAAACTCTGAGAAATTTACTAAAAATAAATTTTACTTACATTTGGTATTGTCAAGTAACTCTTTCTTTATTTAGTTTTACACCCTGTTCATATAATACTACTAATTTAAAATTCATATCAATATATAGTAAGACCGATATACGATATCTTTTCGTTAAATCAGAAAACTAGTCCTCAACCGAGATCTACGAGTATATTCAATATTCCTACTATCTTTTTAGGGGGTAGCCCTGGGGTCGGCTGTTGTAGATTCTTCCTTCAAATGCTGCTTTAGTGGGATGGTTTGCAGTCATTATTCTTACTTGATTTCTCCATTCTTTTTTTCCTTTTCTAATCAGCTTGGACACGTTTTCTATATTACAGACTCGTCTAACCTTTTCGTTTGATTTTATGTCGAACCTTGTGTATTTGATTATAGTTCTGAGAGTATTCATCACAACAGCCGTATATATTTCCTGTGTAGCAGTGGTGTCTTCACGAGTTTCAAATGCACATGTATGTTATAACTGGTCGAATGGATGTTTAACGAGTATATGTACATATGTTCTCATTTTGCTGTCCTTGCTTATATATTTGTTTCGCTATATAACATTTATTAGGCATCCAGATAATGCTGCTGCTTTCTTAGCCTGCATTTTCCATTCTTTTTTCAGATTTCGATCCAAATAGTTGAATTCAAAAACATATGGTTTTTTCCAGATATATGCATGTTATGTAATCGATATAGAAGTCTTTGTAATATATTATATATTAATTCCCTCTCTCAGTCAATGAACTGCATCCGATTCTATTTTTAAACTCATTAAAAGCGATCTACAGTTTAACGCCGACTCCGAACGGCAAATGCATTAGAGAAGTTTTCAATAGTAAGTAATACTCATAATCAGTTACTAGCTAATGTTATGAGGTGATACCGCTGTCGAAAAACTTTTTCTTTTTTACGATGGTCAGGCCTGGTATTGAGCCGAGGACCTTCTGGTTGGTAGGCGAGTGTCTTACCTACCATACCATACCTATCGTTGTGATTTATTTTCAAATTCGGCTATCAGAGCTGCATCATCTGCGTAATATATTACTTCAAATTTCTCAATTGTTACGTTTTTTTCAAAACGTTTATTTATGAGTTCGTGGATTGTAGTTAAAATAAAATAAATCTTGTGTTTGGTTCTTAATTAAAACCTTTTATTTATACAGTTTTGTATACCACTGCTAGCAACCTTTTTGCAAGCAATTACAATTTTTATTCTCAATTATCCTTTCTGTTTGCAACTTTGTAAGCAACAACAACAACCCAGTTGATAATATGTAGATAACCCGGGGCTGCCGTTCTTACTTTCTCGATAATGACGTCCATTATGAAGTTGAAAAGGATTGTTCTAATGTTGTCGCCCTGTCTTATTTTTTAAGAAATTTGTACCTTATCTGCCAACATATAATCAACTTTAGTGTAGGCATTGTTGTTGGTATTTAGCCAATATGTTGTTGGGAATACTTAACTTTTTCAAAAGCATAATGACATCTTGCAGTCTTACCCTATCGAACGCCTTTGTTAAATTAACAAAGCACATGCACGCAGGCTTGTTGAGCTCTAATATTTTTCACATATACTTCATGTCATACAGTAAATATGGCATCTAATTCTTCAAAGACCATCTTGTGCCTCAAAAATTCCTGTATTGGCAATCACATCAGCTAATGTTTAAGTAAAGAGCTTAAGGATTGATCCGAAGAGGGATGATATACGGCTGTAATTTTGAGGTTCTTTTTTGTCTCATTTTTTGAAAATAGTGATACTTTCGTTCCATTGTTGAGGAACTGAGCGCATGAAGTAAATTTTTAGTAATACTTTGAATATTTCATTTGATGACGTTGGTCCTCCATATTTTACCATCTCATGCAAAGTTTTATCGACTTCAGGTGACCTGCGTTACATTTAGTGGCTAATAATGGCTTCACGAATATTGTCATTTAAAGCGTCAAATGTCTCTGGCTTGTTGGCGTAACACTTATCTTTGACGGCATCCCACAAATAATAGTCCAACGGTGTCAAATCGCAGCTCCGAGGTGGCGCAACGACATCAGCTCTGCGGCTGATAATGCGATCTTCAAAAACAGAGCGCAAAACATCGAGTGTAGCTTCGGATGTGTGGCACGTAGCGCCGTCCAGTTGAAACCAAATGTTGCTAATATCCTCCTCTTAAATTTTTGTAAACAAAAATTCGTTCAACATTGCCCGATAACGATCGCCATTGACTGTAAGGGCCACTCCTTGCTCATTTTCGAAGAAAAATGGCTTAATTATGCCTCTGGCCAAAATCCGCACCAAACAGTGACTCGTCTTGGGTGTATCGGCTTTCCAATGTATGCGTGCGGGTTTTCTCTGCCACAAGTGCGACAATTTCGCTTGTTTACTTACCCGCCAAAATCAAAATGAGCTTCATCTGAAAAGATGATTTTTGATTCTGCAACATTACCATGATTTTCAGAGCAATGTCACAATATTTCCCAGCGTTGTTCAAGCGTATATACAACCATATTCGTTTAGCGGAAGGATAAAACTAATTATCTGTCAAATCAGACATGAGCTAAGTGTTACCATTCACGAAATAAGCACTAATTAAAATTTAACATTTGGGATGACTTTGTTCTTTACTAGGTTTTCTACATAATGGTTTTCTGCGCTCCTTCTTCAGTTTCTTAAGTTGCGTTTGGAAAGGTTTTTTTGATTTGATCTTTGCAGCGGAATCTCGGTTGGCCCATTTTGCGTCTTCCTTCGTGGACATATTCAAAAGTCTTCTTCGCTGAGGCATCCTCAACGTGTCCAAGCCGGCACAATATTTAGATTTTTACACGTCTTACTACATCGGTTCGTATGATAGCGATATTTTGCGCTAACACGGATTAGTCCATTTTTTTTGCAAAGTATTTTTCTCTTGAACGCTCAAAGAAAAACTCTATCTGCCTGAGTAAGGTCCTATGCGCCGTATAGTAGTAAATGTAGTGTCTTTATAGCGTAAGCTTTGTCTGCAAAGAGACCGTCCTGCTCCTTGACAGCATCCGTTAGCAAGTATGAGTATATTGAAGAGGTTAAATGACAGGTTATCTTCTAATCTGAAGCCGCGTTGGGTGGTGAACGATTCGGTTGATGGGTTTTGTGTCTGTTAAAGTCACTTGCACAATCTGACTAGTTTTGTCGGTATGCAAGGATAAAAACAAAACTTCAAATACCTTTACACGTAACGCGTTATCAAAATCCACCATGTAGTCAATAAATATGTAGGTGGTAACTGCTAATTTGTTTCTCATGCATTTGCTCCATGATTTGACCATAGTCGACTTGCTGGGTCTAAAACCATACTGATAAAAGCCAATTACTTTGTGAACTTTAGTTTTAAATTTTTGCACAGTATACTCGAATATATTTTGTACCCGATAAGTAGAAGACTTATACCTCTAAGATTGGCGCGATAATATTGTCTCCTATTTTGTAAACGGAGCACAGCACACTAAGGGCAATCGTTCTTTTAGCTTAATTGCGCAGATAAGTTGAACTGTCGCTTTTGGACTTAGACAGTTCCGTCACTAATCCATCAACTCCTACCACTTTGTTATTTTTCATTAGGAATATTGCAAACCCAACGTCATCTTAGCCTGGGGGGTAAATACTCTACTACATCATTATTGATTCGAATGAGCAATCTGGAAAAGTGTTCCTTTAAGATTCTCAGAACACTATCCAGTACTAATAACACTAATACTGACATATTTTTAAATGTAACATTTGGCATGATTTTGTTCTTTACTAAGTTTTCTACACAATGGTGTTCTACACAAGCTTGTAGGCCAATCGATTCTGTAATAGTAGATAATTTTCGTTTCAGCATAAAATATGATCAGACGTTTGTTAAACGTGCATAATGGCGAAGGGAAAACGTTTATTGATGTTTGCCGCAGATTATTATATACTGCTTTCGATTATTATTTTTATTTTAAATCTGCCTGCCAAACGCGTTTAATGACACTCACCAACAATACATTCTTCTTCAAGCTCTCTCTTAACTGTTCCTGTTGCGATATTGTGGGCTCAGGGTCAATTTCCTTCTTCAACTTCAATCTTCGCTTTTATACATTGTAAGTTGTTTTGCTTACCTTATACTTTAAAGCATTTGTGATAACCCAACCAAACTCTTTTCTAAATGGAAACGAGTTAAGAGTGTAATGAATCAACTAAGTGATAAGATAACTTTTTTCCTGGCAGCTTTTAAATTGTGTGATCTATATATCGTGGGGACCATCTATCGGTTTATATTTTGAACCAGCGGTTATTTCGAAACTGCCAATATTCTGTCACAAAATTCAGTATATTATCTCTACTGAATGGAATAAATCGATTTACGCTTCCAAAACAAAGACTATTGGTCGGAATTGCTCGAAAATATTGTACAAAATTTGGTCGCAGAGAAGGACCAACAGTGCCCGCTATACGGAAGTTTATTGCTAAGGTACGTAAAACTGGTTTTATAGTTGATGTGCGGAGACGTAAGCATGCTCGCACACTGCGTACAGCATAAAATATCGAAGCTGTGGCGAGAGTCTGCGTGAGAATCCAAGAATTGAACATATCACGGACCAGGTTAAGTCGAATTTTGCGAAAAAAAATCGGTATGATGTCTAACACAGTTCAATTGGTTCAAGAGTTGAAGCTGCATGACTATTTGCTTCGTTATCGCTTCTCTAACTGGGTCAACGAGAAACTGCACGATGATGTCGATTTTGCCGAATAAAAATCATCTTTTCGTGTGAAGCTGAGTAACGATAAGGTTTCTAATTTTGGTTTAAATAATTTGGCAGTCAATACAAGCCATCATTAAAAAAAAATTTAATTTTGCATGTATAGAGAACAGTTAAAGCTTTCTTTGTTTTTCCACATCAGTCAAAAAGCAGGTATAACACAAAGGCTCTCAGCAATGCGGAAGTGATTACTCTAGTACTCTACTAAATGAGAATGTATTACAAAAAATCAGCATTTTATTACAGAAGATAATGATGAACTCCGAGTATAACGACATATGTTAGCACAAGCGGTGTGTAAAGAGTTATTTGACACTAAAAAAACAAAAAAACAGAAAAATATTTGTTTTTGTTTTTTTTCTCATAATTTACAACAAACTGGCATATTATGTATCTTAATCTTTTGAAGATACAATGGGCCGTTGTGGCCTCCGGCTGGGGTACATCGGTACCGGCACCGGTACAACAAAATAGTATTCATGAAGTAACAAACCCGTACACGTTATTGATAAAGAAATTAAAAAAAGCTTATTAATATTATATGTGTAAACTCATTCGTGACATACTGTATGTGCATATGTATATCCATACTTACTTAAAGTAAATAATTATCAGAGAAGCAGTGTATACCAAGGGTGGACAAAGAGAAAATATTTGTAGTGTGCGTTGAAGAGAATATTTAAAAATGTAAACAACAAAACACATATAAAAAATTTTAATACTCCAGCGACAATAGTGTGCTTTCATCAAAAGCTATCACACAACTGAATGAAATGAATGTTTATTTGTTTTTCTCTCTGGAATATTTTCGGTTTCGTATATAAGGAGCAGATTATACCCGAGTACTTGCGAGCTACTCTGGCCATATATGGTGTATACGAGTAAATATACAAATGTGTAAATGGTTTTATTTAAATGTTGTTGTTGTTATTTTATGTTTTTATAGAACGTACGAGTATGTTGATATGCTGTGGTTTTTATATTCTCTTACAAAAGCCCTAGATATGATGTATACTTGTATTTATTTATGCATATACATTGTAACATTTAAAGAGATATGTTTCTATACAACAAAACACACAAATAAGTACATAAAAACGCCTAAATGTGAATACGTATGATGAAAAAAGGAAAAGGTAAAAATTACACAGTGAAATTAAAGTCAAAATATGCAAAAATGCATTTACTTTTAAACTGGTACTGTTTTTAGGGTAGAAATCGTGCTTATCTAACATTATACTTAAGAATATGAAGGTTAAGCATAGAAAGTCACTTCAAAGCTGACCACTTTAAAAGAGAGAAAGAAATTGAAAATGTTTAAATTACATTTAATATTACAAAACATTATCAAATTAGGAAGATCGATTATTCGACTTTTTTGAAAATTTTTCAAATAACTAGTTAACCGGTTCTTTTATCAAAATAAAATTCTTCCCAATTTTTTGTTTGTTTTTTTTTTTGCATTTGCAAATAAAGTTGATAAATTTGTGTCTTATTTTAGGGCCTTAACGGACATTTAATCTTCGACAACGCATCATACTACTATTTCATCCGATGATTCATTTTTGCAGCGTATCTTGTAAGTATTTAATTTGCCAGTGCCTAGTGACTACTTGGTGTAGAATCAAGTTTTACTTGCTACACAATAGCGTCAATCTTATAGACATATTTAAGGTGGTTAATAATTCCTGGTGTGGATGAGCCTTTTCAGCTTACTATTTAATGACACGCATCGATTTCCAAATATTTTCACACTTCCGAGGACATTTGTCGAACAACACAAATGAAAGCACCACATATTTAATAGAAGTCCTCGGTTTAATTCCCTGTCTGGCCTTCTGGTAAAAATTCATGATACACTACACCGTTGTAATCCATGAAAACCATGAGCGTTGACTTCTTTTTTGACTGAACATTGTCTCGGCTCATTTGGTGAACGCCATTCACTTGCCTGATGTCTGGATTGTGTGTCGTACTCTCGTCTTCTGTAATGATGCTTTTGATGAATGTGGGATTGGATTCAGCCTCTCAAATTATGTCTTTTACGACCTCAAACACAAAATAAATTTTCTCTTCACACAAAATAAATTTTGTGTTTGGTTTCAATTAAAAATCCTTTATTCAACACAGTTATGTGCACCACTGCTTGTAATCTTTTTACAGGCAATAACAATTTTTATTCTTAATTACTCTGTCTGTTTACAATCTTGTAGACAACAACAATTACTCGACAGATCTTTCTACTTAAAGATCTTCCAATTCGATCGTAGTTATAACTTAGGTTCGATCACAACCTTTTCAACCAGAGGCTATCCACACTTAGCTCTCTTTACTGAGTTAGCTCCAACTAAACTGGTTTTTTACTTCACTACTAGCTTTACGATTTAACTCCTTATAAACTCTCTTCACACAAACTGCACTCGCTGAGTTTACGACACATAAACTGATTGCTGTTCGCATGGATGTGCTTTTTATATGGCTGAGTAAGCACCACATCGAAAGCTCTCAAACCTCTCGATATTTCAGGTAGATTCCATTTCTTTCTTTTAATTTCTTTTTAGTTCTTTTGTAGCCATACTACAGCAGCTCTTGGTATTTGTTATTGCTTGTTTATTCCCTTACTTGTTTTCTTTGCTGTTAGTTTGTTGTTGTTGTTGTTGCTGTGTTATTTTTATTTATTGTATCTCTGCTACTGGTTGTTGCTGTCGATTTGGTTGTTTGTAAACAGCACGTATAGTTGTTCTTTCAGCTTTTGTTTATTTATTTTAGCGATGTAATAAACGCTGTGATGCCCAACCTTATTTTCGTAACAATATATATGTATGCTGTATAAAAATTATTGTGTGTTTGCTTGAAGACTGTATACAATTAAAATGCAGAACCTACTGTGCCTTTCTGGAAGGAATAAATTTTCGATTTTTTGTTTTAAATGTAACCAAGATAGCATTTAAGTTAATAATTAAGATGAGGGTAGCGAAGCACACCGGGTTTTAGCTTGTACTTAAATCAAATAAAATAAATACATCTTTTTATTTATATGCGTTTTATAATATGCATAAAAATAATTGATAGAAATTATAGAGAATTTTTAAAATTGATTTTCTTATTTTTCGTAGGCGTATGAGGAATATACGTAAACTTTTTTTGTTAATTGAGTATACGCATAGATGGGCGTAGTTTATGCTGCAGAGAAAATGTAAATTTCTCGTCACAAATTGTAAATTAAATTGAAAATTGTTTACAAAAAATTCTTTTCATTTTAATCTTTTTTATTTTAACTTAACTTTTTTATATTACTTACTGCTGTTTGGCTTTTTAAAGGCAATAGCTTTCAGTTTTTTTCTTTATTTAAAGACCCTCTTCAGCTGTTTGTATGAAGGAGTGAGTGTATGCTTTAGTTTGTTTTCCTATGTCACTATTAAATTGTATTTTTTTTTATTTTATTTGTTGAAGACCTTTAGTCTACCTGGGGGCAATAAAAGTTTAGAAAATAAAAATAAAATATAAAAATAAAAAAATAGTATCAAATGTTATAAAAAGTATCAGAAAAACAATAACAAAACAGGCCAGAATAAAAAAGAAAAATGTTGAATATCAAGGAAAGTTCGAACAAGAAGAAGAAAAGGAAGAAGAAGAAGCAATATAAAAAGGCACGACAACCAACACCCGCAGGTCAACTACATACTTGACTTGCGTTTGTCAGTTTTAATTTAATCTCAAAGCAAGTGGTGGTAGTAATAGAATTTGAAATACTCTACTAGGGAATATTGGCGCACAAGTCCTCTTCGATCTGATAATTTGACTTTAAAGAGGGTAATTGAAAGCTTTGTGATATTGAAGTCTTATATATGAAAATTAATGTGTATTTGTATGTACATATCGTCACCTAAAACGCAAACGGCCCCATCTAACATTTTGAAAATTTTACAGGAGAGGCAAACAACTATTTAAAATAAAAAGTATTGTATTAATTAGCGAGATTTTTATCAGTATTTTAGATACAATTTCCATATTTCGCTTAATTACCTTATAAAACAATATGGCGTTTTGACAATTGACAATTGACAATATTGTATTTTATACAAACGTTTAGTTTGGTCTCTTTGCGTTTATCTATCATATAATCGCTTTTGTAGATAGGGCCATTTGTTTTTTGGTAATAAAATCTCTCATTTTAGTCGGAAGGGTCCAAAGCATTTGTTTTGATGAAATTCATCAGAATTAATGAAAAAGTCGATTTTGAATTTTTTGTTAGTTAGGGCCGTATGGGTTTTAGGTGCCGATATGTTTGTTTGTTGGTTTCTTTGTTTGTCTGTAAGAGCTATATTTCTCTGTATGTCCGAAAGGAAATATAGACTATATAAATTTCAAAAATTGAAAGTGGGCGGTGCCACTCCCATACAAAATGTACATTTATTTGTCTATATCTTTAAAATGGTGACAGAAATTCGGGCCAAATAAATTTATTGTTAATTGTACAAGCCGGCATGGTACCTCCTTTATAAAGTAAATATTGATTTTAACATATCTTAAGAACGATTAAAGCTAAAGTTTCAGAATTTGGTCCGAATGACGCCATACTCAAAAAAATTTATCACTCGAAAAGTGAGCTAAATTGGACAAGTGGGCGTGGTACCTCCAATAAATACTAATTATTGACAACTTGATACCCAATACAAATCATCATGGAAAAAATGGGCGGGATTGGACATACATACAAAGTAAATATTAATTTTTGTATATCTTGATAATGGCCAAAAAGCGGGTATGGCATATAGCATACTGACTTAAAACTGTCAATATACGAGTACTATATAATTCAAGATAATTAATAAAATGAGGTAGCGCAGCACCCCGGATTTTAGTTTGTTCTTTTTAAAATAATAGGTGGCTGTCATTGTACTACACTGTTAATAGTTGAGATAAAATCATCAAGAGAGTATGTACTAAATTATACTACTCCAGTTCAGACTGTAGAAACACGAAGTATTTCTTCACCTGGATGACTAAGCTATTGAATCTCGCCTATAGCTGTTTAGGACATACGAAATTTTAGAACCAGAAGCTTTGCATAATTTTCAATACGCCGCTAATTTGTCACTTTTGGCATCTTCAGTCGGTTAATTAATTTCGAACTGAAGTTGGAGTTTAAGTTTGAAGTTTAATCATAAAGAGACTGAAAATATTGTATATTTGGCATCAAACATCAAATCATGACAGTAGAGACATAAAGATCGGTCAAACAGAAACAGTGTATTGTATTGGCGTACATGCTTTTAACGCTGAATAATTGACTTTAAATGGGAGCATGCCCAACGGTAGCTGAGAGATGGGATTTTTGTTTTCTCCATCACTCTTTTAGGGAGCATATTGGCTTTCCACAAAGCAACCATTGCTTTGTGTCAGTTTCTTAATCGATTTTATTTTTTAAGCGAAGCAGATGATTAATCCACTGTAGCTTCCTCCATATGATTTTCATAGTGGTTATGATCCTTGCTAGTTGGTGGTGATCTTTAATATAGTATTTTAATTTTTTCCAGTAGATGGCGTGTTTTTCTGATCATTCGTCTGACAGGGGGGCGCCTTATTTATTTCTTAAATGGAGTTGTGTGGAGAGAAGGTGAAACCTCTTTATTAAATATTCGAAACCACAATAAAATTTTACTTCATCATGTCCTCTGTTGGGTCGATGGTGTTGTTATGTGTGCGCTCTAACTACCACACCACGCCAACCCCTAATGTGAGATAGAATATTTCAGAGCAATTTTTCACTCCCCTAGCGATTTGCTTTCCACAATCTTTTGCCTTTTTTCTGTTTCATTATTTTCAAATTAAGTAGATGATTAGTCTACTCTAGCTCGCCTCAATATGATTTTCAGTAGTGGTGATGATCCTTGCTAATTGGTGGTGATCCTTAATTTAGTATTGCAATTTATTACTAGCAGGTGGGTTTTTCACCTGATAGTCGCCTGCTGTTTGTCGTCATCGTCAGAGTTGAGCTGAAAGGCCAGGGGGGTTCTTTTCGATGGATTTGTCTGGAGGGTGTTTTAAGTCTCTTTGTTTAAAACTTGAAACCGCATAAAATTTTTTTCTGCATATCCTGAGTATTCGAACCTGAGCCGCTTGTGTTGTACGCGTGCATACTTACCACTACGCCGCGTCACCCGAGCAGTACCAGCTGGTATATTACAAATTATGTAAAACTCATGCATCACGGTGAAATAATGCTTCGTTTTGCTATCGCTGGAACTAGGGTAACTATTGTTTTATAACCTTGCGCAAATAGTTACTAGACGTTTTCTCTATATAAAGAAAGGATACAATGCGTTTACCTCTTAAGTTTTGAGGTCTATTTAGACCTTCGCAAACAGCATTGCCAGCCATCTGGTAGTAACGCAACTACACATCGAATTAGTAATCTCTTCCTGCAATTTAAGTTTAAATTACAACCACCACATACATATACTCCCAGAGGTCAGACCTTAAAGGTATTTTACTTTCCATTCGTACAGCATAATACTTGGAGGTTGATAAATCTATTCTTCTATTTGGTAGCTTTGTTTGAAGAAGTTAAAAACCTTTAGTAGGTACTAGATATCAATGGGTATGTCGGGTTTTTACCTACCAAAAGACTGCCATTCGAGGTATTATATCGTAGAATGTGGAAGACTTAGTCAGTCTCAAATGCCCGGTTATCGTTTCTTCTGATAAACAACCCAAAATTTATAGTTTATGATCTTAACATACCTGGCTACATTCTCCTAGTTTTAATTCGTTTATAACATTATTTCCACTAAATTGTGGGGCACAATTTAGTGTGCAGTTGTGTGTTTTCTTATATGCTATGCTGGGTTTATACGGGTCTTTTTTACCCACTGGAGGCTCTGTATTCAAAACCTAAACTGGTTTTTATAAGGCTTCAAGTTTTGTTAGATAATGTCGAGAATTTCAGTTCAAGAAGATGTGATATGCCGCGCGATAACGTACATGAGTATTGGCCAAGTTACCGTATGCATACATTGTATTAAAAGTTGGTAATCCGCTTAACTTGCTAAAAGCGCAAAATTAACAAGCCTGCTAATGCTATTGCTGGACAGTGCTTTCTCCTTTAGTGTCATCATGAACTCCTTAGATGCTTGACAAGTCTTAAGAACGAGGGCTGGGTATTGATTGCTAAAATTAAGTGTAAACTACTACAAAGGAAAACACGACCTTTGGCTTAGACCTTTTACTCAAAATGCAGTTCGAGAGCATGTTCAAGTACTTAGAGTAACTGCCTTAAAATAGAACAAAATGGCGCCTGCCTGAGCTGTTTCTAGTCATAATTTCCGTACCGATGTTGCTCAAATCCCAAAAGTTGAACTTTATAGATTTTATAGATTTTTACTTGTTTTCAAAAAATATCGGGTAATCCATTCAGCGATTTGAAAACCGCTGGTCTGGCAAAACTCTCAGCTGTTAAATATCTGTCATTTGAATTGTCATTTATTAAAAACGGAGTAACTAATGACCATGTGTTCGGCACTAGATTTTTTGCTGGAACTGACTGACTAGCAAACTACTTACTAGGCTATCGGGGTACCCTAAAATTGTCATTTATTTTGTGAAGTGATTGCCATTTACGAATATAACTCGTTTAACCACCGAAAAACGTGTAAAATAAGTCGAATTTTACTTAAACGTAGCCGGTTTTTGAACGAAATTTCCCTTTTCGTTTCTCACTCGATGGTTAAGTCAACAAGCAAAATTGTAGCATAAATGGCCCATAGAACCGAGAAGGGTTGTAGAAAAGACATTGTATTCGGACAAATTTACTGATGGGTGCGCATTATGGTCTCGAGGTGTATTTGGCAGTATTTTGCAAAATTATGCTGGATAATCGTTATCATTAATTCGGAGCGCTATTGTCGTATGATAGCCATAGACCATTGAAGATGATGTACTGAACGATATGTAGTTTAAAAATATGATGTCACGATCCACACAAGACGACCGATTTTGGCTTTATTACATAAAAAATTTCCTGGTCGCGTTATATCTCGATTTGGCGGCGATAATAGGCCACCAAAATCAGACGATTTGACGCCATTAACATTTTTTTTGTTGGTCACGTCAAAGACCATGTGTACACGGATAATCCACTAACATTAGAGCATTTGAAAACCAACATTCATTCATTAAGTTATCGCCGAGTTACCGGTCGAATGGTGGAAAGAGGTGCTGCAACCATTCAGAGGAGGTCATTTAAATGAATTTGTATTTCATACATATAGCAACGTCCAAGCATTATAATAAAATACAAGTTATTTTACTTTGAAAAAAGTAAAATTACATTAAGTTGTTAAAATGAAAACGTTTCAAACATTTCATTGACATCTATTATGCTCATTTATTACTTTATGGCCGTTCAGAGTGCGCTGGCGCATTTTATTTTATGATTTTTCTTGTTGTTATTGCCGTTCACTTCTTTATATTGTTGCCTACTTTATGGCAATAAAAGAAATTGTGTTAAAGTTTGTTTATGTTTCAATTTTCTTCTAAAAGAGACTATTTTTTAAACATTTCTTTGCTTTTATTTTCATTTTCCTTATTTGTTTTTCTTTTATTAAAACGTGTCTTTCTCGTATTTTACAAATACAAAAAGCAAATAAAAAAAAATATTTCTAAAATTGCTTTTGTTTCTTTTGACACTAAAAAAAAGAATAAGTATATATTTTTAGGGGCTTTTTCTCAGTTTGATACCGGTTGTTACTGTAAACGTATGAGAGACGCGAGATTATTTTTATTTTTTCTACACACAGTGTTGGGGTAAATGTGTTGGTGAAAATTAATAAATACGTAAAACAACAATAAAAAAACCAAAAGAAACAACAAAACCATATGCAATTAATTCAAGGGTTAAATACCAACAGTGTTATACGGGAATTGTTTTAAACTCATATACAAACACATACCCAAACATTCACAAAAGTTTATAGTAAAAAAAAACAAGCAAACAAGTCTCCTCTGGCTCATAAAATATGTAAACAAATAATTGTATAAGCGTGTGAGAAGCAACCGGGTAGAAGAGAGAAACAGCAAGAGTTTTTGTTTATAAATAAAACATTAATTTGTGTATAAAGTGTGTATGCATGTAAAAGCTACAGTTACTCTCTCTTTCGCTTTCCTTATAAATACTATATAACATAACAAGTGTTTATGCTTATGTGGCTGTGGATGAGTAAGTGAAAGTCTTGTGTTTTTAAACTCGTGCCCCTTAATAAAGTAGCGAGTGAGTCTATTAGTGTTTAACTTATGTACACACAATATCTGTGTAGGTGTGTGAGTAAACGTGTATGTGTGTGTGTGTGTTTTTTTGCTTTTTTGTAAGTTAATTACCATGTTAAACCATGGCGTCGTCTAACCGACTGTCTGTCTATTTTTGTTGTTGCCGTGTTGTTGTTTTTTAAAATTGTTATAATGGTTTTGTGCTCATGCTTTTCTCTTGTTGCTTAATTTAACTGTAAAACTACTATTTTTAAACTTAAACTTGAACATCATCATGCTAAGCGTCGTCCTCGTCATCATTGTCATTGATTATTGTTCTAAAATAGTTTAATTAGTGTTTTTTTTTCAGAGCTAAGAATTCAATGAAAAAGAGAGAAAGAGAGAGAGAGAGTAGGAAAGAAAGCATTGTTTTCCAATGAATAGTTATTATAAGAGAAATAATAACAACTACTTGTTGTTCTTTTCTCCAATTTTTTTTTATTTCAATGTCCTTTAAACTATTAAAGCGTTTGTTTTTAAAACAATATTAAAAAAAAAACTTTTTTAAAGTAAAATTAAACGCGAATATTTTTAAAAATCTCTCAAAATCATACATTAAATCGCCAAATACAGCAAACGCTTTTTTATAAAACAAATATAAAAAATCATTTTATAATTCACCCGCTTAAACCGAAGCCCACACTAAATGAGACACTGTACTCTACTTATCAATTTTTTGGAATAAATAAAGGGTCCGCAAAATAAATTTTTCTTTTTTTTTGAAAATGCTATAAAAAAGCTACTGAATTTTTTCTCAAATTACTTTTTTTATTTGAAAATACAATCCTTCCGGTTAATAATGGAAAATAATTTCATTCAAATGGCTGCCTCGGCTGGCCATACAGTAGCCTACACGATCGGTCCAATTTTTACGCACATTATCGATTGTGTGCAGCTGTATTTCACCAATGGCTTCATGAATATTGTCCTTTAAAGCGTCAATTGTCTCTGGCTTGTTGGCGTAACACTTATACTTGACGGCACCCCACAAATAATAGTCCAACGGTGTCAAGTCGCAGCTTCGAGGTGGCCAAACGACATCAGCTCTGCGGCTGATAATGCGGTCTTCAAAAACAGGGCGCAAAACATCGGGTGTAGCTTCGGCTGTGTGGCACGTAGCTCCGTCCTGTTGAAACCAAATGTTGCTAATATCCTCCTCTACAATTTTTGTAAACAAAAATTCGTTCAACATGGCCCTAAATCGATCGCCATTGACTGTAACGGCCACTCCTTGCTCATTTTCGAAGAAAAATGGCCCAATTATGCCTCTGGACCAAAATCCGCACAAAGCAGTGACTCGTCTTGGGTGTATCGGCTTTTCAATGTATGCGTGCGGGTTTTCTGTGCCACAAATGTGAAAATTTGACTTGTTTACATACCCGCCAAGATCAAAATGAGCTTCATCTTAAAAGATGATTTTTTTTTGGCAAAATCGGCATCTTCTGTAAGTCGATAAAACTAATTATCTGTCAAATCAGACTTGAGCTAAGTGTTACCATTCACGAAATAAGCACTAGTTGAAAAAACAAACGTTAGATGGCGGACCCGATATATTTATTGTATTTGAAACACATTATTTGCTCGCAATCGCAGCTTGAAGACGTCATGGTACACTTTCAATATGGTACCATTCGTCTACTATAACGTCCTTCAAGGGGAAAATACTTGATAACCTTCGTTTGGCTACTTTCTTTAAAATTTTTGCTCAGAAATGTTCGATAACATTTAACCCTAGGATGTCCAATAAATACTTCACCCCTAAGTACACTATTGTGGTCTGGCCAGACTACAAGAAAAAGATTATTTAAATTAACTTTTCAAACTTTGCCATTTCTGATATGTAGATAACGCAATACATAAGCATTAGATGCACGAAATTTCATATGTGGCCGTACTAACTGATTTGATAATTCAATAAGACAACGGCGGCGTTGGTTCGTTTGCTTGTTCTTATTATCTCTTCATAAACAATCCTGATATATCCGGCATATTGAAAAAACATAACCAAAGGCCAACGTTTTGTTTTACAATTGCAGATATAATGCAATACCATTTAATTCATTAAATCTACTCCTGCTTCATTTCGGTTGTAGGCAATAATTTGGTTAGATTTTTTGACAATGTTTGGTTCGTTGCTCTATCTAGTTCATCTTCTGCAATTATATACATACGCTATAATTTTGGGATGTAGGAGCACAAAGCGTACCTATTCTCATAATACCAAAAGAAGGCATCATAAAAAATCAACAGGGCGTGATATTCTAAATTAAAGTGGCACAAATGCTTTGTTAGCGAGACCTGCACCAACAGGAGCAGTGGAACTTCCGTCAAATATTTTGGTAGAGTTAATCTAGTACGAAAGTACTTTCGAGCCATTACATTAATCTCCACAGAGTAATGGCTTAAATAAAAATTTTCTAACTTTTCTTCTAATCTGGCTGGTAGTCTTTATCTTGTAACACAGAAGAAACTTCCAGATTATGTGTCCACTATGTCCACGACGGCTTCGAAAACAAAGCGATCGATACAAACCACAAGCATTTTCAACAGCAGCAAATCGGCGTTTATAAAGTTCCTTCTTAGGACTCTTAATATCAGCCTCTTAATTACAATTTCCTTCACACAGCAATAATTTCAGGACACTGATATACTATACTCACGTCGAACCGCATTTCTGCCCACTATGGAATAACCAGAGAGCATATCCATCACATCTGAAGTCCTCTGTCTTGGCAGCATCCTCCTCCGATCAACAACCGGACAAATCTATACCCCTGCCTACAGAAAAAACCTGTCTCAATATTCTGGAGAACATATTGCTGACCCAGCTCATACTCATACTTTCTTTTGGCGAAAAAACATCAGTTGTCGTGCCCCGTTTGGCCAGTTCACGGAATATAGCTTTGTCCTAGTACGCTATGTGCCTAATATCGAAATATTCAATCGATTCTACTATTGACAAGTAGCAATTCTACACAGTCAGTGAGTACTCGAACAATGATTCCAAAAAATTGATTGCCGTCTAACTATCGGTTATGTTAGTAGCATACCCTCCTAAGTGTGGTTATGTTCACTGCAAGTCAATTCAATCCATTCCCGAATGGCCGTTATCTCCGTCTCAAAGACGGAGCAGTGATCAGGTAGTCTATTAAGGACTAGAGAAAAAATTGCCACATCTCACCCAAACTCATGTCTCCCTCCAGCGAATTCTGACAGGACCTTCTTCCCTGCGGTAATGGAAATAAGGTGTAATAATACGTTCTGTTCGGAATTACTTCGAAGACTCCAACTCCGAAGCGTTGTGGACAATGCCCACCGAGGCTCTCAATGTTTCCATCTATTGCTGGTCGTCGGACATTACGACGAAACATATGGCCTGTTGAGTGTACGAGAATTGGTTCGTGGAACCTTTCTAAAGTTTGTATTAAAGACACCTCAAATTTTACTTATCACAGATTTAGGACGTGATGTTGTTTACAACGGTTAGAGTCTTGTTCAGTATATCTGGGTGGGTCGCAAACGAGTGCAAGATTGTTTGGAACCTTTCGGAACAGTTATAATTAGGCGATAAGGTGCGGGATTGTCTGGAATGGTAACAATCAGGCACAATACTATCTTGAACGGTTATATTCAGATGTGAGATTGGTTGAAATGGTTATAATAAAGCATCAGCGTTGCCAAATGTGAAGATTTTTCTGTATTTTGCATTTTTTTTTAGGCATTCAGTGAAGTTTTTTGTTCAAAAAATAAGTTTTTCTGTAAATTGTGCAGATTTTACAGTTTTTAACATTTTAGATTTTTACTTCAAATTTTATTATTTTCATTACAATTTCTGCAGTAAGATTTACTCGTACCTTTTTCAATGTCACAATCTGATAACGCCTTTTTTGACCTTTGATCAAAAAAAAAAAGAGAAATTGCACAGTGGTGATACTTCCAGAAAAAATAAATAGCGTTTTTCTGCGCAGTCGCTTTAAAAGAACAGTTAGATCACGTTACATACTACTTACGTACGTATGAGTGTTATATCTGCTTAACTAATAAAATATCACTCATACGTACGTACTTCTGTGAGTTTAAGAATAGAATCGGGTGCAGCTCATTGACTGAGAGAAGTCGCCGTGTTCCTTCATGGAATGTTATGAGAATTAATATATAATATATACGTACGTACTTACGTAATAATGTGTTCCCACAATTCTTTTGTCAAAAAAGGCTTTATATTACTAAAACGACTATGCACATGAAATAAACGTTTTAGTCTTACTTAGAAGTAATTTTATTGTGGAATTTCGGTTTTTTAGTTTGTTCAATAAATTGAACCGTTCTTGAGCTGTAAAGATATATATTGTATAATCTCCTCCATAGAAAATAACGGTATATCTCGAAAACAAGAGCTAAACTAAAAAACGGTTGGCAACACTGCATTCAGTGTACTCGAATCGGGTTTACCCGCTGGATGCCCCGCTTGTCGCGAAAAAAGTGTCAAGTTCAGGCACATGATTTATGTATATCATACATTGAAATCGAATGTAATCTTACTAATTCATCTAACTATCTTTCAAATAATTTCTTTAACCATCAAAAGTTTTAAATAATTGGCACATTTTAATGCTATTGTTCCTTGAAAATTTACTCGATTGCAATTTCACTCGTTTTCGGCTTACAAAACATACCCGTAAATGTGTATTTTCTTTTTAAGCATGAGCACTTTTTTCAGTTGAAAATCAGTTGTTTTCTTCTAAATTTGCAGTAAAAAAAAAAAAAAAAAATTATGGCAACGCTGTCAGGCACTAGAAAGATCAGTAAGTCTAATTTGATACAGAATTACCTGGAACGGTTAATAAGATTACAATACTACAGTGGTGATAAAGGGTATTCGAAGCTCTTGTCAGCAAGTATGCTAAGTTCAATTATAGAAGAGTATTCGGAAGATCTTATAATTGGTATAACGGTGAACTATGGTGACAGGAAAGAAGTCGGAAGCTTTTGTCGCCAGCCACGATAAGCCCAATTAAAGGAAATTATTCTGAAATCTTCAGTCCAATTAAAACGAAGTATAGCTTGGTAAAAGTACTACTGTTAGTATAACCGAACCTAACCCGTCTTTAATTACAGAGAGCAGATATCGCAATATTTGCACTCAACCAACTCACTCAAAGTACTTAAACTCTAAGCTCTTATGTTCCTAATTTTATAAACCTACTGAGAATTAAACATTTATTCCGCTTACTTGTATTATCATGGCGGGCATTGACTGGCAGGGCTGTACAAATCACATTGTTCTAATTGCAAGGGGTAGTTCAAGGATACCTTGTGTGAAATCATTCAGAGGGGACTTAGAATAGTGAATCGATGGTATGGGACGACGTGGTCAAACATTAACCCGGGAAAAACCATGATAGGACCATTTGCTAGGAAAAGAAAACTTCGTAGTTGGAGGAATATTCAATCCTGGGCGAGAAAATATTATCCAGGAAGGAATTTAAATATTTAGGAATAATATTGGAAAGTAAGCTGACGTGGAAAGCTCAAGTGGAGCTTAACTCAAGAAAAACCACGCATGCGCTTATGGTGTGCAAACGGCTTGCAGGGAGATCTAGGGGCTGTAACCCAAGAATATTATACTGGATGTATACCATGATGGACGGTAAGAACGAGTTTCGAATCAATCCAAGCAGAGCTAAATAAGATACAGAGATTGGCATGCATAAGCATAACTATGGCAATGAGAGCTTGTCACACAGCTCGAGGATCTATTGGAGCTTAGTCCGCTGCACTTGGCAGTGGGAAATAGAGCCATATGACAAGAATAATGGGAGATTAGTTGTGTACAAGGTCATGTTAACCCGCTTAGCCGAGTGATCGATTTACTCCCTACTTGGCTGTCCGGTCGACAGAATCGGGAAACTCTATAACTTTGGCAAATGCTTCAGGGCAAGACTGGGTAAAAGGAGTGAATTGAAGTGTTTGGAGGCTACATACTCCTTTAGAGAAGAGACCTTTCTGTAGTAAACGGATGAGCCAATGACAGAAAATGGTACCGGCCCTAGGAGGGAGTATTCGGAACCTATGGGAAAACTCGTGAGCATATTCCAGACGGAATTTTATGCAATGGAGAGATGTGCTCAATTTAACTTGGAGTTAAAATATAGAGGACAAGACGAAGCCATACTAACTGATAGTCAGGCCGCCATTCGAGCACTTGGCTCCTATGAGGTAGACTCAGGACTAGTTTGAAATATCTTGGTAAACTAAACCAGTTGGGCAAGGATAATAGCTTATGCTCATGGTCATGTGGGGCTTCCGGGAAATGAAAGAGCCAGAAAGGGAACCCTTTTGTGAACTGGAAAGAGAGGCCTGGAAGGACATACTCAACGGAAATGAGGATAATAGGAGGCGGGCACTCTTACATGGCCGTACGGGTCTGAGACAATCTAAACTATTGTTGGGTAACTATGACAGGACAAGTTTTGAATCCTACATAAGAATGTTCAGAAACAACCTGAGGATACTGACGGGCTTTGACTTGTCATTGCAGGCTAAATGGGCATCTGAGTAAAATGGGATTAGTCTCAAGACCGATGTGCAAATTCTATGATGAGGGTACTGGGTACATGTAGGGTATTGATGCACTCTAGGAGAAAGTATCCGGGTGCCTATCAGATACTGAGTAGGGAGTTATCACGGTTGGTACTAATCGACATCCTGAACTTCATTAGATCGACAAGATTGGGGGTGTTATTATAGGAAACCCTATATAGATGGAGGGCTGTGCAATAGATCGAAAGGACGCAGTACTTTTATACCTCGATAATAATACCATAATAGTACTTGTATTACCTGAAAATATATAAATTACATGTGAAGTATACACACGCACTTTTAAGTTATACACTCGATGATTTGTTTTTGTAATATTTCTCATATTTTTTTGTTTCACTTTTCATTCAATGCCAAATTTTATATAAAAAAAAACTTGAAAAAGAAAAATTACATTGTCAGTCTAAGTAAGTGTACGTTTTTCCGTTTTTATTTTTAACGTTCATTGGCGTTACAGGTTGCCAAACAAAAATTTTGTTTAAAGACTTGCTGGCACGACACGACCTTTCCAATAATCCAATAATATTTTTAAAGAAGAGAAGCAGTCAAGCTTGACTATGCGATACTCTACACCAAAATGATTGGTATTAAATGTTACGAAATTATTGAAATTCGCACAGTGGAACATAATTGACCAATCTATTCTGTAGAAAAAAAAAAATAGTTTTTAACTATTTTGTTACTTCAATTGCTTTATAGGTGAAGATGTTTGCTTTAGGTAGAGTTTTCGAAAGCATATACGAGAGAATTGTTAGTGTTTCTGGGCTTGGTAGGGTACTATAAAAGCCATTTGTATTTTGAAACTATTGCTAAACAGTCTTTCAAGCTTTACCTTATCATTTATTTACTTGAAAAGTGTTTTTCGGACTAAGAAAAGAAAAAAAGTAAGGAAATATGCTTAAACATTCTATTATTGAAGATTATCAATAAAGTATTTTTCATTTTTCGTTTTTACTATTCTTCACAGAATAAACAAAAATAGAAAAGAAATAAGAAAAAGAAATGCCTTTAAAAGAGAAAAACATTTCAAAAGAGATATACATACATATGCACATACAGTGACAAAGATCGTATTACGTACTCCTTAAAAATATTTTGATTCCAAACACACTTAAATTTTCTGGCTGCCATCACTACCGAATGAGTTAAACTTGATCTCATTACTCAATATCATATTAACCCAGAAATTTGGTTTTTCGTGCGTATAGTGCAGTGTAAAGTCTAGTAGATTTCTTTAATTGAGTTGGCTTATAAAAAGTTTCTTTCTTGGTTCTCTACTATGGACACCAATATAATAAAATAAAATATTCTGCAAGTGATAACGCGGCATAATTTCTGAATAAGGGATAAAATTTTCATTCTAGCGCCTTCCGTATGATCCCGTGGTCGAGAGTATCTATGGCCTTCTCGAAGTCTATAAAAAGCATATAAAGGGAAGATCATCTTTCTACAGACTATCCCACAACTAATCTAAGGCTATTGGCATGGTCTACGCATGATTTTTTGGGACGGAATACAGCGTTCTGTGGTCTGAGTTCAGGTTCCAGTGTGACTATTGTTATTTGACAATAACAATATCCCCTCTTGATCGCACAATTTGATACTTATCCCTTTTTTGGTCTTTGGTCGTTGGGTTGAACTTAAATAGATATTGTAAAAGGAAACTTTAAAAAATACTGCCTTGATCAGAAAGTTCCCAGAATTTATTTAGAAAATTAAAAATACAAGTTTATTCATCTAAATCTATACTTTCACCTTCACAGTAATCCCCAACGACTACAATACACTTATGCCAGCGCTTGATCCAAAACTCAAAGCATATTTTATATTCGGTTTTCGGTATTTCCATCAACGCTTCCTGAGATTTTTCCATTATTTTTTCTCGGTTGTTGAAAGGCGTTTAGCGTAATAGTTTTTTAACTCGATTGAACAGAAAGAAGACAAATGAGGTGAATTCCGTGGCTGTTGGAAGGCATTTGTTGCATTTTTCGTTAAAAAACTTCAAATAATGATGGCACTAAGCGATGGAGCGTTATCATGATTTAAAATATACCACATTTCTGCCCACATTTCTGGTCTCTTTCGGCGAATTGCTTCACGCAAACATCTCATACCACTGAAATAATACTCTTTGTTTACTGTCTGGCCTTTTAGAAAAAATTCATGTTGCACTAGACCGTTGTAATCCATGAAAACCGTGAGCATTGCATTTTGGCCTCGGCACATTTGGTCTGGATTGCGTGCAGTACTCATAAACAACGTCTCGTCTCCAGTAATGATACTTTTGATGAATGTGGGATCGGATTCAGCCTCGAAAATAAAGTCTTTTGCGACCTTAACACGGTCTCGTTTTTGCACGAAATTTAGGTTCTTTGGCACCAACTTTGCGGTTACACGATGGAAACCCAAATCAGTAACCAAAATGTCTTGGACAGATCCATAGCCAATGTTCAAGTTCTCTGCTATCTCTCTGATGGATAATTTGCGGTTATTGATCAATATTTCTTTTACTTTATCAACGTCTTTGTCGGTTTTCGATGTCGATGGTTTGTCACTGCGTTAATCGTCTTCGATTGACTCATGACCAATCTTGAACCATTCGTGTCACTGGTAAACGACCGTTTTATTTAGAGAATCTTTGCAGAAACAATTGTCCAACATTTCCAACGTTCGCGACCCTTAAATGAGTTTTTTAAGCAAAATTTAATACAAGTTCGTTGTTGCAAATTTAAATCCATTTCTAAAATTGTAAAAAATCGCCTTGGCTACGTAGCTTTTGAAAATGTCAAGCTATGACGCTAAGATTTAGCGGAAACCAATTTAACAAAAAAAAAAAAAAACCAAATCAGAACAATGGGACCATCATATGGAGGTTAATCCGGCAACTTTTTGATCAAATTGGTATTCTAAGATAATTTAAAAAAAATTATTGTTGTATGTTATCAACTATTTAATATTATTAAAACGAACCTATTATTGTGAGCAGTAATTGAATTGTTCTTAGTTAGAGATGATGGGATTTTTTTTTGTTAAATTTTTATATTTTTGTGACCATAATGAATGTGAACATTGTTTTAAGTTTCGTTATATCATTAAAGCTATGTCGTTAGTCTAAAAAAAAATAAAAATATAAAGTGTACCTATTATTTTGACCATGAGTGTATGTATCAGCAATGTATAGTATGTATACAGCATACTCGTACAAGTGGCAATAATTATAACAATCATGCAAAAAAAAAAAAAATGAAAAGACAATCAGACAAAGAGTCAGTTAGACACTTAGTCATACTGACAATCTAACTTTTTACTCTGTGCTTTGCGATATCGCTGTTGCTGCCTTAGAGAATGTCAACATTCATGAAAGAAAATCCACTGGTGGTGGTTGTTGTGGTGGTGTTGGGTATTCAACAGAATATTATGTCCTCTGGTGTCTGTTTTCAAACCAATTTTCTTGTTTTCTTTTAATTTTTTTTATAGTTTTTTCTATTTTACTTAGTATGTATGTATATGGAGGTCTGCGAAGAAATCGATAAAGAAAAAACAAAAAACCTTAATAAATGGAAAGAAAACAAACAAAAACAGAACGAACACTAGAGAATGATATATCGAGTGATACTGTAAATTAAATATTGACGACGTTCTTGGTATTTCCTTTCCAATCTCATTGGCATGATTATGATTTCAATACAATTTGTAACGAATAAAATGCATGACCTGCACATTTTTTTTTTGTTTTATTTTATAAGTCAGAGTTTTAAATTTTAAATCATATGGTCGTTCTTTCTAGAAAGAAAAAAAAAACAAGAATAAGATTTACTTTAAGGCAAATAAACATATTGTATTGGAACGTTTATTTAAACAAAATCAACAGTAAAGTGGATAAATATTTTTAGGTGAAAAAAAAATAAGTCTTATAGTTCTAGCCACTACTTAAAAAGTCGTGAACCTTTTTCGGTATCCTTTTATTAGATATTTTATAGTGGCTTCAGACACTTTTTTTTAGGAAAACTAGCCCATCACCTTATAAATGTTTGATATTTTGGGAAACATATTATGGGTTCTTAAATTCCCATTTCACATATGCTTAATACCTCTAGACTGGTCTTAGGTCCGGACAATTTGAATGATTTGTCTCTTTTGAAGCAAAAACTTACTTACTGACTTACTGACTTAAGTGGCTATATACGAACGTTAAAATCAATAGTAGCCTGACTAAAAATATTGTTTCAAGCACTTCGGTCTAATGCGCTTCCTCCCTTGTCCCTAACACCTACTTTAAAAAGGTATTATTCTGTGGGAGGACAAACAACCGGATTTTTGGTTTTCGCATTCTGCGTCTTCCTTCGGGAACGAATTCGACGGATTTCCTTGCTGGAAATGACCTGACTAGCGAAACCGTTGTATTTTGATATGCTGAACAATATTAATACCTTCGTACAGCTCATACAGATCGTGATTAATTCGATAACGGTACTTCCCGTTGACGCAGACGAGTTCATATATTTTACGAAAAATTTTGCTCTCAAACACTCTAAGAACAGCTCTGTCTGCTTGAGTAAGTACCCACGCTTCAACGCCATATAAAAACACTGATAGTAAAAGCATTTTAAAGAGTGTAATTTGCTTCAAGTGAGGGAGTGTATCTCGAAACTGCTTGCTCAGCCCGAAATAGCATCTACTGGCAAAAATGGTTCTTTGCTTTTCCTCCAAAGTGACGTTGTTAGTTTAATTTATGGCGGTTCCGCTGTAGGCGAACTACCAACGCTCACGTAACGACCCAACCACTTCAATTCTTTGTTCGCTGATACCATCAACTTTGTTTTATCCTCATTTCCCACTTTCGCCGACTCTCCTTCTAATGCTTTCCTCTTTTTTGTGCGTCACTACTCTAGGGAGCATATTGGCTTTCCACAAAGCATCTATAGCTTTGTTTCAATTTCGTTAATCCGTTAATTAATCCGCTGTAGCTTCCTCCATATGGTTTTTTTTGTGTAGTGGTGAAGATCCTTGCTAATTGGTGGTGATCTTTACTTTAGCATTGTAATTTTTTCCCAATAGGTGGCGTGTTTCTTCCTGATCATTCGTTTGATGTTTGTCATCATCGCCAGAGTTATGCGAGAAGGGTCAGGGGGCTTTTTTCTTAATTTTTTCTTTAGATGGAGTTGTCTGGAGGGAAGTTGAAGCCTTTTTGTTTGTTTTTTATTATTAAACATTCGAAACAACAACTAAAATTTTTCTTCGTCATGTCCTCTTGCTGGGGCTCGAACCTGGGTCGTTTGTTGTGTTGTTATGCGTGCGCTCTAACCACTACACCACGCCACCGCTTTACCTTTAATGATATCAATATCATTGGCATATGCAAGTAACATGTGTTTCCTGGTGTAGATTGTGCCTGTTGTATTATACCCAGCACCACGTAGGAGTTTTATGAACAAAATGTGCAATAGATTACAGGATAGGCTATAACCCTGTCTGGAGCTCATTTGGTGTCGAACGTTTCGGAGAGCTCCACACCAAGTTTAACTGGACTTATAAAAGAAATAATCCTTTTTTAACAAATAATCTTTAATGTATATTGCGATATTTTAAGAGCCCACTGTAACAAGTGACTTGTTGTTTAGCCGCAACTGCATGCAATTTGCTATGCCAGTAATTTTCTTGGAAATTTTGTCCGCTTAAGTTATCGCAATATTTCCTCAAGCATTAGCAACAACAAAATTTTGACCCCAAAGTTGCAAAAGATCTTCCAGTACATATGCTTCTACGTCCATCATGCAACATAAGTATTTTTATATGAAAATTGATTGTAATTTTTATATTTGACATCTAAATTGTTTGTAACATTACTGCCTGAAACTTTATCAGCTTATCAGCTGTTGCTTACGTAGCAAGCTAAGGCCACCTGGTTTAAATTCGCCTTGGTTGCTATTAAACATAATAATTGACTAATTTTTCAAAGATAACTTGATCAAAAAAAAAAATAAAAAATTCAAATACTGTTTCAGACAAAAGTGAAGCACCAAAACTTGTCTTAAGATTTTTTAGGTCACTCTTCTTAATACCAAATAAGTCAATTTTGTACTCAAAGTTGCGAACTCCTTCTAACTATAGACCGACTTGTCGTTGGTGTTCCGAAAAAAGTTCTGTGGCCAAAAATAGAAGAAGTTGTTAAGTCGCGTGGACCATGGCTACTACTAGTTTTAAGTAGTGTCCTAAGGTACTGCACGTTATCGCGGAAATATACACACATACATCGCGGAAAGTACACGTAAAAAATGCTAAACCTTTTTTCTCCTTCATTTCGCCATAGAAACATCCTTTCAACCATGATCAAGGAGCAATCAAGTGCACCTCACATCACACTCAGTAGTCAAGAATGGCTCTTTTTAGCGATCATATAGGTGGCGTCACCGAGGCCGGTTTCTATCCACCCGGCAGCTCATTGCCATAGAAGTTACGGCGACTCGGAATTCAAACACGAGTCGTCACACAAGTGAAATTGAGGGTGTTTAATGAGTCCATACACTCCCTCACCAACCAAGTAGTGGTAATGTGTGATCTACACAGGCTCGGCTTCGTGTTTCGCCACGAGATAGTAGTAAGCGTATTTCCCTAATAACAAATATTACCGCTCAAGTGAACTATCAGGAAGACTGTAGTGATGATTTATGTTAGCCTCCACCGAGAATACTCTGCATCCAGCACCACATTTAATCTGTGAGCCATTCGTGTCGAAGTCATCCAGTGAATCACTCTCATTTCCTTTAGAATGGTAGTGGGTTCTTAGCCTGAATCTCCTCGAAGTTGAGTTTCGGAGTGCACTAGTGAACTTTTGTTCGGAAGTTCATTCAGAATCCAGATATGCTATTGTTGGCCTAGCCTTTCATATTGCAGAGGACGAAACTCTCCGGGCTACAGACCATCGCATCCCGAATATAGTGCAACAACAGGTCAAGAGTAGCAGTGACACCAACACAGGCCGTTTCTTGCATCTTTTCCAGTCTCTTTACGTTTGTTGCTATCTCCGTCATAAGAAAATAAAGGTTTAATTATAAATCTGTACATCCACAGTACAACCCTAGGCCTCAAACACCAGCCGCAAACTAGCACTCTGTGTATAGTGTAAGTATAGTAAGTCATCATGACTTTTTGAACCCGATGCTCAATGATGCTTCTGCAGATCGATTTTGCGTCCAGAATTACGCTGAAATACCTAGCGTGGTATGAGAGATAAAATTCTTGTTCACATATTTTGTAGAGCCTGAATGATGGCATCCTTTGCCTTGTAGTAAACAGCACTAGCTGGTTTTTGTCAGATCAATTAGTCGTAGTCTTCATTTTTGCATATTATCAGGACAAGATAATGGTTTACTCTAAGAGTGCAATTGTTATTCTCTGTCTTAAGACAACTAATGTAGAATTCAACGTCATCAGCATATATTTGAGTTTTGCAATTAGTAATTTGAGGGGCTAAGTCATTGGATTACATTGTCTGTAGCAGTGCCTAACGAATCGAATCTTGCGGTACACCCCGTTTTATTAGGCAACTTGCTGATTTCCTATTACCATGATGATGTATGCCTGACTCCTATCACACAAGTTTGTATCGGGTGTTTTTTTTTAAAGGTTTATAACTTTGAGTTGGCAACACGACTTTATTTGACAACCGATTTAACAGCTGATAGTTGCTTTTGTTTAGTCTGCTGTGACATCTCATTATGAATAGTCTTACACCAAAGCAACAACGCTAGCAAATTGCTGAATCTTTTTTCAAAATAACGATTCAAAATTTTTCTTTGAGATGGGGCGGTTTTTGTTTGAATGGGTACGTCAATAAGCAGAATTGTCGCCTATGGATTGAGGGTAATCCATAGGGTTTTTTTCGAAAAACCATTACATCCAAAAAAAATTACTGGTTGTTGCGCGTTATTGGCTACTGGAGTCATTGACGATATATGTCTTCAGAAACAATGATGGTCAGAATGATGACATGATAAGAAAATTGTTCGTACCTCAATTAGCTGGCATTGATTCCAACAGGATGGCGCCACGTGCCACACAGGGCGCGATACAATTCACCAAACAAACTTTTGGTGAAAGATCAAGCGATTTAACCACATTAGATTATTTTCTTTGTTAATATGTAACGTCATTTGTCTACGTCGCTAAACCAGAAACAATTGAACACCTGCAAATCAACATTCGAAGAGTTATTGGCGAAATTCGTAAGTTTGTGTAAATTGATAGCGTCTTGTACGCGTCAGCCGTGGCTGCCACAAATTATATTTAAACATTATGGTCACAAAGCCCAAGCGCAAGTGACAGGAAAACTTTTAATGGGAACGTAGAACGGTTTCGCAGACGGTGCAGCCGTAGAACGAATTCTCTCTGTTGTTGTCCGATTCATTGGACAATTAACTACAAAGGGTTGTGTTCTATGGGAAGAATGAGTACTGCGTGAAAATATGTGTTTATTAGGAAGCTGCTGCACCGGATAGATTTGGCTACCATTAGGACGGACTACTGTATCCCTTGCCCATTACCAACGACTAATCTGGGGACATATGTTCCGAATAGGAATACCTGGAAAAGGTCGGTGGAGGGTGACATGAGTAGCATCCGATTCTTTACAGACGGGTCAAAGCTGGCTGGTGGAGTACGTTATGGTATCCATTCTCCTGATCTTGATGTGAATGAGTCTTTCAGGTTGAAGTGGCAGCTATCTGTGGGGTCGCTGAACTACTGAGAGATAGTGCCATGACGATTTGAAAAGTCTGTATATATACGGACAGTCAGTCCGCTATTGAATTCTTTATGTCTCAGACGGTAAGGGAATGCCTCGAATTATTGAGAGTGATGTCCTAGTACTTTGATATTAATCTCATCAGGGTACCTGGACACAGTGATGTTCCGGGCAACAGTGTGGCGGATGAGCTGGCTAGGCAGGGTACTGCGGCCGGGATGAATTTGGCGGCGGAGAGATTTGGTATATCGATCTCTACCTGCCGTATAGGTGGAGACGGGCACCAACTTGTAGACAGGCTAGAACTCTCTGGCCAAGGGTGAACAGGAGAAGGTCAGGGCAACTGCTGAACTTGCCGAGAGGCAGGATACCTGCGGTAATGGGGGCACTTACGGGTCACTGCTTAGTGGGAAGACATGCCATTAGGTTGAGCCAGAGAGACTCTATTCTATATAGGTGCTGTTTAGAAGAGGAGGTGAAGACTACGGAGCATCTGTTGTTGGAATATCCGACGTCGGTGGGACTTAGAGACAGATTTTTCGGTACGCACGTTGTTGGTATTGGGACTCTACTGAAGACTCCTGTAGCAAATTTATTGAGAGGGCTAACTGGTCGGATAGCTGACCGGGCTGTCGGAAGTTTGTGGGTATCACAATGTGCCAGGCATGGCAGCCCCTTTAACCTAACCTAACCTAACTTATGATTTAAGCTTGTGTAACTGTAAAAAACCATCCGATATGACGCAGTTCTATGGCTGATAAGAAAAACTAAATACATATCTCACCTTGTGACAAAGAACATTATTATCAACAGTATCGAAGATTTAAAATGAATAAAAATGAGCGGAATTGTGCCATATTTTGATTAATTGTTGTCTTTAACATTTCTGCGAATCATAATGGCTTTCACTAATCAGACTTAAATATGCTTTTCATTAAAAAACTTTTTTTTTTCGTAATTAAATCATTTTCCAAATTCACCTTTTTAAAGTATTAAGCTCAAAATTGTATAAATTTTTTCTTTATTTTTTGCTTTTTAAAATACATTTTGTATTTCCGTCGTTTTCTTTATGAAATCAATTTATAATTTTCCACTTAATTGATTTGTTCTATTGGAAAAACACTTTTCGTGGAAGACAAAATTCTAATCATTTACCTGCTGTTATACTTGATAGTACTGATAGTATGACGATATTGATAGAAAAATCACTTCAAAAATTGTTTGCAATAAAAATAATTGAAATTCGTTTAGTAAATAAGATATTTGTTACGTAAATATGTGAAATGTAAATGCAATAACCCAGCAACCACTTTTGTAAAATTGTTAAAAAAACAACCAGGAAATTTTATGAGAATAAATTGCTTTAATCGGCATAAATAAAATAAAGAAAAGATCGTAACAGGTGGGCACTTAGACAAACATAATTGTTTGTGAGTTGTTTTTGAGTGTTATAGTTAGAAAAACCCTGGAAAGTTTTTTATTTAAAGGTTTTCGTAGTTTATTTACAACAAAAATAAGTATAATTTGCAAATTTTAAGTACAAATTTATTCGGTTTGGTTTTTAGCTCAAAAGAGATAGTGAACTAACCAATATATTAAATCAGTGCTTACATCTTTTCCTCATCTCTGAGCCAATTTCCAAATCCCATTGCAGAAAAACTTTCCGTCTTTTAAGGCCCTCTAAGATTAAAGCTTATTTTATACTTCTTCAAGGGAAGTGATTCGGTGACATGCCTCTTTATATGGCCTAGATAGGTTTTGAAAACGTTGGCGATAAGTCTAAATGCAGTAAAACGAGATGAATATACGTTACGTTTGCTTCCCTTACACTTTTTGTTAAAAAACGCTGAGTCCACGGTTTTTCAGCCGTAGAGCGAGGTAGTTCACACCATAAAGCGAATGTGTTCCATAATTCAAACAGGCCATTATAGCGAACTGCCATGTAGAGAGGTACGATCGATCGATTTGATCGTTTCTAAATTTTTTTTTAAAACTTTTGCGACGTGTCATACAAAAGAATAACTTAATCAAGTCTGTCTTTATGGTTCATTGAGTTTTAACAGCTCATAGTACACAATACCACCTTGAGCCCATCAAGAGTATTGTCGACTTGAACGAACATTGGAAGCATTTATAAAACCCAATAAAACCCAAAAAAAAACCCACCCAAAAATCCAATAAAACCCGGTGGGTTTGATTTTTTTAAACCCGGGTTTTTGCCAACGCTGGTTATATTGGGTGTTTTTTTTAATACAAGTTTAAATCATAATAAAACAAAGAAATATATTTTTATTATTAATTTTTGGATAGAACATTTTGTTGGATAGAACATTTTACGACAATAATGTTTAAATATGATTTGGGCTATGAGGCCGCCACGGCTGGCACGTACAAGGCGCAATCTTAAACAACAATTTTTACAAACTTCTCGCAACACATTCGGCGGTATTTCGCCAATCACTCTTTGAATGTTCTCTGGTCTATCGACATATATAAGTGACTTTACATTACCCAAAGGTTTAAGTCACACGATCTTGGAACATGAAAATTACTCTTTAATCAAAAGTTTCTTTGAGTAAATCTATTGTAGAACGTACCATCCTGTTGGACGTACATGTCAGCAAGATTAATGCCGCCTAAGTGAGGTACGAAATTTTTTTTAGCCATGTCCCTATGCCGTTAACCATTGACCATAACATTCCGACCATCATCGCTTTTGAAGACATATGAACCAATGACTTCGCTAGCCTATAAAGTGCACCAAACAGTAATTTTTTGTGAATGTAATGGTGTTTCGACTGTTAACAGCAAATGCCCTTTACCAATACAGGCAATAAGGAACTGCTAACCAATATTTAAAACTTCTAAGCCAGGCTACCATAAAATGTTTCATTGTATAAATCTTGCCCAGATGTTGAGACAAAAGAAGTCTTAAGTAGCTTTGGGAATAATTTAGGTACTTTCCCTATTAGTAACGCCAGTGACCAATGCGTTGTAAGAAAATCATAACAATAGTGAAAGCATTTATGGAGAACACGGCTTGTCCGCGGTGCGATAGTACACAGAGCTTCTTCAATCTTAAATCCGATTTATTTTACAAAGTGTATAAGTTTTATTACAGAAGAAAGAGCAGAACGAAACAGCCATAGTTGAAAGATTAAACAGAATCCCAGAAAAGTATCATAAAGGACGTGCGCATACGTAAGACAGATCGGTATGCCGAAATTTGTATAGTTTGGACTAAAAAATAACTCAGGATCAAAGCTAAAGATGAAAAGGAATCCTTCAAGTATGCTATGAAGGCAAGCAAAAACCATCGTAACAAAATTGAATTTTGCTCAACTTAAATGACAAGACAATTATAACGGTGGTCATTTTGTACATAATCAGGAGACAGAAGCTTAGACAGAGCATTGTAAGGGAAATTATTGAAGCTAAAAAGTATCCTTTAAAAGCATACTTAAATTGTGTTAAAATAAAATAAACACCGCTTTATTTTGTTGTTTTCAAGTTTTTATTTTACTGCACAATAACTTTTATACTGTTTCTTTTATACAATTCTTTTATTTTGGATTTAATGCAACTTCATCTATTGACAGTCAAACGATAACCAACTGACTTATAGGTAAAGCAGCCCCTTTATATACCTAATTGCCTATAGTTTGAAAGGTTCTGAAAATATTGACCATCTTCTAGTTTCACATCCGTTAATCCAAACGTAACGTAAATATGGTAGATTTGGCAGTGCTCCCAAATTGACAGGGTGACACAAAATGTACCAAAATCAGTTTTGAAGGTTTAATGTGTTTTGTGTTTTTATTTTCGTAACAATATATTATGGTTAGGCTAGGAGGAAGTGACAGTCTTCTCAAATCAAGGTAATGATACTACACTTGACACGATGCCCCTGTGCCAGTTACCAGGTCCAGATTGACTGGTCTTGATAGTCAACCAGAGGCCTCACATAGAAACAAATACCCCTCAAACTAAGTCGGACACCAACCTGATATCAATCGTCGGTGATGGCTTTGATAAACTATCGAGAAAGTGCAATCCAAGTGTGAGCAGTTTACGTTGATCTAGAGACGGACACTGGCAAATGAAGAGGGCCTCACTCTTCTTTTCCTCAATCGATCTATAACCTCGAAAGAAATTATTTTACGGTAAGCGAAGCCTTTAGTGTGCGAACCCATAAAGCAATGCCCAGAGAGACTAAGCTCTTACACACTCTCCCACGACTCAGTTTAAACAACTAATTGTTGCGACTACTATCCAATCTAGTCCAGGTGAGTTTAGCAATGAAGGAAGATTCCCCCTCTGCCCAGGATATATTAGCGTCCTATAAATACTTCTGCCTAATAGAAAGGTTAAAGGAGGACAGTGGTACACCCACTCTCGTGGGTAAATAACTGTCCGGAAGGAGTATGCCCGCCTTAGCAAGCTCATCAGCAACACAATTACCTGAAATGTCACTGTGACCTGGAACCCAAATGAGATGGACACAGAACTACCGTGAGAGTATCCCATGGGAATCGAGGCAGTCTCTAACCAGCATAGAGTTGAAAGTCACACCCGAAAGAGACCTGATCGCCGCTTAGGTATTAGAAAAGGTGCATGCGTCAGTAGTGTGAGCATCGCTATACCGGATGAATTCCACGGCATGGTAAATAGATATTACTTCGGCTCATCTTATTCTCAAATTTAGAGTCGTCAAATATATTATTTGTAGGCATATAGCACAAACGGCCCAGGTTCGAATCCCAGCAGAGGACAGGACGAAACAAAATAGTTTAATTGCAGTTTCGAGTGTTTAATACAGACAAATCCATCTAAAGAAGCTCCCCTGACATTCCAGCTTGCATCTGGCGATGATGACAAACATCAGATGAATGATCAGGAGAAAACACCATCTCCTGGGAAAAAATAAAGGTGCTAAGTACGGTTCACCACCATACTGTAGTGAGCTAGAGTAGATTAATCATCTACTTAGCTTGAGAATCAACTTGGTTACTGAAACTGAAACAAAGTAATGGATGCTTTGTGTCGAGTCAATATGCTCCTTAGAAGAGTGTGTTATAACATACAGAGATTTTTTTACACATTTATATAAAAATGAAATATATCTACAACATAACTTAAGGCAAAACTAATATTTTAGTTTATGATGCATTATGATCAAAACCAATTTCGTTGGAAAAAAAATTACTTTAAGACTTAAACCTCTTAATACCACCATTTTAACTAAATTGAATATAAAATCTTAATTTTTTTTTAATTAAAATTTATTTTATTTTTGTAAAGTAATAATATTTCTAAAGCTGCTTAATGCCCTTCAAACTAAACTTTTCTTAAAAATATTGTCTCATACGTGTTTTCATTTCCGTTATTGTTTCTCTCGTTACAGTTCCAATCTGTTCTTCAAACAACCAAACCAGCCGTGTGTGTTTGTGTTGCGTACTACTACAGCTCTGAAACGTGACTTGGCAAGCACTGTGGCATTGCTCAATAATCTCTAAAGGATTTGGCCTAAAAAGCGCTGAAAAAACAATATATTTTTTTCGCTCATAAAATCAAAGCAAAAGATTCTATTTGAGAATAAACAAAAGTGTTTCATTTCAAGCACAAGAGAAAAAAAACACAAAAGAAAGGAAAAACATACAGAAAGAATATAAAAAATAACATTTGAATAAATTCTTTAATAACTATGGAGGCTACAAATGGTGCTACTGCTGCGGCCGCTGCAGCTGCTGCTGCTGCTGCTAAGCGTGTACAGATTGAAAAAGCTCATAATTTTATGCGTCAATATCGTGATCCAGAATCAAGAGAACTAAAGAAATTATCGGCAAATCAATTTATGGATGTATGGGCACATTATGATAAGGATGGTGAGTACAATGAAGGCATTCAAATAACTGTAGCATAATTTTAGGCGATTTATTTAAATACAGAAAATAGTATTATTTCAGGAGCTAAATTTAAAATTTAAAGGAAAACTTTATGCTTGAATCTAGAAGTTTTTGGTCAATTTTTTTAAAGCTCTAAAAAATTCTCTAAAATATCAGATTCTCGGATAAGTTCGTTTAAAAATTTAAGCAGAAATGAAACACTATTTTCTTATATTTGAAACAAACTTTATTAAATCAAATTTTTTATCTCTTGAGTTCAGCACTAAGGGTTTAACCCCTACTCACGCAGTGCATTGTGCTGGTACTAGGAGAATAGGTTGAGATAGTAGTGTTTATGAACGTTCGATTTAAATTTGCTCATATTGTAAGTGGCAGGAAAGATTGTTCTACAAGTGACTAAAGAACGAATTCTCCTTATAATGCGTTGTAGGAATCACTGATCAAGCGATGTGCTCTACGAGAAATACGAGTACTATGTAACACATTCCGTTATTATCCCGATAGAACAATGAATCACACGCCACATGCTAAAAATAGACTTTAAAGCACCGGCCCATCCATGAAAGTAGTATTCCAGTTCGGGTTGGTATGTCTTGTAAATATTAAGGATATACGACGAAGTTTCTTGCACCGTAGTAAAAAAAACGAATCACTTGAATACTTAGTTCGACACTCGAAATATGTAATCGTTCCAACAAACTTCACAATAAAGTCTTATTCCCTAGAACATCAAGAGCATTTGATTCCTCAATACCTACATTAACCATAAATGCAGATGACACTACACCATCACGTCTGTGTATTAAAAAACCACATTGGGTTTTGCGTGCATTGAAATCAACCCTGTTCACACAAAGCCACTCGAAGAAATTCATCAGGCCGCTTGTGAGTGTGTCGTTCATATTCATCCTTTTTGCCCCAATCTCAAAGAGGCCTAGATCAAAAGAATATAAATGTCAATATTTATGTCATCTGCGAAAGAGTAGATATGATTGGAAGCAAGAAGAAGAAGTAAGGAAATATTATAAATAGAGTAGGAGAAAGAACAGAGTTTGAGGTATGTGCCGTTTTGATAGGCAACATTTTACCGTTTTTGAGGTAGTGCATCAGTGTAAAAAATTAGGTTTTCTAAACGTGAAACTGATCCGATTGCGTTTTTGAGGTATCTAAGAAATTTTAATTTACATCATAAAGAGAATTTTGCAGAGATTGAAACAAATGATAATCTAAAGATGCAAAGCCTTGGCTCAGCTAAGCTCTCTCATTTCTGTCGGGTCATCAAATATGTATGCGGTCATTTTCTGTTGATCAAATCTGGCCGTTTCAATTGAATTGCTTGCTTCAATCTCGTTAATTGTTTATGGTAGAGAATAGAATCAATCGGTCGATTAGGTTGTAAAAGCTTAGAACACTGATGGGAAATGGAATTTTCGCTTGGTACAGAAAAAAAAAAAAAATGTTTTCTAGTGTTTTTTGACAACAAGAGTAACACCTTTTGAAAAACAAAAAAAATTGTTTCATCAGTTGTTTTACTAAAAAATCTAATAACTGTCAATGTCGAATGAATTTTTAAAAGCAGTAGGTTCCGGTGTTTTACCATGTGTCCATTGTCGCAGCATAGCCTCGCAGCTTCTGTCCGGAAACAGTTAGCCATTCAGTAGCTCTAATAAAAAGAAAAGTTTGGTCCAGATCATACGTTGAAAGCAGTCCTTATTGTGGAATCAGCTACTAACAAGCAGTAAACGCCAAAGATAGTGTTTCGTAAATTCCTCCTTCTCTTCATCATTGCAACTTCAACAAAAATAATTATATATGATTCTCATTATTTGAGCCTCAACAACTGCATCATTCTCCGGTAACCCAAATCTGGCCAGATCTTTCCGGTCTCATAGCAAGTGGGTTCATTACCCAATTGTTCCATTGCCATTTGGCGAAATTTCCTCAACGCCAGCCGTCTTTTCTGCCTGAGAGGAGCACCGTTGTTCGCAATCAATCCATTCGGATCCAATCAATGTTCCCATGTTCATGAACCCAAGTAAGGCTAACCGTCAAATGTCCAAATATATTTTCCAGAGGAACTCAGCATTCATTAACAATTCCCGACATTGTAATACACATACATATGGAGATATCACTATTGAATATCCCGTAATATCGGACAAATCGAGTGGCTATATTTCAATAGCACACCTCTTCATATAAGACACTTAAAATCGGCTAATACTCAGCTAATTTAAAAGCCTATAGGTACATGAAGGCAAGACAAACCGGTTTCTTGTCCTTAACTTATAATCGTAATACCAGAAAAATGCTTAAACAAAGTTATGTACAAAAATGTAGATGTAGGGATGTATGAGAGTATCAAATCTGTTTAGGGAGTAGTACGGTATTATCAAAAAAGTACAATCGTATTAACTTTCCCATCACTGGCTCAGAATAAACAACTAACTTTCAATTTCATGTTTGCTTCGTCCATGATCTTTTTCACCTACTATTGTCGTACTTGATCCATTCGATTCGATTTGGTTTCATTTTAATAGTGAATAGCAAATGGAAATTCGGCTCATTACCCAAGCATACAAGCTTCTTTCTTCTCCAGCTTTCTTTATATGGTTGATAACTGTTGAGTGATGAATGTCTAGTTGCCTAGCGATCCAAGCTGCTTATGTGCCTGTCTTTTTTAATTTTTTTTATGATTTCTTTGACTTCTTTTCAGTGGTTGGTCAACCAGAGCGAGGTGCTGTTTTTCTATAGCATCATCTCTGTAATTTAGAATTTTTTTAACAGCCTACGACGTTGTCTACCCTCTTCTATTATAAAAAACAAAGTATAAAAGAAATGTTATGAATTTTCACAGAATAGCGCGATTTTAATAATGCCTTTTAATAAAGTGATGCTTGAAAAGTTGCCTTCGAAACAGGCTATAGGGTTGCCTGATGTTAATTATCTTCTATTACGGTTTCAGCAATCGATTAGTTTTAAGATGAATTGGTAATTAGCCATTTACATTCGTTTCTGGTAGTGGAGTTTGCATTTCTTTTTTCCCCGTCACTCCTCTAGGGAGCATATTGGCTTTTCACAAAGCATCCATTGCTTTATTTCAATTTCTTTAATCAATTTGATCTTTCAAGCTAAGTAGATGATTAATCCACTGTAGCTTCCTCCATATGACCTTGCGTGGTGGTGAAGATCATTGCTAATTGGTGGTGATATTTACTTTAGCACTAAAATTTTTTTTCCCAGTAGGTGGCGTATTTTTCTGATCATTCGTCCAAGCGGCAGTGGTATGGGGGAAAAACATGAGGGCTTCTTCTTTATTTTTTAGATGGAGTTGTCAGGAGAGAAGTTGAAGCCTTTATTAAACATTCGAAACCACAATTAAATTTTTCTTCGTCGTGTCTTCTTGCTGAGTCTCGAACCTGGGTCGTTTGTGTTCTTAAGCTTAGGCTCTACAATTTACACCACGCCACCCCAAGCGGCGTTAAGTCACTTACCCTCAACGCCATTTTTAGAATAATTTGCAACTGAAATATTTGGTAGGAACATTCAATACGACCGAGACTCTTTCCCTAAAATCACCGAAATTATCGGCGATTGTTAATTCATTACCAACTATTCAATGTATCAATTAGATGTTCTACCATCTGTCGACAATGTCCATCGATATGTAAATTCACATTGCATATGATGCAGGCCTGCACATTAATATTGGAAAGAGCTAAGATCTGAGCCTAAATACCACCAATTCCTCAAAGTTTTCTTGAAGATGTCTGAGCCAGAACTTAGGAAGCATTATATCATCATCAGCCGGCTCGTTAGAAGGCAAACCAAGCGCTTAGATCTCAAAGAAACAAAACTCCGCCTTTTTCGCCCCAAACTTAAATTCCGTGTTGCTGTAGGATTGTGAATCCTGGAACATTTCGTCTAATGACATTCAATCTTTACAAGTTTTCATCAATTGTTGCTTAAGGAGCATATTTAGAATATTCTGGCCGAAGGCCATCTCAAACAAAAACTTGTGGCAAAGAGCAGAGAAAACACCATAGCATGTTGAAATCAAAAAGTAAAGTTGAATTGGTCATGTTTTGCGGAGAGATTGCGAAAATGTAGCTAAAATGGCCATTGAATGGAATATTCAAGGCGATAAAAGAAGAGATAGACCTGCTAAAGACTGGAGGAGACAAATTGAAATAGAAGCGAGCCTGTTCGGTAGGGTCCGAAGTGAAGCTAATGATACAGAGTACAATGGAAGAAGTTTGTTGCGGCAGTTTTTTTCTGTCTGGAACCACATTAATTGCGTTATGCAATTAATATTAACAGAGATGTTAGGTTTTAGAGCCATTTATTGACAATTTGTAACCGAACTTAACCGAACACCCAATATTTTTAGATTAAATTTGAAAAGTAACTGAAGTACATTTTAAAGATTTTAGGTTTTTGGTATCCAATTTTAAAAAGCACATAATTTAAGGATAATGTAAGCAAAATAAATAAAGCCTACTTTAAAGCATCTTGGGAAGTTATTCTAAAACATATTTCATGTATTCCCTCTTTTTGTAGATTCGTTGCTAGTAATTCAATTTTACATGATAAAAACACAAATAATTAACAATATACTTTAAGGATGATACACAAAATAGTTTTAGAATGAGTACTTTTTTATTTTTATAGATCACATGGTTTTAGGATGGTGTAAGCAAAATAAATAAAGCATGTTTTAAGGCCTCTTTGGGAGTTCATATACAATGTATTCCATGTAATCTCCCTGCATGTACATTTTGCTATCACTAAATTAATATTAAATAAAAAACACAAGTAATTATTGATATACTTTTAGGATAAATTCAAACATTACAACTATCTACAACATAAATTTAGGATGAGTACAAAAATTAACTATAGTCTACTTTAAAGCTTTGGTAATTTCAATATTAAATTTTCTAAAGCACATATTTGAAAGCTGATCCAAACAAAATAACTGATATCTACTTTAAGGCTTGTTTAAAAAATGAATACCACATTTCCAATTAAGCCTAAAATTTTATAAGAAAAACAACAAAATAAAACCTTCTGCCTTGTCTTAAAGCTATAATGGCTGTTGTTTTATTAGGAATGATTTTGAACTCTTAGAAAATCAATTAACCAAATAATTATTCAATCATTCAACCGCTCTTTACATCAATCACTGTCTTTTTGTTTTCTGTATTAACAAATTAATAAATTATTGCCTACTTTTAGGCTTTTCTCTAATGCTAGTATAATGGATTTTAATTAATTTTTGTATTTTCGAAATCATATTTAATCATTTTTCCAGGTAATGGTTACATTGAAGGCACCGAATTAGATGGCTTTTTACGAGAATTTGTTTCCAGTGCCAATGCAACGGATATTAGTCCAGAGGTAAGTGTTACAGTAACAACAACTACTATCCCTTTCTTTACAACAATGAACGACCTTCGTTATTGTTTGTAAATGTTTTTGTTGTATTTGTATTTGTTGTTTTAGCTGTTTTTTAATTAAATTAAAGTTGTTTTTCAACTTTTGCTTTTTTAATGGATTTCTCTTGTTAACTGTCGTTTAGTAGAAAACATTGCTTATGAATGCAAAGGATTTTTATTTTTTTGATGAAAGGATAACATGTCATGTTAAGCGTGAAAGTAAAGAAATAGATTATTTTTTGACAGGATGTTTTGTTTTTTTGGCAATTGATAACGATAATATTTGGCATTTTTTTTTGGAATTGAAAAGTTCTGTATAGTTAATAAATTTTACTGCCACATTATCATTGTAAACTTAAGATACCGCCCCTTAATGTAGGCCATGACATTTTAAATTTTAAACGTACTCTCTTAACGCCTTAATGTATGCATTTGCATATTGCTTTCTCTCTTTTGTATGGATTTATTCATTCAATTTTTCATTTCCTACCATTAAAACGACATTAAGTACTTTGTTAACAATTCAGCTTTAAATAAAATGAAAAATTAAAAAAGAAGATTTTCAAGTGAAGAGTAAACCAAACTTAACCGATTTGAATATGTGCAAAAAACCACAATAAAAAGTGGTAGAAAAACTAGAAGAGCAAGAACACAAAAAATAAAAAAATAAAAAATTTTAAATTTACACTTGAAACAGATTTTTAAGTGTGAAATACAAACATTTCATGACATGAAAGAATTTGCCACATTTTTTATGCCCCCGCTTCTTTCTTCCACTACATAAAAAGCTTTTTTTGGTTGATGTCATCAACAGGCAAAAATCAACAGAGAAGTGGAGAAAAAAATTAAATAAACCTGATGAATGATGATGAAATACAGAAATTTTTTATTGAGTCTCTGTCATAGTTTTGCCACTTTTATGAGCTGACAGATTAATGATGCACACATTACATATAAAGGCAGCATAAAAATCATAAACTATTTGGTTTTTATTAAGGAAAATAAAAGCTAAAAAGAACAAAAATTTTGTGGTTGACGTCAAGTGAATCATATATGTACTCACAGTGAGCTATTGTAGCATAACAAATAATTCATGGCTTTTAAGCAATTTGTTTTATGATCTATTTTTTGCTATAAAACTTCAAATAAATCCAAATTTTGTTCGGCAGGCTTTAAGGAGCGTAACAGGCATATAAAACAAACAGTTATGAAGCTCTATATATATTGATTATATATATTGATTTTCTATGATATTTCTTGACAGAACTTCACTTCCTTATACGAAAAACGACCAAATTGGAGATAGTTTTCAAGATTTTTTAACCTTTCTTTTAAATGGAATAGTGATTTTAACACATAGACGGCGTTAGGCTACCGACTACAAACTACAAAAAATCAAATACACACGTTTATATGAATACGATTATTTTGGCAGCAACATGGCTACACGGCTACATGACTACTTTTGCCGTTGTAGCCAACATAGGCTTATTTCTATTTTTTGGCTACAAAATTTAAAAAACTTTTATGTATAAAATTAATATGCAAAAAAGTATTGATAATCAAAAAGTGTTAAAAAATAATGTATTTGTTATCGCGTTATAATAATCCTATCGGCAGCTAAACGGGTGAACCGATTACCTTGAAACTTGTACAGTATACCTCTGTATGTCTGGAATGAAATTTAGGCTATATAAGTTTCAAAGTTAATATATATTTGTCTGTATCTTCAAAATGGAAACAAAGAGGGCTTCCAAATTTGTGCCAAATAGATTTATAGTCAATAAAAATCATCAGTCAAAAAGTGCGCGGAATTGGAGTTGGCGGAGTGGGCGTGTTACCTCCCATACAAATTTTGCTTAGTATATCTTAAGAACGGTTACGGCTAAGGTTTCAGAACTTGGTTTGATTGACTCCATAGTCAATACAAGTCATCAGTCAATAACTGGAAGGTATTGCAGAAGAGGCATGATATCTCCCATACAAACTAAATATTGTTTTGATTTTATTATATCTTCAGAACGGTTAAAGCTAAAGTTTCAGTATTTGGTCTGAATGAATTCATAGTCAATACAAATCATCAGCCAAAAAGACGAAATTGGACAAGTGGGCATTGTATCGCCCATACAAATTTAATATTAATTTTTGTATATCTGGAAAACGGTAATGCTAAAAGTTTCTAAATAAGGTTTAAAAAACATCGTGAACAGTACACATCATCAATCAGTAACTGGGCGAGATTGTTTAAGTAGATGTGAGACATTCCATTCATAAATTTTAAATTTTGCTTTTTGTATATGTAGAGAAGGACAACTATTGGGTTCGCCATCTAACGTTTTTTTTTCAACTAGTGCTTATTTCGTGAATGGTAACACTTAGCTCATGTCTGATTTGACAGATAATTAGTTTTATCCTTCCGCTAAACGAATATGGTTGTGTATACGCTTGAACAACGCTGGGAAATATTGCGACATTACTTTGAAAATCATGGTAATGTTGCAGAATGTGTGCGATGTGTTCAGATGAAGCTCATTTTGATTTTGGCGGGTATGTAAACAAGCAAAATTGTCGCATTTAGGGCATAGAAAACCCGCACGCATACATTGAAAAGCCGATACACCGATGTCGTTTGGCCACCTCGGAGCTGCGATTTGACACCGTTGGACTATTATATGTGGGGTGCCGTCAAAGATAAGTGTTACGCCAACAAGCCAGAGACAATTGACGCTTTAAAGGACAATATGCGTGAAGCCATTGGTGAAATACAGCTGCACACAATCGATGATGTGCTTAAAAATTGGACCGATCGTGAGGCTACTGCATGGCCAGCCGAGGCGGCCATTTGATTAAAATTATTTTCCATTATTAACTGGAAGGATTGTACTTTCAAATAAAAAAAGAAATTTGAGAAAATATTCAGTAGTTTTTTTTTATAGCATTTAAAAAAAAATTATTTGGCGGACCCTTTATTTAAGCTTCGTTATGTATACAAATTAGCTCAAATGCGGGTATTGCAGAAAGCACACCGAGCAAAAGCTATATACCTACTCATAGATCATCATCAGCAGCGGAAACTAATGGTTTGCGTAAGGTGCAACTAATCTCACAGCAAGAGAAAGGGTTGTCTGATAAATTGCACACTGGCCGAAGGGGGCCCTGCAAAATAACCAAATGAATGAACAAGGCTCATTATCGTGTGCAATGGCATTACAACATTACAAGCCAAGAATGAAAATGAAGACGGTGCATATAGAGCGATTGCTGAAACAAGGAAGAAAGATAATGAGTTAATTCGGGACGAACAACCTTAAGTGGGCGGCAGTGTTACGAAAAAAAGGTTGGGCACCACAGCGTTTATTACATCGCTAAAATAAATAAACCAAAGCTGCAAAAACAACTGTACGTGCTGTTTACAAATAATCAAATATACAACAACAACCATTAGCAGAGATAAAGTAAATAAAAATAACACGGCAACAACAATAATTAAGCAGCAAAGAAAATAAGTAACAGACAATAGACAAGCAACAACAAATACTAAGAGCTCAAAGAGGTAGATGTTTACATACGCATGGCTACAAAAGAACTAAAAAGAAATTAAAAGAAAGAAATGGAATCTACCTGAAATATCGAGAGGTTCGAGAGCTTTCGATGTGTTGTTTACTCAGCCATATAAAAAGCACATCGATGCGAAAAGCAATCAGTTTATGTGTCGTAAAATCAGCGAGTGCAGTTTAAGTAAAAAAAAACTCAGCGAACGTGTTATTGGTGTGAAGAGAGTTTGTTGGTTAAATTCTGTGTGAAGAGAGTTTAGAAAGAATAAACACGTGAAGTGAATCAAGAAGTACAAAACCAGTTTAGTTGGAGCTAACTCAGTAAGGAGAGTTAAGTGTGGGTAACATCTGGTTGAGAAGGTTGTAATCGAACCTAAGTTGTAGCATCGATCGGGTTGGACTCATACACACACGTTTTTAAAAAGGAAAAAACGTAACAATATAAAATTGAATGTGTGTTAACTTGAAGACTAAATAAGCAGAACCGAATGTCTTAAAATGCTTATCTTGTAGTGTCTTTCTGGCAGTAACTGCAGGCTAACTTTAATGTTTGAACTTGAATCTGATTGGGCTAAAATGCTATAAGAATTATATAAAATGCTATAAAAATTACTATATAATTATTATTGTTATTAAAACTAAAATAATAGCTAATGATAATTACAAAGATAGGGGTAGCGAAGCGCGCCGGGTTTTAGCTAGTAAAAATATAAAGAAATTTAAAATTTTTTTTTAGTCAGCTGATTATTATGATGTCGTTTCCAATATATTAAAGTAGCTGACTACACAACTACCATTGCCGTTAGCAGCATTTGTAGTCGTGTATCCTGCTGTCGTCTATGTGTTTATAGCATAAAGCAAAGAAGAATTTTTTAATTGACATGAAATTTACTTTATTCGAAAGATAATCCTCTGGCATTATAAACTAAATATGACTCTGGCATATGAACGCCACGACCGGCTGGAACGTAGTCTAATCTGGAGATCGAATTTTCGATGACTTTTGACATTTGTGGCCGTATATCGGCAATTATGTGGCGAATGTTGTCCTCCAAGTATTCAATCGTTTTAGGCTTATCGACGTAGACTAGCAACTTCACATATCCCCACAGAAAATAGTCTAGAGACGTAAATCGTACAATCTTGGAGGCCAATTCTCGGGTCCGTCAATTGAAACTATGCAGTTACCAAACGTTTTCTTCAATAAAAGAAAACCACAGCTCCTGCACATCATGGTTGTTAAATTGATGAACGAAAAAGTCAGTAATCATGGCTCTATAGCGGTCACCATTGACTGTAACATTCTGACCAGCATCGTTTTCAAAGAAGTACGGACCAATGATTCCACCAGCCCATAAAGCACACCAAACAGTCAATTTTTCTAGATATAACGATGTCCCAATATACACTTGACTATTATCATCACTCCACATACGGCAGTTTTATTTATTAACGTACCCATTCAAACAAAAGTGAGCTTCATCGCTAAGCATAAATCTCGTTTGAAAATCATGGTCAACGGCAATTGTGTTCTGGGCCGTCAAAATTCCAAATCACTTGACAGCTGAAAAAATGGCCACCAGTTAAAAAAGTGTTGCCAGCTTAAAGTTTTATACCTCTATAAACAGCCGGTACAATAATCGCAAAATTTGTCTATTTTCAGGTTTTAAATGAATTTAAATTATATTTCCGATAAACTTTCATAAAAAATAAAATTTTTCGCAATATTTTAAATGCCTGATCTACATTTAGGTTTCCAAAATGACAAATATTTTTCTGAGTAAATAGTATTGCCTACTTTGGGAACGTTATAGCCTGATATTAAGCTCTTTGTTTTAAATTAAGAAAACAACTGTTTTAATAGCGATAACCCATGTTGTGACGTTTTGACCTCTTTTAAACGTTTAAGTTCTTTTATATGACGTTAAATAAAATAGTGACACGTATTTATATTTATACAGTTTTTATTTAACTTTATAATCAATAAGTCCGTAGGATAAGTAAGAAGAGAATACAATTTTGACAAAACTCGATTTTATTATTAAACATATTTACCTTCGAGTGCGATTGTCCACCTTTTCGATACCAATTTCATAGTACGATTTCCCTTTATCTTTCAAATAGGCCTCAGTTTCAACGATTACTTCATCATTGGACTTTAATATCTTTCCAGCAAGCATTCTCTCATACTCTTATACTCTGAAAACAAGAAAAGGTCGCTGGGGGCTATATATGAAGAATACGGTGGGTGGGTAAGTAATTCGAAGCTCAATTCATTCAATTTTGCCATCGTTCACATCGATTTGTGTCGCGATTTGTGAGCTCACGCGGCACTGACTTTGAACAGAGCTTTCGCAAACCCAAATGTTCGTATAAAATATGAAAAATACGGTAAAAACACTACTATCTGATATCTTTATCATCTCAACTAGCTCGTGCAACTTCAATGTGCAGTCGTTCAGAGCCAATTTGTGGATTTTTTTATGTTTTCTGAAATAACTGCCTCATTTGGGCGGCCACTGCGCTGTGTATCATTTGTGCTGGTATCTCTAACTTATACTTATTTTTGTTGTAAATAAACTACGAACTATTTTAAATCAAAAAACTCACTCGTTTTTTTTTTAAATAACAATAAAACCCGGGTAAGTTTAATTGGGTACCCAGTGGGTTGCCAACTCTGTTTACAACCCGTTTATAGGATTTCGGCCTGCTGTAGCATTTTCATTGAGATACTTCTGCATAGCGCCTTCGCCAATTTGTCTCACCCATCGCGGACAGGATTCTTCGGCCTGATCTCTCCAGCGTAGATAAGGGCGTCCTCAATGCCGACGGCCACAGACTTCACACGGAACACTCTTCTCACTGGTGCATCTTTTTCCATTCGTACGACAACGTAGCCGTTGGATCTTAATTCGTTGAGTAAAGTCCGTGTTGTTGTACGGCTAGCTAGTATAGCTCATGGTTAATTCGAATACGGTATGCGTGAAAATGTTTTTGTTTTTGCTTCATAAAGAAAAACAGGGAGAATGAGCAAATTGTGAACTACTCAATTGCCTATTGAAATCATAATAACACCTGTTGGCAAGAGTGATTCTACGACTGATCTCCAGACTGTCCCCGTATATATCTTTTCAAAAACGGTGCAGTAGAATGGGCGTTGAAGGGAAACAAAGAAATGTGCTCGCCTATTAATCATATACATACATACATATGCACATGTGTATATAATAATGTTCAGTTTTGTTGGTTTCTATTTTGTGTAAAAAATTAATTAACAAATGTTGATAAAAATGTATTTATGCTTTAGGTAGTTAGCTACAATATGGCAACTTTGAACATAAACTTAACTTTAAAATTTAAAGGCAGAATCAAGGCACATTTAAGAAGGTAGTGTTATTGCCTCGACTTTTTTTTTGTTTTTTGTTTTTATTTAGTGTATATTTCTTAATTGTCAATAGGTTTACTTCATTTATACCTAATCCTACTTCTACATGATTTTTTGTATGGTATTGCTTGAAACATAAATACAAAGTACAAACAGGCTTAGGTGTATTTTATTCTAAAATTCAAACGCGTTTTTATTTTACACCTAATAGTATGTTTATACAATTTTTCCACGATATAAGGTTGAATGTATCTAACGTGTAAAAACAGGAATGGGTGTACTTTTTGACATCTAAAATTCACAAAAAAAAGCAACAAATATATGTTGTTTATGATAAAAAATTAGTTTTTGTACAGGCAACACTGCATTGTTCAATGTGCTTTGGGCAGAATGTTCTTCCCTTTAACATAACGTTCACTTTAGGCTTAAAATATACTCATAATAATGAACAAAAATTATTTGGCCGATAACATCCTACCTTTAGCTAACTGCAAGTTGTAATAATGGCTCTAAATTATACACATACATAACTAAAATAAATGTTAGATGCTAGAATGCGGCTAATTGTGTCAGCCGCTAGACTATTAGACCGATATATTACACAGACTCACTAACGTATCTCAAATGCATCTAGTAAAGAAAGTTTTAAAACACCCTACGTTAATACTAGAGCTGCCTAAAGCTTTGTTTACTTCAGTACAAAAAGGTGGCTAAATGTTATTGTTTTGGAATCTTCTAAGAGTAATGTTGACAATTATTGATAGTCAGCACAATATTTTGTTTGTTGTTTTTGTTTGCAATTTCGAGCTTAAAAAATAAAAGTTTTTAAAGGGTTAAAATGTAGCGTTTTTGTTACGAAAATGAAAATGCTGAAGACAAAATTTATCACATCAGGGACTTGTTATGAGATTTTAGCTATAAAATTTATTGGCTTGTGTCGAGGCTTAAAAATTACCATAATTACCTGTACTAATTAAGAGTATTACCGCATGTCTAATGGTGTTGTCAGCTCGGTTTTTGTTTGTGTTTATAAATTTTAGACCATTTGAAATTACGTAGATAAATCGAAGATTCGTGTCTGTACTAGAACATTCGATACTAATAACGAAATACTATAAAAAGATGGCTCATTGGGGTTGGTAAGTTAGTTATCATTTGGCTGTTATAAACCAAAGTCTGTTAAGGTGAAAATAAAAAGTGTTGTATACGCAAATATCAATTTGCTGTATTAGGATAAAGTGTATAAAACTTATAATGGAATTAATAAAGACCAAAAAAAAAAAAACAACAAACGTGGAGTTTGTTTTATTTAAACGCAATTCAAATGAACTCAAACGTTTTTAAAAAGGTTAAAACGTAACAATGTTAATATAATTCGTTTGGTGTTTTAGCTAAAGACTATTCAGCATAAAAATATTTTGAAAAAAGAAATGTTTTTAATGATTCTTTGAGTGCTGAAAAGGGTATTTATTCGCTTTTTTTATGGAGAAATTTTGAATCTTAATCAATTTGATACATTCATTATTATACAAAAAATGTTGCTCAATAAACAAAAAAGGACTAGAAAAGATTTGATTAAAAATTTGCCATATTTCAGCAAAAAAATTTAATTGTATTTTTATTTTTTTTTCCTAATATGTTTTTTTTTTACTAAAACATGTTTTATATTTTTTAGTCCTTAACCAACTCCATTAGAAAATAATAATGGAAACTTTTCTTTCCTCTTTTCAATTTCTTTCATTTTATTTCATGTCTATCGGTGCGTTTTTTAACAAAATAATAAAAAAAAGGCTGTCACCGACACAATGTTGGAAGAATTGAAATCATGTTTTATGGAGGCCTATGATGATAATCAAGATGGCAAAATTGATATTAGAGAGGTAAGTACCACCATCACCACCACAACCCGCATAATCAAAAGAATCTTTTGCTTAAAAGCAAATAAATTATAAATTGAACAATCGTCGTAGCAGTAGCACATATTGGCATTTAAATAGAGCAAACGTTTGTTTGTGATTTCTTTACAAATCTCTGTTACATCTCTTTTGCTTGTCAATGTTTGAAAATTTTTAGTCCCCTGAAAAGTTGATGCCAAAAATTGAAAGAAATAGAAAGAAAAGAAGGAGTTGACAAGAAAATTGGAAATAGAAAAATCTTTGTTAAGGTCTACACAGAAAAAAAGTCTCATAAATTAAGAATTTTTTTCTTTGAATAAACAAACGCACTTCATTTGCCTTCAACACCAGATCCAAATATATTACTTATTGTTTAAAAATGAATGGGGCCTATTTTGTTATAAAAGAAAGATAATAAAAAAACTGTGTTAAAGTTAGACAGGCTCGGCAAAGGCTAATACATAATTATGCCGGAAAACCTAAAACACAGTAAATTTGATTTGTCTTAAGGTATGCTGGAGTTATTTGCGAATCAATAGTCAAGGATATGTTCAAAATAATTAAATATCTTGTGTATAGTTCAGTGGTCGCCAAAAGCGCTACGCGGCGTAAATTGAGTCTCTTTCTCTCACACTTACATGTGCTCACCCACTGAACAAAAATAACAACAGTCAGTCTCTCAAGAAAAAAAAAAAAAAAGAAAAACACTCAGCGAAATGTTTAAATAAATGTTTTTCGGTAAGCCCAACAGCGTGACAAGACATTAACTTATGTTATAATGAATATAAAAATGTATCTCATTTTTGTTTGCTTAAAGAGGCTAAAATTTATTTCAAATATATTTCATACTTTAGTAGTATTTATATTTCTATTTATTATTCTTTTTACTATCAGTTTCTCTAAGTGCGCTGTGTAAAAGAGAGCTGCTGCTAATTAACACAAAAGCAAAATGGCAATGTAAGTGTTTAGGGCAAATGTAAGTTTTGAAGTTCAGGAACTTATACCTGAAAAAGCTGGAGCATGTTATGGAAATTCCTCTTTTAATGCCTTGATTTATAAATTATTCATTAAATCAAGTACAAACATTTGAATGATTTCACTACTCAATTTAATAATCTGCATCTTGGGTTCTGATACTCATGAGTAGATTTCGATTATGTTTTCAACTCTGCTTTCTTAGCTTCGAAAGCAATCTCAAATTCACTGTATTTGTTATACTGGTCTTAAATACTACTCAATTGGTGGCTTTATTTCCATGCACTCCGTCTGAGGCTAAAATGGGTAGGTAGAGGTGGCTGTCCCATAAAGAAAGAACACACATAGGTCAGATTGGCCCATTGAGATATCACAATGAATCATCTCCCTAATTCCAATATAGGGTCATCCGCAGCTTATGATAAAACTTTCAAGTTTTCCAATGTTCGTTTTCGAGAGTAAGGCAAGCCTAGTCGCATTGCGGAAGCCCAGGAGTCTTCACCTTTTGCTATACAACGGTCTTTTAACGGTCCTGAGATTCTTTTTGTATGGATGCCCAGATTTTCAAGCCCCTTTTAAGCCCGTACAATTCGCGATTCACCAGGGTGGTATTTTCATTCCTTTTCCAAACCGTGTTCGACATACTACTTCATAAGCCGTAACCACGACTTTCGTGAAATCGTCTACCGCAGTCACAAACTCTGAAACATTTGTGTTCTTTCTGTTCCTAAGCAGATCCCAGTTTATATTCCAAGAACTTCTGATCGTCTGACCTAGGGAGAATTGTATATACCTTTGATCAAAGAAGGAATGCTCGTCATATTAATATTTTAATAAGTATTCTTCCAGTATAAAAGTTCGCATGATATCCAATCAGAAGACCAACTTCAAGCCTCATGCACCATCTTCTTTAATGGATCAGTTGTGGCTTTTAAGTGTTTTGGTTATGACTAAACTATATACTCACTGAGGCTTAGTTGTGATATAATTATTAATATGGTTTGTCTACGGTATGGTAATATTGTTGCTAGGACTTGACTAGGACTAAGGTATAATAATGTGGCTATAAATGAGCTGCGTTTTGACAATAGTTTTATTATGACTTGGCTTTAGGTAGCCTTTTATTTGGTGAAAACTTAATGATAGTAAAACTTTACTTATGGCGTGGATGTGGGTTGGCTATGTCATGTCATAGTTTGCCTCTTGTTCAACAAATATTTAGATTTGATATATGCTTAAGCCACAGTGTGGCTACTCTAGTGCTATTACAGTGCCCGTAGTTCTCTAAATGATTTTCATGTTTGTTCTCTTACTGACCTTCGCCATGTAATTTTCGGTCTTTTTCTTCCTCGTCGACCCTGTGAGTTGCACTCTAGCTCCGCATGGGGAATTTTTATTGGATCTTTCCTAAAGTGTGACCAATCCAGCCATATTTGCGCTTGTCAATTTCTCTTTTAATGCTTTCCTGATGACAAATTTGCCAGAACCTTTCGTTGCTTATCCTTGGCCACGAAATTCTCAAAATGTGCCTTAGACTCCTGTGAAAGAAGGTTTGCAACTTTCGTATAGCACCGCTTGCAGTGTGCCAGGTTGCGCATCCGTATAGTAGGATTGACTTAACACATGCATTGAATATTTTTATTTTCGTTTACCGTGAGATAACTGTCGATTTTTGGACCGATTTAAGTCTATCAAACGCTTATTTTTCCTGCTATCGATGTCAACCGATGCACCACCGTCTTTTGTAAGTTGAATACCAAGACTCAAACCAACCGACATCCACAATGTCATCATCATTGCAGCAGAACATTGCACTGTTATTCGAATTTAGTCTCCTTGACTTAGCCTTTTCGCAGCTTATTATTACCTCAACCTTTCTAGATTCGCTCGCCAGCAAATTGATTTGCTCTTGCATATCAGCACAACTACATCGTCGGCGTATTCGAGATCACACAATTTTCCTCGTGGTCTCCAACTTATTCCAGGCATACGTTACTCTATGGTCTCGAACACCAGGTCCAAGTGAGGTGATGGAAACAGCCTGGTGTTACTCCTATTTTTTTTCTCCGTCACTCCTCTAGGGAGCATATTGGCTTTCCACAAAGCATGCATGGCTTTTTTTCAGTTTCTTAAATCAATTTGAGCTTTGAAGCTAAGTGCTTCCACCATATGATGTTTGTGCAGTGGTGAAGATCCTTGCTAATTGGTGGTGATTTTTACTTTAGTATTGCAACTTTTTTCCCAGTAGGTGGAGTGTTTTCCTGATCATTCGTCTGAAGTTTGTCATCAACGCCAGAGGTATGCGGGAAGGACGTGGGGCTCGAGTTGTCTGGAGGGAAGTTAATGCCTCTTTATTAAATATTCGAAACCACAATTAAATTTTTCTTTGTCCTGTCGTGCTGGGGCTCGAACCTGGATCGTTTGTGTTGTTATGCGTGTGTTCTAATCACTACACTACGCCACGTTACTTCTATACGAAGAGCGAAAGCCCTGCTGAGTTTACCTCCATTTAAGACTCTACATATCGTACCATAGTAGGTTGCTTTAATAATAACAGTTATCTTGTCGGGCACTCTCCTCAATTCAAGTGCTGTCCATATTGATTTACCATATCAGTCAAACTCTCCCAAAAACAAGGTAAAGAGTCATATTCCGTGAATTGTTTTACAAGTATGTGCCAGGCAAAAGCCCGACTGATTATATCGTATCAATTTTTCAATGTGAATATTTCAAGAGTAATTCCATCCCATACCTTCGTAATTGTTGGAAGCAGCAAGACACCCCTCCAGTTGAAACACTCTTTTTTGTCGTTTCTTTTCGGGATTTCAACAATTATCGACCCCTTCAAGATATTCTGAGGAAAATGGATTGTAGTCCGGTAGCCATAAGTTGTAGGTTAAGCTGGCAACATTCTGCCGCCAAACCGTCTTCACCAGGCGAACTTTCCTTTTTTTAAAGACAATATAGGGTTTTATAGTTTCCATCTCTGTAGGAGGTTCAATATTGATCTGCTTATTAAAGTTGTGATGGCGTTGGAAGGTAAGCCTTTCATTTGCCGGAGCAAATACCTAGTTAACCGACAGTTGACCTTGTTCAGATGTCGCCAAGTTGCAATTTTCGTCATCTATAGAAAGACTGTCTGAGTTGTATTTACGCTGCCTCCTTGTCGGACCGAATAATATCCTCATGTCTCAGCCCTATCAGTAGCTTCTTCTACTGCGCACGCCAAAGCGTTACAAAAATACTTTGTTTTTTCTTCTTTGGCTTGATTGCCCTACTATAGTTTGAGTAAGTGCCTGTTGCTTACCTTGGCTTACCATAAATTATCAGTAATTATGTAAAATTATCAGTAATTATATCTTTTTAAGTTCCTCATATTTGAAGTCATTTAAAACGGTTTTTTTTCATAAATCTTTATTTGCAGTTGGCTCAATTATTACCCATGGAAGAAAATTTCCTTTTATTATTCCGTTTTGATAATCCCCTAGAGTCGAGTGTGGAATTTATGAAGGTAACTTTTATATAAAATTCCATAAATTAAAGATATTAAAAAATACATTTAAAAACAACCATTGCCTACCTCAAGGCTTTTAAACACACATTTATGTATAATAATTAATTATTTTTTCTCTTCAATTTTCCCGTCTTATAATTTATTTTTATTTTTTGCTTTAGATTTGGCGTGAATATGATACCGATAACTCAGGTTATATTGAAGCTGATGAATTAAAAAACTTTTTACGTGATTTACTCAAAGAGGCCAAGAAAATAAATGATGTTTCAGAAGATAAATTAATCGAATACACAGATACAATGGTAAGCGCCTGTTAGTTAACTTCTTTTATTCTTTTATTTTTATCTTTTATCTTTTTTAATATGATTTAAACAAAAATATGTCTTAATAGTGAAATATTGTTTATGTGAGACAGTAAAGATCATAAATAATAATTTAATGACGAGAACGCTATAAAAGAGAGAATGAGAAGCTAAGCTAAACTGTTATAATAAGTGTCCTATCTGTGATGGCCTTGCTTTTAATATTTTACAAAAGTGTAATATATGTACGAGGGCGGATTGATATTGAAGCTACCTAAGTAGGAAAAACAACATTTTTTTTTCAAAAACCATTCATTTCTCAACATAGTCTCCTTTTAGCTCAATACACTTAGTAAGACGATTTTCCAACTTTTTTATACCATTTGAATAATACGATTTTGGAACTCCTCAAAATACGCATTAGTTTCGGTAATTACTTCTTCGTTTGAGATGATTTTTTTCCTGCAAGCCATTTTTTCAAGTTTGGAAACAGGAAAAGTAACTAGGGGCTAAATCTGGACTATAAGGTGGATGATCAACTAATTCGAATTGGATTTCTCGTAGTATTAGCATCGTATCTAATGCTGTGTGAACCGGTGTGTTGTCTTGAAGAAAGAGCACATTTTTCTTGTTGAAATGTGGCCATTTTTCCTTGATTGCATCAACCAATTGATGCACGATAATACTCCCCTGTGATTGTGAATCAAGCTACTCGATGAGCAATATTCCGTGTGAATTCCAAAATATAGTGGCCATAACCTTGCCAGCCGATTTCGCTGTCTTCGCCTTCTTCGGAGCACTTCCACCAGCTTCCACCCATTGCTTCAATTGATTTTTGGTTTCAGGTGTGTAGTGGTGGACCCACGTTTCATCAACAGTTATTAATCCACGCTAAAAATCAGCAGGATTATGCTTTATCATGTCCAAACACCGCTGTGAAGTGATTTGTCGAACTCGTTTTTGTTCAACACTGAGCAAACGCGGCACCCATCTTGCCGATAGCTTTTTCATATGGAAATGTTCATGTAAATCGTTTACCATTTCAGCAATTTCACGGATTTTGACCCGGCGATCATCATAAAGATATCGGAGATTTTCTTGATATTTTCTTCAGTAACAACTTCTTTTGGCCTTCCTGTTGATGGTATTGCTGCAGTGCTTGTTCGGCCCTGTATAAATTCAGCAATCAATTATTTTGCTATATAATCTGACGGAGCAGATTCGCCGTAATGTTTATCAAGCTTTTCTTTTGTCTCTTTCGTCGTTTTGGCTTTCAAATAATAGTGTTTAATCACTACACGAAATTCACTTTTTTCCATCTTCGAAGAAACACAAAAGCTGCTGACTTCAAACGATTACAACAAATAAACTAATCGATAAATTTGGCTAAAATTTTAACAGCTGACGTTTGACAGATTGTAATTTCTATGAAAGAAAAAGTTTTTGTGTTTGTGCTGTCATCTAGCGCTAGGTAGCTTCAATGTCAATCCGCCCTCGTATATATAAATTTTTTGATTTTATCACTTTAACCCTCTGTTCAGTAGTAGACGCCTATTTTTGCAAATAATGATAATAAATCGTTGGAAACAATATTCATATTTAGTTTTCGTTATCGACATCATAAATTTCTATTTTGTTGTTGTTTGTTTTTAAATGAATTGTCAGCGTATTTCGGTAGAACGGAAACTAAATTTCTACTTTTCGTAACATCCAGTATTTTTTCAGAAATGTCATCCATTTAATGAAATGTAGGCCCTTCTTGTTCTTTGTATTGTAATCGCAATTTTAATTTGTGTAAATTAAAATTCAAAAGTAAAAGACATTTCAACAGTGAGTAGTAGTAGTAGTAATAGTCAGCATTATTTGAATTTTTAATGAATGAATAGAAAATGTTGCTTCATTGCTTTGAATGTTCTTGTTTCGTTTCTGATTTAATTATTGTATTGCTGCTGCTGTTGCTGTTGATTTATTTTTTATTATTTTTTTGCATAAATTACAAAATCAATGCAAAAACTTAGGCTGACATTGATGCGAAAATTTATATGGAATTGAGTGGAAATCAGGCAATGTTAAGCATAATAAATTTTTGTTTCCAACTAAAGCATGGAAACGAGCACTTTTTTTAAATATTCAAACGCGAATATTCCGATCAAATCAAAAATGGAATGAAAGTAACATTATACGAGAGGTATTATTTATATTTCGGGAATAGCAATTAATAATAAATATTTTTAAATGAAAATAGCTTTAGTGTTTCTCAAAATATTCTCGTTGATGATCAATACACTTTTTTATTCGTTCAAACTATTTCTCAAAGCAGTTTTAACATTCCTCTTGAGACACCTCTAAAACATGGCTTTTGAACGCTTTAGCTGCTTCTTCGACTCTCGTAAATCGTTGACCACGCTGTTTACCTTTGATATTTGGAAACAAGAAGAAGTCATTGGCTACCAGATCAGGATTGTAGGGAGAATGAGACATCAATTCAATGTTTTGTCTGCTTAAAAATTCACCTGTTTAACGAGATGCTTGAGAGCTCGCATTGATTCGTCTTCGGCGGTTGGCTTTACAAATTTCTCCGAAAAACTTCCGACAATCAAATGGTCGTGTACTACTCAGAATTCATCGTCTTACGTTGCTGAAGTGGAACAGAGGCTACACATGACCCATTTGGCCGAAGAAACAGACTACTATTTGCTTCGCTATGCTTTTTCCACAAACAATTTTTGTTATATTTGGCTCGTCTGGGAATACCCACAGGATCGATTGCTGTTTTGTTTCCGATTCATACACATATACCCATGATTCGTCACCTGTCAGGATTTTATACATGTCACTTGAAGCACCGCGATCGAACTTTTTAATCATCTTACACCAATCGACGCGAGCCTTCTTTTTTTTTTTTTTTGAACGATTGATAAAATAAGGGGTATCCAACGAGAACAAATTTTTTTTACAACTAAGTGTTCTTGCAAAATCTCTCTCTTGCATTATCAGTTCATGCACTTCATCAATGTTTTGTGGCACAACCGATTTGGACGACCTTCAAGGAATTCGTCTGCGACCGAACTACGACCTCGATTGAATTCACTATACCAGCGATATTCCGTGGTTTTTAGTGGTGCTTTATCGCCATACAAAGAACTGAGTTCATCGACACATTCTTAAGAAGATAAGCTGCGTCGAAAGTTGTGAAAAATAATCAAACGAAAACCTTCTCTTGAGATTTAAAATTTTTTCTTAACTCACTGTAAACAAAACAAATAGCACTTGTACATCAAAACGTGAGTATGTTTATGCTAAAAAATGTCAAACTTTATTATGGTGTTGCCAGATTTTAGCTATGGACATTACTGTTGCCAGTTCTCAACATCAAAAATAGAAGAACAATGAAAAAGTACTGCAGACTGATTTTTAATTTATCCAATTGTGTCCTTTACTAGAAAGTCTCGAATAACTGCTTGAAACGTTATTATTTCTTATTCTCAGTACCACACAGCATTCATGACAGGAGGTTTAAAATCATATCTAAATATTTAAAAATAAGTTGTCCTACGTTCGTCGTTTTATAACTCGAGAACCACTAAACCGATTTTAATATCAAATACATGCGTTGGAAAGGTGTAGTTTCGCTGATGGTTTAGCTTCAACTGGGCGGTGTCACGCCCATACAAAATTTTTATTTATTTGGGTTATATCTGCAAAACCGTAATAGTAAGAGTTCCTAGACTTGGCCCAAATAACTTTGCGGTCAATACAAAATATCAGTTAAAAAGTGAGCGGTATTGGATAGTAGGTAGTGGCACCACCCATACAAAGTAAATACTGATTTTTGTATATAGAGAGAACGGTAATAGCTAAAGTTTCTAAATTCGACCCAAATAATTTTGTGGTCATTACAAATCATAACTATAAAAGTTGGAAGAATTCGATATGTGAAAGTAGCATTTCCAAATCCAGAGAACGGTAGTATCTTAAGTTACTGAATATGGTTTAAATAACTTTGTGGTCAATACAAATCATTAGTCGAAATATAATCGAAATTCTCTAACTGGGTTTGGCACCGTTCTAGAGAACGGTAGTAGTGGATGTTTCTGAATTTGGTTTAAATAACTTTGTGGTGAATATAAATCATCAGTAAAAAGGTGGGGGGAATTGGAAAAGTGGGGGTAGCACCTCACATACAAAGTAAATAATGATTTATCTCGAGAACGGTTATAATAGCAGTTACAGAATTTGGCCTAAACGATTTGATGGCCAATACAAATCATCAATTGAAATATCAGCGAAATTGCATAAGCGGGCATGGACCTCCCATACAATGTAAATGTTGATTTTTGTATACCCTGAGAACATTTTAAAGTGAAAGTTTCTGAATTTGGTCTAAATGACTCTATAATTAATACATATCATCAGTCAAAAAGTGGAACGAATTGTGTAAGTTGGTGTGGTATCTCCCATACATAGTAACTATTAATTTTCTTAAGAACGGTAATAGTGAAATTTTCTAAATTTGGTTTAAACAACTTCTTGGCAAGGGCACATCATCAGACATCATAAACATGGAATTTTGCATGTGTAAAAAACGGTAACCGTAAAGTTTCGTGATCTATCCATATCAATCAAAAAACGGAAAAGTTTGGAAAAGCGGTTATTGCACAAAGCACACCGGGTAAAAGCTATTTATAAACGTATTCTTATCTATATATATAACAGTAAGTTAGCCTGAGATATACATTTTACAGGTATACAATACAAAACTTCCCAGCACCGCGGGAAAGGTTACTCTAATTTCAATATAAAGGGTAGATAAATATGCAAAAGAGTTCCTTATCTGGCAAACAAATGGCGGTTATGGGCAATTCACGAAGCAATTTGTCTTAAAAGAAACATTGAGGTGGCAAAGGCACATAAAAGAGTGCATAGAAAACGTTGGTTATCTTTGTACCAGCTTTACTCTTCGTTGTCAATATTATGACCTGTAGTGCAATTTAGTAACTTTTACCCATACGACAATCGCAAAAGTAGTCGATATTTTTTGTCGTTTGTAGTATCGATTATATGATTTACTACGTATACTTTAGCGATAATCGGCAATTCTCTTTTTCGTCTGGCAACTCTATCGAAAAGCGAAAAACAAAAAGAAGAATTGAATTACATGTTCAAGACAATACGATTGTCGTCGTGCGATTGAATCGAGCTACTGATTTATTAACCAACAATCCAGTACTCCTATGAAACAGTGGGATGGTTTAGGCAAAAAAAGTATGATTTGTTGAATAAGAGTAATCCACCACACTTCCCTGAACTTTAAAAATTTGGGTTAAAAAATTATTTGCGGCAAGAGGGCTATAATTTTTTTAATTGTTTTAAAGTCTTTTAAGAAATACCTTTAATTTGTGAAATTACTTTGATTTTTATTATTTTTTGTTAACAAGATATTAATAAATAAAAATGTAAAATTTGTCGTTTACATGCATAAGTAAAAACAGGAAACCTTAAAATTTGTAAAGCATAGCACAAGGCTTATTGGGTATACAAGGTAATAATGTTATTTGGACAACATATGCCATAACTATTCCATATGATTGTGTCAATAATAACAAATATAGTATTTTAGAGGGTAAACGTCTGTCATTATAATTAAGTATTCGATAGATGCCAAAGTGTAAACACACATTTTTTTCAAACGCTATAATAACGTCGAATTTTGTGCCTAAAATAGATGTTTTAGGGGGAAGTCTGATAACCTTCTTTGATTCGAAGAAAACCGCTGTTAAAAGTTATCGATTCTTAGGAGAAGCTTACGGTCAACACGCAACAACTCAGAAAACTTGTGTACGATGGCTTGTGCGATTCAAAAGTGGTGATTTCGACACAGAAAACAAGGAGAGGCCTGGTCAGAAGAAAAAGTTTGAAGATGAGGAATTGAAAGACGAGGAATTGACGAAGATTATTGTCAACCGCAAGAAGAACTTGTATTATTATTCGGAGTCACACGACAAGCAATTTCCGTATGTTCAAAAGCATTGGGATTTATTCAGAAACAAGGACATTTGGTCGCTTATGAATGGAAGCCGAGAGACGTTGAAAGGCGATTTTCCTTGTCGGAAATGATGCTTGAACGCTATTATTTATTACTGGTGATGAAAAATGGATACCTTACGATAACCCCAAGCACACAAAGTCATCTGTAAAGCTCGGCCAACCAGCAAATCAACGTTGAAGCCGAATATCCATGAGGCCAAGGTAATGCTCTGTATTTGGTGGGATCAAATGGGTGTTTTGTATTATAAGCTGTTCAAATTAGGTCAGACGATTACAGGGGCCTATACCGAACACAATTAATTAATTGAAGATAGCAATCAACGAAAAACGACCAGAATATTCGATCAAACACGAGGCCATAATATTTAATCATGACAACGCTCGGCCACATGTTACAAGACCGCTCAGAAACTAGTTGGAAAACAGTGGATGGAAAGTTGTGGTTCACCCACTTAATATCCCAGACCTTGCCTCTTCTGACAACGGTTTGTTTCGATCGATGCAGAACGCCCTTACTAGAATATGCTTCACTTCAGAACAAAAGTAGTGGCTAATAATGGACAACACTTTAAATAATGTATCAATTCATTTTATTATTACAATAAATGCATTTTTCAAGAAAAACAAATCGACTTTATTAACTTGTATACCTAATATATTTTTAATGTATCGTATACATACTCGTATAGGGAAAATTTTGCGAAAGAACTTGAACCTGCTTTTCTTATTGCGAAACCTAAAACATTTTATAAAAAAACGGGAATTACATATAAACTTGAAAAATATCTTCTCCGTCTTATTTTGCCTTAGTTTTGGATTTGATATAGCTATGGCTTCATTTGGCTTTGTACTAGCCACTGTTTGGTCTGACCGCATTTTAAAGACAAAGTAAAGCTCTGCTAGGCAATGTTTTAGCTACAGTTATCACTTGTCTAAGGGTTTATGCTATGTTCAGATAACAACGCTCTCTTATTTATAATTTAACCTTCAAATAGAACACGAATTACATAATTCTCCATACAGTTTTAAGAGCGAATCCTCCATATTGTAACAAATTCAGTTTTAGTAACAAAATCTATGTGATCCATATTTTAGTGGGGTGTTTGTCTATGCTAAATTTGCTAAAACGTATTTTACCAGCAAATAATGCTGCCACCAAAACATGCAAAAGAAACAAATGCTTGTGAATCAATGTATCCGAAGAATGCTTCAAATCCTTTTGCCAATGGTTTTTCTAACGATAGACTGTAGGCACAATCCTGCCAGCAATCTGTAGTCATGGAAATTAAGGGACCAAATGGCGCTGGATTAAACACTCTCTTAAACTACCCTGCCATGATATTACAGGACACTCAGGACATACTTGGAAACACTAAATTGCAACAGAATAACAGTTGGCAAATGCTGAGGAGAAGTGATAACAATAACACAGGACAGGATTATGTTCACGCGAATTTTTGGGGGCCTATGTTCCTTATAAGATCAATGTGAATATATTTATATTATATATATAGGGTCTCCCAATAAGAGGTTTCATTGTGTGGAAAAACGACCTTTTTAAGCGGAATTATCGGATGTTTATTTAATTTAAAAGAAGAGTTATTACGGCCATGCTTGCGGCAAATTTTCTCTCACCATTTCGCATATATAAAGCAGTATGTCTGAGACAACTTCACGACTTCTATCTTTCATGTCAGTTGTAGGCAATTGAAATATTTTATCTCTCACATGGCACTAAAGAAAACACTTTAATGGTGCTAAATAATGAGATTTAGGTGGTAGTTGCGAATGTCTGGTCGAGAAATTACATGGACAGGAAACTTTTCACGCAAAGAAGCAATGATTTCGTTACCTGTGTGCCACGTAGCCACCAAACAGTCGCACGTTGATATTAAAAAGGCTTTTCAACAATTACTCTTGTGTTTTTCGAGCCTAAGTACGAAAATTCTGCTTGTTAACGTAGCCTCCGAATTAAAAATGGGTCTCGTTACTCAAAATGATTTTTCAATGAAATTCGTAATCAATTTGATGTATTTCAAGAACTCAATTACGATGTTGTTGATGTTCAATAGACGTGAATTTTTGTGTTAACTGAACTTTAATTGTGGAGAAAGATAGACAAGAAATGAACAAACGTGAGTTTGTCTTACTTTGATACGATGACAGTAGTTTCAACGCAGTTGATGGAAAAAATTGCACTTATCGTATACTTCAATTTGTCGTAAAGTATGGAAGGGTGTACTGTGGTAAATGCTTTAGAATAATCAAGTAATATTAGAAAAATGATCATATGCCGTTTATCAATTTGACACCTTGTTTCCTCGGTAACGTCAATCAAAGCACTGAGACAGCTATGATTTTGCCTAAATCATGACTGTCTTTCATTTAATAAGTAGTTTACATGTAAATAGCGGCTAATTTGTGAGCAAATTTATTTTTCAAATACCTTTGATACATATGGCAAAATCAAAATTGGGTGTTAATTTCATAACCTTTGGATGCATTCCATCATAACCAATTGCATTAAATTTAATTTTAAAAATGATTTTAGTACTTCGTTCCGCGTAAATACCTGCGATTGATGTACATTAAATATGACATGATTTAACGAATTTACATCAATTTCCCTCGTCTATTCAAAATGGGTTGTTAAAGTGTATGCCGTTCCATTTTTGTTAATGGTGTAGTTTATACATGTCATCTTCAGGTAATTATGGTGACAACTATTAAAATAACGTGCTTTTATTGAAACACCCTGTATTTCTACGTATTGAGATTGTTCCACTTTGACTTGAGTTACATAAGCTAAGTGTGACCTGGCCAAGACTTATGTCCAGACAATGGCTTAGATTTGTCTTAACTATACTAAAGGGTCCGCCAAATAAATTTTTTGTTTTTGAAAATGCTATGAAAAAAAACTACTAAATATTTTCTAAAGTTTCTTTTTTTATTTGAAAGTACAATCCTTCCGGTTATTAATGGAAAATAATTTCATTCAAATGGCTGCCTCGGCTGGCCATGTATTAGCCTACACGATCGGTCCAATTTTTAAGCACATTATCGATTGTGTGCAGCTGTATTTCACCAATGGCTTCACGAATATTGTCCTTTAAAGCATCAATTGTCTCTGGCTTGCTGGCGTAACATTTATCTTTGACGGCACCCCACAAATAATGGTCCAACGGTATCAAATCGCAGCTCCGAGGTGGCCAAACAACATCAGCTCTGCGGCTGATAATGCGATCTTCAAAAACAGGGCTCAAAACATCGAGTGCAGCTTCGGCTGTGTGGCATGTAGCGTCGTCCTGTTGAAACCAAATGTTGCTAATATCCTCCTCTTCAATTTTTGTGAACAAAAATTCGTTCAACATGGCCCGATAACGATCGCCATTGACTGTAACGGCCACTCCTTGCTCATTTTCGAAGAAAAATGGCCCAATTATGTCTCTGGACCAAAATCCGCACCAAACAGTGACTCGTCTTGGGTGTATCGGCTTTTCAATGCATGCGTGCGGGTTTTCTGTGTCCCAAATGCGACAATTGTGCTTGTTTACATACCCGCCAAGATCAAAATGAGCTTCATCTGAAAAGATGATTTTTTTTGGCAAAATCGGCATCTTCTCTAAGTCGATCGCAGGCCCACTTAGCGAAGCGTATACACAACCATATTCGTTCAGCGGAAGGATAAAACTAATTATCTGTCAAATCAGACATGAGCTAAGTGTTACCATTCACGAAATAAGCACTAGTTGAAAAAAAACGTTAGATGGCGGACCCTTTATAATTTGGCAATGGCACAATATAAAATTGTATTGGTACCGCAAATTTTTGTTTTGCTGCCCAAAAAAATTAAGAATATTTTATGTTTGACAGCAGCAAAGGTTCTTGTCTAGGCTTTTGCTGTGCTGCCTTTAAAATAATTGTTTTCACATAAACGAATGTATTTTAATACATGCTGCTTGCTGTTGGTTATGTGTTTAATGCTTTACTGGGAATTGTAAGATACTCATGGCGAGGTTTGTTAAACAGCTGAAGAAGTTTTTTTTTCTTTAATTTGTTATTTATTTTTCCTAAATGAGTTATTTCCGAAGTATGAAATACTTCTTTAAACAATTAAAAATTATTTAAGAGAATCCTTTAAACGGAAATACCATTTAGGCTATGAAAGCAAATTAAGTGCTAAAATCATGAATAAAATATGAACAGCAAAAGCGATTTATATTCAATTAAAAAAAATATATTTTATTTTTACTATTCATGCAGGACAAATGAAATCATCACCTCCAGCCAATTTCAGTGTCAAATTCCATATAATTATAGGGAGTGTTTAAAACAAAGCTTACGGCATAAAATACGAACAGTACGAGGTTTAACATAAACAATTGAAATAAAAGAATCCTGTGGTTATGTGAAGCAAAAACAAAACAAACAAAAAAATAAAATAAAAAATCAGACACCCACGACATTTTGCTCCCTGCCAGAAAAGTAATAAATTTAAAAGAAAAGAAAAAGGAAATCGTTAAAGGCATTACTTTATGCCCCAGCATAATTACAACGCCCAACATTTGCCTATTTTGCTTTTATTGTTTTTCACAAAAAAAATAAAATAAAATAAAAAAATAATAAAAAATGAATATCAGGCTTTAACAACAGCTCTCTGGCCAAATAAATTTTGTTCGCTGTTAATTTCCATTTTCCCTTCAATCCCCATCTGTGTGTGTAGTTCGTTCATTTTATTTATAGAAATTCATTGTTTTTCAATTATTTTGGATTTAAATTACCATTTTTTGTGGTATATTTTAAGGGGATTTGCCATTTTATAATTAATGATTGAGCAGCCGAAGGTTATGCTCACAGACAATTAACTTTTTATTATTGCACCACTGTGTTTGGAAGGCGGTTATTTTCCAAAGTATAATTTTAGGTGTTTAAGAAACGATATCAACCATTTAATGGTTTCTTTAAGAAATAATTGCCCCATTAAAGGGGTTGTAATTTTCCAATAAAATTTTATGAAATTTTCAATTCTTTTGAAATTATTTTTAATTTTAAACACAAAATTAAAAGCATATTTTTCAGGGCAATGATTAAGAAAAATAGCGGCAAATTAACAGGGGCAGCAATGATTTTAATAATAATGAACAAAGGGAAGCAAAAAAATTATTTTAATTTTTAAACTAATTTGTTAGTACACAAGTTAATAATGTCGATTTTTTTGCTTAAAAAATGTTTTTGTTATAATAACAAAACGAATTGATATATTATTAAAAGTATTGTCCATCGTTAGCCTCTACTTTTTCCCATCTGCTTCGGTTTTGAGGTAAAGAATGAATGAAGCCAATTTCTAATATCCCGTTTTGAAGTGATGCGTATTCCAATAAGGGTGTTCTCCATCGATCGAAGGAAATGGTAGTCAGAAGGGTCAAGGGCTGGGCTAAAAGCGAGTGAGTCAAAACGTCCCATTCACTGTTTTTCAAACAGTTTTCGAGCGGTCGAGCGTTGTCATGATGGAAGATTATGGCTTCGTGTGTAGTCAAATATTATGGTCGTTTTTCCTTGATTGCTCTCTTCATATGAATCAATTGTGTTCGGTACAAGTCGTCTATGATCGTCTGACTCAATTTCAACAGCTCATAATACAAAACAGCCTTCTGAGCCCACCAAATACAGAGCATTACCTTGACCTTATGGATATTCGTCTTCCGCGTTAATTTAGCTGATTGGCCAGGCTTTACATATGACTTTTTGCGTTTGGGGTTATCGTAATTTATCCACTTTTCATCACCAGTAACAATACGATGCAAAAATGACTTACTTTTATAGCGTTCGAGCATCATTTCCGACATGCAAAATAGCCTTTCAACGTCTCTCGGCTTCAATTCATATTGGACCCAATGTCCTTGCTTTTGAATAAGTCCCAATGCTTTTAAACGTAGGGAAATGGTTTGTTGTGTGACTCCCAATGATAATGCAAGTTCTTCATGCGTTGGACAACAATATTCGTCGAGTAATGCTTCCAATTTCTCATCTTCGAACTTTTTCGGCTGACCAGGCCTCTTCTTGTCTTCTGTGTCGAAATCACCAGTGCATGTTGAAATGTAATCTTCGAGAACTTTCAGCAGCCGTTTTCTTCAAATGAAAGAAGATTATCAGACTTCCCCGCAAGACATATTTTTTATGGCACAAAATTCGACGTTAATGTAGCGATTAAAAAAAATGTGTGTTTACACTTTGGCGTCTGTGTGTCGCTGTGGTATTGTAGGTAAGATACCCGCCTACAACCAGAAAGTCGTCGGTTCAATACCAGGCCAGACCATCTTAAAAAAAAGTTTTTCGACAGCGGTATCACCTCATAACATTAGCTAGTATTACTAATAAAAACTTCTCTAAATGCATTCGCTGTTCGAAGTCGGTGTTAAACTGTAGGTCCCTTTCAATGAGCTTAAAAATAGAATCGGGTGCAGCTCATTGGCTAAGAGAAGATCCCATGATCCTTCATGGAATGTTATGGGAATTAATATAACACTTTGGCATCTATCAAATACTGAATTATACTGACAGATGTTTACCCTCCAAAAAACCGTCCGAACTAGTGAAACCATATGTGATAGTTATGCCATATGTTGTCCCAATCGACATTATTAAATTTTATACCCATATATATATACTTGTACAGATTGAAAGGAGTGGCAGCCTCGTAGAGTCAAGGCACACTTGAGCACACATAGTGGCCATTATGATACCACATATGAAGCGAAGCCCCTGTGCTAGCCGCCAAGTCCTGATTAACCGGTCTTGACATTCATCCAGAGGTCTCACATACTCACGGAAACCAGCTCGACAGTCTAATGAATCTGGATATTAACCTGATATCGATAGTTCCGATAATCTATCGAGAAAATCGAGTCAAATGTGAGCAAAAGACGGATACTGGCAAATGAAGTGGGCCATACTCTCTTCTTTCTCAGTCCATCTTTAATCACGACAGAAATCATTCGACAGTAAGCGTAATAGGTAATATTCAAAAATTCTGAAGGAAATACTATTTTTGAATGGTTTGGTCACTGTGAGATTATAACTTGGCTATCACAACTAAGTTTTGGCAAAGGCTTCTCTATAGCTTGAATACAGTGACGTGCAAAAGTGTCACCGAGCTTCAATTATTTCTGGTTTAATGTACATTTATGGTTTGTCGGTTTGGAGTCTTTGTATGGCTACATAATTGGTAACAATATTGATATTTTATTGCGCTGCTTACCCAAAAAAAATTTTTTTTGGCAACACTGAAAAATTACAAATGTTATAACTTGTAAAGTGTAATTTAAAAAATATTAACCTTAAATGGTTTGGTCATCGCTGAATTACTCAAGCCAAGTTATAGAAGCTCCCGTGTCCCTTCATGGAATGTTATGGGAATTTTTATTATTATTAAGAGTGTAGTTGTGCAATGTCGAAGCTAAGCTTTGGCTATATCTTCTGGATGTATTCCTGTTATTGCCATGCCTTAATTATTATTCATCTAATGCAGTTTATGGCTCTACGCGACATAGACTAAAGCAATTGCCTTATTACGTTTTTGTGCAGAAGATTACGTTTTTCTGCCTTCTTTCTGTGCTCAGATAGCACATTAACTTGAAGTTTTTAACTTTGCTTAGTACAGTTTGTCTTTAGTTATTCTTTGACTTTGTGATGGCTTAGCTATAGTTTCTCTGTAGTTTTGCTATGATATTTATAGAGATTTGACTTAGGGCTTGATTATGTTTTTGCTATGACATTGCTATGACGTTTCAAAATAATTGGCTCATAGCTATAACATGGTTATTTCTACAGCTTGACTTTGTTTTGGCTTAACTACAATTGGCTTAAAGCTTGGCTAAGGATTGGCTGAGTTATGTGTGACTATGACTTCACTTGACCTAGCCTTTTGCTTGATTATAGTTTCACTTCAGTACTTGTTTACTTACTTAGATGGCCGGTATAGAGTATTTGCTTCAGTTGCCGAACATAGAAGAGATTTCCAATCGCCATGATTTTCTGCACTTCTCCAATTTCTGTTATTAATCAATTAATTAAATTTAGTCGAAAAGCCTTAAAGATCATTGCACGGCGACCTAAAAAAATCTATTTTGCCAAGCACTCCGTAATCAGAGCCGCCAGCGCAATAGCCGGCGGCAGTAAATATCCCATTAAGTAAACACCCCTAAGCGGATGACTGTCCAATCGTTCTGGGTGCACCAGTCGGAACAATTACCAGAAGAATACCCTATACCTTATGTATGAAGACAGCAATATTCCCAATGGGTAGCCGACGAACCTGTTCAGGACCAATAAAGGGCTCTATAAAAGTTCGTCTACGAAAGTTTGCCAAAGTAAGTTTAATTCCATCCATTACCCAGTATTGCCCTTCTTTTTATCTCAAACTCATGTTCGTTCTGTTTATAGCGAAACCGGAGTAGACAAAATCGCTGATTATCTCAAAGTTCTAGTTTCTAACCTTCACTGTCGGCCAAAGTCTACTGGACGTCTTGTGCATTTTTATCCACTTTAGCAAATTCTTCTTCGATCTTTTCAGAGGTGCTGGTAACTGCTCGCAGTGTTCGGGCCATGATGTTGTTATCATCGGCATATGCGAGTATCATATCTTGCTTGGTGTAAAGTGTCAGCTCTTCTCCAGTAGGACTTTAAAAATATTACGTTATAGGCTGTTTTTCTGCCTGAAATCTCGCCTGGTACTGAACAGATCGGAGATGATTTTTCCTGTTTTTTTCCTCAGATCACGTATTATTTTTATTATTATTATTGAGGTATAATAGTACTGTGACCTTTTGCCTATGCTACAGCCCTCCATATATGTATATAGGGTTCCCCTATAATATCTCCCCCAAACACGTCAATCAGACGAATTTAAGAATGCCAGTGGGTGTCGATAGCTCCCCTATCAAGTATCTGATAGGTACCTAGATACTTTCCTCTAGAGTGCATCAATGCCTCACATGTATCTAGTATGTGCCCTGGAGATTCGATCTCATCATCACAGAATCTGTAAATCGGCCTTAAGACTATTCCCAATACTCTAATGTCCATTTAGTCCGCAATTACCGGTGAAAAGAACAGTCAGTATCCTCAGATTGTCTCTGGAAATTGCAGGTTTCATATCTACTTGTTAAAGTTACCCAATAAAAGTTTAGATTGTGTCAGACCTGTACGGCCAGAGTAGAGTACACACCATAATGCTCATTTTAGTTGAGTATGCCTTTCCAGTCCACAAAATGGTTCTAGCCCCACCCAGTTTATCTGCCCTTTAATTCTTCGGAATTTCTACGTGACCTGGGCCCCAGTATAAGTCAATTCTATTGTTCCTACCCTGCTGGTTTAGATTACACAGACAATCCAAAACTAGTTTCTGGTTAGCATCACAGGAGCCTAGCTATCAGATAGTATAGCTATGGCCTTTCCTCTCAATTTTCTTTCCAGGTTAAATTATACAAATCTCTTAATTGTATAAGCTTCCGCCTGGAGTATGCTGGCGGGTTTTCACATGAGTATGCAGAATATTCCTTCCTAGGGCTAAACACTTCCGCGCCTGTACTACTTTCCATCTTTGAAACTCTACGATATCATATAAGTTTTGCAGAGATATCAAACTCAGATATGGCTTGAATGTCTTTGAACGTTAATGGCTGTCGAAAGCGGCTCTGTGGTCGATTAGCTGTGTCTTGCCTACGGCTTGTCGTTTGGTGTCGATTTGACCATGTATTATCTTTAGCTTACATACGGCCTAGTAATTTCTAGTTTTTACCCTTAATATAGCTTCAATTCAGTTTGGCTATAGTCTTGCTACCACTGTTTGGTAGTTTAACTTTGGCTTATTTCTGGCTTAATAATGACTTGGGTATTAAACAAAAGCAAAAAACTGTAAAATATCATTTAGACTTATTATATAGCCTAAGGAAATTCCTCGTAAATGAGCATAAATAAATTAATTTTTTTTAATATATCTATAGCATACCTTACGGTGCTGGTATCCCTTTTTTGTGAATAAAACATGTTGTTTTATTTGCTTCGTTTTGATTAAAAATTAACAAAATGAAAATAAAAACTTTTTTGTTTAAACGACTAATAAGAGTATAAAATTAAATAAAAAATGCCAAAAGAAAATATGCAACAGTTTATTTTAATTAACCAGCCTAAATGTATTCAGCTATTTTTCATTTTTCCTTTTCCTTTTACCTTAAACAATGTTAAAATTTCATATTTTTTATTGTTGTTTCTTTTAATTAAAAACACAAACATTTAAATAAACAAAAAACATGTTCTTCATTAATGTTGATATTTTTTAAGATTTTTGTTTTGTTATTTTAATGAAAAAATCCTTAAAAGTATGCTTCAGCGATTTCTTAATGCTCTTCATAAGAAAAATCAAAATTATATGTAAATATTTGTTAAACGATTTAAAAAAAGGAATTTTTAAAATATTTTAGAAAAAAGTTGTTATTATATTAACTTTTTTGATGTTGTTGTTTTCTCTTTCTAGCTTCAAGTATTTGATGCCAATAAAGATGGTCGTTTACAATTATCCGAAATGGCCAAGTAAGTTTTCTTACAATATTATGCATTATTTTCCTCTTTTCTGTCTTTGTTTGTTTTCAATTTTTTTTTTTTTTTATTAATTTTATTAAAGTTGTTATCGTTGCTGTTGCTTCATGTCTTTATTCCCCATCACTTAGTTTTCTTTTATGATGTTTTATGAAAATCTGATTTAAGTGCTTGAATCTTAAATGCTTAGCTCAATGAGAGTGAGAGATTAAGACTAAATTATGTGTTTGTGCGAGTAATAGAAGTTTATTTAAGCAAGTGTTGGCTTAGTTGAGTGTCATTAAATCTTAAAAACGAAATCACGTAAAAATTTGAGTATATTGCTGGGCGCCACTTAATTATTACAGATTATAAAAGGGGAATAAAAACATTTTAATGCAAGAAAAATCTGCATATTTGTCTTGGTCCATATTTTTCAAGTAGCCGAAAAATTATTTTATGAAAAAAATGTAGTAAATTAATCTTAATGTTTAAATTGTTAAACATTTTGGTAGAATAAAGATTTTAAATAATTTTTCTGTGATTCGTGATATGTGCTTAAATTAAATGTGGCAGTTTTGAGCATTAAATTAATAAAATTGATTACATTATTCTACTTGCAATGAATTTTTTACTACTGTCTTGTTATTACCCGTACTTCATGGCATGTGTTAATATATTACATATGAAGAAATTAAAAAAAAAATGTCTTCTTTATTTAGGATTACATTTATAATTCATATCAGTATAAGTACCGTATACTGGACCAAGTACATTCTTCCTTCAAATTTTGCTTTAGCGGGATAGTTTTAAGGCATTATTCTTACGTGATTTCATCATTCTCTTTTTCTTCTTCTTCTAGTCTATAGCTATATTACAGGCTCTTCTAATTTCTTTTTCTACCGAACATTGTGTAACCGACTATATTTCTCAGAGTATTCATTTCGACAGTTGTATATAATAACTGTGGAACAGTGATGTCCGCACGAGTTTCAGGTGCATATCGTATATTAATTTTTTTCGAAATTGACATTTTCACAGGGTTGGCAAAAAGCCGGGTTTTTTTTTCAACCCAACCCACCATGTTTTATTGGATTTTTTGATGGGGTTTCTTGTGATTTATTGGTTTTTATAACTGCTTTAAAATTCCGTTCAAATCGACAATATTTTTTGTTTGTTTATACAATCACGTTGTTTTAGCATTTATAATGCAATTTTTCACTCTTGAAGAGATTAAGGCGTCATAGTGTACTATGAGCTGACAAAACTGGGTGATCGACGCAGACTGCAATTACTTCGTTTGAATCGTGCGTTATGAGAAAAACGGCCGGAATATGAAGACAGACATGATTAAGTTCTTCTTTTGCATGATAACACCCTCACCCTCATGTCTTGAAAATTTCAAAACAATTATTAGAAACGATTAAATACCGCATCCGCCATATTCTCCGAACGTTGCTCCGTCGGCTGTTGCGACGGTTACAATATGCTCACACCTCTTTATACAGGCGTTCTTTATATGGCATTTCGATATAACGACCTGTTTAGATTACGGCCCACATTCGCCTTAAGCGCAATTTATCCCGTACTACGGTTAAAAAAAAACGTGGATTCTCCGCTTTTTAAAAAAGTGTAAGTGAAGCAAACGCAACACATATTCATCTCGTTTAAAGACATTTCGATTTACGGCCTACATTTTCAGAAACTATCTAGGGCGTGTAAGGAGTTAAAAGTTTATCTTTTAACATGTCACCGAATCATTTCATTTGAAAATATACAAAATCGGCTCCAAAGTTGCAGTGGTTTAAAAGACGAGAAGTTTTTCTGAGACGGAATTTGGAAATTGGCTATGAAGTGGAGAAAAGATGTAGGCAGTGATTTCATAAATTTGTTATTTCATTATCAGAAAAATAAATATGTAGTCCCAATTCGTATATTACACCTATTTTTGTTGTAAATAGACTGCCAACCCTACTTTTTGATGCAAATGTATTCTAATGTCACATAGTAAAACATTATATCGATATTCGCTATACTTATGAAGATATTACTGAATTAATTTTATCGTAAGTGGCATTGTTGGTTTTCCTGTGAACGAAATTATCGTATGTTCAATACGAGGGCGGATTGACATTGAAGCTACCTAGCGATAGATGGCAGCACAAACACAAAAACTTTTTCTTTCTTAGAAATTACGATCTGTCAAACGTCAGCTGTTACAATTTTAACCAAATTCATCGATTAGTTTATTTGTTGTAGTCGTTTGAACTAAGCAACTTTTGTGTTTCTTGGAAAATGGAAAAAAGTGAATTTCGTGTAGTGATTAAACACTATTATTTGAAAGACAAAACAGCGAAAGGGACAGAAGAAAAGCTTGATAAACATTACGGCGAATCTGCTCCGTTAGATTATATGGTAAAATATTGGATTTCTGAATTTAAACGGGGCCGAACAAGTACTGCAACAATACGATCAACAGGAAGGCCAAAAGAGGTGGTTACTGAAGAATATATCAAGAAAATCCTCGATATCGTTATGAATGATCGCCGGGTCAAAATACGTGAGATTGCTGAAATGGTAAACATATCATATGAACGTGTGTTCAACATTTTGCATGAACAGTTGCAAGGAAAACATTTCAAGGAAAAACGACCACATTTAAACAAGAAAAAAGTGCTCTTTCTTCAAGACAACGCACTGGTTCACACAGCATTAGATACGATGCTAAAACTACGAGAAATCCACTTCTAATTGGTTGATCATCAACAAGTCCAGATTTAGCCTCTGTGACTTTTTCCTGTTTCCAAACTTGAAAAAATGGCTCGCAAGAAAAAGATTCATCTCAAACGAAGAAGTGATTACCGAAACTAACGCGTATTTTGAGGAGTTCCCAAAATCGTATTATTCAGATGGTATAAAAAAGTTGGAAAATCGTCCTACCAAGTGTACTGAGCTAAAAGGAGATTATGTTGAGACATGAATAGTTTTTTGATAAAAAAAATGTTTTTTTCCTACTTGGGTAGCTTCAATATCAATCCGCCCTTGTACAAATGCCTGCATACAAATGAAATATCGTACAAATACATATTAAGTTTTGTTTTTACGACTCTTCTGAGCATGCAAAGATAACAACCATTAACTAGTTACATATTTATATAGATCAGTTTCTGCTTGCCCTAAATGCGGTTTCAGAGCTTTCGTTAAGCATCTTCCACTACTGCAGAACTTTCCTCTATACTATGTATTTTATTTCGGTTCTTTAAAATTCTATCCAAAGCAAAGTACATACATACGAGTGTATCAAAAATATACAAAAATAGGTACATACTCGTATATAGTAATTTCCAATTATTTTCCTTTAGTACTCGAGAGCTGATAGTCTAAGAAGCTTGTGCTGCTTGAATTGTAATATTAGATTTGTGTTATTTATTAATAATAATACAACAATAATAATTTTTGGATGTAAAGGAAAATAAAACAATTTATCAATACAGAATGAGAGCAAACCCCTATTTTTGAAAGACCAAGCAGAAGGCAACAAAAAAACAAACATTTTGTGTGCAAGTTTTAATATGAAAAAGGCCTTGAACACCCTGTGCTGAAAAATTTCACATTCTTTTACTCTTGTACTATAATTTTACAGTTTACGAAAATGGCACAAGAGAGATGAAAACGACGGTAAATGTGGCTCTAATGAAGTTTACTACTTAAAGATCATAAAGAACAGCTATTAACCGTAGTTCTTACTGTGACAGTTGTGTTCACCGGTGACTAGTCCGGGACTGTTGTTGGGCCGAAACTGAAGGCGACACGTGTTTGTATTTACACTCACCTGTTACTAAGCCTGACCAGAGGCATTCTGGTGCCACGGGAATCGGGAGCCGCAGGGATTCCGATCTCTGCCAAATTGTTGGGTAGGTGGCTTTCGTGGTGGCTGTGGTTTAGACCTTAAGCGCAGGCAGAGCACGAGCTCGGTATGGTGTTGCATCTCCTCAACCAGCTGCTGTGGCCCATTTCACGGCAGGAGTTTAGATAGTTTCCGACTCCCCACCAAGGTGTGAAGATTATGAGTGTCCTAACAACACGCCTTCGAATTGGTGGTCACTTGTGATATTCACTTGTTGGCATCACAGATGGGGGTGTTGGTGGACGCATCGCTTACACTCGTGTCATTGGGGCACCTTGGAGTGTGCCGCACGGCGAAGACTCACGTACACCCAGATGACACCTGTGACAGCTGTGTCGGTCAGAACCACCACAAGACTGTTATAACTATGTTTGCGTACTTTTTAAGCTTTTCCAACTTTTACAATAGCATTAAGGTCACTTTTTACTTCTGGGTCATACCACGATGCCAGTAGTATCGCTTGTTTTCAAGTTAAGATGACATTTTAGTTGTTCTTAAATTATCGTAACTACCTCACTTAGCAAAAACATGAATAAAACTTTGTAAGCAAAATTGTCGTATGTGCCAAAAACCTTAATATTTCTGAATATACAAGATTTGTCGTTTATTGTACCACATTTAAAATGTGGTATTGATGTAACCAGCCAAGGCAAAGAAATTTAGAAAAAATGCTTTCCCGTAAAATTTAGTTTTTGTAACATACGATAATTTTGCTCGATATGTTATAACTGGTCGACTGCATGTTTTATATACTTTCATTTATCTTTTTCGACCATATATTTATTTCGCATATACCATTTCTTAGGTATCCCAAAAAGGTTGCAGCTTTGTTAGCCTGCTTTTTCGATTTTTTTGTGAAATTTCGGCTGCTTCTGAATTCCAAGACTGTTTCGATCGATTTATTGTTGACTGCTAATTTACATAGTTTTGGTTCTTGTGGCATTTGTTTTTTTCCACAGAAATATGCATGTTAAACGATTTTGCTGCCTTTCCAATTCGGTATAGAAATCGTTGTCACTTATCTTCAGATTCGGCTAGCAGAACTGCATTATTTGCGTAACATATTGCTTTAAATAGGTAATTTTCCCCTATTTCGAAGGAGTCTTTTATTATGCCTTTGCATAAGTCCGGTAGTGGATCGAATATATCGTATTATAGGAGTATTGCTAGTATTCTTCTCACCTCTAATCCTATCTACTCTTTTGCGGATGACAGCAACATTTGTCACTCATATTTTTTGATCGTAGACCGAGCCTTTTGGAGGTTGGGGTAAGAACGATGAATATGAACGTCACACTCACAAGTGACCTGGTGAAGGTCTCCGAGTGGGGTCGTGCGAACAGGGTCAATTTTAATGCACGTAAGACTCAATGTTGTTTTTTAACCCACAATGGGTAATGTGGATATTGAGGAATCAGATGCTCTTGATGTTCTGGGCATGAGAATTCACTGTGCTGTTCGTTGGAATGATCACATATTTCAAGTGTCGAAAGAAGCATTCAAGTGCCTTGGTTTTTTGAGACGGTGCAAGAAATACTTCACTCCATCTGATCTTCTTAATATTTACAACACCTATATCCGACCCAAAATGGAATACAAGCCTCATGTATGGGCCGGTGCTTCAAAGTCCACTTTTGGAGCTTCTCGACTGGGTATAGGAGAGGGCGAAGATGCTCATCAATGACAGTAAGGTAGCCAACTCATTGGAGCACCGTCGCAATGTGGCGTATGTTTCATTGTTCTATCGGTACTATAACGGAATGTGTTCTAACGAAATTAAGGAATTAATTCCCAAAAATCATATATTTTTACGTAGTACTCGTATTTCCCGTAGAGCGCATCCCTTTGTAGTTGATTGTTCAGTAAATCGCACAACGCATTATAGGGAGAATTCGTTCTTTGGTCGCACTGTTCGGTTATGGAATAATCTTCCAGCGAAAGTATTTCTTGCCACTTATGACATGAGTAAATTTAAATCTAACGTCCATAAGCACTACTCCATCTGTCCTCCTTCCAATAACCTAGTTTTCTAGTACCAGCATAATGTACTGCATGAGTAGGGGCCATCCCCTGGGTGCTGGTCTTATATAAAAAAGCTCAGTGCTATTCCCAAGCTTATGGAGAAGCTGCTTACCGATTTTCTCTCCTTTCGAACGAAATCTAAAATGTCTCCGTTTTAGCTTGGTTTTCCAAAGGGTAGGACGAGGGTGAACTGATGTTATTTATGCTGATTTTAGTAAGGCCTTTGATAGAGTTGATCATAGGATTTGCTTCATAAACTGGCTTTAATTGGTATTACTGATGGGCTTCATCGTTAGATAGACTCTTAGCTCTCTTTTAGGAATCAGAAAGTTTTGTTCCGTAATGTGTTATCTAAGACCGTTTATGTTTCTTTCGGAGTTCCGCATAGTAGTCATTTGGGTCCACTTTTGTTCTTGTTATTTCTTAATGACCTTCCTGATGTACTTTCGCACTGTGTTGTTTTAATGTCGCTGATGATGTTAAGTTATTTTATACTTCTGGTCAGGCTGCTCTACAACGTAATATTGATGTTTTTGTTGAGTGGCGTGAAGTTAATTTGATGGATCTCAATTTTAAAAAATGTAGGCATATTGTTTTTTCCGTAGCTGTATAATATCGTTCGAATATATAATTGATTCTTGTCCGCTGAATATCGTTACAACCTTTCTAGATCTGGGTGTGCTATTGGATTGAAAACTATCATTTATTGATTACTATATGTTAGTATGATGACTAGTAAGGCTAGGGCGGTCTTAGGTTTTATGAAAAGACGGTCCAGGGAATTAACTAATCCTTATATTACAAGACATTTTTTATTTCTCTTGGTAGGCCGATTTTTGAGTATGCTTTGGTAATTTGGAATCATACTGATTCTGTTTACGTGGCTTGGAGTGGAATTATGTTGATAGATTTCCTTTGTATAAGGCCAGGTTGAGCCTGATAAAACTTCCTACATTAGAGCGTAGAAGGACAGTTTTAGGTATTTCTTTTGTTTGCAACCTTACTCCCGGCAGGATTTTTTCAGTTATTGCTGTTTATCTTAAATTTAAGTATACTGGTGAGATTTTCTCGCCACCATCGTCGCCTTGCACTGGACTTTTACAGGACGAATTATGCGAATTCATTTCCTTTCCGAAGTTTATTGATTTTAAAAGATATAAAATTTTTTATATGCATTTTCATAATTAGTTCATGTATATTTGTGTTTGCTTTAAGCACCATATGCATATCAATTGATTTTATGTTCAGATTGTGATTAAGTTCTGTAACTGATTTGTGCTATCGTTGCCATGACTTATTTACCTGTATCCGCTATAGTTCGCACTGTAGTGTGTACGTTTCTCTATGCTAAGGAGATCGGTCGGATGACGGTGATTAAATGAGTGATGGGACCGTTTACAATAATAATAAAAAATAAAAAAATTACCAAAAGACATTTTATGATATGGGGCTGCCGTTTTTATCTTCTCTATGATGGCGTCCATTATGGAGTTGAAAAAGATTCTGCTGAAGCTGTTACCCTGCGTTATTCCTGACGAAATTCGTAATTTATCTGTCAACATATCATCAACTTTAATGTAAGGGTTGTTTGTGGTATTGTGATCTTTAATTACTGCCAATATGTTCTTGAATTATTACTCTCTTTCAAAACCATAATGACATCTTGTATTCTTACCCTATCGAACGCCTTTGTTAAATCGATAAAGCACATATGTAAGCAAGCTTGTTGAAAGCCGGCGTGGATATCTATCGGCATCTTTCACATATTGCGCCTCCTCGGATACTGTACCGTATGAATAGGAGACTATTAGCGTCTCTGAACGTAAGCTATCCGTCATATATAGTTAACTTTCGCGCACGCTCATATTGGTACCGCGTAGATAGCGAAGGAGTTAACAATTTACAAAATACGCCCTCTCACTTCCACAGGATTGCAAATATTCTACGTGAGGTCACTATTTACTTTCTCAGCCTTTTCGCCGGCCATTTCGAGTGCTGTTTTAAGCTCAATCTCGTATTAATCATCACGACAAGGTACTTTATTGCCTCTTGTGAAGTTATCGTGTGTGCAACCATTTGCCGTTTGTGCTTAAGCGTACCATTTCTAACCAGGATAAGTTGGCAATTTCTGTACCCACGGTGAAGCATCCCTACACTGTGCCTCTAGAATGTCGATCCGTTTGTAAACAAACAACAAAGTAATGGCCGCCAGGGAGCATAAATCGCAATAACTAACGTGCATAACATTCCAGACAATCGATCCATGTAGAGAGCCTTTGCAGATATAGCCTTTGACTTAGCTTTACAAAAAGAGTCGACAGGCGTCAAATCGCGTGATTTTGGTAACTAGCTGACGTCACCAAATCGAGAAATTAATCGACGAGGAAATTCTCATGCAATAAAGACAAAATCGGTCTTGTTGTATGGCATGTAGCACCGTCATATTGTCCAATTAATAATATTCAATTGCAGGTCAATCAAAGGCGGTTAATACACCGCCATAGTGAACTGAGGGTAATGGTTTTTGCAGCGAAATTTTCGAAAATATATGGCCCAATGGCTCCTCCAGACCATAATGCGCACTATATAGTCAGATTTTTCGAAAGCAGTGGCTTTTCCACAATAACTTCTCAATCTCCGAGACCTAAAAACGACGTTTTTGCTGGTGGATGTAACCATCGAGTGAGAAATAAGCTTCATCGCTAAAGAAAATTTAGATCGACAGTTCGGCCACGTTGGAATCACCACTTTTGTAGTAGTTTTTAACTATTTTTACGCGTTCTTCGGTTGTTAAACTATTCGTATTCCTAAATGGCAACTCTTTCACTAAATAAATTATATTTCAGATGGCAGCTGAAAGTCATACTAGACCGGCGGTTTTAAGTCCACTAAATGCATAACATGAGATATAATGACTTTTATGCTTTTTTATTCTTGTAGTCACAAAGTGATAAAATTCAATTTTCATACAGGGTGTCCGCTGGGAAGGTATACTACTTTGCTCTGTCGCCATTTTGGTAAACATTAGTCGCGACAGTTCATTTTTGGCAGTCGTGAAGTAGAGACTTGGCAAATTTTTTATGGAAAAATATTCAGTAAACCAACGTGTTTTAGTCGTTAAAACATTTTACCAAAATCAATCATCGATTACTGTGACGATGAGAAAGTTACGTGAAATTTTTGGGAGAAACAACGTGCCAACAAGACGTATTATTTATCGTGTAGTGAATGATTTCGAAGAAAGAGGGACTATAGCTGATAGGCCCATGCATAGACCACAGCGTACTACAAGATCGGCTAAAAACAATACTGCTGTTCAAGAAAGTGTTCAAAACAATCAATCAACCTCAATTCGACGCCGTAATCAGGAGCTTGGTCTTCAAAGAACAACTTTGGTCACAATTTTGCACAAAGATTTGCATTTGTTTTCATTTAAGATTCAGTTGACACAAGAGCTTCTTCCAGAATGCCATTTGCACCGCCGTACATATGTCAATAGGATGTTACAGCTCGCCCATGACAAGCCCGATTTTCACGGAAAAATCATAATGAGTGATGAGGCAAATTTTCATTTGAATCGTTATGTGAATAAACAGAATAGTCGGTTCTGGGCAATGGAAAACCCTCAAATTATTCATCAGTCACCTTTACATCCATTAAGAGTAACAGTCTGGTGAGCAATTTGGTCAGAAGGAATCATTGGACCTTACTTTTTTGAAACTGAAAACGGTGCAACTGTAACTGGCAATGGGGAGCGATATCGTGATATGATTAAAAACTTTTTAACGTTACAACTGCATGCTTTGGGCTTGACTAACATGTGGTTGCAACAAGACGGTGTCATATCGCATACAGCCAGGATTAAAATGGAATTACTGTGAGACCTCTTTCCACAATAAATTATTTCACGGAATGGTGGGTAATGTTGATTGGCCTCCACGGTCGCCTGATTTGACTGCTCCAGACTTGTTTTTGCGGGGATTTATGAAAAGCAAGATTTATGCAAACAAACCAGGAACGCTGGAAATCGTGATGATATTAATGAAATACCGCGTGAAATGTGTGAGAATGTAATGAAAAATATGCTCAAGGGGCTCGCATTTGTGAGGCTAACAGACGCGGTCATTTATCTGACATTGTATTCCATACATAATTGCCGACATTAAATAAAACATTTATCAATATAAGAGCCATTCTCTTGCATATAATCAAAAATAATAAACAAACAAAGGAGTATACCTTCCCGGCGGACATCAAGGGCTTAGCTAGGTCTAGGCCAATATTTGTAGCTCAAGCTTCAACTTCAATAATATTTTATTCCACTTACAATAGCGTTAATGCGACCTTAAGCTAAAACCAGATACAATTTAATTGCTTCGTTTTTTGTTTAGTTTTTCAGAGGTGACCAAACTCTATATTTGAAATAAATTGTACGCGTAGCATCGCTACTCAAACAATTTTCTGTTCCACTAATATTGACAAATGTAGCCTTACAGCCTAAACTAATTTTATATTTCGACTTTTTTTATCTTACCTAGTCGCCTTATATCAGTCAAAAATTTTAAATTATCAAATTAGTGAAGTTTTTTCTTGGTTTAAAATTTTGATAATTATAAATAAATTTTTTATTATTAGAGCCACTAAAAGCAGAAATAAAATGGTGCTGACAAAGCCTAAAAGATGAGAATCTTTTATGAATTTTTATTTATTATTATTAAGTAATCCAATTTGTATATAATTTTTTATAAAAATTTTAAAAATAAAGCTTTTTCTTGGGATTAGAAATGAATTTTAACGTTAAAGTCCTGTGTGTCTGCAGGACAAACAAAATATTTGCAACACCCTTAAATATGTTATACTTTTTATAAGTCTATATACACAATCATTAATATTTTTCCTGTTTTTTTCTTTTTATTCAACTAAAGGTTGCTTCCAGTTAAAGAAAATTTCCTGTGTCGTCAAGTTTTTAAGGTGAGTAGAAGTTAATCCTGTTTAAAGTAGACAAAGAAAAAACTCAGAAAAAAATATGAAAAATAAGCAACAGGTCTGTCTTTCCTTATAAAATAAAAGCTTACAATTAAATAAAAAAAAAAATAGATTAAAAGAAAAATAGTAAAACTAAAATAGATAAAAATTAGCGAAAATTTGCACCCCCTTTAAATGAAAGAAAAAGCCACCCCAAACCCCACACAAAGTTAGTAAAAACAGAAGCAAAAATTTAATTTTTTTGTTTCATTTCTTATATTTTTATTTTCTTCTCTTAAATATATATTTTAAATTCCTTTTCATATATAATTTTCGTTTTTCATCTTATTATTTAAATCAGCTTTACTCGAAAATATTTTTCCAAAACTACATTGCATATCTTTTAGGAAAAAATTTATTTGCATAAATACTAAAGCATATTCTGGGTTGTTTATAAATAAGGGCAACAGCAAGCACATTCTATTGTGGTTTTAACTGAAAGTCTGTATTTCTACAAAATACTTTACTCGGGTTTTTTTTTCAAAAACTATTGTCATACAATTTAAATACTTTCTCATAAATATTTTGTGTCTTTCTGTTTATCTGTTTGTTTGCCATCGTTATTTTTCTTGTTTTATCATCCCTCAAAATATGCACTACATATTCAAGTATTTAGAAAAGAATTTTATTGTAGTCATTTACATATTTTAGGGAAATCTTATCAATTTATAGACTTTTCTTAAAAGCATCAAATGAGAAATGAGATATTTGAAATGTGTGTAGATAAAAAATGTATTAAACTCATACTTCAATTCAGGAGCTTAAGGTTATCACTAAAAGTTTCCAGTTATGTTTGTTACTTGCTATTTGTCTTAGTTCGCTAAACGATTTATCAGTTTTGTTGAAAACAGTTCGACGCCATGTTGTAAGCGGTCTTCCACAGCGCCGCACACCTAACGGGTGTCATATTCAATCTTATTCATATCCAGTCCGTCAGATTGATAAACTAGCTGCTAACGACACTATGGCGGCGGCTAAGGAAGGCTGGATAACCACATAGAAAGTATTCCGCATCATCGTAGTCACGGCAATGATCGTTATGCTGCATCGCCATCTTGCGGGCACTTACCCGATCACCAGTCCGAAACCATTATGTGGGCGAATACCCTCACCCTCGTGCTACGAAGCCTGACCAGAGGAATTCTGGTGTCTCGAACCCCGTGGACTTCGGTCCCTGCTCGACTTTTGGGTAGGCCCCTTTGTGGGAGTTTCGAGGTGGCTTTGGCTTTAAGCCTAAAATGCAAGAAGAGCGTGAGCTCGGTGTGGTGTTATATTCTCACCTGGGTGCCGTGACCGAACACTTCACCAAGGAGTGAAGGTTTTGTGTGAATTTGGTACTCATTTGTGATTTTATTATAAGTGGGGAACGTTGGCGGACGTAATATTCACCCGTGACTCGGACACCGTGGAGTATGCGAACACGGCGAATACTCACGTAAACCAGGGCCTTACTAGCGGGTATTGTCGCCAATCGGCCAGTTCCTCCGGTTAGCAAAGTTCGTGTGGCCTCTGAGGGCTGTAGTGTATCTAATATTATATTCAGGCCATGTTCGCCACGTGATTCTGCAGGAATTCATTGTCCTCCACCTAGAACTTGCTCTTCGAAAGTAGTAGTGAAGTATGTCTCTCCTAATAGTCCACATCGGGGTCGCCACTAAGGATGAATAAGTTTCACATAAGTAAGACTCCGCACGTTCCAGTTCATCGGCCAGTTCATTTCCTTCAAAATCTTAATGCCACGTGACCCATGGCGTTGGATGCAGCTAGCATCCGAGAGAAAGTAATATGAGATTTGAAGGCAAGAAGTGTTGCCTGGCTGACCACACAGATGCAGAGACGCCTTCGAACACTACAGCTGGAAGGGAGATAAGTTCTGAAAATGTGGACTTCAAGTCGAAATTCCGTAAAACGAATTGTTTTTGCTTGCCTTCCGATTAAACTTAAAAATGGCGAATTCCCGATTATTTAGCCCTATAATGAAGTAATTTGCGCTGTAAAACAAAGTTATTCCATGATTCCGACAGGCAGTTGGCAATTGGTTTTGCTCCTCCGTAGGGAAGCTGCTGATCCTTGTATGATATTTACTCGCAGTGACTAAAATTTGTTGATGTCAATTTTAAGACCAACCTCTTGCGGCTCTTGCCGTAAGACGTCTAGTTTAATTGCATGTGTTGCGGAAGCATTATTATGTCATCCTCAAGGCATTCATTTAGACGCCAAATGATTCTGCGTTTAGTGGTAACGTTGCTAAAAATTTGTAGTACGAGGTCCAGCACTACTTACGTAAAAGCGTTAAATTATGTCATGAACAGCAATTTCAACTTAACTTTTCAACAAAAAATCACTAAATTTAAATTAAAAAGTTACTAAAACGCTAAACAACGCAAAAACAACTAAAATTTCACTACTTTTTTCTTTCTTTTCTTTCGTTTTTCCTTCGTAGCCAATTTCACTTTTTAACGCGTTGTCAAAATTGAATTTTTCAATTGCAAAACGCTGACGCCGTGTTTTAATAGTTTGCTTCATAGAATTTGTAAGGGCATGATAATTTTTAACAGCTAGACAACGCTTAGCAATCTGTTTTCGGCTTGGCTGTTTCACACAAGATGGTACTGAATTTCACCAAATTAAACAGTTGTTCATTTGTGACCCAGTAGGGCCAGAATATATGAAGCATTTGGCGTAAACAGTGGTAGGTAAATGTTGGAAGTTTCCTCGAGTTGGTTTTTAAATGGCACATCCATCATTGATATCCTTACCTGATTGACGGTTTGAGGTCACAGTACTATCAAATTAGCAAATTGCATTCACCTCCTCTACTTTTACCACAACAAGATCTAGTGGTGGTTGAGTTAGTCCAGTATGTTACTATAGCGGTGTGCGATGAGGTAAATATTATCCGCGTAATCAATATTATTCAGTCGCTGAGAAAAGTTTCAAAGAATACCAGAGAAGTTATTAGTGTTTGCCTCTTGCATTAAAAATCCAGTAGAATAAGAAAGAGTGTTAGAGAAAGAACACGTACATGTCTCACGCCAGCAAGAATAGAGAAGGGTGGACCCTTATTACAATTTGTTTAACGGCACTCCATTCCTGCAAGTACTCGATTGGAAGGAATTGGGGTGTAAAGTCGCATGTTATACACTGGTTATACGGAATTGTGGTCAGCCAATTTCTTAATTATGGTGGTCTTGTTTGGTGACACGCTATGGGCAGTGGATCAGGCTTATTGAAGGTGGATTCTCATTACGGGGGCATGTTGAAGTACTCCGCAGGCGGCTCTGAATGAGATGCTTGATGTCCGTCCTGTGGACCTTCAAATTCATCTACAGGCGGCGAAAAGTGCTCTATAGCTCAATGAGCTGGGCCTTTGGCAAGATGCTGATCATGGACATGCGCTTGTTTTGTGGTGTCTTCGTTTCAGTATGCTGATCGTACTCGATCAAGCCCAAAGTCGTCCTGTACTGTAGATTAGCCTTAGGCAGACTGCGAGAGATTCTTGAGGTTTGTTGGGTGCCGGGTCATTGTGTTACCGGTGGTAATGAAATGGCTGTTGAACTATTGACTCCTGCGGACTGAGGACTCCGTTCTGCCACCGTTGAGTCATTACATTGGTGGACTCGGGAGGTTATTTGTTGGGAAGGTTGGTTTGTTATAACAAACCAGGTTATAGCGTTTCTAGGCCTGTCATTTTTAGTTGTAGAACGTCTTTTCTTCTCTCAATGAGTGAGGAAGAGCAGAGGCTGATTACAGGCGTTATTACGGGCCATTGCGGTATCCGTTTGATGACTTGTAGATGGGCGAATACTAACATCGATTACTGTAGGCTGTGCGAGAACGAAGTAGAGGTGGAGGCATAGACTCTTTGGTGAATACTCTAAGCACCCACTCCTTATCCTTCGGTTTGTCAAAGGCCTCAGCTGTTTTTGGCATAGGGATTTATTGGATGCCGATGATTTTAGGTCCTTTCAGTTTTTGTTTTCCTTGTCTTTTTTGTTTCTTTTCTACATCGAATACTTTCTTTTTTCCTTTCCAATGGATCATAATGTCTCTTGTGTTTTTAACCGTCGGCGATTTTACGATCAGATGGCTGCTCGTTTTTTGTTAAGTTCGTGCATAGTTTGAGAAAAATAAATATTTTACTTTCCTACATACGAAGTTCTCTTTTCCTTTTACTCCTACTCGAAGAATAGGCAATTGTTGCCAATTAGGGAGAGCGGACGGTTATTAATCGACTGGTTTTTACCGGTTTTTTTGGTTTCGTTGAATACGGTTTTTTCAAAATATTCATTTTTCGAATACCGAATAAATCGGTTAATTTATCACGAATAACCGGTTAATTTAAAGAAGTATAATTTTTAAACGTTTGTATATATTTTATTGAAAATATGCTCATCGTTTAACTATTTGTATAAATTTAGTTATTTTTGTATATATGACAACCTTGAAGGTCTCCCAAAGAACGCGGAAAAGATATGCACTCTTGAGCAAAAATAATCTTTTTCATCTTCTGTAAAGAAATATTTATTTTTATATATGGAGAATGATTAATTAGACTCATTAAAAGCCCACAAATCCACAAACACGAACGGCAGATAAATTAGTTAGTGAAAATTTTTACAGCGTAAATACACATAACCAGTTTCTAGTAATTGTCAGATGGTGCGGCCTGAGGTTGAACCGACGACTTTTTGGTTGGAAGGTGGGTTCTAACCTAACATAGCACAGTTACACACACTATTAAATACGTGGTGCATAAATTTACATACAGCGCTGCTCGAAATCGAAGCAATTTTTCTTGACGAGGCAATTAAGGATACGTGTCCTTAATTAATTATCAATAGATTTGTTGAAAGTAAAACATTCAATTTTTGTTATCTCAGGCACCTAAATTATAACTATAAAAACAAACCTTTAATTCTATTCTCTACCAAGTAATATAACAAAAACGAAATTAGCTCCTGGAATGGCTGTTCGGAACTTAAGCATTTTTCAGTACTTTGTGTACGCTTCAAGAATTCGGAACAATTTTATTTAAATAAAAGAACCGGTTAACCGGTTAATTGAATTATTATTAACTGAAAACCGGTTTTTTTAGAGTGCTACCTTTCGAATTATTCGAAAACCGAATAATCGATCTACCTATTGCCAGTATGTGTAAGAATCCAATTAAGCAAGTTTGAATAGCTGGCGAGCTTTTTATTTATAAAATATATTTAGTAGACTTGATATATATCGGGTCCGCCATCTAACGCTTTTTTTCTCAACTAGTGCTTATTTCGTGAATGGTAACACTTAGCTCATGTCTGATTTGACAGATAATTAGTTTTATCCTTCCGCTGAACGAATATGGTTGTGTATACGCTTGAACAACGCTGGGAAATATTGCGACATTACTTTGAAAATCATGGTAATGTTGCAGAATGTGTTCGATGTGTTCAGATGAAGCTCATTTTTATCTTGGCGGATATGTAAACAAGCAAAATTGTCGCATTGGGGCACAGAAAACCCGCACGCATACATTGAAAAGCCGATACACCCAAGACGAGTCACTGTTTGGTGCGGATTTTGGTCCAGAGGCATAATTGGGCCATTTTTCGTCGAAAATGAGCAAGGAGTGGCCGTAACAGTCAATGGCGATCGTTATCGAGCCATGTTGAATGAATTTTTGTTCACAAAAATTGAAGAGGTGGATATTAGCAACATTTGGTTTCAACGGGACGGCGCTACGTGCCACACAGCCGAAGCTACACTCGATGTTTTGCGCTCTGTTTTTGAAGATCGCATTATCAGCCGCAGAGCTGATGTCGTTTGGCCAACTCGGAGCTGCGATTTGACACCGTTGGACTATTATTTGTGGGGTGCCGTCAAAGATAAGTGTTACGCCAACAAGCCAGAGACAATTGACGCCTTAAAGGACAATATTCGTGAAGCCATTGGTTAAATACAGCTGAACACAATCGATAATGTGCTTAAAAATTGAACCGATCGTGTAGGCTACTGCATGGCCAGCCGAGGCAGCCATGTAAATGAAATTAGTTTTCATTATTAACCGAAAGGATTAATTAAGGAGAAATTTTAGAAAATATTCAGTAGATTTTTTTTATAGCATTTTCAAAAAAAAAGACATATTTGGCGGACCCTTTACTTATAAGTAAAAATATAACTTGCGTAAGGTATTCAGCTAGCTGAATAGAATGCTATTTCAACTTTCTATAAAAGGTATTCAACAAACTAAGATTCTGCTGAATAACTGAATAAATAAATTTCTTAAAGAAATGTTTTTAAAAATGATGTAAACAAATTTAACGCCAACAAAGCAATGACTTCTAAACTTTCTAAAACTTAAGCTACCATTTTTCGTTTATAATTTTGTTTATCTCTCATATACGAGTAAAACTTATAGTTTCAAAAGTAAAAACAATAAATATTCTTTTTTTTAAATTAATGTGTTGTAAACAATTGCATTTAACTTTTGTGACTTTGTTTTTTTTTACAAATTTTTCTTGAAAAATCTAGCTTTATTACGCCCTAAGATATGCAATTGTTTATTGCTTTTGCCGTTGAGACGCAAAACTTTTGTCTTACAGTTGCCTTTGTTCTCTAATAAATACCAAATGCGCGACAGACGACGTTTACAATAAAAATAAAATATCAAACGACACAATTTGTACTTGTTGTTGTCAACAAAACTTAAGAACTAGACCTCAAGACAAAAAGATGCTTCTTTTTTTGTGTTTGCAAATTCCATGGCACTTGTCTCAGCTAACGAACTAAATAACAATAAACGCGTAATATAATTTAACAACGACAACGTCATTATTAGCAAAAGCTATTGTTTACAACCAGAAGGATAGACTCTTAACGAGAGAGGCACTGATGATGGCTTTCTTTTCTAATTTTCATATGCCGTTATTCTTATAAAAAAATAAGATAAAATTTAAAAACAGCAAACTGTGTGTGTAATAAATACAAACGGCAAACATATAAAGAGTTCAAGGTTTTATTATGTATGCCTCTGCCTTCCATAAAATGTGTATGTATGTGTGTGTGAGATTCTATTTTCTCCCCTTCTATTATTGTGAAATCAACAATAACAAAAACAAGGTCATATATGTCTAACATTGGCTATATTAACAACAACTATAAATGAGAGAGAAAATTTATTAAAAAATTAAAGAAAGTAGAGAGAGAAAGAGAATTTTTTTTTTCTAAATGGTTGACAATAACAATTGCCTTTATGTTCACATATTTATAAAGTATATTGAAAAGGGGAGAAAGAGAGGGAGGGAAAGTTAGGCTGAGATAGGAAAGTAGAGAGAGTGTAAGAGTTTAGACAAGCAAGCAAACAAAATAAACAAAACAGTTTCTCTATGTGTAATAGGTGCATATGCATGTATGTATTATCCTTAATGTAGGCTTTAAAAAATATAAAAATTGAATACTTCTGTGCACACAAAAACAAAGAAGAAGAATGTGACATTTCTGTGTTAAATGACAGTAATGATTTGTTTGAGTGATTACAGGAATTGAAATACATATGTTTTTAATTCTAAAGGCTGTTTGCAGAGAAAGTCTTTTTAAAGCAGATGCTATAAGTTGCATAGGGCTTCAATAAATTATATAGAGATTGATCTATCAATGGCCAGATTGTTAACCTAATCCAGCTTTTCCTAATCATGACAACTTCCTTATCGACCTGTCTTCTACAGATAGGAGCGGATTTTTCTTTTCGACGGCTACCTTGTGGATTCCAATTTATTGCATTTTGCTTTCTTAGCGTATGACCAATCTAGTTCTATTTGCGTTTTCTAATTGCTAGCTTGATAGGAGTTTGACTGATTTGAGTCCATAATATACTACCCTGAAAGCTCTCTTTGCTCTGCCGATTTTTAAGATTTTCAGAGAACTTTTCAAACAAATAAATCTGCGCTACGCGGACATCTACCGTAAGTGAACAAAATTGTTCCGAGATCGATGTCAGCCTGTGGGACCTTTCACTGTATTTGGTAGTGTTAGGCCAAAAGATTCTCATGATTCTCCTCAAGCATCTATTAATGAATACCTGTATAATCTAAATGTCGTAAGCTGCGATGTTTCAGGTCTCGCAACCATACAAAATTGACGTTTGAGTTAAATATTCGAAACGTTCGCTAATCGCCCCAATGCTTGCTTTACAAACTTTACGGAATTGTCTATACTACTGAGGAGCCACCTCATTTAATTATAATACTACCCAGGTAGCAAAACGTGTTCACATCTTTGATAGTATTTTTATAGGTTGCAACGGCTTTGTGTACATCGCTGTTTATTCTCAGTCCTGCCCTGGCTGACAAAAAATGTCGTCGTATAGTCTTCCAATCTCTACAAGGGTCTCTCTCATGAAATTGTCCAGAACAATGTTAAAGAGCATTAGAGACTGCCCTCGCTAACTCACTTAAGTACTTTTATTCTTCGGCTAAGTTTGTTTTCATACAGAATTCGATAACTTGCCTACTGTTAAGGTTAACTAGCTTGACACGGATGCCTTTACATTCCATCTGAATCTTCTGTGTACGATTTTTGTGCTCGGAAATCTGCTTGTTGTGGTCTCAATTCCGGTGAAAGTACTTTAGATATTCTGTACGCGATAACATTTGCGATAAACTCGTTGGTCTCTATCAGTGTATATCCTATTTCGTTGGTAATTTAACAATCTTGTTTAGGTTTGTCCGGCAATTTCTGATTTTTTCCAGACTTTTCTTATCATAGACAAAATATTTTGGTACTTGAGAGTAAGACGGTGTAATACCATCACATCTAGTTAACTAGTTGTTCTTTAGGCACTTTTTACATTCTATAATTTCCGCAGTATCTGGGAAAACTGTAGGTATGTCCGCTCTGCAGTTGTGTAACACACAGCTACATATGGAACGCTCTCCGGTCAACTCATAGTTCCAATTGGTCATTTCTTGATGTTACAAATTCGTTACAGGGATTACCTATTGGCCTTGCAGGCCAATTCGATTCGTGTGGTTAGAAATCCATTGTTTTCGCTTGGGTTCTATGTATCCTCTAATGCTCCCTAGCTGGGCCAATATTCAATATTCTCTATTATCTACTGCACAAGAGGATATAAAGATCATATACAATTTTCACACCGCGTTGGATCTTTAAAGTGTTATATTTAATCTTTTCCATCTGTAGGTATCATTCCTCCTTTTTGCTGTCAGCTGTATTCGTATAGTGGCTGTGAGCAAATATCACTGCACACCCACACACCAAGTTATGAACTATGCCACTTCCTGTCCATTATTATGTGGTCTATTCGATCGGTAGTCGAGAGATCTGGAGATGACCATGTGATCTTGTGTATGTGTTTGTGCGGGAAGAGTGATCCCCCAATGATCAGATTATTTTTCACAAAAAATTCACCAATTTTCGTCCGAAGTACAACAGCGTGTTTACCCATAACGTCCTCCATACTGCCATCATACCTACCAATTTAGGTGTTGAAGTCACCCAATACCATTAGAATATTGCCTCTATTAAAAGACGTATTCGCCTTTTCCAAGAAACTGTAAAATTCCTCCTTGCCAGAGAAGTTGGAAGAATTTAACGTCCGATTAATTTTAATATTTACAGGACTATTCACTTGAATAATAAAACAATAATAAGAAATATGTGACACTGTACCCGCCAACTAACCAAGAGATTCCCGGTTCAATCCCAGGCCAGACCATCTTGAAAAAGAAAATAATTTTTCAACAGCAGTAAACTGGTAATGAGTATTAGTACTACTGAAAACTTTTTTGCCGCTTAAAGCCGGCGTTAAACTGAATAACCCTTTCAATGAATCTAAACCTAGAATCGTGTGCAGCTTATAGACTAAGAGAAATCGCCATGTTCCTTCATGGAATGTAATGACAATTATAACACAGTGCTATAAAAAAAAAATACCTGGAAAGTGATACTATCTTTCTGATAGGCGCTATCGAGTAGAACAAGGATCTGTTTTTGAAATTTTTGAAACTCCTCAAAAAATTTCGAGCTACGGTTAAAAAAATCGGGTTTTCGGACCTTCATGCACTTATAATCTAATAACTAATAAGATAATTGTTAACTGGAACATATGTACATATCATTTAAAAGGTCTTCTGTTCTTCTTTCCAAATCCGAAAAGAAACCCAAAATCGAGTAATATTCAGCTCATTTATAGGCTTTTAAATGCATGAAGGTATGAAAAATGGATTTTTTAACCGTGTCTCGAGATTTTGGAGGTGTTTCGAAAATTCCAAAAACATAGCCTTGTTCTACTCGATAGCGCCTATCAGATAAGTAGTATCATTTCCCAAATATTTCAACGGGGCAGATTGATATTGAAGCTACCTAAGTAGGAAGAAAACATTTTTTTTCAAAAACCATTCATTTCTCAACATAGTCTCCTTTTAGCTCAATAAACTTAGTAAGACGATTTTCCAACTTTTTTATACCATTTGAATAATACGATTTTCGTAACTCCTCAAAATACGCATTAATTTCGGTCATCACTTCTTCGTTTGAGATGAATCTTTTACTTGCGAGCCATTTTTCAAGTTTGAAAACAGGAATAAGTCACAGGGGCTAAATCTGGATGATCAACCAATTCGAAGTGGATTTCTCGTAGTTTTAGCATCGTATCTAATGCTGTGTGAACCGGTGTGTTGTCTTGAAGAAAGAGCACTTTTTTCTTGTTTAAATGTGGTCGTGTTTCCTTGATTGCATCAACCAATTGATCCAATAATGCACGATAATACTCTCCTGTGATTGTGCATCCCTTTTCAAGATAATCGATGAGCAATATTCCGTGTGCATCCCAAAATACAGTGGCCATAACCTTGCCAGCCGATTTCGCTGTCTTCGCCTTCTTCGGAGCACTTCCACCAGCTTCCACCCATTACTTTGATTGATTTTTTGGTTTCAGGTGTGTCGTGGTGGACCCACGTTTCATTAACAGTTATAAACCTACGCCAAAAATCAGCAGGATTATGCTTTATCACGTCCAAACACCGCTGTGAAGTGATCTGTCGAACTCGTTTTTGTTCAACACTGCGCAAACGCGGCACCCATCCTGCCGATAGCTTTTTTATATGCAAATGTTCATGCAAAATGTTGAACAAACGTTCATGTGATATGTTTACCATTTCAGCAATCTCACGGATTTTGACCCGGCGATCATTCATAACGATATCGAGGATTTTCTTGATATTTTCAGTAACCACCTCTTTTGGTCTTCCTGTTGATGGTATTGTTGCAGTGCTTGTTCGGCCCCGTTTAAATTTTGCAATCCAATATTTTACCATATAATTTGACGGAGCAGATTCGCCGTAATGTTTATCAAGCTTTTCTTTTGTGTCTTTAGCCGTTTTGCCTTTCAAATAATAGTGTTTAATCACTACACGAAATTCACGTTTTTCCATTTTCCAAGAAACACAAAAGTTGCTCACTTCAAACGACTACAACAAATAAACTAATTGATGAATTTGGCTAAAATTTTAACAGCTGACGTTTGACAGATCGTAATTTCTAAGAAAGAAAAAGTTTTCCTGTTTGTGCTGCCATCTAGCGCTAGGTAGCTTCAATGTTAATCCGCCCTCGTATGTGTTAAGAAATATTCATCATTATTCAGCATTAAAACCCGGGGTGGGTTATAACTTTCTCTACAACTCTCCGAGCCAATTCTTTACTCCCATTGCTTTCATGCCATCTTCGAAGCCATATATTACAAACACTTGATCGATTACCGAACATTTCAGAAAAAACTTCTTAAATATATATTCAGTAATGTAATCCTTCGAAAATTTTTGCAATTATGCTTGTCGTCCTTTTTGTGAATTAGAATAATCATGCCGACTGCTTATTCTTTGAGTATGTATTTATCCCTTCACACTCTTAGCAGCAGATCATAAATTTGCTGCTTTTTTTCTCTAACCAGGCCTTTTAATAATTCCGCTGAGGTGTCGAGAATTTCTCTTATTTCATCAATCGTAGGGTAAGGCTCCGCTCAGCGTTGCAACTATTGAAACAAGAAATTACACGCAAGTAGAGCAAAAATAGTAAAGAACAAAGTGTAACAGTACAAAAAACAACAATAATAAGAACATAAAGTGGTGCACATTGGATTAGCAAATTTGTGTTGAAACGCGTATATTTGTTTTTTTTAGGAAACTATTTACCTACATGTGCTGTCTATGGTGTGCTCAGTATGTACCGTCACTTCTTTATCTCTCCTTTGGCGATTTTTAAATTTTATGTTTAATTTGTTTAAAAAATATGTAAATATTTCTTTCTTAAAATGGTAAATTTTGTTAACGTTAATTTCAAAATTTGTAATAAAAACCATAAAACAATAAATAGAGATGAGTCAAGGCAAATAAGCTCGAGAGAAGTTTTCGTTTGTGGCATTGCTTCCCTATAAGACTGCTGCAAAAAGATGGTATACAACGTATTAGTTAATAGTCAAGCCCTTTAAACATATAAAAGTATTACCGTGTGCTAGGCCTAGTAAAACAACTCACCCAAAAATAACTCGCAATGTTTAAAAGCAGAATCGCCATGTAATGTTTAAAGGTGGTTAGGATTAATAGGATTTTTCCTATAATTCTTGTACCTATTTTAACACAGTTGAAAAGGTTCCGGTTAGAACTTAGGTGTTCAAAAGAACTGGCGGAACAATTAGGTACCTAAGTAATAAAAGCAAGGCAGATGTTACGATGTAATTTATAAAATCAATGCCTAATTTTATTCAGAATTTTGTTCTGCTTAAATTATTTTTAACAAGTGAACTTAGCCCTTCTAACTTTCTCTATTCTAAAGGGTCCGCCAAATAATTATTATTATTATTTTTTTATTTTTTTTTTTTTAAATGCTATAAAAAAACTACTGAATATATTCTCAAATTTCTTTTTTTATTTGAAAGTACAACCCTTCCGGTTAATAACGGAAAATAATTTCATTCAAATGGCTGCCTCGGCTGGCCATGCAGCAGCCTACACACACGGTCCAATTTTTGGTCACTTTATCGATTGTATGCAGCTGTATTTCACCAATGGCTTCACGAATATTGTCCTTTAAAGCGTCAATTGTCTCTGGCTTGTTGGCGTAAAACTTATCTTTGACGGCACCCCACAAATAATAGTCCAACGGTGTCAAATCGCAGCTCCGAGGTGGCCAAACGACATCAGCTCTGCGGCTGATAATACGATCTTCAAAAACAGGGCGCAAAACATCGAGTGTAGCTTCGGCTGTGTGGCACGTAGCGCCGTCCTATTGAAACCAAATGTTGCTAATATCCTTCTCTTCAATTTTTGTGAACAAAAATGCGTTCAACATGGCCCGATAACGATCGCCATTGACTGTAACGGCCACTCCGTGCTCATTTTCGAAGAAAAATGGCCCAATTATGCCTCTGGACCAAAATCCGCACCAAGCAGTGACTCGTTTTGGGTGTATCGGCTTTACAATGTATGCGTGCGGGTTTTCTGTGCCCCAAATGCGACAATTTTGCTTGTTCTTCATCTGAAAAGATGTTTTTTGATTCTGCCACATTACCATGATTTTCAAAGTAATGTCACAATATTTCCCAGCATTGTTTAAGCGTATGCACAACCATATTCGATCAGACATAAGCTAAGTGTTACCATTCACGAAATAAGCACTAGTTGAAAAAAAAACGTTAGATGGCGGACCCTATATATACTTCTAGTTGGAAGTATACAAGTGATTTTTTTCCATAGTCACCAAAATGGTACGAAAATTATACAAAAATTGTACAAAAAATGTACAATATTTTTAAAATAGTCCGGATTTTGTATAATTATGCAAAATGTAGCAGCACTGGCTCCACTTAACTTTCGTAGCTTATCTCTATGATTATGTCTTCTTTTATTCATTAGTCATCAATTCGTGGTTGAAAACACTTTACTTGATTACTGAGTCTCTTATAGAATTTCTTGCTTTTCTTGTTGCTAAAGCTTATATTGGTAACTTCAAACCCCTTCTTTATGTTAAGGAATATGCTTTAGTAAAAGAAGAAAAAGCTTAAAAAAATTGTAAATTGTTTTATGATTTTAAATTATTAAAATTATATTTAATTGTTTTTGTTATTTTTATTTCTAGTAATAACAAGCAAGCAAACATAACCTTTAAAAAATTCCCATTGCATTTTGCAAAAAAAAACTACGAAAAAAAAAACTACGAAAATATTAATTTTAATGCAAATATTTGAAATAAATATATATGTATATTAATTAATTATATAGCAACCTTTAACAGCAACAACAATGTATTTTATAATTTATTGTTTTTTCCAACTATTTTCTTCTTTCCCTATCTACCTTTCCTCTTATTACTACAATCACTGCTTTCACATTACCTTCAACTTCACACCCTGTCATATGAAACTGTAAAAACACTTTTAAAACTCTGAATCTGGTGAATTAAAAAATAATAATAATAAAATAATAAAAAATTATCAAAATTTTGCATCCTGAATGGCATGTCAACAATTTTGGTTACTCATTTTCTATGTGGAATCTATTTCATTTCAAATCAAATAAAAATTATATTTCAAATTAATTCAAAAAATGTCTTTTGAAACACTTTTTATAATTTTTTAAAATGATTTTTGTTAATTTTTTCTAACAAATTACATTCTTTTATTATTTAAACGGATTTTAAATCAAATGTTTATATTGCTTATTTTTAATATAATTTTTTTTTTAATTTTAATAAAATTTGTTGTAATTTTAATTAATTTTCTTTTTATTTTTATTATTATATTTTTTAATTTTATATATTTTTCAAATATAATTTATAATTTATTTTTGTAAATTCTCTTGACACTATTTTAAATGCAATTTTAACAATATTTGTGAGATTCTTTTTATATAAATTACTTTTTAATTCTTATAATTTTTTTTCCAAATTTATAATATTTATATTATGTATTTTAATAAATATATATATAAAATATGAAATCATTAACTTAAAATTTAAATTCTTTTAAAAACAAATGCTCACTCACTTGCAAAAAACCAACAAATCGCTTACAAAACCAAATAATAAAACACTCACACTGTGATTTGTGATTGTATATGCTACACTCTAAAAAAACACATCATCATATATTGTACATATACTCGTATATTAACCACAACAAAAACATAAATATTTACTAAAACTACAACAACAACAACAATAATAAAAATAATAATAATAAACAACAAACAAAATAGGAAGGTATTGAAGTAAGTACCTCAATAAAGAAACCAGTCAAACAACAAAAAACCACCTTAAAAATAATTACCAAAAAATACTAAAAAAAAGAAAGAAAAAAATACAAACAATAATAAACCATTTTAATGTATTTCCGTTTCCTGGTTTCCATTTTGTTTTTAAAGTTTCTGGTTTAGTTGACAATTTGTTATGTTCGTTTTGTTGTTGTTAATTTTTTTCTTAGTTCAAAACACCAAGATTTATTAGAAATAAAGAAAAAACACCCGTAGTTTTAGAAAACAAATAAATGGCTTTTCGTAGTTGAAATTATTGCATGAAATACACAAAATTATTGTTTTAATTAAAACTTAAAAAAAAACTGCTACAAAAAATAGCAAATGATTTTAGTTAAAAAGCATGAATATTTGTATTTAAACACTTTATTTTGTTTGTTTAACAGCAAAGTAGATTTAGTTTTAATTGTTAAAATTTGGACCAAACATTTTAGTATTTTATGGCTCAAACTAAAAGTACGAATTTATAAATGAAAATGTATAGTCTTTTTACATTAAAAAACATAGAAAAAAGGAGTCCTGTCATGGAACTACTCCCAGCTAGAGTCCTAAAGTTTTTTTTATATTCAAAGGTATGCAAAGTTTTTCTTTTATACAGTCAGAGACTAAAGTTTAAATACATCTCAAAAACTTAGAGTTTTAAGAAAACTAAACGTATTACCAAAATTCTCGGTATATATTTTTAATAAACTTCATAAATAAGTTAAAAACGAAAACAAAAAATATTTACTTCATCGTAAATATAACGGTATTTTTTTATAAATAAAAAAATGTACGGGACTAAAGTTTAAATACACCTTGAAATAGGCATTAATATATCTAAGCAATGGATAACAAAATACCAATATAATATATGTTGGGGCCTCCCTGGCTCTCTAAAACTGCTTGTAGACGTCGAGGCATAGAAACAACGCAATTTTCCTTTTTAGACGCCGATGTTTCTGAACAGACTTCCTCGAGATGTGTGAGATAGTGAATACTTGCTTGTAATTGTATTGTTTCCCAATTTTCGCGCTATTAAATTCCGGATATACACGATAGGGGCTAAGTCTGGTGATTTGAAAAGGCTATAAGTACCACCGCGGAATATGGTTTAACAGCCATTCGTTAACCGAGATTGTGATATGCTTTGCATCGTTGTACTGTTGAAAGATCCAGTCGGATAACTGTATAATTTATACACAGAATCTTGGCAATTTTCCTGCAATATGTTCTTGTATAGATACTGGTGCATTATATCATCCCCCAACAAATCACATTGCCACCCATATGTATCACAGTTAGAACTAAATTTCCTGCTCGAATGGCTTCCATCAAACTTCTGCACGACAACCCTTTTAAAACAAGTTTAATTTACATTCGTCTATGAAAAAAAAAATAGTTTTCCAAGATTCCACGTCCTTACTTTTGTATTTATTTGCACTCGCCCATTTTTTCACTAATTAGTGTTTTCTTTTCGCAGAAATCTGCCTCTGTGCCCGTGCTCCTGTAATATTTTTTTCACAGTTTTTGGATGAACGTGCTTGCCTAAAGTATAAGCGATATCATGCACCCATATTGGGTCATTTGATCTTGGGGTTTTTGAAAAAAGTCGAATAATCGATCTCCCTAGTGTTTATACACATTTTCAGCCTGGCCCACGATGTTGAACGTTATTGTTTCGAACGTCAAACAGTTGATTTGAGGCACATTAATATTTTCTAGTCGAATGAAAATGTATGCGAACTAAAGGGTCCGCCATCTAACGTTTCTTTTTTCAACTAGTGCTTATTTCGTGAATGGTAACACTTAGCTAATGTCTGATTTGACAGATAATTAGTTTTATTCTTTCGCATTTGGGGCACAGAAAACCCGCACGCATACATTGAAAAGCCGATACATCCAAGACGAGTCACTGTTTGGTGCGGATTTTGGTCCAGAGGCATAATTGGGCCATTTTTCTTAGAAAATGAGCAAGGAGTGGCCGTTACAGTCAATGGCGATCGTTATCGAGCCATCTTGAACGACTTTTTGTTTACAAAAATGGAAGAGGAGGGTATTAGCAACATTTGGTTTCAACGGGACGGTGCTACCTACCGCACAGCCGAAGCTACACTCGATGTTTTGCGCCCCGTTTTTGAAGATCGCATTATCAGCCGCAAAGCTGATGTCGTTTGGCCGCCTCGGAGCTGCGATTTGACACCGTTGGACTATTATTTGTGGGGTGCCGTCAAAGATAAGTTATACGCCAACAAGCCAGAGACAATTGACGCTTTAAAGGACAATATTCGTGAAGCCATTGGTGAAATACAGCTGCACACAATCGATAATGTGCTTAAAAATTGGACCGATCGTGTAGGCTACTGCATGGCCTGCCGAGGCAGCCATTTGAATGAAATTATTTTCCATTACTAACCGGAAGGATTGTACTTTTATATAAAAAAAAAAGAAATTTGACCTGTGACCACAGTGACCTGTTATGTTAGGAGAAAACTTCAAAGCTTAGCAAAGCTATATTGGATTTCCTGATGTTTCAAAATGTCATCGCATTATTTGATAAAGTGATGTTGCCGTTAGGTATTGCTTGGCATTGTTAAAGCATTCGCCAAAAGTATTGTTTTGCATACTGAATATGTGTGAAATCAGTCATTTACTTAATGAAGAAAAAGAGATGGCACCAAAACGGATAGAATCTATAAAGGGAAATTGATCTCCAATTTATAATAAACACATGTATGTACATAGGAATGTGGACTCCCGGATAACGCCGGATTAGCTGACAAATGCAATTTGTTTTGATTAAACCAAGTTTCATGGTTCAAAAATGTTCCTATCGCTCTAAACAGTACTTATATTTTTAGCAGTTATGTTTAAATTTTGTCAAATATAATCAAATGGTGTGGGAGAGATTTGTATTTTACAACTTTTTTAAACATAATCATTATGTTCCATAAGTGCTTGATTTCCCTTTTAAATGCACCAAAATTACGCAAAACTTTTTTACAATTTCGTTTAATTTTAATTAAACCAAAAACTAATCTCCTTGAAAATCCTCTTAAAACTTGTTTAACAGCAGTTCTATTATTGCTGCAGTAGCTGCTATAAACCATTAAATTTATATCTTATGTCATCATGCAACTACTACAGCCAACAACACCAATAGCAACAGCAACAGCAACATCAACTCATTATTATCAAACTCACGGGTATAATACGAGTTGAATGGTAATGAAATGCATTCACACATAGACTCCGGCATTTATTGCTTTAGAAAGTCATTCGTTTAAGCTTAACGGGCTATTAAAACATTAAATTATAGCAGAAAGCCAAGCAACCAACCAAACAGCCGGCCACCAAGAAGTCAAGCATTAAGCCAGCTAGCTGGCCAGCCATACATAACGCTTACCTTCGCTTAATTTCAAGTAAAGCTGTTATACAATAAAAACACACACAATGTTCAACATGCCACATTTCCACGTATATTTTTAGTACATTTGCTCTTCTCTTGTGCTCAATATTTTATCTTCTTGAATGCGTTCTTAAATGACTTCCATTAAAAGTTAATTAAAACATTTGTGTTTGAAAAGAACAAAATTTATTGGCAAATATGTGCCAAAAGACAGAGAAAATAAGAAAACAAGGCATTGAAAACTTTTAAAAGATTTGAAAGTATTTTCGCATATTGGCGAATACAAATAAAAGTTTTATTGGTTGGGGGCTAAGTGTAATTGCAATGGCTATAAATCTAGGTCATATTCTAGTAATTGAAATAAATGCTTTAAAGAAGCGAATTTACTTATAAAATCCTTAATACGCTGAGAGCAAAAAATGTTTTGGGAAGATTTTGTTATATGGAGCTCTTAACCAAAAATATTGGAAATAATATTTATTCGATTTTGTTAAATAAACACGCGTTTGAAAGACAACATACCATATTACTATAGTAACTTAATTGCTAGTCCTACTGTTATACATAGAAAAAGGTAAATATAATATCCTGGTGAGCCGACATATTCGTGCTCAGGCTCGAAAAGAACCTACCATACACATGTACAAAAAAGGATCACCGATTAACATCTCTGTCAGCCAGTTTCAGTATGATATGCAGAAAGGGACTGCCAATTTGTCTTAATATTCAAGAGCCTAGAATAACCTTTCCCGCGTTGCTGGGAGTCCTTGTGTTGTATACCTATAAAGTGTATTCCCCAAAGCATTAAAATGATGATTTGTATAGACTACCAAGTCATTTAGGCCAAGTTCTGAAACTGCCATTCTAGCTCTAGATATACAAAAATCAATATTAACTTTGTATGGCAGATGCCACACCAACTTATTCCATTTCGCCCATATTTCGACCGATGATGTGTATTGGCTACAAATTAATTTAGATCAAATTCAGAACCTTCCACCATACGATTCCAAAGATATAAAATAATCAATATTTACTTTGTATGATAGGTGCCACACCCACTTATTCAATTTTTCCCATATTTTGATTGTTGTATACCCATAAAGTGTATTCCTCAAAGCATTAAAATCATGATTTAAATAGACTACCAAGTCATTTAGGCCAAGTTCTGAAACTGTCATTCTAACTCTAGATATACAAAAATCTATATTTACTTTGTATGGCAGGTGGTGCCACACCCACTTATTCCATTTCGCCCATATTTCGACCGATGATGTGTATTCACTACAAATTAATTTAGATCAAATTCAGAACCCTTCACCATACGATTCCAAAGATATAAAATAATCAATATTTACTTTGTATGATAGGTGCCACACCCACTTATTCAATTTCGCTCATATTTTGATTATGTGGATTGATTACGTTGTTATTTAGACCAAATTCATAATCTCCCACTATTACCGTTCCAATGATACACAAAAATCAGTATTTACTTTGTATGGGAGGTGCCACAACCACTTATTCAATTCCGCCCACTTTTTACTGATGTTTTGCATTGACTACAAAGTTGTTTGGGCCAAATTTGTAAACTTTTACTATTACCGTTTTAAAGATATAGACATATAAATAAAAATTGTATATGGGTGTGGCTTCGCCCAGATAAACAAAAACCATCAGTACACTTTTCCCACGTACGGTTTGTAAATCGGTTAAGTGGTTCTCGAGTTATAAAATGTCGAACATAGAACAACTTTTTTTGTATATACTATATGTACATATTTCGTTTTCAAATAAAACTTAGGCAATACAAAGTGGTTCACTCTACTTAAAAGCGTTTTAAAATTCGTTGGACAATCAACTACAAAGTGGTATGCTCTGTGAGAAATATGGGTACTACATAAGAAAATGTGATCATTAGATATTAATTCGTGAGAAAGCATTCCGTTATACTATCTGTAGAACAATGAAACAAACGCCACATTGCTACCATTCTTCAATATATTGGTAAAGTTGGTTATTCTACCGTCATTAAATATTACCTTTGCCTGCTCCTGTACGCGGTCTAAAAGCTTTAGAATATGTAGACTTCGAAGCACCAGCCCACACATAAGAGTTCTATTCCATTTTATGCAGGATATCTATAGGCCTCATAAATATTTAGAAGCTCATATGGAGTGCTTCTTTCGATACTCGAAATATGTGATTATTCCAAGAGACCTTACAATGAATTCGCATGCCCAGAACATCAAGAGCATCTGCCTGCACAATATTTACATTATCAACACCGTTACCATCACCACGCCCGAAAAAGAAACTTAGGCGCAATCTATGGACAATGAATACGCTGCCATCATGGGGAAACATATACACATGGTCCCTCATAATTTTATCTTCGACATATTTTACTGTGAGATCCGAACTACAGATTATTATTCTAAAAGACCAGCGGTTCCTAGCATTGTCCTTGAGAATGCTGGATAGACTGGACTATGGTAAATACATAGAAAGGTCTAACATTATAATCTAACCTAACACCTAAACACTGCAGTGCATTTCAACTTGACGGTATGATTTTCCCTGTAAATCTTCTAACTGACTCGGCGCAATCATGTTTCTTATTGGCGTCACTTTGACGTCTATCTTCGTTCATTAATGCTTGAAGTTTCTCAAGGAAATTACGGCACTTGCTAGGACTATTGCTTTGGTTACGTTGAGGGGTATCGCTTGGCTCTGCTTGACCAACCTGGATAACAAGAGGTCTAAATGTCATCTTTTCTTGAATCACATGGCAACCCACAGCACAATTGCGGTTATCACGGGCCATTGTCTCATTGGAAAACATGCCGACAGAATCGGCATTCCCTGGCATGACTTTTGCAGGAGATGTAGGTTATCTCACGTGTTAATGCCCAGCCCCTACCATTAAAAAATTGATGTTATTGGTCTTTCATTTCTTGTCATCTAGACTAAGCTTCCTAGAATTAAGGATACCGCATTGCAAGATTTACTTTGGAGTCAATACAGTATCACAATGTGCTGGAACTCGGGCTTAAAATAGATCTTATCCTTGAAGAAGATACCAACTTAACCTTACGGCAACAGAGGTAATGCTGATGCTTTGGATAAATTGAAATGAAGCTGTTAAAACCTGGCAAAAGGTCCATGTCTTAACTGCTTTCAATTCGACTATTTTTGAGTTAAGCAATCAGGAGAGAGCAAAGAGAATTGAACAGCAGATCATGGCAATGCCAGGCCACATGACACATGGCATTATGAACATAGTATAGCCCTATTACCACTATTTCGGTTGCGTTGTCTGCAAAACAGTCTTAAAAAAAAATCTGAAGATCACATGGCTTAGTTATGTGCCTCCGTAAAGTCAAAAGTTCAATGAGCGATGTAATTATAAAGCTAACCGGAAATGGCAAAATGTTTTAGATACTAGGGGCAAATATAGGGGAGTGACGTGGTGTAATGCTTAGACGTCACGCATAATCCAGCCTCGAGCCCCAGCAGAGGATATGACGAAAAAAAAATTAATTGTGGTTTTTAGAGTGTAATAAAGAGACATCAACTTCTCTCCAGATAACTCCATCTAAAAAATGAAAAAGTAGACCATTTGATTTCCCAGCTTACCTCTGTAGACGATGACAAACATCACCTAATGAGAAAAATTACAACGGTAAAGTAAAGATCACCACCAATCGGCAAGCACACACAAGCACATGGAGTGGGCTAGAGTAGATTGATCATCTACTTAGCTTGAGAAATCAATTTGATTAATGAAACTGAAACAAAGTAATATGGATGCTTTGTGGAAAGCCAATATGCTCCCTAAAGGAGTGACGGAGAAAAGAAATTGACTAAATTAAGTTTCGGATTTTAGTTATAATACTTCGAATCAAAATATTGGATAAACATTGTTATCTTTCTATAAACCGCTTCGTACAGATCTTAACCAAATTTACTGCTGTTGTAGGATAAGTTATAAAAAGTTATTTCTACCAAATTTAAGACCAAACGCAAAACCCTTTTACATTTTAGCAAAGTTAGAGTTTACGTTTTATGAAAATTTGCCAGTCAGTTATAAGGGTCAGAGCCCACACATAACCCAATTTGAACAAATTCCAAAATAAAGCTTTTACAATATTTAATACATATTTCAACTTAAGCCCCAAAAAATCTCTTAAAAAAAATTCTTGCACAGACTTTAAGGCGCTTAAGTTATTTTTTTATTATCATATATTTTATTTATTTATGCAAAAAATATTTCCCGCCCACACGTATGCTCTTTAACGCTTTTATAGCCACAAAGTATGCACCTTAAATTACGTGTAAATATTCTTCAGCAAATAATATCTATTAATAATATACGAGCTGTAATAATAATAATAATAAAATTGTATATTTTATTATAAAAAAATGTTGTTGAGAGCATCCGAGCAGATACAACTTTTATAAAATTAATGTCTAAAAAATATTAATTTTTTATTGTAAAAATGCAGAAAAAAATTTTGTTTTTTTTTTTGCCAACAACTTTCAATGGGAAAGTTTTAAAAAAAGAGTTACTGTGGAAGAAAAGTATTTAAATAATCACTGCATATTTCAAGAGATTAAAAAAGTTTTGCAAATTTAACATATTTCAAGGGATTTAAAATATGTAGTGCGACAATACTATGCACTGCCTTTTATAAAAAAATAGTTTTTATCTACTTTTGAAAGTATTAAGAAACAATATTTGTTGAAAATATATTTCAAATATTGTCTATTTTAAGGGTTTATAACTTTATAATTAAAATTTTCAACGCTGACGTAAACAATTCGATTTCCCCAATGATTTTAGTCATGGCAATATAATTAAAAACGCATTTTCTTTACTTTTATTTAATTACTTGTCAACCCTATGTTTTGACCTGTGGTTATACAACAATTTCTTTTTTTGTATTTTTACTTTTGTACCTGTGCATTTAATTTTTTGGAAATTTAAAAATGACACGTAAGTGCTTGAAGTTTCAAATGGAAATAAATTATCTACCTTTTCCTCTGACTCATGTTCCCTTACAAAAAAGGAAAAAGAAAAATGTTTTATGTGTGTAAGTCCTTGCATACGGGTCACTTCATAAACTTATTTGTTTAGTCAATATCTGCTTTTCTTTCCGTTACTACTCCTCTTGAGAGCATATGGCCACCCCAAAGCATTTTTATCTTACATGGCTTACCTTCCATGTTAAATAGTTCTGCGTTAGTTCCGGGATAATTGTGGGTTTTCACGTGTTTCTTGGTTGATTACGATTTCTTGAGGCTTGAGTATTCCACTCGAGTGACATTTTAGTGACACTATTAGGACTTTATCGAATGGTGTGACCGATCTACACCCGTTTTTGTTTTTCATATTTGTTTCAGTATGGATTCCTCATTAATCACAGTTCTGTGTTACATATGGTGCTAGGCCGGAATATTCTGCATATGATTTTGAGGTATTTGTTGTGTTATGTTATTCGTCCGAATGCCACCATTTGTAGTCAATGTGTTTCCTAGATAGCAGAAGCTATCTACACACTCGACTGGGTGACTTTGTAGTATGATAATTTCCGTGCTAGTATTGTTTATTCTTGTGACATTGGTTTTTTGATATTTATCTCAAGTCCTACATTGCGATCAAATTTTTTTAGGTCGTCCAGTTTCAACTGTATATTATAGATCTTATGCAAGACAAATGTCATTCGTATAGTCCAAATCTTCAAGTTGGCGTGAGAGACTCCGTGCTATTTATCTTCTTTTAGAACAAATTTTGTTTATTATGTCATTCAGCACGATAGTGAATAACTAAGGTGATAGTGGGCATCTTTAGCATTAGTGTGGAATGGTTGACAGATGTTTCCGTTGTGAAGAACTGAAAGTTCTGCATCCTCATTTCTTTTCCCCGTCACTCCTCTCTCTCTCCTCTCTTTTTTCTCAGTTTTAGTAATTAAGTTGATTTTTAAGCTTAGCAGATGAATAAACTACTGTAGCTCGCCTCCATATGATTGTGTAGTGGTGCTATCTGACACGGATGAATACTTTGCGTCCACTAACGCCCGCTCCCATGATAAACACAAGTGAATATCACAAGTGAGTACCAATGCAAAGTAGTGTTGTTAGGACACTCATAACCTTCACATCTTGGTGAGGAGTCAGAGACTATCTAAACTCCTGCCGTGATATAAGTCACAGCACCCGGTTGAAAAGATACAACATCACACTGATCTCGCGCTCTGCCTGCGCCTTAGGTCTAAATTACAGCCACCACGAAGCTCCCACAAGGAGGCCTACCAAACAATCGGGCAGAGATCGTAATCCCGGTTGAAAAGATACAACATCACACTGATCTCGCGCTCTGCCTGCGCCTTAGGTCTAAATTACAGCCACCACGAAGCTCCCACAAGGAGGCCTACCAAACAATCGGGCAGAGATCGTAATCCCTGTGGCTCCCAATTCCTGTGACACCGGAACACCTCACGTGCCACTGCCAGTTTCGGCCCCACAACTGCCCCTGACTGGTCGCAGGTGACCTTGCTAAGTGGTGATGGAAATCTTTACTTAGCATTGTAATTCTTTTCCCAGTAGGTGGCGTTTTTTTCTGATCATTTGTCTGATATTTGTCATCAACGCCAGAGATAAGCCGGAACGTCAGTGGCGCTTCTTATTTATTTTTTAGATGGAGCTGTTCAGAGGGAAGTTAAAGCCTCTTTATTAAACAATCGAATCACAATTAAATTTTTTCGTCGTCCGCAGGTGCTCGGACCAAGGCCGCTTGTGTTGTTAGGCGTGCACTCTAACCACTACACCACGCCACCTACCTCGCACATCGCTATAATTTTATTTTTTTCTCAGTGTTTTCCATATTGCAGTTTGTCTGATGGTATCAACTGTTTTAGATTACAATGGAATTACTGCGAAATCTCTTTCGACAATAAATTATTGCAAGAAATGGTGATGTTGATTGGCCTCCACGGTCGCCTAATTTTAATGCACCAGAATTCTTTTTGTTTGGATATCTTAAAAGCAAGGTTTATGCAAAAAAACCAGAAACGCTGGAGCAACTTCGTGATGAAATTAATGAAATACCGCGTGAAATGTTTGAGAATGTAATGAAAAATGTACCCAAAAGTGCTCGCATTGTGAGGCTTACCGAGGCGGACATTTATCTGATATTGTATTCCATTGCCGACATTAAATAAAACATTTATCAATATAAGATCCATTCTCTTTCATACAATCAAAAATTATAAACAAACAAAGTAGTATACCTTCCAGGCGGACACCCTGTAGAACATTATATGTAGTCTGGGCAGTTTTGAAACTCTTGCCGTTCTTCGACCATCTATCGTTATCATCCTGACTGAGCAGGACACTGCTACCCTTAGGATTTAATGTGCCTCTTTTTGTCTATAGTGTGTTCAATATATCTGTTGCTTTGCTAATAAACACCAGCAGATCTGACCACATGTCGGCCTAAAATTTCCATCTAAACCTATCAAGAACCCCACATTCACTCAATATGTGTTCCGCTGTCTATGATGCCTATGAGCGCAGTCTACAATCATCCAGTGTTCCAAACATTTGGCAATTAACCAATCCTTGATTAGATTGAGAATCATAATAAGTGCTGCAGCACAGTAAGGTTCTGGACCGATATAGGCTGTCATGCAGCATTTCCTAGCCAAAGCAACGCCGCTGTTTCATAAATCTTCAACCAATTTCCTGGTTTCGAAGCGGGTGGTTTCATATGCATTAGCCATGACCATTATATGTGTGTGTTTTTTTGTTTGTTTTTTTTTTTTTTGTTTTTGTTTGAGACCCAGGGGTTAACCCCTACTCATACAGTGCATTGTGCTGGTACTAGGAAAATAGGTTGTGGGAAGGAGGATAGAGTGAGTAGTGTTTATGGACGTTCGATTTGAAATTGCTCATGCCGTAAGTGGCAGGGAAGAATTCGCAGGAAGATTGTTCCACAAACGAACAGTGCGACCAAAGAACGAATTCTCTCTATAATGCGTTGTGCGATTCACTTGGCAATCAACTACAAAGGGATGCGCTCTACGAGTAATACGAGTACCACGTAAGAATATATGTTTACTACGAATTACTTCCCTAATTTCGTAAGAACACATAACGTTATAGTACCAATAAAACAATGAAACACACGCCACATTGCGACGATGCTCTAATGAATCGATAGAGTTGGCTACCCTACCGTCATTAATAAGAAACTTCGCCCTCTCTTGTATGCGGTCGAGAAGTTCCAAAATAGCTTTGAAGCCCCAGCCCATACATGAGAGTTGTATTCCAATTTGGATCAGATATAGGTCTTGTAATTATTAAGGAGATCAGATGGAGTGAAGTAATTCTTACACCTTCTTAAAAAGCCGAGTCACTTGAATGCTTCTTTCGACACTTGAAATATGTGCTCGTTCCAACGAACATCACAGTTAATTCTCATGTCCAGAACATCAAGAGCATCTGATTCCTGAATATCTACATTACCCATGGATACAGATGACAACACACCACCACGTCTGTGTCTCAGAAAACAAAATTGGGTCTTGCGCGCGTTAAAGTCGACCCTGTTTGCGTGACAACACTCGGACATTTTCGCCCAATCTTCAAAAGGCTCGGCCTACGATCAAAAGAATATGAATGACAAATGTTGCTATCATCCGCAAAAGAGTAGATAGGATTAGAATTGAGAAGAAGAAAGTCGTTAAGAAATATTAGAAATAGAGTTGGAGAAAGAGCAGAGCATTGCGGTACTCCTGAATTTTTCCTGAACTCGTCGGATGAGATCCCATCTATAGCCACTCTTATAGTGCGATTCTTGCGAAAGCAATAAGTTTGGATATGATAGCCTCATGCCAGACTCTGTCAAACGCCTTGGAAATATCCAAGGCCAGAATTTTACTGTCACCAAATCCATGAATGGACCTATTCCACTATTTTCAGAGAGTAACACCAGCAGATCACCAGTTGAGCGACCCTTACGGCAGCCGTATTGACGATCGCCTAACAAATTGTTGAACTCTAAATACTTCACAAGGTGATGATTAATCATTTTGTACTGCCGAACAAACTGCTATTGGGCGGTAGTTTTCAGAGCTACTATCCTCACCCATTTAGGGATTGGCGTTACATTAGCAATCTTCCAGCATATTGGAAAATTTTAAGGTATTTCTTAAATGGAAAGACCCATATAAATACTTATATAACTTCAATAGAAGTACGTGAATTTAAAACTTTCACTGTACTGTCAACCGCATTATCTTCTCCTTTGTGTGAAAATAATATAAAATTATCAAATGAAACATTTTTGTGTCTCCGTAATTTTCTCTTGGTTTCTGTGCTTGCGGCACAAAAAACAAGGTCTTTTTCTCTCCGTTTTTGTCTATCTCTATCGGTAAAAGGAGCAGTAAAACTTTGCTTTTTGATTTCGTACTTTTACGTGTTAAAAGTTCAAGGATTTTCACGTTACATTTCGTTTGGTTTACCTCTTTTTTTGGGTAGCAACCCACACTGATAATACAGAAAAAATCATAATTTTTAAAAACGAACATGAACAGCAACAACAAATAATATTTTATTAATAATTTATAAATTATTTGGAAAGTTTTAAAATGATTTTTAGTAAAGTATTTCTAGGTAGATAAGTGTGTATATTAAAAAAAAAGTAAAAAAAAACTATACATTTTCAAAATTTCCAATAGCAAAGTGATTTACATAATAATTTAAGAAATAAAAAACAAACAACTTTTAAACTGTTTATTAATTTTTCCATTTAAAATAAAAATAATTTGGGTTCAAACTTATTATTTTGATTTGAAAAGGAGAAAGAAAAAAAATTAACAAGAAAAGAAAAAAATAAACCAGCAAAAAACCTTTTCTTTCATGATATAAAAGAAGAGTCCTAAATAATGCTTGAAAAGGTGCCCTTTTTCATTCCCAGCCATCAACGTGTAATAACAAATTTGTAATCCGATAATTTGAAAGAAAAGAGTGCCATTCGAAAACAACAACCTTTTTAAGTTAGGTAAGGTTAGGTTTGGTTAGGTTTGGTTAGGTTATTATGATTTATGAGTTCACTCAGAAGCCCTCTGGCTCGTTGCACTACTCTTTACAGAAGAGAGCCATTAAGGAGGCCGGAAGGCCGCCCATGGAAGAGTGAAAAATGAATCCCAACTAAAGACACAAAAATTTTAGTTCACTTACGTGAGGCAACCGGTATCCTTGACGAAATCAATCAAGAGTGACCATATCCCTTAAACAGTTTAGATAACGGAAATGGTACCAGGTACCTTAGTCTAAGCTCGCATATAGTGCAACGTGGCAGTCAGAGAAGGTGTTGTACCGATTCATCTTCCTCCTCGTCCTGACAGCTCTTATATAGTAGTAGCCATGACTAGGGCACCCCATACGCACTGATATGCGACCGGACACTAGATTATTATCCTCGAAAGAAGCCCTGTCGTCCCCCTTTCAAGCCTAAAAAGAGACTTAGTTCTTTCTATAGAAAAAAGAGGCTAAAGCATTACAGATAGGGTGATATTGGTCCGCCAGTGTCATCTTGCTCAGCGCCCATCTGTACTGATCAAAAAGTTTTCGGAATAACGCCCGCGTGGCGGTTCCATAGTTCCGTATTGAGTGTTTTTTGTTAAGTTGGCTGTTGTTGGTATTCCCGCTAAATCTTAGCGTCATAGCTTGACATTTGTAAAAGCTACGTAGCCAAGAGTTCATCTATTTCTGTGGGTTGATAATTTTTAACAATTGTTTGTGCACATATATATGTATATGCCAAAGAAGCTGTTAAAGAGATCGGTTAGGTTAGGTAAGGTGGTGGACCACCCCTAAAGGGAAGGAATCCTACTTAAGCCAGATATTTGGCCCATTGTGATGCCACAAGCATAAATGCTCAAAAATAAATCTTGCAATTACGGCAATCTTTATTCTGAAGAGTTCGGTCAAAGATGGCAAGAAGTGGGAGTCCAAGAACTTCCGCTGCCAGCAAGAGCCAGACACTGACACATAGGTGAAAGTCATTCTCCTTCACCCCTTCGGAACCACAACTCCTGCAAAAATTATTCGAGGGAATGCCAAGCCTCTCGGCATGCCTCCCAATCAGGCAGTGACACCCGTTAGAACCGCAATTGTGCGACGTATAGCCACACGACTTAGGGAGAGAAGACATTTAATTCTCTTTCATTGAGGTTGGTCCAGCAGAGCCCGGCGATACCACACGTGCCCTCATTCCGCCAACGATATTAAGCATCGACATAAACTGACCGGAGAATATCTAGGTTAACCGAGGCAATTGGGACAGCAGTGATAGACCCTTGACCGAAAGTATCGAGCTCAGTACCCACCCTGGCAAATTCGTCAGCAACGCAATTCCCAACGATATCTCTGTGTCCCGGAACCCATATAAGAGTAACCATCGAATGAACGGAGATTTCCATAAGAAACCTGCGGCGTTTGTGGACTAGGATAGACGTCGAGGTGACGTTCACGAGAGACCTAAAAAAATCAGAAGATTCTCGAGGAAAATCCCGCCGCCCAACAAGCATTGCACAGTCCTCAGTATGGCCAAACCTCCGCCTGAAACACACTGCAATATTCAGACAACCTATAAGACAGTCTTGTGTCAGAATTCTTCACGAATATACCACATCCTACTCTGGGCATTCTGAGGAAACTCCCGTCCGTCAGACCAGAATTTCTTCGTGGGTATATCAAAATAAAATCTCCTATCGAGAAAGATATGAGGGACCATGTAATCGATCCAAAGATATCTGAGATCCCCAATAATCGTAGCATGTCTAAAATCCAGATTGGCCGGGAGTTAACTGCATTTAGCCTTACGGCCACCAACTTAGCCCTAATTCGGATTCCGGCGATGACGAGTAAGTTTTATCATAGTTTCGAATTTTTAATAAAGAAGCTTTGATACCTTCCAGATAATTAATCCAAGATCAAGCAAAGCTTGTAATTTTTCTACATTCAAATGCTTGGGTTGGCCGATAAACAATGAAATTGTCACTTTCACTTGAGGAAATAGTTAACAATTTTATATTTAATTACATTTTAACCCCCATATTCATAAAAAATAAAATGTATTTTAAATCTGTTTTATGAAAATTTTGTATGAAAAACTTGGCATAAAATAGATTTTAAATTCTTTTAAAATTTTATGAATATGGGGGTTAAACTATAAACTTTTGCTGGTTTATATATTTCGTTCTTCTTTCTTAAAAGTAACATATTTCTTTTTTGTACTCGTATAAGCAGAAGTTATTTTGCCTTAAGTGTGTTTAAAGAAAAATAATTTCTTGTTTCTTATTTTGTTTTTAATTTTAGTATTAATTTTTAATTGTTGTTTTTTATATTTCAAGTAAAAAAAAACAAAACTTTTTAATTAAAAGTGATTTCTTCTATACTTTTTTTCCTTTTTTCCCTAACCCACACATACATTGACATATCAACAGGGCGCAGCCAGATTGACTAAAGAGGACATAGAAAAAGTTTTTTCACTTTATGACAGGGTGAGTACAATAAAATGAAAAATATCTTAAAATACTTCATTTTAAAATAATTAATAAAAACAACACAAAAGTTTTTAACAGATTAACTGTACCTTTATCCATAGACTTCACTGTATAGAAGAAAAAAAAATCAATAGTTAACACATATGCCTAAAAAACTTTTTTGTAATACTTTTTTCTTGAAATAAATAATAAATTTCTTTTATCATCACACACGTGTGTTCTTTAACAGTCCTTTTTTAATCCTTTTTTTCAATTTTTTTCTTTTGGCAACAGGACAATAGCGGCTCCATAGAAAATGAAGAATTAAAAGGTTTCTTAAAAGATTTATTGGAATTGGTGAAAAAGGTAAAAATCACAAAAAATCAATAACTTTTTATTATTTTGTATTTTAATATATTGGGTGTAAAAAATTAAAGTTGCGAAAATTAAGAAAAATTCCTGATGCTTATTGTGAAACTTTAATTTCCTATCTCTCTTTAGCAACATATAGTTTCCGCACAAAAAGAACTGGCAATTCTGTTTACGACAAGTACAAATTGGTAAAGTAAAGCGTATTCCAGAGCTAGCGTTCGGCATCGATTGAAACAAATGTTAGTCGTACGTGCCAAGGATTAGGCAAAACTTTTCAACCGCCATTTTTTACTTAAAGAGGGTTTCTTTGGTATTCAAGCTAAGGTTACCCGGCTATGCAGTATGACGGCGGATTGATATTGAAGCTACCTAAGTATGAAAAAATTTTTTTTTTCAAAAACCATTCATTTCTCAACATAGTCTCCTTTTAGCTCAATACACTTAGTAAGACGATTTTCCAACTTTTTTATACCATTTGAGTAATACGATTTTGGGAACTCCTCAAAATACGCATTAGTTTCGTTAATCACTTCTTCGTTTGAGATGAATCTTTTTCATGCGAGTCATTTTTTCAAGTTTGGAAAGAGGAAAAAGTCACTAGAGCTAAATCTGGACTATAAGGTGGATTATCAACAAATTCGAAGTGGATTTCTCGTAGTTTTAGCATCGTATCTAATGCTGTATGAACCGGTGCGTTGTCTTAAAGAAAGAGCACTTTTTTCTTGTTTAAATGTGGTCGTTTTTCCGTGATTGTGGATCCCTTTTCAAGATAATCGATGAGCAATATTCCGTGTGCATCCCAAAATACAGTGGCCATAACCTTGCCAGCCGATTTCGATTTCAAAAACTGTAAAATGCTAATTGAACGAAACAGTTAATTTTTTAATTTAATCAAATTTTTCAAATGTACATATGTATGTATGTACATACGTCTGTCAGTATGTATGTATGTATGTATGTACATTCTAAGTACTCTGTGTACTTGTATACTTCAATCAAATTGAAGAAGTTGTTTTGAAGATAGACCACTTTTTTCTTGTTTAAATGTGGTCGTTTTTCCTTGATTGCATCAACCAATTGATCCAATATTGCACGATTATACTCTCCTGTGATTATGGACCCCTATTCAAGATAATCGATGAGCAGCCGATTTCGTTGTCTTCGCCTTCTTCGGAGCACTTCCACCAGCTTCCACCCATTGCTTCGATTGATTTTTGGTTTCAGGTGTGTAGTGGTGGACCCACGTTTCATCAACAGTTATTAATCTACGTCAAAAATCAGCAGGATTATGCTTTATCATGTCCAAACACCGCTGTGAAGTGATCTGTCGAACTCGTTTTTGTTCAACAGTGAGCAAACGCTGCACCCATCATGCCGATAGCTTTGTCATATGCAAATATTCATGTAAAGCGTTGAACACACATTCATATGATATGTTTACCATTTCAGCAATCTCACGTATTTTGACCCGGCGATCATCCATAACGATATCGAGGATTTTCTTGATATTTTATTCAGTAACCACCTCTTCTGGCCTTCCTGTTGATGGTATTGTTGCAGTGCTTGTTCGGCCACGTTTAAATTCAGCAATCCAATATTTTACCATATAATCTGACGGAGCAGATTCGCCGTAATGTTTATCAAGTTTTTCTTTTGTCCCTTTCGCCGTTTCGCCTTTCATATAATGTTTTAATCACTACACGAAATTCACTTTTTTCGAATTTCCAAGAAACACAAAAGTTGCTTACTTCAAACGACTACAACAAATAAGCTAATCGATGAATTTGGCTAAAATTTTAACAGCTCACATTTGACAGATCGTAATTTCTAAGAAAGAAAAAGTTTTTGTGTTTGTGCTGCCATCTAGCGCTAGGTAGCTTCAATGTCAATCCGCCCTCGTATAAGGCTGAGCGCCACAGAAAGCTCAGTCAGAATTTGGAAGGACCTGTTCAAGTCGTTTGGTACTAAACCAGATTTTAGGCAAAGCGATTCTCTGTCATGTCACTTCTTCACTCTTTTACTGGAGAAAATTATTCGTGCGCCTGGGTAAAATGGCTAGGCCATCATGTGGCTAGGATACGCCGACGACGTCGACTTTGTCGGCCTTAATACCCCGGCTATATTTTCTGTTTATACCAGTCTAGAGACAGAAGCATCTAAAGTGGGTCGAACGGTGAATGAAGACAAGACTAAGTATCTTTTCTCAACAAGTAAAGCGTCCTTGCGTTTTGGACACGGCGTCACTGTTGGCGATTATAGCTTTGAAGTAGTGAAGGACTTTATCTGTTTTTATTTTGTTTTTAGCCTGGAGATCAAACCGAGAAGCACCCCTGCACCATTTAAAGAGCAGAGCACTTTCTCGATAAACAAGACTCACACTGTACGAAACACTTATCACGGTGCTGCTATATGGCGCAGAAGCATGAACACTGTCGAATAACGAAGAAAATTCTCTAGGAGCGTTCGAGAGAAAAATACTTTGTAAGATCTTTGGTCCTCTAGCAGTAGGAGATAATTACCACAAACGTTGGAATACCGAGCTGTACGTGGATACAGTAAAGGAGATTAAGATACAGCTATAGCGCTGGCTTAGCCATGTCTCTAGTATGGATGAAGAAAGTCTGGGAAGGCAGGCCTTTGCTACAGTACCCTAACGCAGAAAGCCGAGAAGAGGACGACGAAATCTTCATCCTGGCGACCTTTGAAATCTCAAAGTTGTGTCAGTTAGTAAAGGATACTTCCAGCTGGCGTGCTTTTTTGGAGTCGGCTAAAACCGGCAGACGGTTGTAGTACCACATTTTTCAAGGCCGATAAAATTTTTGGGAGTGTCACTTTTTGACATTGATGATCAATATAATCTGAAAAGATTGGTGCTTGAACAACGCTACAGAATTATCCACTTTCATTTTAAAGTCAGTTATCAATTCGCGGAACTTATAAGCGGCATAATTATGTTCGGCGATAAGACTCATTTTTGGTTCAACCGTTTTCCTAATAAACAAAACTGCCGCATATGGAATGAAACCAATCCACAATAGACCATACAGAACTAATTCTTTGCAGAGAAATTGACCGTGTGGTGGTGGCATCGTATCATTTTATGTTTTCAAAATCGAAACCGGAGTTTGTGTTACGGTTAATGGAGATCGTTACCGCAGCATGATCACTGATTTTTTGTTGGAAAATATGAATGACATTGTTGCGGCCAAGATGTATTTTTACCAGGATGGCATTACGTGCCATGCGGCGACCACAAACACAGATTTCCTTAACAAGTTTGGTACACCAATTAAAACAGACAAGTAATTCACAATTTCAACGTGAGTATCGCCACGCATACCCTACAGTGTCCAAGGCACGAGTGAATACAATGCGTTAACCAATGCCCCTACACGTGTTAAAAATCACATGTGAGTATCAAATTCGAAGGCTTTTTATTTGAACATGACTTCCACCGTGTTAAAGTATCCGAGACTATCTAAACTCCCACCGAACTAATGCTCTACCCGCGATTTGAGTTAAACAATAGCCACCATACTGCTACCACAAGTGGGCTCACTATAATTGGGTGGGACCTAGTTTCCTGGGACTATCGACTGCCATGTTACCAGAATTAAGCTTCCAATCAGTATTATAAGTCACAAATGACTACAGACTGGTGGCCAAGGATTCACACAGGCTAGCGGCGAGATCCCAATTTTCAAATGGCTTTGCGTACACGCCTCCGATTTTCCAGGCGAAACGTTAGGAAACGTCTGAAGATAAAATCGAAGGTATTTATGTGATGTCAGATAGCCGGGCAGCTTTGGGGGCTTTGTTATTCTGTGACGTTATATTAAAGCTTATTATGGACCGCATGACATCTCTCAAATGAAACGGCTGACTGTTTAGCGAACAGGTGAGTCCGTCGAGTTTTTATTTGGCCTAAGTTATTTTTCGGTATCTATATGGCAAACGAAAGTGGAAAGATTGACTTCTGGGCTGAGGAAGAAATCCAGCGGTTTTTAGTAGACTGTTTCCGGTATAGATAGACGAGCCGATTTACTTCGTTTCATTGGGAGCTTTGTTATTCTGTGACGTTATATTAAAGCTTATTATGGACCGCATGACATCTCTCAAATGAAACGGCTGACTGTTTAGCGAACAGGTGAGTCCGTCGAGTTTTTATTTGGCCTGAGTTATTTTTCGGTATCTATATGGCAAACGAAAGTGGAAAGATTGACTTCTGGGCTGAGGAAGAAATCCAGCGGTTTTTAGTAGACTGTTTCCGGTATAGATAGACGAGCCGATTTACTTCGTTTTCTCATAGTAAATCCAGAAGGCTATTGCTGCTTAATAAAAGCAAATAAGAATATTAACGGGTCTATTTGCTAGGCATATTAGCCTTAGTGTACTTAGACAAATTTTGAGGATATTCACTGTAGCTTCAGCACGACTTATGACGAAACATCAATCATGTATTTTGTGACAATCCAGCTATTTCGGTCCAGAAGATGAGGTTACTCCTGAAGGATGCTGTGGTGACCTCCAAAGGGTTATTTCTTCTCTCACCAAATAGGATAATTGGCTTTATTTACAGCTTAAATCGGATGTGGTGAACTCATTGGCCTGTACAAAAGATTCTTCGGCTTGCGGTGCGCTTTGGCCCTGTCCAACAGACCGTTGCTTGATGAAATATTACGGCTTCATGTCTGATCCGGGAATTTTTCAGACAAAGCTTACTTCAAACGAATCAGATCCCAATTGATCGTTGGGCTCTATTTCAGTAACTCGTAATAGATAGAAAACTTCTTATATCACTAAATACAGATTAGATTTTCAACTTTGGCTTTGATTCGGCTGGTTGGCGAATCTTCGAACACAATTTCTTGTTCTTCGGCTTGTCGTATTGGATTCATTTTTCATCGTTAATACTATTTAGATAAAAATTTTCTCATTTTGGAAATGCAAAATCGCCTTTTAACGTCTCTCGCTTTCAATTCGTGTAATACGTCGATTCATCCTTTTGTTTGGATGAATTCAGTGCTGGAAAACATGTTAAAATTGTTGCTTGAATGGCTTCATTGTGTAATAATTTAAATTGATTATTACTAAACTTTTTTGGCTAACCTAGGCTGTCTTTGTTTTTCAAGTTAAAATCCCCACTTCCAAAGGGCACAAACTATAGAGCGGGCTATCTATCAATTTTTATTTGAGCCATTATTTCGAATCTCGGAACACTTTGCGCTTGAGCAACGTTGGGATTTATTGGAATTTTATCATCACTTACAATTATCTTTTCGGATGAAACTCATTTTCATCTTGGTGGATACGTTAATAAGCTAAAATGCCGTATATGGGGCTCAGAAAACCCTAACGTGGTCTACAGAAGCCAATGCACCCATTACGAGTGACATATTTCATATTTCGCAACCATGGTAACCAATTTTTTTGTGCCTGCTCTTCGTGGTATTGATGTGAACGATGTTTAGTTTCAACAGAATGGTGCCACACATCTCATGCAACAATCGATTTATTGTATCAAACCTTTGATGGCCGTTTAATTAGACGAAATGGTGATGTCAGTTGGCCGCCAAGAAGCTGCGATTTGACACTGTTGGACTATTTTCTGTGGAACACCGTTAAAGACAAGTGTTATGTCGACAAACCAGAGACAATTGAGCATTTGAAGGTCAACATTCGTGATGCCATTGCAGAGATGCGACTACATACACACGAAAAATTTCTTGAAAATTGGTCCGATAGAGTGGGATACCGTGAGGTCAATTGCACTTTGCAACAAAACAATAAATTTGGTCAAATTTCAAACCGTTTTTGTTTTATTGGATTTTTAAATTCAAACTTTTAAATTGCCCACCCTATATCTCTTGCACGTTACAATAGATTCATGTTATTCAGCTTTGGTGAGTTATCGATGTACTTTAGCTGTCCTTTTCTGCAAAGTGAATATGTTTTCAGGTTAAATTTATTTAACTTCCATTGGAGCATATAGTGACCAGCAGACCATCTTCTGGCACGGTTTTGTACGGAAGATTTTAATTTATTCCAGGATACGAGGAAGAGGAGGTAATCAGCTCCACTTAATTTTCGAATGAGCGACGCCGTGTTATGTTGAAGAGTATGGCCAAACTACCGCCACTTCTTTTTACGAATCTCTGTTGCCAACGCTATTTGCCGGGATTGCCTTAGGAGAAAGTAGCAAAAGATTGCAGAAGAACAGAATATTTGTAGTTTTCTTCTGAGGTATTGTTTGACACAAGTTTAAAGCCTCTGAGTAATGGACGTTCCAGGTTATGCAACCATAGAGGAGTATAAATTTAAATTTGCTCCAAAAATGCGTGGCTTAATGTGAAAACTTATTTTGTTGCTTTGCTATGTTGGAGCCAGAATATCAAAGGATGATTTTGCACTTTTTATTCTACCAATTACATCTAGATTTGATCTCAACTTATATTGATCTTACATCGAAAGTACATGACTGGTCTGCCATACTTAATGGCGGTAAGGTATCGACTTCCATAGAAAATGCCTTTCCCGAGTTTATTTTGAGACCCAGTTTTAATTGACAAAGGCTATGCGTGAGTGCGCATATCGAGTATATCACCTGCGTACGCTAGATAATCAAGGAATTTATCAATCATGTCATATCTTGTTATTACTCTCACATTCTTAAGTTATACACCCAATATTTAATTTAATAATGTTTGCCTATAAAAAGGTAAAAATTTATTGTAAAAGAAAAAAATGTATTTATTTTCGTTTTCTTAGGATGATTATGATGCTTCGGATCTAAAAGATTTTGAAGAGACTATATTACGTGGTGTTGGCTATGATAAGGATGGTAAGATATCACGTAAAGAATTGACTATGATACTACTGACTTTAGCCAAAATGCCACCAGAGGATGAGCAATAAATTTAATAAAAAAACAAAGAAAATCTAAAGGATATTCAGACTCATACACATACAGTCACACATTTTTTTGGGAATTAAATTTAAATTAAATTAATAAATTTAACAAAAAAATAAAATAAAAGTAAGTAAAAATTCAAGCCATAATTACTAATGGCAACAGCATAAACTTAATTATACTAAATTTATAATAATTGTACGAGCATATAAGATAAATAAAATAAATAAAATTTAGATAAGAATTATAAAATAAATGAAAAAAAATTATTCATAAAACTACAAGTCAAGATATGGGAAAATATTTTAACATATCTTTTGATAAAGAATTAAAGCATACTTTTAGATTCAATATTTTTTTACATAATTTGTCGTCGGGAAGACCTTGAAGTTAAATTATTTACCATCATAGTTTTATGTTTTAATCTTGAAAGAACTGAATTAAGTTGCGTTTAATATAAATAACGAAGTGAATTCATTGTTTTTTACAGTCTTTATTTCTAAATTAACTTTATACACAATGTCCATCATATTTCACCTCCGCTTAATACTCAAATTAATTCAATATTCAATTTTCAGTACGACTTTATGATGGTAAAATGATAACTGACTGTCCCAGGAGAATTACTCGGGTTTTATAGTTAATTAAAATTAGTTTCGAATGGTCTAGTACAGTCCACAACCTATTATGCAGTTGCTGTTAATATTTGAATTACATATCCGACTTAAAGTGGAATAGGCAGCACTGTACAAATAAATATTCTTGGTAGGGCAATCGAGCCTTGACACAAACCAATAGAATAACTTCCATTATAAAGCTTATGGCTTCAATTGTTGGTGTTTTCATTTTGGTAACAATAGGAAACACTTAATAATACACGTATACTTCGAAATTGTTTCTTTAATGCTTATTCATTAATAGATTTTGAGTTTAAATGCGCTCTTAAGCATAATTTCAACAACAAAATCTCAATTCTAATTCGAATACCTAAGACTTCATTAGCCTTTTATAGAACAATACTGACTGAATTAAAACCATTGCAGAATATACCGAATGGTGAAAAACACCAAATGGGTCCCATATGTCCCGTTTAAAGGGTAAAATACGAACAAAAGTTTTATTAAATTAAAGTATACTTTTATGTATAAAAACATCTAATAAAGTACGCTTAAGGGCATCAAGTATTAAAATTAGAATTTTGTTGCAATAAATAAATATTGAGGCATTTGTTTAGGTTCGGCACTTATTTCCTGTTATATCCTACGTCTACTTTGCTTAAACGCGACCGTTCTAGAGTCACTTTTAGGAATTTTTTTTACAGGATTATGGCCTGTTTCCCCCACAGCTTCTCCTTGGATATTGTCTGAGAAAAAAATATTCTCGAGAATCTCCTTCGCTAACAATTGTCTAAAAAAACTTGCAGCAAGTTTTTATACCGAGTGGCTGCATTCCAAAACTCACATCCATATAGAAGTACAAGCTTAATGAAGGAGTTGACAATTTTAATTTTGGTTTTCCTTAATATGAGTGAAGATCGCTAAATGAGGTTTAGAATGGCAAATAACCTTTAGCCAGAGTTAATCCAGTCCTGTGCATCATTACCAGAACCACTGGTAGCTGGTAATATATTGCCCAGGTAGCCTGGCAGCCCGTCTATTAGAGCTATCCATTAAAAAAGAAGCACCGTGACATTTCAACTTAGCTCTGGCGGCGATGATAAGCGTCACTTAACTCCTTCTACTGGGAAAAGTAGCAATGCTTAGGGACGACAACAACCACTTAATAAGAATCTTCATTACTACGCATACAGGCGAGTCACAGCCCGTTCCGATTCGCAATTAGCGATAGTTTCGAAACCAAAACATTTGTTTATGTCGAACAAAAGTACTTAACAGAGCATTGAATATTGCTGTTCATTGCAAAAGACGTTTGTTCCTTCTCAATTCACATGTATTCTTATGCTCTTGCTTTTAGTTGAAACTGAAACAGTGACGAATGAACAAGCGTAGTAGGCATATGCTGATTTTCTTTTGTTTTTGTTTTTTTAATATCATTTGTGTTCTTCTTTAGAGGAAAAAATAAACAATTTCTCTCATTTTTAGCATTGACACTCTTAATTTGATAGGCGAAAAAAATGCAATAGAAAAAGTAACGGCAAAAACTGAAGAGAGCAAAAGCAAAAACAGAAGATAGCAAATCAAAGTTATTCGCTTTGGAATTGTTAAAGTTTCACTGTTGATATCACAGGCAAACATCGAAATTAAAAGACTTGCTGCTACAAACAAGATGGCGGATGAATTCTGAGTTCTTTTTCGTTTCGCTTTCAATAGTCGTTTTCGAATTTTTTTTTTTAAGAGAAATGTTTGCCAAACGTTCGAAGGTGATATTATTATCGAATGTCGTGGTCACACAAGAGTAGACTAACCTCTACGTTAATTAAAATATTCCAGAATTTTAAAAGGTTTATGAAATATAGACCTTAACGTGGTTGACGAGTCGTAGTCTATTTTCGATATGTTTGTAATAGACTGAAGACAAATTTTGCTTATTTTCTTTAATCTATTACAAAAATGTTGATAAACGACTACAACTCGCCACTCACGATAAGGGTGTTAATTTGTGTGAATATTTTTGTAAATCGAAAATAATTTTTAAGAATAAAGGGATAATTTAGCTTGAAATCAAATAAGACAGTGGATGTCATGTAGAAAGTTATACGCTCCCACGTGGAGTAACTGAAAAATTCTTGGACCTTTATGATATAAAAGTGAACCTGAGAATGCCAGCACAATTCTTAGCTTCATCTTGTACGTCCGCGATCTTTTGCCACCAAGTTGTTGCAGTTGAGAAAAAGCGGGCAGATTTACTTTGCTTAATCGAGTTTTAACAACCTTCTCTGGAAATATAACGAAATTTCATTTCCTTCAGAGCTTCCACCATTTGTAATGTTGTCTAAAACTATGTTGAAGGCTAGAGGTGATATACTACAGCCCTTCCTCACGCCAACAATGAAGGTAAATTTATCACGAATGCATTCTTTATGCAACACCCCGCAGCTTACATTATCGCAGAGAGCCAGTATCATAGATAGAGTATCCGACTGTGAGGGGGTGTCAAATATCGTCCTGAAGTCCACAAAGACCAAGTGCATAGGATAACGGTATTAAGTCACAAATATTAACGAGTTTTGATTAAAAACTTATTTATTCAAAAAAAATTCGACCTTGATTTACAAAATTGAGGGATATAAGAGTCTTTTACAAGCGCCAACTTTATAAGTAATAAAATTCTGAAATTATTATTCTGGTGAGTGTAAAACATAAAAAACAAATAAATGGTAAAAAAATATTGTTTGTATTTTTATTAAATTAAACATAAAACTATGCCTAAATGATGACTTATAAAAAAGACTGCCTTATGGGTATGTCAACTTTTTAATATTTTAAAAGATATGCCTAAAAGTATGCTTAAAATGATTTTGTTAAAATATTTGTAATTTTTTTTAATTCGATCGTCTTTTAACAAATTGAAAAGCAGCAAAATTATAAAAACAATTTTTACTACAATAAGTAACAATAAAACGCCATTTTCATAATGAGAAACGAATTAATAGTAAATCAACGATTTTATTATAATTTAAGACAAAAAACAACATTTAAAAACAAAAGTAAAAGCAAACAAAAATGCATTAAAACAAATTAATTTATTTTATTTAGATAATTTTTTATATATGTATGTATTTAAGAGAAACAAGTAAAATTAAACTTAAAAACAATTTTAAAAAATTAAAACAACAAAGAATAGAAAATCAATCACTAAAAAATACTTAATAAATATATTGAAAAAATATAAGATATAACAAAAGGCTTTAAAAAAAATAACTAAATGAAGTATAAGCTAAGGAGAAGGATACATTTTTTTAAAAGAACCAAAAATACTTTTGGAATTATAAGAATGATTGAAAAAAAAGGTGTCTGAGTGTTGGTGTTGGGTTTCAATTTTAGTTTTAGGGTTTAATATATTTATTAAGTATTTATTTAAAAAAATAGTATTCGTTTAAATTAATTTCCAACCTTGTAAACCAGGTATTAATAATAAATTAATAAATTTTCTTATTGTACTAATTTATGTAGTTAAATGTATTTTCTATTTAAAAAAAAACAATCCAATAAATTTTAACACTCCATAGCTAAGAAAACCATTTTCTCTAAGATACAAATCAAATCAAAAACTGCTAACAGCCAGCTTCTCTAAAAATCAAGCCAATTTCTAAGTTACTTAAAGATGCCCTAAAGATGTTTCTATGCAACAAACACAACAATTTTTATTACAAATTTTAATTTTTTTATATAGAAACAGGCTGTTATATTTGGGGTTCTTAACTCAATTACTTTAAAGGCCTAAATAATTATAAAACTGCGAAGATAACAAAATTGAGAGAACGATACCTTAAAAACAATTAAAACAATAAATCCTTACTAAATAATAATAAAACAATAAAAAATCTTTGTAGCGTAGTTTTCAAAACAACTTTTTTTTTGTAAAACAATAAAAAGTTATAACTTGTAAAAGAAATTTATAAATGTTACTCCAAATGTTAAAAAAAATATTTATAAAATAAATTAAAAATTATAAAGAAATATTATATTAATGTTAAATGTTAAAAAATATATATATAAAATAAAGAAACATTTGAAAAAAAAATAATTTAACAAAAAAAAAACATAAATTTTAACTCTCGAAATAAAACTAGTCTACTGAAATATGTCTTTTTAAAATATATGCTAAGAAATAGAGCTGCAAAACTATCGATACTATCGGATTCTTTGAGGTGCTACTTGTGGCAATAATATTAGCATTTAAGAACAATAATAAATATACAGTGTTGTAACAAATAATAGGGACACTTTATTATTTTCCAGTAGGTCATAAAATTTGTTGTATTAATTACAAAAGTAATTAATGCGGTCCAGTGAAAGAAAACTGCAGAGACTATCAAAAGAAACGTGGTTTAACTGCCAGCTTTGATAAAGTTTTAATTTGTACTTCAAAAACTAAACCCTTCAAGTCATCAAAAAGCCTCAAAAATGATTTTATTCTGCTGTTTCAAGTGGCACCATAAGAAAAGAAAAAACTTATGAGAGCCAGACTTATGGGTAAGAGTCCTCGAAATGTATCATTTCTCAGCAAACGGAAGCAACAGCTGCATCGTAATAGTTAGAACAACTTGAGAACAATGTGCTATGGTCTGACAAAATTAAGATTAATTTGTTAGCGTCAAATGCAATATCCTATGTACGAATATATTTTAAATACAATTCATACTGTATTTGAGTTTAATAACTAAAAACTTAAAAAAGTGTTACAGTGCCCTATAAAAGATTACAGACGGCTAACACTTGCATCGAACAAATTTTTGCAAATGTGATAGTGGAAGAAAAAAAACTATCGATGGTCAGCCAAAAACAAAACCATGAAACTATCCATAGTACTATCGATTGTTATGCAGCTCTACTAAGCAACCAAAAGTAGGCTGTTATACATAATTAAGTATTCCAAAGAATACTATACGAGTTTTAAACATAAAAAATTTTCTTGTTATTCAAAATATGGTCTTAGACATGATTGATTCAAATGATCTCTTAGTTAGCCTTGTGTGTTCACCATGCGAGTGCGCGCGAAAAAAATAGTGCCCGTGATTATCGTTATAAAATTAAAACCAACAGCTTAATTCCTTCCATTTTTTTTTTTTTTTTTATAAGATTTTCAATTTATTTTGAACTTTTACAGGAATACCTTCCATTTTCCATGCTCTTATGACCACAAGTGCAAACAAAAGTCCGTCTACCAAAAGATAACGTCTCAGTTCTAAGACACTCTCCCTAAACGAACAATATTTTCTAACAACTTAGAAGTTGATGTTTCTCTGGGACATTCCACAGGGACAAAGCAAAATGTTTCTGGCCCAAAGACTACTCCTCAAGTCGCTCTGTTAGTTTAGTTATGGCTAAAGGTTTGAAAACACACAAAAAGAAATTTTAATTTTCATTTGATTTATTATTGCAGCCTTAAAGTATACAATAAAAGACCTATAGAGCCGTCTTTATAAGGCTGCTAAGTAGCAAATAGGATGTCTAAAAATGTGACATATGTAAAAAACAAATTAATTTCTTCACAAACATGATTTTCTAAAATATTTTAATATATTTTAACAGAAAGAAGAGGCCTTCGAAATAAAAATTATGCTAATTTTGTAAAGGTTTAATTGACATTTATATTTTTGTAAAATAAGAAAAATCAAACTTTAAACCCTTTAAACTACATTTCAATAAAACTTGTCATAAAACACAAAAAAGTAGGCAAAATATACTCATATATTATTCATATACTTATCAAAAAAATACAGGTTTTAATATAACTTACTATAAATACGCTATAAAAGCATTTAATACAGCCTTAAAGTAGTCTATAAAGTAATTCTTTTCATACAAGACTACAAGCAACAATGCAAAATTTTCAGAATATAGTAAATATATGTTTACCTTTAAATTTGTTTTATTTTAATCGCAAGAAATGCTTCGTAAGCAAGTAGATTTACAAAAAATAAAAAAGATAAATTTAAAAACCCCATAAAATAGGCAACACTTAACAAAATATATATATTTACGAAAGGACATTAATATTTTTAAAGTCTCAGTAGACTAGTGAGTATTGTGTTGGTAGGCGATCGTAAGTTGAATTTTCAATGAAATCTATGTGCGGTTACACTTAACCAAACATTGAATGGTCATGACAACTTAACTTGTGATAATAGGAATACAATAAGTAATTCAATAATAGATTGACAACATAATTGTAAAAGACATGAAGGCCAAAAATAAGTATAAAATCTTTACAGTAGCTTTTGGAATTTATTTGGCTCTTCTACAAGTCCAAAGGAATCAATCATTCATATATTTGTGTAAAATTGAAAACGTTTAAAAAAAGCCTTGATATAGGCAGTATATTTTCTTATATAAAATTAACGTCGCCAAAAGTTTTTACGATGTGACGATCAGGTGGTGATAAGACTTTTTGTATTTTAAGACCCTAATAGTAGGCTATAAATTCTGAGAGATTCATTAAATTTTTCATTTATAAACGAAATTAAAACATAAGGACTTGTTAATTGGGCTTTAATTGCTCAGATATTACAGGTTTCATGGACAAAAAATATTCTTAGGAAGAAAACTCCTGTTTATAGAAGTTCGTATAAATCAAAAGGATAAAATTTTAATTAAACTACAAGCTGACCAGCAGCGGAAACTCAAAACTAGATCACAAATTTATTGTTGAATTAATTTTTTTTTTCAAATGTTTCTATCTCTATACTGTTTCCTCTACAAAAAAATGTTACTTAAACCACTAAAATTCATAATTTAATATAGATTTTATAACGAAACTAAAAAAGAAAAAAACTTAACAAAATCTCTGATATTTAAAACTATGCGGTGCTATCAATTTGAATTTTTTTTATTTTCCTGTGATTATAATTTTCTCCCTTTATTTAAAATTTTTTAAAAATTATTATTTGTATTATAATCAGTTGTTAGTAATAATTATTTTAATCATATGAAAAAAAAAATCAATAAAATTGAAATAAAACTATAATTACATGAAATGTTATTAAAACTCCTCAAACTATTCTATAATCATATCAAAGCTTTTGAAAAAATAAAACAAAATTTCTTAAATAATGAAAAAAAAAAAAAAACAAATTTAAAAACTTCTGCTGAATTAAAAAAATCTAAAATAAATATTTAAAATAATTAAACTATAGTTGTTTTATTTAGAGGATGCGAAGCCTTAAAGTATGCTATAGATTTTTATTAAATAGCAGTAAAGTCTAACACTATAGCGAAGGTAAGTAACGTGAATGAAATCGGCAAGTATTGTATGAATTTCTTTTGTTCAAATACACGTACAACCTAAATATAGCGTGTTCTTTCTAGAGGTATAGAACTTTAAGTTGGCATTACTTTTCAAGATGGCGATCGATTTAACAGCTGCTAAGTGATTTATTCTCAGTTTGGTTTGGCAATTCATCATAAATAGACTCACGTCCGGCGTAGACTCGTCGAATGGGCCCAAAACGAGATTACCGTTGTTCCCGATTTTCATAAGCGAATTTTGTTTAGCGATGAAGCGCACTTCTGGTTGAATGGCTACGTCAACAAACAAAACTGCCACATTGAAAACACCGTTACATCCAGAAAATCAGACAGTTTGGTGCGCTTTATGGGCTGGTGGAATTATTGGTCCGTACTTTTTCAAAAACGATGGTGGCCAGAACGTTACAGTCAATGGTGATCGGTGTAGAGCCATGATTACTAACTTTTTCATTCCTGAATTGAATAACCATGATGTCCAGGAGATGTGGTTTCAATAAGATGGCGCAACATGTCACACAGCTGGTGCCACACGTTTGGTGACCGCCTAATTTCACGTTTTGGACCTGCGAATTGGCCTCCAAGATCTTGTGATTTAACACCGCTAGACTACTTTCTGTGGGGCTATGTAAAGTCATTGGTCTATGCGGTACAGCCACAAACGCTTGACCATTTGGAAGACAACATTAGCCGTGTTATTGCCGATATACGGCCACAAATGTTGGAAAAATTCATCGAAAATGGACGTCCGGATTGGGCTACATCCGCGCCAGCCGTGGCGGTCATATGCTACAAATCATATTTAAAATTTTATCTTTCGGATAAATAAAATTCATGTCAATCAAATAATCCATCGTTGTTTTATTGCAACTTAAAGTTCTATACCTCTATAAAAAACACTCCTTAAATGTACCTTATGAGCGTTAACAGAGTTTGTGCATTTTAATTTTGTATAACAAAACCAAAGCCCTGAAATACATACCATATAAATTACTAAAAAAAAGTAACCTGTGGGTATACCTTAGAATTTGTTTTCTTTTATATTTGTTAGGTGGTAGAAGGGATCCGAATCACGTATCCTGAGTTCGACCTCAATACATTTGCTTATACAAAAGTTTTTAAATGTTTTATGAGTTTGCATTAAAGTTTTTATAACGGTCAGGCTCAATTATACGCCGTGATGTTCTATATATGTAGTAGTATTTATTTTTGTATATACATAGTTGTAATAGTTTTAACCCATACGCAATGCGTATGAATAATTTCCAATTCTACAGCATATGTTTGTAATGTGTTGTTCATATGACTTTGATTATGCCTGAGCTTCCTATTAAAGGTAGACAAACATATATAGTCAGTGTCATTAGTATTCGGATCTTTTACATTTACGATATTAATAACCTGGTCATAGCAGAAGAGCTGCTGCTATCGAAAACAAACATAAAAGCTAAATAACGTTAAGGGTATGAGCATTAAAATACGTGTATTGAAGGACTCGGTGTTAATCCTGTAAGCCCGATTTATTGGTAAAAGTGTGTTAACCTCTCATTATTATTCGGTTTTTCCTCTATTTCTTAATGTAGTTAAAAGTTCTTTGTTGCCCAACGAAAATTATATTTGGTTGCAACGCGAAGAAAAAAACCATTTCTTTGGAACAGCGAAAACTTGCCGTTTTTCATCATAAATATGGTAAAATCTGTAAAGAAATCGTCGAAATTCATAACATGATAACATACATTCATAAAGATATTGTCAGAACACAAAAAAGAAGGAAGAATATACTTCATAAAAGAGGCAGGGAAACCAATAAAATTTGCCAATAGAATATTGTTACGTTTTAGCTCTTTTAAAACGTATGAGTTCGGTTAAATTGCGTTAAAATAAAATAAACACCACTTTGTTGTTGTTTACAGCTTTTTATTTACTACACTTTAACTTTTATACAATTTATCTTAATACAACAGCTTAATATTCGTTTATACAATACTTTTATTTTCACTTAAACACGACTTTATTTTATGACAGCAAAACTATAGCTAACTGACGTGTAGGTAAAGAAGCCTCTTAATATACCTAATTGCCTACAGTTTGGAAAATTCCGAAAATATCTCAGATCCTCTATTTTATATCCGTTAATTCAAATATAACACAAAAAATGGTCGAATTGTTAGTACGGCATTGAAAGGGCGACACATAACTGCCAAATATAGCAAAGCTCCAAAATACAGTTTTAGAGGCACTGATATGTTTTATTTTTAGGAATTTCTATTTTCGTAACAATATAAAGTTCAATATAAGGTGCACCTGCATCCTTAGTCTTAAAAACCACATTGAAACAAAGGTTTCCACGGTCGAGCAGTACGTGGTAAGGCATTGGTTAATGTACGCAACTTAAGAGCTTATTTGAGCTTTGCCAGGGAGTGACTTCATAAACCTGTAACTTTGTGGGATTATGTTTTTTTAGCAGACGAGAACAAACATGGCATATTCCGATCCGATAGACTTGTAATAGTGTGACGAAAATCAAGTGAAATGCTCATAATATAGTGTATTAAATTTAAAAAAATTGCAAGTTAACTTTCTCCAAGAACGAAAGTCGCGTTTAGTTTAAGAATGACTATTATATAACTGCCATAAGGTTCTCCAACCATCTGGTTAATCACCAGGCTTCAATTCAAATGAGATTTTATGCTATAAGTTGAACCGGCGTGTCGGAATTCACTCCATAAAATCAATATCTAAGTTGACATTGAGGCTTCAAGAAGAATTGGATCAGATTCCGGTAGTTCATGCAACTCTAATGTCACCTGCTCATCCTGATCGAAGGTCAGTCAGCTGGAGAGGAGGGGTGCTCAAGCCATTCGTATCGCTTATGAGTGGGGTGAAGGGGTTGGTGTGGATGTTACAGTGGATAAAACGGTGATGATGTTGCTTAAGGGCATATTGTCAACCGGGCATCCTCCACTTATTAGAATTGGTGCCAACAGCATTCGCTATGCGACTCAGTTCAGGTACCTCGGCATAGTTGTAGGAGAGCGTATGAGCTTCCAGGCTCATCCAACCCATGTTAGGCATGACTGGCAGCCATTGTTGGATAGTTTAGGCGCATATTGAGAACTGATTGGGGACTCAGCCGGCGTGCCGTCCGTATCATTTACAATGAGCTTTTCGTTGTTTGTGCGGCGTACGGCGGGTCGGTGTGGTATAAGGCGGTCATGTCTGTTATTGGACAGAGTAAGATTCTCACGTGTCAGAGAATTGCACTCTTAGCATGTGTCCCGGTGTGCCGGACAGTCTTTACCGATGCTTTGCAAGTCCTTGTTGGTGTACCACCGCTTGACATGGAAGTAAGTAGTACGTCGTAGTATTGCTTTCAGGGTCAAGGGGGACTGCCACTTGGAACGAACGATTGGCTTTCTGCTTCGGAGCTCGAGAATGGGAGAGACAGTTATAAGAGCCTTTTGCACCTATCTACGTGGCAGACGAGATGGACGAACAGCGATATGGTAAGGGTGACTTATGGATTCGTTCCGGACGTTACGTTCATACGGGAACACCCTGACTTTGGCTTTGGCTTGAGTCTGGGTTTCTTACTGACTGTTGAACCAATATCACCATCTTAATTTCGGTTCCTGCCCGACTATGGTCAGGCCCCCTTGTGGGAGCAACGTGGTGGCTGTGGTTTAAACCTAAATCGCGGGAAGAGCTATGCTGGCTCGGTGTGGTGTTACATTTTAACCGGGTGCCGTGACCCACAGAACGGTAGGAGTTTAGATAGTCTCCGGCACCTCACCAAGGTGTGAGGTCATGTCCAAATAACATGGCTTTGAATAGGTACTCACTGGTGATTCTTATTATAGGTAGGTACGTTGGTGGAAGCATTGTATTCACTCGTGCTTTGGCACCGTGAGGTAACGTCCTAGGGCAGGTACTCACGTCAAACCACTGACTTAACATTAATGTCAATAGCTAAAATCTAGCAACACCACAACGAAGTTTGACATTTTTTAGCATAAAGTACTCACAGCGTTTTGATGTACAAGGGCTATTTGTATTGTTTACAGTGAATTAAGAAATCAATTTGGCCAAAAAAAAATGAAATTTCAAGATTTCGTTGGATTTTTTTTTGCAATTTTCGACGCGGATTATCTCAACAAGAAAGTGTCGATGAACTCAGTTCTTCGTATGGCGATAAAGCACCATCAAAAACCATAGAATGTTGCTGGTATAGTGAATTCGGTCGACGACGAATTCTGTGAAGGTCGTCTAAAATCGGTTGTTATACCACAAAAAAATCGATAGTAAGATAGACGTATCTTTGCACATTAGTTCAACTACAAGACATACGATTTTGCATGAATACTTAGTCGTAACAAAATGTGTTCTCTTTGGATACTCCTAATATATCAATCGCTCAAAAAAAGACTCGCGTCGATTGGTGTAAGAAAATGACTAAGAAGTTGGAACGTGATGTTTCAAAAGACGTGTATAAAATTTTACAAGTGACGAATTATGGATATATGCATATGAGCCGAAAACAAAACAGTAATCGACCGTGTGGGTATTCCAAGACGAGCTGAATCCAATAAGAGTTGCTCGTGGAAAATCACAGCGAAGCAAATGGTCGTATGTTACTTCGGCAGAATGACGGTCAATTATGAGTGGTACACGACCATTTGTTTGGCGGAAGTCTACGGAGAAATTCGTAAAACAAACCGCCGAAGACGAGTAATTCTCCATCATGAAAATGCGAGCGCTCACACATCTCGTCAAGCCGGTGAAGTTTTGAGCAGTCCCGAATATCAAAGGTAAACAGCGTAGTCAACGATTAATGAGCGCCGAAAAAGCAGTTGAAGCGTTCAAAAACCATGTTTTGGAAGTATCTCAATGGCAAAACTGCTTTGAGAAATGGTTTGAAATGGTTTGCGATAAATTTTACGGCTTTTTGATTAAAAGCACAACAACAAAATTTTTCTCGTTTGCTTACGGGAACAGCTGATGTTTTTTTTTTTCTCAGTCACTCCTCTAGGGAGCATATTGGCTTTTCACAAAGCATCCATTGCTTTGTTTCAGTTTCTTTAATCAATTTGATTTTTCAAGCTAAGTGATGATTTATCCACTGTAGCTTCCTCCATATGATTTTACGTAGTGGTGAAGATCCTTGCTAATTGGTTTTGATTTTTACTTTAGCATTGTAATTTATTAACTTTTTTCAGTAGGTGGCGTGTTTTCATTCGTCTGATGTTTCGCAGCATCGCCAGGGGTATGCGGAATGGTCAGTTGGGCCTCTTTTTAATTTTTTTTTTCTTTTAAGATGGAGTTGTCTGGAGGTAAGTTAAAGTCTCTTTATTAAACATTCGAAACGACAATTACATTTTTCTCCGTCATGTCCTCTGCTGCGGCTCGAACCTGGGGCATTTGTGTTGTTATGCGTGCGCTCTAAACACTACACCTTGCCACCGCAACAGCTGACATTACCTATTTATTCACTATAGACATCTATACATATAAAAGAGGACTATAAAATCCGTTGTAATTGATGTTCTCTGAAATGCGCCAACCAATTTAATACCAAGATTTTTATATATGGGGTTTTTGTAGGTCCATTGGTTTGCGAGTTATTGATGTCAGAGTGAACCCATTTGTATTCCATCAATTTTACTTGAAAACGAAATTTGTTACAGCATTTAAGCTTTGTGTGAGTCAGAAAATATTTTTAAAACTGTGTATATAAAAATCTTTCATTTGGTGTATGTCTTCACTATTGTTCAACTGGGCGGTGCCACGCCCTTATAAAATTTTTATTTATATGTCTATATCTTTAAAATGGTAATAGTAAGAGTCTCTAAATTTGGCCCGAGTAACTTTATGGTCAATAAAAATCATCAGTCAAAAATTGGGCCGAATTGGATAAGTGGTAGCAGCACCTTCCATACAAAGTAAGTATTAATTTTTGTATATCTTTGGAACTGTAATAGTGGAAGCTTCTGAATTTGGAGTAAATAACTTAGTAGTTAACATACATCATCAGTCTAAATATGAGCGAAATTGAATAAGTGGGTGTGGCATCTCACATACAAATTAAATATTGATTTTTGTATATCTCGAGGACGATTAGAGTGAAAGGTTCTGAATTTGGTTTAAAAAACTTATTAGATAGTACAACCACCAATGAAAAAGTGAGCAGAATCGAATAGTGAGCATGGTATCTCCCATACAAATCAAATAATGATTTTTGTATATTTTGAGAATGGTTAGTGTTGTAGTTTCTAAAATTGAAGTTTCTGAATTATACATTGTATGGAAGGTGTTTAGGGTTGCCAGATTTAGCATTGGAAAATTCTTGACAGTCAAAAAAACTGACGTTTGAAAATCTTCGATCGGTAAATGGCTCTAAAATGCAATGTATCTAATTGCATCAGGCAACATCGTGGATTGCTTAATAATTCGAATATTGGCGGGTGATAAAAAGTGGATCATGTACGAAGCAAGAAGAAGCAAGTTGAAGATTAACAGACAGTGACAAAGCAAGAACTTACACCAAGAGGGGTAATGCTGTATATCTGGTGGGATGGCAGAGAAGTTTTTATTTTGAGCTTCTACAATCTGGTCAGGCGATTGATTCTGATCTCAGCTGTCAAAAATTAGCAAGATTTGCGATCTCTGCAGAACTCTCTTAATAGTGTATATTAATATTCCACCTGCAAAACGCAAATGGGTCTGTTTTCCGCTCAGAAGTTCTACACTGCAAAAGCAGCAAAAAGTTGTCTATCAAAACGGCACAAATTTAGTTTGAAATACATATAAGAAAGCGTTAATTTTTTGGTCGAAATTGTCACCGAACCTTTTCGAATATCTATTTTAAAAATTTAATTATAAATATTTCACATGAACTAAACTAGTAAACAAATACACTTAAGCGCTTTACATTATTGATTTACTAACGAAAAAAATTTTAGTTTCTTGTAAATCAAGCGAAATCAAGGCCACCTGGCAACCCTAGAAGTGCCACACCCACTTATTCAAATTCGTCCATATTTCGACTGATGATATTGATTGACTTCGAAGTTATTGAGATCAAACCGTTCCAAAGATAGACAAAAACCTCTATTCACTTTATATGAAAATTGCCACTCCTACTAATTCAATTCCGCCCACTTTTTGAGTGATGATTTATATTGACCCAAAACTTATGAGAACCAAATTTAGAAACTTTCGCTATTACCGTTCTCTAGATATACAAAAATCAATATTTATTTTGTGTATGAGATGCCACACTCATACAATTTGATTGAGTGACTACGAAATTATTAATACCGAATTCAGAATCTTCCACTGTTCCAATTTCGCTAAATTTTTGTTAATGATTTGCATTGACCACAAAGTTATTTCGTCTAAATTTGGAAATACTTACTATTACCGACCTGGTACGTAATACGAAAGATATTTGCAACTGACAAAAAAATAATTTTAATTTTTTAATTATCCTATGGCATATGAACGAATCCAAAAGTTAATTTAAAAGCATCAATGTGTTAAAACTCAAACATTGTCAATATATTCAAATTTGCTAATTTTTCAAAATCATCAAATTGATTGTTTCATGCAATTGTTACAGCAAGTGTTAGAAATCTTCTGCCTTCACAGAAAAGTTAATTAAATATTTCCAGAACTAAAATATTGATTGCATTTCAATAGTTGACTTTACGAAAAACTAAATTGCAAATTACTTTAAAGCAATGTTTGTAAAACTTTTGAACTGTATTATGGTATTTTGTAGGCAAATCGATTGACCCAATTTAATATTTATAAGCAAATATTACGAGCAACTATTCTATGCTATGAAGCAATAAAATGTAACACAAATACACACAAAGAATAAGATTGAGAAAGTATTTCATTCGTATTGTAATGCAAATGATAATATCGATGATAATGTAGATTTATATGCATATGTATGCTCATATATTTATTACACTGCGGGACAAAAATGATAGGAGTACCAATGCTATTAATAATTTAACTACTTTTTACTTTAGTAAATACTTAGAACGCTCTGTCTATCTATCTGTGCGTATGATTAATATTTTTTATAAATAGTTGTCTAGTAAGCATACGCCCCGATATGCGAGCACTTAAAATTAACTTTAAACGTCTGACTTTTCAATAAGAACTTTGTTTTCTATCCGGGTTTTATTCATATAACTTGGCACAATTTCACTTGTTACATATCAGAGCAGTGTGAGTGTGCCGCTGTGGTATGGTAGGTAAGACATCCGACTACCAACCAGAAGGTGATCGGTTTAATACGATGCCAGACCATCTTAAAAAAGAAAAAAGTTTTTCGACAGCGGTATCACCTCCTAACATTAGCTAGTAACTGGTTATGAGTATTACTTAATATTGAAAACGTCTCTAAGTACATTTGCCGTACGGAGCTGGCGTTAAACTGTAGGTTCCTTTCAATGAGTTGAAAAATAGATTCGGGCGCAGCTCATTGACTAAGAGAAGTACCCATGTTCCTTCATGGAATGTTATGGGAATTAATAATAATATCAGTGCACTAGAAGCTCTGTCAAATGCTGCAATGTATTAATTAATTTCGTTAGCAAAAGAACTCTAAAATTCACTACGCAAATTGTACAAGCTACGTTTTAAAGAATTCGCGATATTTTTGGCCAAAATTATCGTTCTTCTGCGAACACTACAATCCACTGGTTCACTTAATAATAAACCAATGCCAACACCGGGGTCTTCATGCCGCTGTGTGTGACACTTAAGATTCTAGGCCGGATAATGTTTGATCGAATGGCAGGTAAAATCAAAATCATTCTTCGAAAGCAACAGGAAGGGTTCAGGTCGCAACATTCTTGTATAGATGTACTGTGATCTATTGATTCCTTCCGAATCATACTGCAACAAATCAGTGAGCTACCTTAACTGTTATATTTGGTGTTCTTCGATCTCTGAAAAGTTTTCGATCAGGATTCAAAGTAGTATGGTCCGCCCCATATAGGCGCAATATACTACATTCAAGTGTAGAGTGTTGCACGGAGGTACGCTTTTTGAACCTATCAGTATAGTTTCAGCTGTCCATCGGGGATGTTTTCTTTCGCCAGTCATTTTTTTTGCGATAGTCGATAAGGTACTATGGACAAGTATCAGGGCTGGTAACCCAATTAAACCCACCTGAGTTTTATTGTGTATTATATTTAAAAACACCCGAGTGGGTTTTTTATTTAAAAGTTTTTTTTAGTTTATTTACAACAAAAATAAGTGTAATTTACCTATTGGGACTACAAGTGTATTTGTTCCGTTTTTGAGCCCAAAAAAGATAATGAAATAACAAATTTTATCAAATCACTGCTTACATCCTTTCCCCACCTCTGATCCAATTTCCAAAACTCGTCTCAGATAAACTTTTCATCTTTTAAGGCGCTTCAACTTTGAAGCCGCAATTGTATTCCTTGGAAGTGATTCGGTGACACACTAAAAGATAAACTCATACCTCTTTATACGGCCTAAATAGTTTCTGAAAATATAGGCCGTAAATCGAAATGACATTAGACGACATAAATAAGTATTGCGTTTGCTTCCATTATACTTTTGGTTAAATAATGGAGAATCCACGGTTTTTTTAGACGTTGAACGAGGGCCGTTATAGTGAAATGCCGTGTAAAGAATGTTCGTATAAAGAGGTGTAATCAATGTACGAAGAATACGGTGGTTGCGGCATTTGATCGTTCCTAATATTTGTTTGGAAGCCTTTGCGCCATTAGGTCGGCTGTTGTCATGCAAAAGAATAAGTTAATCATGTCTGTCTTTATATTCCGGCCTTTTTTCTCACAATGCAAGATTAACCTGCAGTAATTTCAGATTGCTCCGATTACCGAGCTGCTAAAACTCCGCCAAGAGTGCAAAAGTGAAGTTTGTACTTCTATACTTTCATCAAACGATGCCTAAAGAATATTCTGTGTATATTGGCACCACTATTGGATTTCCATCTCGAGACTTCACGGAGGGTGCATACAAGCACCCATATCCCTGGAGATCAGATAGCGCTGGATTGTGTACACATTGCAGAAACCGATAGACGATATCGCGAGACTAGCTCTCGAAAGGAATTTGAATGGCGAAGAAAACTATTGGACGCGATGAAGTCTGCTGATGAGGAACCAAGCTGGAAACCAAGCTAAAAGGTCAAGCTAAAGATCGTAGTAAATTTGAAATTTTGTACGGCACTGTGCGCTACTTAGGTGGTGCGAAATCAAATAATGAAAATTGGGTTTTAGATAGCGCCGTTCAAGAGAAAACATTGCAGCCATGAACTGCAGCCAACCATTCCAAACTAACGCTGGAGTAAAGCAAGGAAGTCCACTCTCTCCTCGTACTCGATGAGATCATGAGCGTAGTCTGTTCACAAAAGAGAGGTATAACATGGAGTCTCTCACGACAACTCGAAGACCTGGATTATGCGGATGATATTTGCCTACTCTCACACAAGACCTCCAACATGCAGTCAAAGTTAAATATCCTAGAAAAAACGCACTCGCAATGTTGGTCTTATAGTAAATATCAAGAACACCAAAGCTATGAGAATTAACAACAATAGCACAGAAAACATCATACTACAGTGCCAGCCAATAGAGTGTAGATAGCTTCTGCTATCTTGGAAGCAAAATAGCAACAAATGGCGGTGCAGAAATAGACGGAAACAACAGGCTCAACAAAGCTAGGTCAGCATTCGGACGATTACAGTCAGTATGGACTATCCAGACGAACCAAGCTCAGAATATTCAACGCATGTGTAAAGTCAATTCTGTTGTACGGCAGGGAAACCTGGATTGTGTCTAACACCATCACGCAAAAAAAGCTACAAGTATTCACCAACAAGTGCCTTAGAATCATAAGCAAGGTATTCTGGCCTAACACTATAAGCAACATAGATCTATGGAATTTAACAAACGAAGAGCCCATACTGAAGCAGATAAAGCAAAGAAAGTGGAGATCGATCGGCCATACCTTAAGGAAAAATCTTACAAGGATGGCACTTGAGTGGAATCCTCAAGGATCAAGGAACAGCGGTCGATGAAGAAACACTTGGCGATGCACAATTATCCAAGAACTAAGGCAAAACAATCTTACATGGGAAGAGGCAAAGCCCTATATTGGAAGCCCATATTGTTCCCAAGAGGAGTAAAAGAAAAAAAAAATTTTGCCACCAGGTCCACCGAAACCCAGGTTAAGAATACAAACAAGGCTTCTGGTGAACTGGACCTGAGCGCACCTGTACTCATCAGTCAAACACATACGTCCACTTTATAACTTATCTACGAAACCTATAAAAAAATTTATTTTATTTTCACTTTTTTTTTTTGGCTGACACTGTACAAAATGAAATATTTTACATTTCTAAATAAAGGGTCCGCCCAATATTTTTTTTTTTTTTTTTTTTTGAAAACAGGGCGCAAAACATCGCCGTCCTGTTGAAACCAAATGTTGCTAATAGCCTCCTCTTCAATTTTTGTGAACAAACATGGCCCGAAACGATCGCCACTGACTGTAACGGCCACTCCTTGCTCATTTTCGAAGAAAATGGCCCAATTATGCCTCTGGACCCAAATCCGCACCATACAGTAACTCGTCTTGGGTGTATCGGCTTTTCAATGTATGCGTGCGGGTTTTCTGTGCCCCAAATGCAACAATTTTGCTTGTTTACATACCCGCCAAGATCAAAATGAGCTTCATCTCTTCAGATGATTTTTTTTTTGGCAAAATCGGCATCTTCTGTAAGTCGATCGCAGGCCCACTTAGCGAAGCGAAAAAAGCGTATACACAACCATATTCGTTCAGCGGAAGGATAAAACTAATTATCTGTCAAATCAGACATGAGCTAAGTGTTGCCAGTCACGAAATAAGCACTAGTTGAAAAAAAAACGTTAGATGGCGGACCCGTTATTTTTCTTTTTCTTGTTTTTTTTTTCTATAACTTTATTTTAAGACTATTTATTAAACAAATATTTTTCTTTTTATTTTCTTTTTGCCTAACTTTCTGCAACATTTTTAATTTAGCAAGAGATGTCATACGATTTTGCATTTCTTTAGCTGCTCGCCGAAAACCGGTCCGCCGAAAACCAGTTCAACAATACAAACAAGGCTTCTGGTGAAGTGGACCTGAGCGCACCTGTACTCACCAGTCAAACACATATGTCTACTTAATAATTCATCTATGAAATTTATAAAAAAATTCATTTTATCTTCACTTTTTTTGGCTGACACTGTACAAAATGCAATATGTATTTTGCATTTCTAAATATTTTTCTTTTTCTTGTTCTTTTTCTATAACTTTACTTTAAAACTATTTATTTAAGAAATATTTTCTTTTTATTTTTTTGTTTATTTTTATTTTTTTGCCTAACTTTCTGTAACATTTTTCATTTAGCAAGAGATGTCATACGACTTTGCATTTCTTTAGATGCTCTCTCTGGTTGCTGATGTCTTTCAATATTGAAATTTTGTTTTTAGCTCTAAAAAATTGTCCTTTTTTGTCAACAATTTCCATCAAATCACAATGACAGACAAAAGGCAACTTAAAGAAGAAAAAATCTTCAAGATGAATATAAAAAAAAAAATTGTTTTTCTTCAAGAAATAAAACAGAAACTGAAACTAAAGGCAAAGAAAGTATTGAAATTTATTTGTTTAGCATCAAAGCCAACAAAAACGTATAAATGATACAAAACAAATACGAAAAAAAAATATATTGAAATTGTAATAGAAATCTTTAGAAAGTACTTTTTTTACATGAAGACAAACATGTTTACTTGTGCTGGTTCACTATTAAAACCAGAGCGAAAAAGAAAATAATTTTTAATCACTTAGAAACATTTACTTCTGATCTTAAGGTCTATTTTAATGCAATAACAATTATTTCTTTTTCTAACTATTTTTGAAAATCTGAAATACATTTTTATTCGTTCTACTGCCTTTTACAGACAAGGCCAGGCACGCCTTAATAATACGCACAAAGCTTGCGGAGATATCTTGGTTGCACCCCAAAAATACTATCCTAGATGTATATCATGATAGTCAGATCAACTGTGGCTTATGGTTACATTGCACTTTTTTATATAAGACCAGCACCCAGGGGATGGGCCCTATTCATGCAGTGCATTGTGCTGATACTATGAAAAGAGGTTATGGGAAGGATGACAGAGGGAGTAGTGTTTATGGACGTTAGATTTAAATTTACTCATGTCGTAAGTGGCAGGAAATACTTTCGCTGGAAGATTATTCCACAACCGAACAGTGCGACCAAAGAACGAATTCTTCCTATAATGCGTTGTGCGATTTACTGCACAATCAACTACAAAGGGATGCACTCTACGAGAAATATGAGTACTACGTAAAAATATATAATTTTTAGGAATTAATTCCTTAATTTCGTTAGAACACATCCGAAACACACGCCGTATTGCGACGGTGCTCGAATGAATCGATAAAGTTGGCTACCTTACCGTCATTGATGAGCATCTGCGCCCTCTCCTGTAGGCGGTCGAAAAGCTCCAAAATAGACTTTGGAGCACCGGCCCATACATGAGAGTTGTATTCTATTTAGGGTCGGATATAGGTCTTGTCAATATTAAGGAGATCAGATGGAGTGAAGTATTTCTTGCACCGTCTCAAAAAACCAAGGCACTTGAATGCCTCTTTCAACACTTGAATTATGTGATCATTTCAACGAACGTCACAGTGAATTCTCATGCCCAGAACATCGAGAGCATCTGATTTCCCAATATCCACATTACCCATTGACACAGATGACAGCACAACACCACGTCTGTGCATTAAAAAACAACATTGAGTCTTGTGTGCATTAAAATCGACCCTGTTCGCACAACCTCACTCGGAGACTTTCACCAGGTCACTCGTGAGTGTGTCGTTCATATTCATCCTTCTCGCCCCAACTACCAAACAAAATGTTGCTGTCATCCGCAAAATAGTAGATAGGATTAGAAGTGAGAAGAAGAAAGTCGTTGAGAAATATTAGAAAAAGAGTAGGAGAAAGAACAGCCTTGCGGTACCCCTAAGTTTACCCCGAACTCGCCGGATGAGACCCCATCTCTAAGAAAACTGAGATCTCTGAGAACACTCGATATAAAGCGAGAGAAGTCACTGTCGACACCAAAAGCATTAAGTTTCAAAATGAGAGCCTCGTACCAAACTCTATCAAACGCCTTTGAGATTCAGAGCCACAACCTTACTCTCGCCAAAACCGTAAATGGACTTGTTCCACTTCTCCGAGAGCAACGCCAGCAGGTCACCAGTTGATCGGCCTTTTCGGAAATCGTACTGACGATCGCTAAGTAAATCGTCGGATTCCAGATATCTTAAAAGGTGGTGATTAATCATACTCTCCATAACCTTGGAGAGCACGGAACAAACTACTATTGGACGGTACTAGCCTCACGCCTTTTGGGAATTGGCGTTACATTAGCAACCTTCCAGCAAGATGGAAAAATACGAAGAGCACTGCTTCAGGATCAGTGCTGGTATGCCATCCGGCCCAGAAGACTTGTTAACGTTGAGATTTGCAAGGACCCTTTTTACAGCACGAGCTCGAAAGAATATTCTAGGCATAGTTACTGACACTCTTTCAAGTTCGGGCAGTGGTTGAACGCTCTCCGGCAAGTGAGAATTACTTGCAAACATTTCGGCCTTCTCACCCGGGTTCGTGAATGTGTGGTCATTCCTTATAAGAGCAGGAACAGAACTAGCGTTGGTCCTCAGCCTTTTAACGAATGAATGAATGGCGCTGCTCGTATAAAGCCTTTTCGCGTCTAAGTACTGCGGCACATGAAGATCTCGCCTGTTTTCGAAGCAAATCAGTAGGGGCATATTTATTATAGCGCCAATTCCTGAACGCTTCCTCTCTGGATCTGACTGCCAATTTAAACGTCAGATTAAAGCAAGATCGAAAGCTTTTGGGATGGGATGAAAATATCCATCCCTAGTCTTATTATATTCACTACCATTTCTGCCATGGCATTGACGGTTGAATCAAGGAAACAAGGTTTCCAATTAAAATGCCCAAAAAAAATCGTTGAGCTCAGCCCAACGAGCATCGTAGTTAAAAAAAGAGAGTTTCGTAGCCATGGGTGGAACTTCACGAAGTGCGGTTGACGAGAATGAGGCAGAAATTGTGCAATAATCCGAATTCCCGAGAGGAAACTACATACTTTTCAGGGTGTGTAGGGAGGAAAAGGTCGAGGGTATTGTTCTAGTGCCCAGCTACACACGATATATGTGTAGGTTCATTCACTAATTGCGCAAGGTGCTTGTGCGTGGCCTTTTCGAGTTGTACGGCCTGAATGGCGTAACGAAGACGAATTATGAACATTGAAATCACCAGCAACAACAAATTCACTGTTCGGATAATATGGGGTAATTGATACCGAAAGTGGGAATTAATGTAAAAAAAACTTTCAGAAAACTGTAAAAAAATGTATATCAAGTTAAAGAAGATAACATTCTACATCACTAGTCATAAAAATATTTTTGGTATCGTTTTCCGTTATGCTGCTACGTTCTACCAAAGTAAGAGTCTTTTTTTTTTATTTTTTTTTTTTTATAAAAATAAAAACACTGATTTTTTAACTTTTCACAGTGAAATTTTTATAGTGTTTTTAAGTAAAGGGCCCGGATTCCCAGCGCTGTTCATGCGTATACACAACCATATTCGTTCAGCGGAAGGATAAAACTAATTATCTGTCAAATCAGACATGAGCTAAGTGTTACCATTCACGAAATAAGCACTAGTTGAAAAAAAAAAAACGTGAGATGGCGGAGACTTTATAATGCAAAAAGTAGTAATGGAACCAATAACTCCAGGCTATTGAGATTTTTTTTGCGTTTTTTATTTTTATGTTTAGTCAATGTATACATGTATAGATACATGAAGTACATACGTACTTGCTGTAAAGTATAACAGAGTATTTTTATGAACGATGCAGCATTTGCAGCCAGTTATGTAGGAATAACTATAATATTATTTGAAGTCAGTAAAAACCCGGTATTTCAATCGTTCATGGATGGATTCGATTCTTCAAATAGTTTCTTCATTTATCGTGTAAATTTTCAATAATGTGGTGTCGCGCTAAGGTGTGCTTCAAAATGATAAGGTCACCTTAATATTTGCTAAATTCACTTAAACTATAAAATGTTATGTATGGCCACCTTATGAAAAAAAATTCTACGTTCAAATAAGTGAATAATAAGCCGGTTTTGATTTTAGAGATGTACCGGTTTAAAAATGAATTCAATGCGTGAAAAATGATAAGGTCAGTGATTAATAAGCAATTAATCTAATCAGAAGGTAAAACAAATGTTATTTTATTTATTTTTTGTAATAATTTATAATGTAAATAATATCTGCGCGATATGGGTTGCGGGAAACCTTTGTCACCTTATGAACAAGGACAAGTTGTGGCACTTCAAGAGCAGGGATTGATTATGCGTGCAATGGCGAAAAAACTGGGTCGTCCAAAGGTCTCACTGCCCGTGAAAATCGGCTAATTTCACGAAAGGCCGCGTATTCCATGAAAAGTGTGGTAACAATAAGAGAGGAATTGAAATTACAAGCTTCAAGAATGTGTGTGATAAAGATAAATTTAAATTTAACTAGCAAAGACGCAAACCAGGTTTTTTAGCTCAGCCATTTTTTACGTTTACAGAGCACTGTTAACACTTTAACGGTAACTATAAATTAGTTTGAAAGAATTTATTGCAAAAATATTGTTACGAAAATAAGGTTGGGCATCACAGCCTTTATTACATCGCTAAAATAAATAAATAGAAGCTGCAAGAACAACTATACATGCTGCTTATAAATAACCAAATCTACAATAACAACCATTAGCAGAGACAAAGTAAATAAACATAACACGGCAACAACAATAATTAAGAAGCAAAGAAAACAAGTAACAGACAATAAATAAGCAACAACAAATACTAAGATCTGAAAGAGGTAGATGTTTACATACGCATCGCTACAAAAGAACTAAAAAGAAATTAAAAGAAAGACATGGAATCTACCTATAATATCGAGAGGTTCGAGAGCTTTCGATGTGTTGTTTACTCAGCCACATAAGAAGCACATCAATGCGAACAGCAATCAGTTTAATTGGTGTAAACTCAGTGAACGAGTTGATGTGTCATAAACTCAGCGAGTGCAGTTTTTAAGTAAAGTGTTATTGGTGTGAAGAGATTTTAGAAGGAATAAACTCGTGAAGCTAGTAGTGAAGTAAAAAACTAGTTCAGTTGGAGCTAACTCAGCAAAGAGAGTTAAGTGTGGATAACCTCTGGTTGAAAAGGTTGTGATCGAACCTAAGTTATAACTACGATCGGGTTGGAAGATCTTTAAATAGAAAGATCTGTCGAGAAATTGTTGTTGACAAAATTGTAAACAGACGGAGTAATTGTTATTGCCTGTTACAAGCAGTGGTGCATAAAACTGTGTTGAGTAAAGGATTTTTAATTAAAACCAAACACGAAATTTATTTTATTTTAACTACAATCTACGAACTCATAAAAACACGTTTTTAAAAAGGTAAAAACGCAACAATATATATGCCTGGAATATGGAGGAATAGCACACCTTTGTTGGAATCGTGCTCCAGACTTTCCTTCGTAGATCAGCTTTGGAGCCAAAACTTTAAAAATTGTAGAATAGCAGAAAATGTATTTAAGAAAATTAATTTTTTTAAATTATTCTTCACCGTGGTTCATTGGTTATCTCCATTCCATGGGAAACTCAGAGATGGCCACAATATATAGGGAGAGTGGTCCAAAGGATCCCTAATGAAACTGTACTAGTGGTATTCCTGAAATAATTTTGGAACTGGAGAAATAGAAATTTGAAAAATTTGAGATGGATGGGATGAGTGGTTATTGTGAGAAAACTAGAGATGGCCGGAATATCACACTATATGGGGAGAGTGGTCCAAGGGGCCCTAATGAAACTGTGCTAGTGATATTCCTGAAATAATTTTGGAACTGAAGAAACTTAAATTTAAAAATTTTTGCAGCCTTATTTGGCCAAAAATGCTAACTAAGCTTTCACCTTTCAGCAAGATAACTCAGCAATTTTTGTCATATTAAAGTACTTGCTTGACTGGCACTTTCCTCCGACTTAAACCCCATGAAAAATTTATAGGGACTGCTTGTGCGTAATGTTTATGCAGACAACAAACCGTACCGCACAAAAGATGAATTAAAAGTGGCAATCTGCAACAGCTGGCGCGAAATCCGCTCCAACGTTCTGGACAATTTAGTAAGTGCGATCCCAACCCGTATTTTTAAGACCATAGAAGGAAATTGGAACTGCATAAACTAACAATAACTGATTAATGCTTAGTTTAAATAAAAGTTTGAATATATGAATCATTGACCTTATCGTTTTGCTGACCGCATTGAATTTTGCACTTATTTACATACATTTAAATAAACATAATATAATGGTACATCCCTAAAAGCAAAACCGGGTTATTATTCACCTATTTGAACGCAGAAAATTTTTTAATAAGGTGACCATACATGACATTTTATAATTTGCATGAATTTAGCAAATATTAAGGTGACTTTATCATTTTGAAGCACACCTTAGTTCTGTATATGAAAAGAAAATTTTGCCCGTCACAACAACTTGTATGAGTGACATTTTCTACACAATAAATCATTGTAAGTTTGCTATACTTAAGCAGTCACGTTTTTATTATGTTTATATACCCAAAATACTTAGACTTGTTTTTACACCGTAGACAGATTCCAAACGATACCGTGTAAAAAAAATATGTAAAAGCAGGGTTAGGTGTAAAATATATAAAATATGGAAAAAAATTTTGTTTTGACAAAATTTTCAAAAAATATTTATTATTTATTTGTTTTAACATTTTTAATTTGCTAAAGGTTCCGTTCCATAAAGCAAACTCATTCTTTGTTGCTGAAATTCAGAGCATACATATGTAGTAAATTGCAGACATACAACAAAGAGTGATTTCCCCTAATGCAAACGTTTTAATAAGACTAAAACTTAACAATATTTATTTTCGAAATTTTGTATTAATGTTCTTATAACATAAGTATGTTTAATGTTATCTTTTTCCACGTTTGTTTTTTATTGAGAGAATCTTTTTTACATTTTCTTAATTTTTTAGTAATTCTCTGGTGATTAAAAACTCAATTCTAGGCAAGTTATTGAAAACATTAAAACTCCCAAGTGTTTACAACGATCTTTATTGTTTATTTATTTTTTACTTACAAAGAGGAGAAGGCTAAAAAACACGTTCAGTTCATCAAATGGTTTGAATAACCATTGAGATGTGCCAAATCCTTTAATGTAACCTACACTCTATTGTAATACAATATTTGGTATACTTTTACGACTCAAAATATGCTTTAAGTTTACAATAAAGAATTAAAAACACACTTAAAATATCATAAAACAAGATGGCTTCAATACTTAAAAGCATACTTTTGGGCTGTTATTACATTTTTTATTTGTAGCATACATAACGGTTGTAAAAGTATTAAGTTCCGTTTGAGCAATTAGGCTGAGTGGTATACGAACATTTGTTTTCGAAGATATTCCTAAAACCAACCGTCGAAGGCGAGTCATTCTCCATCATGACAGTGCGAATTCTCACACATCTCGTAAAACAGGTGAATTTTTCGAATTGACGTCACATTCTCCATGCAATCCTGATTTGGTATCCAATGACTTCTGTTTGTTCCCGAAAATCAAAGGAAAACTGCGTGATCAAGGATTTACGAGCACCGAAAAAGCAGTTGAAAAACCATGTTCAAAAACCATGTTTTGAAGGTGTTTCAAGATGAATGGAAAAACTGTTTTGAGAAATGGTTTGAACGAATGCAAAAGTGCATTGATTACTAAGGGGAATATTTTGAAAAATAATAACGCATTTTAATTTAAAAATTTTTGATATTATGTCCTATTCCTATATAAATAGTACCCCTCGTATTATATTGAGCATTTTTCTAAATTTTTTTTTTATTTATTTTTATCGATGAGTAGAAACATGAACTTTGCGCGCAATGTTCAGATATTTGGCAGGAAAAGTGGCTAATGTGACCCTTTAACTAACACATGGCATGGAAAGTCCCACGCCTTACACATAGATGGCACTAGTTTAACTGCATTCACCTCTTTTTCAGTTAGAGCTTACCTTCAAAAGACAGCTGTTAAAATTTCGTTATATTCTATTCATTAGATTGATGCGGTATTGCGCCAAGAATGGGGCTACTTTTGTTATTTTTAGAAAAACAGATCGAAAGCAATTTCGTGTTTTATTTCTACACTGCTTCTTAAGGGAAAAAATACCGTTCAAGAAGCAAGGGCTTGAACAGTGTTATGATGACTCTGCTCCCGCAGAAACAACAATAAAACTTTGGTTTGTTTACTTCGAACGTAATCGTAGAGACAAAAAGGGCGGTAGCACCATAAAACATCACAAATATAATCCACAAAATCCTTTTAAATGATCGAAAAGTGAGGTTGCGTGAGTTGGCTGACATCGACATATTATACGAACGTGTTAGCTCTGTTCAAAGTGGATGCCGCGTTTGCTCACTGTTGACCAAAAATAAGTATATCTAAACAATGACAAAACTGCATGAATTGAACCTTGCATTGTTCACACATTCACCGCATTTGCTAGATTTGACTCCCAGCGACGGCTGCCTGTTCACAAACCTCAAAAAATACTCGCCGGTAAGAAATTTCGCATGAATGAAGATATTATCGCTGAAACTGAGGAGTATTTTGAGGCAACAAATAATTATTGCACTGCTTTTGATATGGCTGAGATTACATTGATGAATTAAGCTAATTTTGAACAAAGAAAGTGTTTTCTTTTTTAGGCCCGAGACTTTTCAGATCATGTGTGTTATAATAGGGGACTGAGCCACATGGGTAGGGCACTTATGGGGAACCTCATTGGTTTACTGATAGGCCACTACTACCACGGGTTGGCAACCCGTTGGGTGGGTCTATTATATTTAGAAAAATCCGTGTGGGTTTTTTATTTAAATGCTTTCGTAGTATATTTACAACAAATATAAGTATAATTTACGTATTGAGAGTACAAATTAATTTGGTCCGTTATTTTTAGCTGAAAAATGATAATAAGAAACAAATTAATGAAAATAAAAATTTGTCAAATCACTGTCTATATCCTTTCCCCACCTCTTAGCCAATTTTCGAACCCAGTTTCTGAAAAACTAATCATCTTTTGAGACGATCCAACTCTAAAGCCGATTTTAAATTTCCTGAAAAGAAGTGATTTGATAGTCAGAGTAATCAATGCACGGAGAATACGGTGGGTGCAGCATTTAGGCATTTCCGACAATGGTTTGGCAAGTTTTGCGATATGAGGCCCAGCGTTATCATGAAAATGAATAACTTAATCAAGTCTTTGTTTTCCAACCGTTTTTCTCGTAATGCACTATTCAAACGAAGTTATTGCAGTCAGCTTTTGCGACCCATAATACCCAACACCTCCTTCAGCCGCCAAAGAGTGTAAAATTGTATTATAAAGACTAAAACAACGTTATTTTACTTACAAATAAAAAAATATTGTCGAATTAAACAAAATTAGCAAGCAGTTATAAAATCCCATAAAACTCATCAAAAAACCCAATAAATTCGGTGGGCTGGGTTTTTACATAAAACCCGTGCTGATGCCAACTCTGCTACTACCTGAAATATCACCTCTTCAACCTCAATCACGTATCTCTCCGCATAGCAGAGCGATTACATTCTCTGTGAATGCGTTCCTTTGGCGAAAATTTGAAGACGAACGATCATTAACTTGTTCATGAAGCCATACGAAGAGACTGTCCGGAGACTGTTTCCGACAGTGTTTTCGGACGAAGTAAACGGTCATATTATTAACTGTATGCAGCGTTAAATAGGCTTCATTTCGAGTGATTACAAATCATTGTAGCCTGTGATTAACGAGTCGAACCCCGGAGTGTTTGGCGTAATAGATTTTTAGGTCGCAGTGCCATGGCTAGTGGAAGCTCTCCTGATTCGTCATGTATAAACACCACACGCAAATTAATTTCACTTTTGTTTTTTTAAACTAATGAGGTTGTTTTCTTTCAAAGGTTCTAGCTTTGCACAAAATATCAGTAGCAGCCCCAGTAAATTTTTAAACTAAAAACACAAAAAGTGACAGAAATCTACAAAAATCAACAAACTAAACTCGTATCCATTAAAACTCTCTCAGATGATATTTTTTCCTTTACTTTTCAAATTCATTTGTTTTTTCCTTCTCTGTTTTATTTATACGAACTTTGGTTTGTTGTGCCGACGCTTATTTATTTATTTTCTCTTTACTTTCTGTTGAGCTGGCGGATCTGGCTCATAAATCTTTATCACAAAAGGAACAAAGTAAACCTCGAGAAGAAATAAAAACAAACAAATCCAGTATCCTTCTTCTTAATGCCAGCGTGAGTTCTGCAACATATATACGACTATCATGACCAAGACTATTTTTCTTGATTTGCTTTAATTTTTCTGCAAATTTTTTTCTTTTTGCAATTTATTTTTCATTGTTTGCCAGGGAACAGCTTTATTTTAGATGTTGAAACTTATCTGCCACATAATGTGGCATGTAAATGGAAGCTACAAATAGCAGAACGGTAGAAAAAAATTTGTAAAAAAAACTTTCTTCAACCACATTTGTTTTGAGTATAATTATTTGTTTGAATATTAAAATGTTGCAAGACATTCTTCACGCAAAGTAGGATAAAAGTTTTCGTTGCTTCTGCTTTGCCTCGAATTTTCGACTTGAATTTTGATGGCGAAATGAAAAAGTTTTGAACAAAGGAAAAGAAAGAAAAAAAAAACCAATTGAATTTAAACTAAAACTTAAACAATTTTTTTTTTATAAAAGGGCCTGCATTACAGAGAAATCCTTAAAGAATTATCTTTAAGAAAAGGATTTAAGGTTTTAATTGAAAAAATCTACAAATCTTAATCAAATAAAGCTTATATTTAGAAAAAATTTAAAGAGAACTCTAATCATATTGCTACGGAGATGAAATTTTATAAATATATAACGAAAACATCTACTATTTTATCGCTATTGTAAAACTACAAGTTTCAGTGAATTTAAAATATGAAAACAGAAAAATATTCCAATAAATATGCTTCACATGGCAACAACATTCACAGACAAACAATTGTGTGTGGCTTAACTACTACACACAACAGATAAAAACAACTAAAACATGTCTGCTATACGCGTATATACTGTATAACTATGCAATTTATAAAAAAGGCTATAGAATTAGCTTAAGGGAGGTGGTTTATGTTCGTACTAAAGCTCTTTTGAGTTCAGTTTTACAAGACTGACGATACAACTTAGCATTTAGAACTAAACAAGATGTTTGAAAAAAGAGGTCGCTAATGATAAATACATACATAATTCCAGCGACATCCCAAATGGAACAAGGAGGACTACTCTCGTTCAATAAGCTGCGCCCGGTTTTATTTGTATTATGCTCATTGAAAGGGACATACAGTTCCACACCGGCTCCGAATGGCAGATGCATTAATTAGAGAAGTTGTTCATAGCGTCAATACTCATAACCGGTTGCAAGCAATGTTATGAGGTGATACCGCTGTTGAAAATTGTCAGATGTCTAACATGGGATAGAACAGAGGATCTCTTGGTTGGTCAGCGGGTGTCTTATCTACTATACCACAGCGGCACCTTAACGGATATATAAAATCTTTTAAAGTAGGTGTTGACAATAAATAGTTTATTAGACATTTGCCTTCTTTTTGCCATTTGCCCATTAGAAAGGTAAGAGATTCCCCAATGAGTTGCTCGTCAAGATACCGAAGAGAGACGACCTGTCGTTATATTTCAACTATCGTGGCATATTGCTTCTCCCAACACTAGCAAAGGTTGATTTGAACGGCGTTACGACGTCGGGATGTAGCCCCTAAAGATATCCGTTTTGTTAAGACACAATACGAGGCTTTCAGGTCAACATCCGGTGTCAGGCATCAATATTATTATTTATTGTTATTGATTATGTTCTGTTTCAAATGGTGAAAAACGCAGCATTCAATGGAACTTTAGATAGAAGTTCCGTTTCAGAAGGTGAAAAGCGCGGCATTCAGCGGAACTTTGGATAGCATAAAAGTTATCATGTTAATGTATTTCTTTTATGGGAAGAAGGTTAAGTATCTAAGTGTTATTCTGCATCTCACACATTGGTGCTGTCCAGAATTAAGCATTAAGGGCAATCTGGGCACTCCTGCTACGCTAAGACATGGGGTCTATCATCGCCAATGACGCTATAGATATATACTACTATTATTCGGTCCATTATAACTCATGCGGCAATAGCTTGGTGTAGAAAAGCTAAGGAAACTACCACCATAAATAAATTACGCAGGGTACATAGGCTCGCCTGCTTCGGTATAACGATGGCAATGAAAACATATCAAACAGTGGCCTTGGAGGTCTTAAAATGGCGACAACATTTTTTGCTAAAGGACCCCGAAATAAGACGGAAATTCTGTCCATTCAACGCTGTGTGGTCAGAGAACCATTTTCGGTCCTGGATATCATGCCTTTGGATCTGTGCTGTAGCAGAAGTTTTTTAGTTAGATTTTCGAACCGAGATTGCTGGTCTAATTGGGCCTTAGTTCAGAATGAGTTTGATTTAAACTGGTAACTGATGGCTTCAGAATGAATGACTGTGTCGGTGCTGGGGTTTATGAAACCAACTAAGACTTGTTGATCCCACTGGATCGCTGGTTATCTTCCAGGCTGAGACCATTGTCACATGTGCGAAGATTAATTTAGATAGTGGGCGCAAGGGTAAGCCAATCAGTATTCTTTGAAAACCAGGCTGCCTTAAGGCAATAGGCTCGAATCGTATGACAAATATTGCTACGATACATTACAAAAGCTTTCGCTTAGAAATAAGGTGCAGCTCTTTTGGGTACCTGGACACTGTGGGGTAGATATTAATAAAACGGCGGATGCATTGGCAGAACCACTTACTACCAATGTCAATAAAATCAAGGATTGAAAAATTGCCAGACGCTTGAAAAACTGGAATGCTCAAAGAGGACTTCCCGCTGCAGACTGAGAACGCACTTGAAGAGGATGGCGGTCACAAATTCGATGTTTGCAGACTATGCACACAGGTACCAGAGACAGCGGAACACATATTATGTGAATGTAGCGTTCTCGATAAGTTAAGATGGAAATGTTTATGTAGATAGAGTCTCATTGGGTCACATATCCACCATTATAGTGTCCGATCTGCTGATGTTTATTAAGAAGGCAGCAGATCTGTTGAACAAACTATAGACCAGATGGGGCACAATAGATCACACTGTCCTGTAAAAGTGGCTGACCAGGATGATAATAATAATAATGACGATAATAGGTAGCATGCCGACGACCTCTACTTATTATAATCTCGACAAGCAGATATACAGACCAAAATTGCACTCTGAATCATGCGTCTAAGGGAATGGGCCTGACGGTCAACCGATCAACCATATGTAGAACTCAGATTGGCTAATCAGTTCTGCGTTGATAACGAAAGCATAGAATGCACAAACAAAGTTTGCTATTTGGGCAGCCTGACCACACCCGAAACGGGAGCTGATGAATATGCTGAAAACCGTATTAACAAGGTTAAAGCAGAATAGTGTGGAAGTCAGCTTCCACACCACAACCACTAAATTGCGAATTTGATGATGATGGAAGCTTGGCAGTTAAGCTGCAAGTGTTTATAAATCATTGGCTGAGAATATGATGGCGAAAAATTCTCTCGAATTTAAAGCATCTGCGCAGATGTCGTCAAAAGTTAGTGTCATTCCGAATTCGGCATCGCAAATGAGTCAAACCAGCCTCTACTGAAAATTTACATATAAGTTGACTCACTTATAGTTCCAGGGAAGACAGAACTGGTGTTGTTCACGCGCCGGTACAAAATTTCGTCTTTTTCTCTACCTGGACTCTAAGCTGTCCTGGCTCCAGAACACACGGGCGAGGCCGCTGTACACGTAACGTAGGGCCATTGAAAAGTTACTAGGAATTTTTGACACGGTGGTTAAGCCCATACTTATGTATGGTGTGGTTGTATAGTGGAGATCTCTAGAGAAGTACACATACAGCGGAATCTTTGATAGGTTTCTGATACGTTCGGCGCTGGCGATAACAGGAGCGCTCAGATCTACTCCTTCGAAGGTCTTGATTTTATTGTTGAACTGGCTTCCGATGGACCTGATGACTAAGCAGATGGCGATTATGTCTGCAATACTGGTGGAGTGGATTACTGTATACACAAGCCTTTCCGGAATTGGACCCGGTTCTGTTGATGTATACACGTTGATGAGTACACGTATACACGTTCTAAATCCTCGGAATGTTCTGAGGCGGTGTTTTTATTCCTGAGTATGGGGTGAGAGTATTCCTTAAACATCTGGACCACTGCAGTGTCTTACAGGAAGTCTCAGTGATAAAGAGGGTAGCGGACTGGTTGATATACTATAAGGTATTTGATGTTAATATCCGGATGTGTACGAATAGTCAGGTTGCGATCAGGGCGATGTGGCGAAACATTCAGACCTAAAGAGATTATCTGGGTGAGGGTCACTGTGACACCCGGAAGAATTGTGTGGCAGAAGAACTGTGTGGCAGAAGAAGGGTCTTTCCTTGGAAACGAGGAGATTGACCATTAAATTGGAATGCCACTTTTCTCTTGCAGACTTCCGGTTATACAATACATGCTGGACAGGGCACAGATACGGTGGGATAATTAACTCACGTGCTCTGTATCAAGACAAAACTGGCACCGCGACATAGGCTACAATGACCGTTGTCAGAATGAGGACGAGAAGGAGACTTTCGAACATTTTCTACGTCAGTGTTCGAATCTTTCGGATATTAGGACAGCTTATTTTGGCGGTCTGTTTCTGTATCGGACCTAGCTAACATAATTGTCTGCGGGCATGCATGCTTCTGGTTTGTTCGTTTCATACCAGGGCGGGAACATGTAGGTTCGCTTTGTTCTTCTATGGGCGCCACAGTGAGTATTGTACCCAAATGAGCTGGACCAGTGTCTGTCTACTTGTTGTAACTAACTACTCTGAATAGCTGAAAAGAAAATTTAAATATTCTTTTATGAAGGAAGCTACAGCGGTTTAATCATCTACTTAACCTGAAAAAATCAAATTGATTAAAGAAACTGAAACAAAGCAATGGCTTCTTTGTGGAAATATGCTCCCTACAGAAGTGACGGAGAAAAAAAATATATCAACCATATGGATTTCCAATATCCAAACTAAAACTATTAAAACATTTAGCTTTTTAGCAGAAAAATTTTTTTTAGCTTTTTATTCATTGAATTGCGATTTAGCTTTATTCTATTTCAAAATCTGGTCACACTGCCGGAAGGGGACACAATTGGGAAAAAGGGTAAACTGTTTAACTACGGTAGCATTTAAAAAAATAATAAAACTTCGATGCGCTTTGAGTAGATATTTGTAAAAAAAAGTGATTTCTATAGGTCAACAATTCTAATGAAGTCTCAATAACTTGGTCAAATTTTTGATTATTTGGATTTCAAAAGCATGCCACGATTGCTTACAATCTAGTAGAAGCGCAACGCTGTGACCACTACAAAAAATTTTTGATGATGTTCAAAAGAAATTCGAAATATTCTTTGAGCCGTTGTGTAACTTTGAATAAGACATGGATATCGAAGACGTCTAAGGTAAATCTGTCAGCTAACAAGGTCATGGTTACAGCTTTTAGAGATACCTGAGAGGTCATTCATAGGTATTACCTTGAAAAGGGTAAAACCTTTTCATATTTAAATAATCTAGAAAATTTAACTTTACGTATCGAGCTAAAAGGAAACAACGTTGACACTTTTTGCAAAAGAAAAAAGAAAATATTTTTCAAGGCAACTATTCACGGTTTACTTTGGCTTACAGAGAAACCTAAAACTGCATAACAAGCTGTCATTGTGTTAATTTCTATCATTTATTAGTTTACATATTTTTATTAAAATAATAATTAAACTTCTCGTACTTTTTTTTGATATTTCATCTAAAGCCTATTTATTAAGATAATTTCTTAATAGAAATTGTTTACAATTTGACTTGAACTAAATTTCTAAATTTTATTTCAAAGTGAATATAAATAAATTTGAACAAAGTATGTATATACTCTGCTGCTATAAACTGGAGACCAAAAATAAACAAAAAAAAGCAATGGTGCTCAGTACTATTTTAATGGATTATTTTCATTTTTATGATACGAGACCTGAATGTTACATACATTTCACATAAATGGTTACAAGATGTTGAGCGAATACATTAAATTTTTATTTAAAAAAACAAATCAACGCAAACAAACATACAAACACTAATACAAGTTTTAACTGTATAGAGTTTTTGGCCCGAAATTCTAAATTATTAGAAAAAACGGAATTAGCTCAACCGATTTACGTTGACAAAAAAGAATTTATTTCAAGATTCCACAACAATTTGAAAGCATATCGTTGATAGTTTTCAAACAGCGATGGTCAGAGAAAGATGTCGAACCAAAAAGAAATTTAAAAAAAAAAAAAATTCTCATTCTTTATTCGCCATTTAGACGAACACATCTGCCTATGGTCAGTAATCTTATTAAGCATATGACCTCTTTTATACAATTTAAAAATGAAAATAAAAATGCCTAAACTTTGGTATATTTCGTAGTTATGTGTCACCCTGTCAATGACGTACTTATTTGCGTATTTGGCAGCACTGCTAAGTCGACCAACCTTACGTTACATTTGAATTAACGGATATAAAAAATAGAAGATATGAGACATTTCGGGAACACTCCAAACTGTAGGCAATTAGGTATGTAAAGAGGCTGCTTTACGTACAAGTTAGTTAGTTATCGTTTGACTGTCAATAAGTAGAGTTTTGTTAAAGCGGAAATAAAAGTGTTGTATAAACGAATATTAAGCGTTGTATTAAGTCAAACAGTTTAAAAGTTATAGTGGAATAAATAAAAACTGTAACACAACAAAATAAAGCGGTGTTTATTTTATTTTAACGCAATTTAAATGAACTTAAACGTTTTAAAAATGTTAAAACGTAACAATATTTTAAGCTTTTCTTCTTACAAAGATATTTGTAATATTTTTACTGATTTCCTTTTTAGTTTGAATCAAATCAAATTCAAATATTATTCTTTTTTTCAATTTTTTCTTCTTTTTCCTCTATGACTCCTTAACATAATTTCCTTTTCCTCTATCAAGTAGCACTTGTATGATAGTGGCAATCATTAGTTGCATTCTAATCCAGAACAGACACATCTCTGCATAATTTTCTGATTATTTTTTGTAACAAAAAAAACTTTTTTTTCATTAAAGTTGTTCATAAGGGAAAAAGGATTTTGAATTCTAGTCAGTTTTTGCAAACAAACAAAAAAATCAATTTGTTTGAAAACTTATAGAAAAAAATAAGTACTGATAAAAATTGAAAATTAAAGTCAGTAAAGCTTTGTGCAATGATACTCTATACTGGGCTTAAAAGCCAATATAATATTACTTAAACTTCTTACTTAACTTGGAAATAAAAGAGTTAAGCACTTTCACGTTTTTATGTCACATTTTCTACATTTAAGCTTTACGAGCAACCCACTTTAAAAAAGTAATGCTGTAACTACAACCTTGGGACCTGAAGACCACTTCAAGAACCACAAAAGTAACAGTGACTTTGGTAATTAGCTCCAACTGGGAAATCAGAATCTAGACAATGAAAGCTTAGTGTACGAATGCATTACAAAATCATTAATATTTTACTGAGGCGAAAATCTATTAGATTAAGTTCAATAATATTGTGAGAACCATAACGCTAATTAAAGGCGTTGTTCTCTATTTTGAACAGACTACACGTCAGGATATTTAAGCAAAGCAAACAGTAACACTAATGGCTTTGAGATTAAGAGAAACTATTTTATGGTTAGGAGTTCTAATATGTTAGTTACGTTTCATAAACAGTCGCTCCCTCCCAACAGCCAAACTTACCTCCACGTGGTGTACTGTTTAGGGCAAACAATGGCGGCGGGCTAAACAATCCTACGGAAAAAACTGCGGAAGAAATGTTTATCATGATGGTTTTTTCTGAAAGCAGCCCCAAATTCAAGATCGAATACAGAAGCCAAATCAGCTACTCATCTTAAAACGAATAATTACACGCAGTAACCAAATAATTGCACCGATGACAACTCTGGGCTTTTCAAAGCATTCAACCCGAGTGCCCGCGCAGAGCATCACAAAGAAATGATTGACTGGAAGCCACAAGGTAGTCGAAGAAAGTGCAGAAGGGCTACAACTTGAAGCAGAGGCAGCGATGTTCAATAAAATATTTAATAAGCAGAGAACGAAAACGGTAGAACAACGAGAATGGAACGCTATTGTTGAAACTCTATGTTCCTTGTAGAAACTAAAGGACAACATACATATATATTTCCGGAAAGAATTTAAACTTGATTGGTTGTACCACAAAAGATGTCAGGAAGTGTAAAACGCAGCGTCGATTATATCCAGCCAGCGATATTCAGGAACTGAACTATCTTAATAGGGATTATACCGGCCATGCAGCTGAGATCCGCAAAGTTTGAAGCTCCCAGTATACTGAGATTGCTTCTGCAAAGATAATATAATAGCAAATGAATAGGAAATGTAAGACTAAGGCCATTTTAGTATAGAAACATTAAAAAAGTCATTATGCCATATAGCGTAAAAATACGGAAAGGGTTAAGCATGATGTATGGCCAGTTACGCCGTTTCTTCTGAACCAAATGTCGTTAATATTTAGCTGATTAATTTTTGAAAACAAAATGCAATCAGCATGGCTCAATAGCGCTCTTCATTTGCCATAACGTCAGCTCTTTGTTCCTTTCGAATGAAATAACGACCGATTCCGTCTTTTTCTTTACCGCACCTGCACGGTTTGGAACTGGGGTTGTTGGTTAACATGAAGTAAGTGTTGGTCATCCTGAATTCCAAGCTATCTTGGCTCCAGAAACACGCGTTGGAGCGGGCGTTGAGCTGAACACGTGTGGTTGGGAAATGGATTTTTGAAACGATGGTTCTGCGAAGAGCGGTACTGATGATTACGGGTGCGCTCAAGTCAATCCTTTCGAAAGCTTTGTTTATAGTACTGAACTGGCTTCTGAAGGACCTGATGGGTAAGCAGATGGCGGTTATGTCTGCGATAAGGTTGAGGATTGAGATGTTATGGTCTGACTAGGGCCATGGGCATGCATCCATCTAAAGGTACATATTTTGATACGATCCATGGTAGGGTGGATTACTGTACTCCCAAACTCTTTCTCTGTGAACATATCACCATAATGAGGAGTTCTATCGTGGTGTAAACGAATGGGGCGAAATGCTCGGACGGGGTCAGAGTCAGGGGCAGTCTCTTTATTTCCTCAAAAGGCTGAGGTCCCGGCGATAGAAAGAGCAGCATACTGGTTGATGTAGTGCGGAGTACTACATGTAGTGTAGGGCATGCCATATCGGACCTAGCTGATGTAAATGTCAGCAGACTCGCTTCTTTTGTGCATGCGTCTGGTTGGTTCATTTCGGGCCAGGGTGCGGACTTGTAGGACATGGACGCCACCTTCTATAGACATTACAGTGGAATCAGTATTGGACCAAAGTGAGCAGGACCAGTGTCTAGCTTCTTAATTTGATTTTAAGGTATGTAATGAAGATTCGTTAACGGCTCCTTTTAGGACAATTTCACTCATTGACGTAGCTCTATGAACTTCGCAGACAGATTTATTCCTTTTAAAAATTTCGACAATTTGAAATCGTTGTTTTGGCTTTAAACTATTCAAGCCTTACAGAATATAAGTGTCAACACAGTAACGCAACAAATATTGCAAACTATTAAATTATGAACCACAATTTTGACAGAGTTTCTTCTACTAATTTGGGTGCATTCTTACCGTGTGCGTTCGGGATGTTCAGTGCTAATATTCGAAAGAGAATGAACTTAAGCAACCAATCAAAACAGATACTAATTATTGAAGAAAAATTTAAAACGTCCTGATGTTCTTAAACAAAGCTCGTATAACGATTTTGCTTAAAGTAAATTATACAACTCAAACGGATTTACAGACAGACGGATGATTGGCAGAAATATTTGGCTCAGTTCGTTGAAGGTAAACTTGGAACATCGCAAACGTGTAGCCTGGACCTTCTTACAAACATTTGAGTATGGATACAGCTGTTCCAATTTTTGATTGTATCTTATTCACCATTTACTGTTCTTGTATCAAAAATTGTAAGAAGTATTTTACGCTCAAAAACCAGAAGAAGTTTTTTATCTATTGATTTCTAATTCCAAGATTCAGATCCACATAGAAGGTTTGGCTGTATGGTGGTACAGCTGGACTTTCTTCTTCTGCGAAAGAAGTTTTGATCACAGTAGCTTTCGAAGGCCATCTTCACATCTGCAAGCCAGTACAATTCTCGTCTTGATTTCAGCACTTACATCCTGAATAAATGTTAGCTCAGAACCTATGTAAACGTAGATCTTAACCACCTCGATGATATCATTATTACCATCATGCCGACCAGGCACTATTGCAGAACAGTGCTACCCATGGGATCTATTGTGCCCCTTCCAGTCTATAGTTTATTCAGCAGATCTGTTGCGTTTCTATTGAATTCCAGTAAATTTTAAACCATAGTGGTGGATATGTCACCAAGTGTGATCCTGTGTCTACATAAACACTCACACAATATATGTTCCGCTGTCTCTGATGCCTGTAAGAGCATAGTCTACAAGCATCTACATCTGTGACCATCATCCTCTCCAAAAGCCCGTAAGAATCTCCATTAGGAGCCTCGAGACCGGTCTGCTATACTTGTGTACCTCAGAGCAGCACCCAAATTACGGTCTGATTGGCGTCCTAGAGTGGCTAAGTCAACTTTGAGCATCCCAGCGTTCAGAGCAACTGATAAGTTCCCAATCCTTGAATAGATTGAGGATGGTAGTGAATAGTGCTGCACAGCAAGGTTCCGGACCGATATAGGTTGTCATGGATCCTTTTCTGGCCAATGTATGCGCTATTTGATTATCCCACAGTGCCCAGGTAGCCAAAACAACTGAACCTTCTTTCAAAGCGAAAGCCTTTGAAACATATGGTAGCAATATTCAACCAATCTAGATATCATACAATTCGGGCCAAGTGCCATTGAGACAACTTAGCTGTCAAAGAGTATATTAATGGTCTTACTCTTGAACCCACCGTCCAAGTTGATCTCCGCACGTATAGCAATGCCCATGATCTCTCTCCCTAGAAGCCACTCAGTGCTCTTCCCAGGGCGATCGACAAGTCTAGCTTGGGTCATTCAACACCGGCATCAACGCAGTCTTTCAATTTGGAGCCATCAGTATGCCAGTTTAGATCAAACTTACACCGAGCCAAGGCTCATTAGACCAACAATCCAGGTACGAGAATGCAATCCTGAATCCTTCCGGAAGCATTTGGGATTCCCTTGGCGAAAAGCCTTGTCGCCGAACATGATGTCACCCTTATCACATAGATGTGAAGCGATGTTAAACCAATCATGGCTCGCACCGAGCCAAGGCTTCATTAGACCAAAAATTTCGGTCGGAGAATTTAATAATGAATCTCTTGTCAAAGTACAGATTCATAGGTAGAATGGACAGAAGCATTTGGGTTTGCCTTTGCGAAAAGCTTTGTTGCCGAACATGACCCCATCATTATCACATAAATGTGAAGCAGTGTGAAATCAATCATGGCCTTCAAAGCCGTTGTTTTTTAACTTGAGACCAGCGCTCAGGGGATGACTCTTATTTATGCAGTGTATTGTGTTGGTACTAGGAAAATAGGTTATGGGGAGGAGAATAGAGAGAGTGTGCTCCAGTTATGCCGAGGCAGACAAGTCTCAGCGGTTTAGCAATAGAGTCAGTGCCTGTAGTGTCAAAGGCGCACTGAAAATCTAAGAAGGCACAAGGAATACCTTTTCAATACTGCGCAGAAGAAACATAGTGGCACACTCTGTGAACCCCCTCCCCCACCACGATGTTACATGAGCACATAATAATGATTGGATCTATTTCGGTGTGCTTTGGCTTTTTCTCTGTTTAGCTACTAAGCTCGCTTCTTTTTCCACTACCAGAAGTAATTCGATTACTGTCAAGAACAGTACTTGCTTACCATAGATTTAAGACTTTAACATTTTACATATATCAGTGCAGAACGCATTCGTGATGGTATAGGGTATCAAAAGGGAAACTTTTAAATGAAAAGCGAAATCCGAAAAAAAACATTATTAAGCCACAATCACACAAACTGTAAAATATTTGGGTCAATTTGAATGCTGGAAAATCAATTCAATAGTCGTATATACAGACAATAAAAGATAACGATGAGCTTTGAAGGAATACAAATTATTACGCAGGATCCAAATGAATTATGCACGTGATTGCAAAACAAACAAAAAAAAAATCATAAAATACAATTAAAATTATTGACAAGGCCAAGAAAATTAGAAAAAAAATGTTTAATTAATTTTGAAGCAGATTTTGAATCATTTACTTTATTTAAATTTTTAGGCTTTACAAGCTTTTTAAACAACACCAATAAAGACCCACCACCACTCATATTGATGATGCAGGGGGCATACAGTTAAACAATTGCAAATATTTTTTCATTTAATTTTATTTGTTACAATCAAATAAATACACATTTAAAAAACAACAACAACAACAACGACAACGACAATTGTAAATAAAGTACTAATTTTTTATTACCAGCGTACTTTTTATATGTTAAAGCCAAAAAAAGGCCATAAAATAGATAAAAGTGCTCTACATTGCCAACAAAACGGCAACAATGAAGAAAGAATTGAAAAAATCGTTTGATTTATTTTTGTTTGCTGAAAAAGCAACAGAAAACAATAAATACAACAACTTTGGTAATATACAACAATATCCGTTTAGATAATGGCAACAATGGTCGAAGTAAAACTCCCTCAGTAAAGTTATTTAATTTAATATCTTCTTCTTGCGCTCTGGTTAGGCTCCTAGTTGGAGAAGAGGTCTAAACAATCTTTACCTCTCTCTGTTCCTCACAATCGCTTTTATTTCCTTCCAGGTTTGCGTATGTGTGACCAATCCACCTCCATTTTTAACGCCTAATTTGGATTGTTACTAACTCTCCATTGCATCCGCGCAAATGCTCCGAGTTGCAGATAATTCTTGGTCACCATATTCTAAATATATGACTCACACACACTTTTTGAAGCGCCCAGTATACTAAGATTGCACTAACCTGGGCATTTACATAGCAAATGCGCCACTGATTCCTCACCGTCGTCTTCGCATCAGCTTCTACATACCACCTTGATCAAAAAGTTCCCGGAATTTATTCAGAAAAATAAAAGTACAAGTTTATTCATCTAAATATACATTATCCCCTTCAAAATAATTCCCATCGACCGCAACATATTTATGCCAGCGCTTGATGCAATCCTCGAACATAAAGAAGTCACATGGAGCCAAATCAGGTGAATTCGGTGGCTACTGGATGGTATTTGTTGCATTTTTCGTCAAAATATTTCTACTAATAACAGTGCATTATCATGGCGCAAAATCCACGAGTTTTATGCCTACAATTCTTGTTGCTTTCGGCGAATAGTTTCACGCATATGTCTCATAACGCCCAAATAATACTCTTTGTTTACTGTCTGGGCTTCTGGCAAACATTCATGATGCAATACACCGTTGTAATCCATGAAAACCGTGAGCACTGCCTTCTTTTTCGACTGAAAACGACGTGGTTTTTTTGGTCTTGGCTCATTTGTTGAACGCCATTCACTTGCCTGATATCTGGATAGCGTGTCATATTGATAAACCCACGTCTCGTCTCCAGTAATGTTCCTTTTGATAAATGTGTGACCGGATTCTGCCTCAAAAATCATTTCTTTTGCGATCTCAACACGGTCTCTTTTTTTACATAAGACCAGCACCCAGGAGGAGTTGGCCTCTACTCATGCAGTGCATTGTGCTGGTAGTAGGAAAATAGGTTGTGAGAAGGAGAACAGGGGAAAAAGTGTTTATGAACATTAGATTTAAATTTACTCATGTCGTAAAAGGCAGCGAATACTTTCGCTGATAGATTATTCCACAACCGAACAGTGCGACTAAAGAACGAATGCGTTGTGCGATTTACTGGACAATCAACTACAAAAGCATGCGCTTAACGAGAAGTACGAGTACTACGTAAAAATATATGATTTTTAGGAATTAATTCCTTAATTTCGTCAGAACACATTCCGTTATAGTACCGATAGAACCGAACTAGAAATTGTGATCTTTTGTCGTCCAAAATATCTTGAACGAATCCACAGGTAATGTTCGCTACCTTTCTAATGGGTTATTTGCGGTTATTGACCAACATTTCTTTTACTTTATCAATGTTTTTTCGGTTTTCGATGTCGATGGTCTGCCGCTGCGTTCATCGTCTTCGATTGATTCTCCACTGGTAAACGACTGTCTGCTTTCCAACATTTCCAACGTTCACGCACCATTAAATCTGTTTTATACGCAAAATTTAATTCAAGTTTATTGTTGCAAAGAGATAGATGTACTCTTGGCTACGTAGCTTTTGCAAATGTCAAGCTATGACGCTTACATTCAGTGAGAATATCAACAACAAATGTAGCAACTTAACAAAAAAAAACTCAAATCGGACCGATGGGAGCGTCACACGGTGGTTATTCCGGGAACTTTTTGATCAAGGTGGTATCTTGTTGCTGGCTATTGCGAGATGTTTTATCAATAACTAGTGACAAGTGCTGACTGGAAACACAGTGTTTCCTCTGAAAAGTTTCGTAAGAGTATCGGTCTTTGTTTATCATAGAATAGCCATCTTTTCTTTAAATAGAACAAGCTTTTCGCAGAAATACAGACATAAACAGACATCGACTATGGAATACTAAAACTCTATTTTGATCCAGATGTGCAACAGATATACATACCAGTTAGATCACAATGTGACAATGCTAACTGTGGTATGCTTTCGGAATAGCTGTATAGCTGTATATTAAACAGTTTAATTGCCAATGTACCATTTATCAATCAGTTTTTGCAGCCATATTGTACGATGGACTTTACATTTGATCTGAATATTCGCAGTTTTGTAAGCGTGGATAATGCTGTTGATTTCCACGCTTTTCACAATTCACTACCAGCCGATTAAGCCTTGTTAATACGGTTGTCCACATCTTTAGCAGCTTCCCTTTCGGGTGTTATTAGGCTGACTAAGTAGCAGAAGCTTTTCCAGAGTTCTATGATTTCGTTCTCGATGCAGAACACGATCGGTGGAACAGACATAGTTTTTGTCTTAATACGGTTGATCGTAAGACCCACTCCAATAGATGCATGATTCAGGTCGTCGTTGGTGTTCTGCATATACATATAACGAGATGAAATCAAACAGAGCTCGTTTGTGTAGTCGAGGTTTTCGAGATGTTCATCGTTTTATATCTTCTATTCAAATACTATGGGAAATAGCAGATAGCGTTGATAAGGTCAGCACTAATCTAAATAATGTTTAAAATTGGTGCACTAAAGAATCGAATCCTTTATAGACAGTTGTTATACCTTTTTCAACGAATTGCCGGTTATCATGTGACCGTTTTTCTTTTATGATGACGGTGTACAGAACTCAGCAACATTCTGGCTGAAGCATAACAAATCTGCATGTACCGACGCGGAGTTTTAAAAACCAGAGGCGACGTGTTGTTAAAGAACACGACTCAACTACTTAGTGCCTTATGGCTAAGAAATTGGAATCTCAGTATGTTATGTCCTATGTTGGTTATGATACCTTCTAGATATAAGTAGGCCGCCGGATCTTTATTCTGAGATGATATAGTCTAATATGGAAAGGGGTACAGAGCCGGGCTTCTACTCTGCTGATTCAGACCACAGGGTCTGTCTCAGACTTTCTACAGATTGCACTATTTTTCAGGCGGAGGTTTAAGCTATAGACAGAGCCGCTGGGTGTAACCGCGAGTTAAATTTCAAAGCCTCAAGGCCTGTTAGAATATACGTAGAGAGTTTAGCCGCAATCATTGCTCTCAACTTGTACGTGAATAAATCGAAATATCTCCTCAGTCGAACTGACGTGGGTTTCAAGTAATACGTGCTGCAAGGGTGTCCACTTTGGCGCTCACACATTTCCCTTGATATACAGAAATGGAATATCCAGAATGCTTTGGCCTTCCCTTTCTATGGAAAGGAGTAAGTCTCTTCATAAGATTCAAAGAGGATAAGTCGTATGTCAGAACGCATGGGACGCCCTGGTTATGACTACTGCAGAAGCTGTCAGAAGGAAAAGGAAGAGGTATCGGTAAAACATCAACTTGTACGTGAATAAATCGAAATATCTCCTCAGTCGAACTGACGTGGGTTTCAAGTAATACGTGCTGCAAGGGTGTCCACTTTGGCGCTCCCACATTTCCCTTGATATACATAAATGGAATATCCAGAATGCTTTGGCCTTCCCTTTCTATGGAAAGGAGTAAGTCTCTTCATAAGATTCAAAGAGGATAAGTCGTATGTCAGAACGCATGGGACGCCCTGGTTATGACTACTGCAGAAGCTGTCAGAAGGAAAAGGAAGAGGTATCGGTAAAACATCTTATCTGTGGCCGTTCTGATCTATGGGAAGTTGATTGACTTCGCCAAGGGTACCGGTTTGCCCACGTGATTTTTTTTGTTATTGACTCTCCCAAGTCTGGCCTATCGGCCTTTTTAATGGGTCTGCCCTGTAAAAGTTAGTACAACGGGCCATAACGCCTCCGACTGGACTCACTTAATGGAATGCGATTATTATTGATTTAAAGTGGAGAAGAGTGGCAGAAAGGCCCTATATTGTTTTAAAGGGCCTATAGGCAAACGATAGGTACTTTCTCCGTAGTCCACAATGTGAATTTCTATGGTACCATAGTTTTGGGAAGGTCGCTTCATAAGAAGTACATTCTGAACTCCTTAATAAGAGTTCAAAGGTCGGCCATATCATGGCAGAATTGACTGCTTCTGAGTATGGTTTTAGAGTGTAAGAGTACTCTGCTTCCGTGTCTATCATTAGTGACCAATCTGATTATATTTATTTCGAATTGAATGGTAGTAGTATCAGATTTTGCACGGATGAATCAAAGTTGGATTATGGAGTAGACTATAACGTTCATCTCAGAATCTTAATATGAATATTTCTTATAGACTGTCGCAACATTGTATTGTGTTTCAGGTAAAGATGGCTGTTATATGTAAGGTTGCTAATCTATTAATAAATAGTGTCACAATACTCCGGAAAGTTTGTATTTATACGGACAGTAATTCCGAAATTTAGTTCTTGTGCGCTATGTTCTCTCAGTCCTTGACGGTAAAGGAGTACTACACATCACTAATGGTGATCGCTAAGTGTTTCGATATCAGGCAAATGCAAAGCTAATAATCTGATAAGGGAGAGGGGTGAGCCGACAATATCTTCAATGAGAAGTAGAGACTAACTCCGTCTTTTAGACAGGCTAGAGTTCTCTGACCGATGTTGGATATGAAGAGATCTAGGCAGCTGTTTAACTTGCCGAGAAGCAGGATATTTACAGTAATAGAATCACAGACGTGTCTGGTTGGGAAACATGGTCTTAGGTTTGGCTATGGAAACTTCACTCTATTTAAATGCTCTATGGAGAGAATTGAAAAGACAGCACATTCTCTTAAAATACTCGGCGTTAGCTAGACTGAGAATTAGGATATTTAGTAGACATATAAATAGCGCTGAGGCTCTACATTTAGGCCGTGGCTTTCATGCTGTCAAGTAATGCAAGCCGGACGTAAAATTCTTGAAAGATTTTCTTTCTCACCATAGTGAACTGATAGCAAATCCAGAAGAGGTTGGCGCTCATGGATATAGATGGTTGTAAAATATTATGTGAATGTGCGGTTTTTGAAAAAATTCGATGGAAATGTATAGGGAAACACGGGTTTTCATTGGCGGTCATCCCAACTTCGCCTTCTGGGGTTTTAGATCTGCTAGTGTTTATTAGAAGCGCAGACGATATATTAAACAAACTGACTTGAAAGTACACAATAGATCATGGGTAGCAATTTACTGTAAGGTAGCTGGTTGGGATGATGATATGTAACAATAAGATTCAATTTTAAAAGTTTTGAAATTAAGCCGGCTTAATTCAGTCAAAAAATTCAACTCAGCTAACTATTCAATACTAAACAGCATTAAGTGCCTTTAAAAACAATTAAAGCCATAAAAAGCAATTAGTTAAGCTCAAAACCTACAAAAAATATTTTCTAGTAGGTTAACAAAAAATTTACCATCCTGCAGAGGTTCATATTGACCACATACACCCTCTGTAGGGTTTTAGCACAAGTTTTGTTATAAAATTTATTTTAGCCATTTTCGTTTTTCTTTTTCCTTTTTTCTCTCTCTTGTATTAACGATTATTGTACCCATTTCCGCTGTTTGTCTCATATATTGCCTACGTGCGATAAATACTTTGTATATCTGATGACTGTTTCAATCGATGTATGGAAAAAAAAAAACATTTACATATGGGCCATTCCACAGCAAGAGTTTTATTAACTACTAAAGGGTCCGCCAAATAATTTTTTTTGTTTTTGAAAATTCTAAAAAAAAAATACTACTGAGTATTTTCTCAAATTTTTTTTTTTATTTGAAAGTACAATCCTTCCGGTTAATAATGGAAAATAATTTCATTCAAATGGCTGCCTCGGCTGGCCATGCAGTAGCCTACACGATCGGTCCAATTTTTAGGCACATTATCGATTATGTGCAACTGTATTTCACCAATGGTTTCACGAATATTGTTCTTTAAAACATCAATTGCCTCTGGCTTGTTGGCATAACACTTATCTTTGACGGCACAAATAATAGTTCAATGGTGTCAAATCGCAGCCCTGAGGTGGCCAAACGACATCAGCTCTGCGGCGGATAATGCGATCTTCAAAAAAAGGGCGCAGAACAGTGAGTGTAACTTCGGCTGTGTGGCACGTAATGCCGTCCTGTTGAAACCAAACGTTGCTAATATTCTCCTCTTCAATTTTTGTGAATAAAAATTCGTTCAACATGGCCCGATAACGATTGCCATTGACTGTAACGGCCACTTTTTGCTCATTTTCGAAGAAAACTGGCACAATTATGCCTCTGGACCAAAATCCTCATCAAACAGTGACTCGTCTTGGGTGTATCGGCTTTTCAATGTATGCGTGCGGGTTTTCTGTGCTCCAAATGCGACAATTTAGCTTGTTTACATACCCGCCAAGATCAAAATGAGCTTCATCTGAACACATCGCACACATTCTACAACATGACCATGATTTTCAAAGTAATGTCGCAATATTTCCCAACGCTGTTCAAGCGTATACACAACCACATTCGTTCAGCGGAAGGATAATCTTAGCTTAGTATTACCATTCACGAAATAAGCACTAGTTGAAAAAAACATTAGATGGCGGACCCTTTATATACAATATTAAATAGAATTTTTGCTTAATTTTAGCTTATACTCGTAAAACTCAAGTTATATATTTAATATATGCATTCAGCTAGCCGTAGTGAATATTTTACCCGAACTTCAATATACTATTTAAGTTCAAATAAATTTCAGGTAAAAAAATTTTGTGTCGTACGCCCAAAATGTTATTTTTGTTTAAAACGGTTTTTATGCAAATTTTTTCTCATAGTTTTTACCCAGACGTTCTGTACATCACATATGATTCACACAGTTTGAAAACAAAAACTAGCGGCAGTTTTTCTCACTTCTTTTAAAGCTAAATAATGGACACAAATGCTTTTTATGGCCAAAACAGAATAAGATGCGACGATTCCGATAGTAATGAAGAAGATCCCTTTCAAGATAGCGGAGATGGCTATGTTTCTTCCGATTTAAGTAATTCATCATTTTCAACACCTAACGAAATAGAAGAAAACTATGAAAAACATTGTACATCCGAAGACGAAGAATTGGAGCAAAATACATCTACATCGGCAGCATCAAGAATTCCTCAGTCCCAGCAATGGAGCTCCACTTTCGAAACAGGGGAAAGGTTAAATTGTATTGAAAGATATGATTAAATAAATCAACGCGTTACAGTTTGTAACGGGGAACCCGTTTCCCCGTTCAACAGTTTTTTGATAAAGAAATAATGAAATTGAGGGTTACAGAGGGTAATAGATATGCAAGACAATTTCTGATAAATAATGCGACGTAATTCCCGTATGAACAGATGATCAGATGTAACAATGACTGAGATGAACAACTTTTTGGGTATTAAAATTATTTCAGGTCTTATCAAATATATATCCCCACATGGAAGACTCTTGGAAAAAAGTTGAAATATACTATCATCCATTGTTTCATAAAATGAATATGATCTACAATCGTCTCACCTTAATTTGAAGAAACTGCAATGTAAATGATAATAACATTGCCCCCGCCTGAAGACCGTTTGTACAAGACATCAAACTTCATTAAAATTTTGATTTCAAAGTTTCGGTAGACGAAACAATGATTTCGCACAAGGGAAGACTCCTATTCAAACAATATAATCCTGGAAAAGCTCTAAAAATATAGCATCAAAATATTTAAACTGTGCGAGATGAGTGGCTATGTTTGGAATTTCTCGATATATTGTGGTAAGGGTTCATCTGAAAATATTCCGGAACTAGATTATTCTGGAACTATTGTTGCTTCACTAGACGAGGGTTTACTACTAGTTCAGTATTCCTCCAAAAAAATAACAGATTACTGTGGAACACTGCGATCCAATAGAGTCGGACTACCAAATTTGAAAACGCTTAAATTGAAGAAAGAACAACTCTTTGGAAAGGAAAGTGTTTCTGGTATTCGAGTTATGAAGTTTTAGGAGAAGGTGGTAATAAATATGATTTCAACTTTTCATGGTCCCGATATGAAAGACACTGGAAAAAAAATCCACAAGGAGAGAAGTTGTTGAAGGCTTCTGTAATATTAGATTACAATCGTGTAAAAGGTAGTATGGATCTTTCGAACAGATGATATGCTATTACAGTCCTGTTCGTAAAAGCATTAACTGGTATCGTAAGGTATTTTTTGAATACGTAAGCATATCGATTTTAAACACCTGGGTCTTATACAACAAGTTTTATGCAAGAAAAAAATTAAATATACAAGGAGTTTCAAAATCCATTGCAATAACATTGATTGATATCCCTATACCCGTTGAAGAAACTAGAGAAACAGCAAAGGTTGTACATGTACCGACGGGAAAATAATTCGCAAAAAAATTCCGAAAGGCATTATGCCTTGTTATTTCAATAAAACTTCTAAAGTAGAAGAGTTAGGCATGTGGGGACTTGGCACAATATAAAATAATGCCATCTCCACACGTTTAGTTTCTTAAATTGATTATTTCTTTCACGTTTATTAAAATACAAACCTTGAAGAAGAATACCATTTGTGAATCACATGTGATGCACAGCAAGTTGGTTTCATACGCTTGAGCATCACATGTGATGCACAGGACAGAGAAAGGGTTAAATTCAGCTTGCCGATATGAAGTTTTTAGTTAATTTTAGTATATTTTGGATCAATTCTATACATTAACATGATTTGAACTCTATTCAGCTTGCTGAATATGAAACGAAACTTATTTTATAGAAGTATTATATACAAATAGCTAGCAGAATATAATCTTTTCTATATCTAACCAATTTAATCCTTTTTTAATAAATTTTCAACTCTATCCTATCTTTAGCGGAATTTTTACTCTATTCAGCAGGCTGAATATAATGTCCAACGGATTTATAATCAATATTATGAGTATTAATCAAGCAGAATTCACATTTTTTACTTTAATTTCAACAATTCAGCCAAGTTTGAGCAAAATGGGAAACTTAATACTTGTATTTATCTGTTTTTAAACAAAATTAATTATTTGTTTCATGAATTGTTAAATCTAAAACATTTTAAACACAATTCTTACTGTATTCAGCTGGTTTATCATAGATATTAAAATAAATAAATTTTGCTAATTTTATTAATCATAACATGTATTTTAACAATTGATTGAATATTTAACTCTATCCTATCTTTACCGGAATTTTTACTCTATTCAGCAGGCTGAATATAATGTCGACCGGATTTTTTATAAATATTACGAGTATTAATCAAGTAGAATTCACATTTTTTACTTTAATTTCAACAATTCAGCCAAGTTTGAGCAAAATGGAAAATGTAATACTTGTATTCAGCTGGGTGAAACGCACGATGTTTTTTGTTTTACAATTTTATGCTACTCAGCAGGCTGAATATAATATTCAACGGATTTCTCATAAATATTACGAGTATTAATCAAACAGAATTCACATTTTTTACATTAATTTCAACAATTCAATCAAATTGGAGCCAAATTGTAAGTGTAATACTTATATTCAGCTGGGTAAACCTAACCCGTTTATTTGTTTTAAACAAAATTAACTATTTGTTTCATCAATTCCTACATCTAAAACATTTTAAACACAATTCTTACTGTATTCAGCTGGTTAATCATATACATTAAACAGATTTTCAACAAGTTTAATATAAATTTAGCTAATTTTATTAGTCATAGCATGTAATTTAACAATTAATTGAAACTTTAACAAAATTCAGCTAGCTGAATTAATGCGCTACTTGTTTCATATAATAAAAAAAAATTTCGATAAATTTCTGAAAATGTTAAACATAATTTCAACTCTATTCTGCCAGCTGAATATAACATTAAACAAATTGTAAACAAGTATGCTACATTCAGCCAGCTGAATAAACCATTAAATAAATTTTAAGTAATTATGCTGCACATCAGCCAGCTGAATTTAACTTTTCGCTTTAATTTAAGCAATTATGCATATCTTCTGAACGACTTTAACTTTATTTTGCTATTCATGAGCAAATTTATTGTATTTAAGCCTCATAGTAAACATTATTCACTCACTGCTAAATGACCCATATTATTATTGAAGTTGTCTTTCAGTAGTAGGCCTTTTACGTAAACGACGTGCGGAAAGAATAACAAAATAAATACAGATGGTACCTAATTTCCATTTTTATGATTTTCGTTTGTTGGTTACAAAAATTAAATTAAATCAATTCCTTATACGAGAAAACTCGTCTTTAGCAACTAATAGGCTCTAACATGCAAGTACATTGATAAGGCTATACGTTTGTCGTGTAATGAGTTTCGGGGACTTATAAAATGGAAGTCGCTCTTTTATGTTTGTCATCATCATTTTCATGTCATACAAGCATTTGACAAAAATGTCATAAAAGGTGGCAAGAAAAACTCTTACAATTTCTATGCTTTTTCGAATGACAACTCGATTTGTTTTTATAACAACAAGGACCTTTAGGAGTATGTCTGCATGGTTGTTATTACGAATCAGTTTATGAATATTGGTTTTTTGGTACTTATACATTGGAGTTAAATGGTGTGTGGTTGGTGCTAATGGCACGATATGTGTTTTAAGAATTAGAAAAAACAATCTTTTGTTTTAATAGAAAGAAACTGAGAAAGATACGAAGGTTAAAAAAATTTTATAATTTAACCCTTTAAGGAACTCGTCTCTTGAGCAAAACTAGTAAGTTTTTAATACTGATATGACAGAAATTATGAGAGAATTATGAGACTACAAAAAGCAACAAATTTAAATTTGCACTCGTTCTTAACAAACTGGGTATGTGACCTATCACAACTTTGGTTTTAGGCAACAAGGCAGGCCACCCTATGTTGTCTGGTGTCAGAATAGAAATAAAAGTACCTTAGAATTCTGCTTATAGAACTTATTATGGTACCAATATCATATAGTTGCCATTTGTTTAGTAACCTTTTTCCTTTCTAATGGATTGAGGACTATCTAAAGTCTACTTGGTGTTCTCTCCGAAAGGTCGCACCCAAGCACTGGAGTAGAAACTCCATAATATTAATATTTACTCTTTTATTTGAGAATCAATTGCTATAAAAGTTACAAGTTTTTCCTCTTTGAAGGAATTGGTATTATTATTGGTATTAAAGTTTCGGCAAAATTGATAGGTAGATAGATAGGTTAGTTGGCTGTTGAGGGGTTTGCCTTAGGATCTTACATCTACTTATTCCTTCTTAGTAGCAACCACGATGGGGACTGTTAGAAGTGAAACCCTTGACTACTACCTTGGAAGTGCAAATTCGAGGTGGAGAGCAACAAATTCCTGCAGGATCTCGAGGCGGACATAGCTTGAATATGATATCAGCTATACCAGATCGCTCATAGTCGATACGTATCCCGATTAGTGGCTGTTCTAAACGTGCACTGGCCGATTTTTTACCATGTCCGCTGGATCTGGACACAACATAACAATCAGCGTTGCCAGAAACTTTGTAAAGAAAAACATCATTTGGCGAAAAAAAATCATATCTTGAACAAAAAACGTAGACGAGAGACTTCTCGTATAGTGGGCTCAAATTAAATGATCTTGCCAGCCAATGGACTTTTCCATAACTGGAGATCAATTGCTCAAAAATCTCGCTTCGGTTTACGGTATACCATGTCGTGTGGCATGTGGCACCGTCTTGTTTTTCGCTGCGATTTTCTTAGTTCTTCATGAAGCATAATCCAATGATGACGCCAGCTCACAAACCGCACCAACCAATGTATATTTCAGAATACATTGGTAGCTCTTGAACTGCCTTTGTCTGCTCTTCACACCAAATTCAGTTCTGTTTTTTTTTTTGAGCGGTGCGCGTTGTGCGATTCTTCGGCTAATCAGCTACAAAGGGATGTGCTATGTGCTCTACGGAAAAGACGAGTATTGCGTGAAAATATATGATTATGCGGAATCAATACCTTTATTTCGTTAGAACACATACCGTTATAGTACCGATAGAACAGTGAAACACACCCTACATTGCGACGATGCTCTAAGGAATCGATAGAGTTGGCTATCCTACCGTCATTAATAAGCATCTTCGCCCTCTCCTGTAAGCGGTCGAAAAACCCCAAAATAGACTTTGAGGCACCGGCTCATACATAAGAGTTGTATTCCATCTTTGGTCGGATATAGGTCTTGTAAGTATTGAGAAGGTCAGATGGAAAGAAGTATTTCTTGCACCGAGGCACTTAAATGCTTCTTTCGACATATTTTAAATGTGATCGTAATGAATCCTCATGCCCAGAATATCAAGAGCATCTGACTTCCAATATCTACATTACACATAATTACAGACGACACCACACCACCACGCCTGTGTGCTAGAAAACAACATTGGGTCTTGCGCGCATTAAAATCGACCCGATTCGCACGACCCCACTCGGAGATTTTCGCCAAGTCACTTGTCACCCCAATCTCCAAAAGGCTCGGCCTACGATCAAAAGAATAAAAGCGAAACTCGGACGGCTACATAAATGTCTGAGAACATTACTTATTGTTATCAAATTAATATTTTGTGTGCAGACCCATGATTCTTATAACCATTTGGAATATCTTGGGAATAGATTCAACCAACTTTTTGCACCAACCAGATTGCATTCTTTTCCCATTTTTCTAATAAAACCCTTCTTAGCTCAGACCTGCTGGAAACCGATTGATGCTGAACTTTTTGTTTTGAGATAATCACACAAATTTTCAATAGGATTTATGTTGGGGCTCTGAGGTGGTGCCAAGATCTTACTTTGTGGGCCTTGTGTTCGTGGTCGTTATCTTGGTAAAGTACCAACCGTTATCCAGAGCAAGCTTATCCACACTTTTTGGCAAGTCTTCTTTTAAAATGTTTAAACAAACATTTTGATCCATGAAAGTGTCAATAAAATACAAAGATCCTAGAGCACTAAACCACCCTCATGCTTGACTGTCGGTTTTAAGTCATTCAAACGTATTTCTTGTTTTGTCCCCTCCATACTATTGGTTTACCATTCAACCCAAATACATTAAATTTGCTTTTGTCGGTGAACATAACGTACCTTATTTTGTTACTCTTTTGCAAATTTAAGTCTTTTGGGTTGATTGCGCTTACTAATAAGAGGTTTTTGTCTAGCTCTCTTCTACCATTAAGACCAACTCTGTAAAACTAGTTTCTTATTGTTGATATGCTTGCTTTCTTACCAAGGCCACTTTCAGCAATAGCAGCAAGTTTTGTATCATTTAGGGAGGCATTTACTTTTATATTTCTGACAAAAAAAAAAAACCTTCTTCTGCCTCAGAAAATATTTTGTTGTGGGTATGTTTTGGTCTATTTTGCACCATTTTATTGACTATGAAACGTTCCATTATCTCGCGCTCAGTTGAATCACTTCTGCCAATAATTTTTGAAATTTAATAAGCTTTCTTACTTCGATACTAGTTTGTCCCCGTTGTCTAGCCATCTTCTTGATTTTAGCTCTGTTTATTCTGTATAATTTTGGAAAACTGAACTAAAGGGTTTTCCCCTAAATATGTAAATTATATCAGCGAAGTTGGCCGCATTGAAATTACAGAGTTGCAATTATTACTATCCGAGTTTGGCTTGTGCAAGTCATTTTGACTTTCAAAGCGTTTCCAACTTGAATTTAACGTATAATTATTAAATTTCTGAGTTGGTTTTTCCTTTTGTACGTGGAAGAAAAACATAATTAAAATGTATCATTTTGAAGCGATCACAAATATTTTGGCACAGTGTCCGAGTTTGGGTTGGAGCCACTGTATATGGCAAAGATAAATCGAAAAACGAGGTCAACAAAATGCAAAGAACGTAGAGTGAAGTCAAGAACATTGCGAAGGATATATACGAATAGGGAACATTTGTTGAGTACATATGCACCTTAGGTGAAACCTTACAAAATCTTAAATCCAGAAAGAAACATAAGCTGTATGAATTACCAGGAATTATTCCTTCTAATGATCCACAGAGCATTGTCGGGACATAGCTGTTTCCGCACAAATCTAATGCTTTTATCCAGCTCTAAGGGTTCCTATGGGAAAGTGTTTCTTTCTCCACCTAACTTCTCCAAGCATGAGCTAGTTTTCGAATTCTTCGGTATTCCTATGGACTCCATACTATAGCTAAATTCGTTTTATCATCATCATCTTTTTGCAGAGTGTGGCATCCTTCCGCTAAATTATCTATTTTTATTGAAACTCAATTATACCAATGGTTATAACAATCATTTTTCTGTTCACATATTGTAGTTTAAGGGAAAATTTTATTTTACATCATGATATTAAACCATATTAAGCTTTAAAGGTTTAATTCTTGACCATACAGGTTAATAGCTGCCACAAAACTTTATGATAAAAGGGCTACGGAAGTCAACTGTAGGAAATAAGTGATAATGCCTTAATGTACTTTAACGAGTATTTTCTTTTTCTTGTATCCTTTTTGCATCTGATATTAAAAAAGGCATTTTACAGAGTTTGTGTAACAGAGTGTGGAAAAAAGAAGAAGAGATTTCCGGTTACTGTGTTAGTATATTGCCATACAAAATGAAAATGAAATTTAAAATTTTGCTACAATTTCATTACTCCAAATATAAATCCTAGAAGTGTCAAAACAAATAAAACTTAATTTATTTAAAAACCTTGATTTAGAAAAAAAAAGAAAACAAATTTAGAGGACAAACATTTTAAAATTTTGTTTTAATAAATAGGAAGCTATTGTCTTCAAATTGTTACCATATATGCACAATTTATTGAATTTTTTTTTTTAACTTTATCTCTGTAGTAACCAAAAAAAAATTATAATAAATTTCATGTTCAAAAAAGAAAACAAAAACAAAATAGTTTAAAACTTTATTAAATTTCAACAACAACAAAACAAAAAAAAAACAAAAAATCTCTAGTGGTCTTTTAACTATAAATCTAACAAAAGCATTGTTTAGTGTGGAGAGTCATATTAGAAGTAACACTGTAACAAAATAATACAATAAAAAATTGCAAATTCAAATTTTACTAACAGCCATCTACAGTCGTGTCCAAATAACAGTTCATATAGAAAAAAATCAGCGGTTTTCTGTTACTAAAAAAGATTTTGCTGGCCTATATACCAGACAACACCATTTCGTTTGTGTCAAAGGCCAGACCGGCTTTAAAGGCTGGAGGTTGCAAGTTACTTTTCTGTGAAGATCGTTTTTTAATTGATCGCTTGTGTCAAAAGTTGCACTGACTTAAAAATTAGTAATCCATTGCCACTTATGCGGCTATAGCTTGGTGGAGAAAGGCTGAAGAGCCACCACCAGGCTGCAGAGGCTTGCCTGCTTCGGTATAACTGGGGCAATAAGAAGGTGTCCAACAGCGGCCTTAATTGGTGTGATACCTTTTTACATCTATGTGATGAGCGAGGTGGCATGTTCAGCGGCAAAGTTTTTGCCAAGGGATGCCGAAATATGTCAAGAAATCTGTCCTTTCCATCTTTGATCTCGGATATTAAGACTTTTGATCTGTACTTTGAGATTCAGGGTTAAATTCGTCTGGGTTGGCAAAAACCAGGGTATTTTTTTAAACCCATGGGTTTTTTTGGGTTTTATTAGATTTTATAACTGTTATAAGTAGCCATTATTGTTTGTTTGTTTATACAATCACGTTGTTTTAGTATCTGTAGTTCAACTTTGCACTTTTGGTGGGATTAAGGCAGCATTGTGTACTATGAGCTGCTAAAGCTCGGTGAGTGAAACAGAGTACAATTACTCCGTTTGAATCACGCATTATTAGAAAAACGGTCGGTATAATAAAGACAGACATGATTGAGTCATTATTTTGAGTGAAAACCCCGACCTCATATCCCAAAAGTTCCAAAGCAATTATTAGAAAAGATCAAATGCCGCATCCACCGTATTCTCCGAACATTGCTTCGTAGGCTGTTGCGACGAATACAATATACTCACACCTCTTTATAAGGGCTTTCTTTACATGCCATTTCTCTAATACGACTGTATGCTTTAAGCGCAAACTACCTCGTTCTACGGTTAAAAAACGTGGATTCTCCATCTTAAAAAGCAAACGCAACACATATTCATCTCGTTTAAAGGCATTTCGGTTTTCGGCCTGTATTTTTAGAAACTATCTAAGGCTTATAAGGAGATATGAGTTTATATTTTAACATGTCACCGAATCATTTCCTTTGAGGAAACACAAAATCGGCTACAAAGTTGGAGCGCCTTAAAAGACGAGAAGTTTTTCTGAAACGGGATTTGGAAATTGGCTCAAAGCTGAAGAAAAGATGTAAGCAGTGATTAGATAAACTTGTTATTTCATTATCTGTTTGAGGTCAAAAACGGAACAAAAAAATGTGTAGTTTCAATACGTAAATTACACCTACTTTTGTTGTAAATAAACTACGAAAGCCTATAAATAAAAAACCCACCGGGGTTTTTTAAATATATTACCCAATTAAACCCACCGGGGCTACTTAGTCGGTTGCCAACCCTGGGATTGTTGGTCTAATGGGGCCTTAAATAATAATAATAAATGAATGGCTTTGTCGGTGCTGGTGTTCATGGGCTCAACCGAGACTTGTCTATGCTACTGGAAAATCGCCATGTTTTCTAGGCTTAGATCATGGCGATTACTACAACTGCGGAGATGAACCTGGACAGTGGGCATAAGGGTAGGACCATTAATTATATTTTTAATTAATTATATTTTTCCATATATATTTTAATATATTGCTAAGATAGGTTGTACAGGATTTATCTTGTTTTGGATACTGTACGATAGATGGTAATGAAATTCTGGATGCAATGGCCAGAAAAGACTCCATGACATATATATATCGGACCGAAACCTTGCTGTGCAGCACTACTCCCTACCATTACCAATCTAATCAAGGATTGGGAAATGCCAGATGCTTGGAACACTGGAAGAATGCTCAAAGGGGACTACGCCAATCTTTTTTTGGCGTCGCTCTGAAGTTCTCCAGAATGGCAGGCCGGACTTGAAACTCCCAACGGAGTTTCTTACAAACCACTATAGACAAAGAACGCATCTGAAGAGGATTGCGACCACAGATGTGAATCTATGTTGACTGTGATCACAGGCGTTACAGACAGTGGAACATATCTTATGTGAATGTGGGGTTTTGCAAGGTTTGTATGGAAATGTTTAGGGAAACATAGGGTCTCACTGGGTGATATGTTCACCATTATGGTTCCAGATCTGCTGGTGTTTGTTAGGAAGGCAGCAGATCTGCTGAAGAAACTATAGACCGGAAGGAGTGGCAATGTCCTAGTCGGTATGCCTGGTCGGTATGATGCTGATAATAATGATATAAATTAGTGAAATATTTGAAAAATAGCCTCAACGATGCATTTTCACTAAGACAAAAAAGAAACAAATACTGCAAAAATATCCCGAAAAATATAAGAATTTCTGAGCCGGGCATAAGATGGATTCATTTGATTCCCTATAAAGAAAATTTAAATTTTAAAGTCAATTTTTTACAACAGACTCTATGACTTGAACTGGATGTACACCGCGGTCATAAAATCAATCCTTACCGATTTTTGGTCACAATTGGCCAATCTAAATAGGGTACAGTAATTGACTTTTCTTGCCATCACCGCCACCATCTGTTGCTCTCAAGAGATCGATCTGGTGACAATTTTGAGCATACCAGCCCTGAATGTCTTTAAAAAATGTGTCTCTGCGAAGCCTGCACTTAGGTGCAGGGTGTTCGGCTTACTGAAGCACGTTCGCATAGAACATGGCAGACCAATCCTGATGCGCCCGACAAGTTGTACGATACCTACTTTGTACTTCAAAGGGCTTATAAAACTAGGACATTTTCTAGCGATGAGTGGACTACGTGAACTGTTCTTCGAGAAAACCCAGGAGGTGGTTTATGCCACAGATAGGACTGCAAGGCGTATTTAAGAAATTAATCTCGAGGAATCTACTAAGACAGTCATGTGACAAACAATACTCTCAACTCTAGCGTAGTACGATGACAATGTCTTATCACTGACCCGAAGTCGAATAATATTACGGATGAATGCGTAACAGAGTGTTTCTCCCTAGGAGTGGCTCTTATGCAGGGGGATATTTTGTACATATCTCTTGATTGCGTTGTTGAGCTTTATAGACAAATGGGCGCAAAGCAATGGATCAATATCATCATTCTGACCTGGCATACAGGACACTGTCAATATCACCACTCATGGAAAATCTAGAATGCTATGACCTTCTCCAGTTTAGTACATTGCCAAAATTCTTACGGACATATGATAGAGCGCATATGGTTATGGCTATTGTAAGAGCTTTCAGGCTTAAAAAGAAGTGAAATCGATTGCCCCGCTTTATGAGAGACCAGGCTAAGGCACCTGGGTCACTTCCATTATGTGGACTGTCTCAGGAATGTGCTACTGTCGAATTTGGTCAGTTTCCTCAGGGGTACCGTTTGGCTCACGTTAGGAGCTTATGAAAAAAATTCTCAAGTTTAAGTGGACATCTCGGCTTAAGGTACCTTAATTGGCCATATGGCCTCCGAGTCAATATCGGATTTGGGGGCGATCCACGTAACTTAACTCTCGGCTGAATGTGGATTAAAACCAGGGTTGGCAAAAGCCCGGGTTTTTTTTAAATCAATCCCACCGGGTTTTATGGGATTTTTTATGGGTTTTATTAGATTTTATAACTGCTTTTAAAATTCGTTCAAGTCGACAATATTTGTTGTTTGTTTATACATAAGATCACGTTTTTTTAGTATTAATAGTACAATTTTGCACTTTTGGTAGGATTAAGGCAGCATTGTGTTTTATGAGCTGCTAAAGCTCGGTGTGCGAAGCAGACTGCAATTACTGCGTTTGAATCATACATTATGAGAAAAACGGCCGGAATATAAAGACAGACGTGATTAAGTTATTCTTTTGCATGACAACACTCACATGACCACATGTCGCAAAAGTTTCAAAACAATTATTAGAAATGATCAAATGCCGCATCCGCCGTATTCTCTGAACATTGCTTCGTCGGCTGTTGCGACGGATACAATATACTCACACTTGTCTATACGGGCTTTCTTTACATGGCATTTTGCTATAACGGCAAAATTTTCTTGTTCTTCGGTTAAAACGTCATGTATTCTCCATTTTTTTAAAAAATTTTCAATTTACGGCCTACATTTTCATAAACTACCTATGCCGTATAAAGGGGTATGAGCTTATCTTTTAATAGATATATATAATCGGTCTCAAAGTTGGACGCCTTAAAACACGAGAATTTTTGATTGAGACGGGATTTGGAAATTGGCTCAGAGGCGGAGAAAAGATGTAAACAGTGATTTGATAAATTTGTTATTTCATTATTTTTTGAGCTCAAAAACGGAACAAATAAATGTGTAGTCCCAATAAGTAAATTGCAGTTATTTTTGTTGTATATAAAGTACGAAAACCCTGTAATAAAAAGACCCATACGGTCATCAACTATATGACAGAAACTTATGTTATCCACCAAATTTTCAAGTTTAAGCAGACATCTTGGCTTATGACAACACAATGGATTAAATTTAGGGATCGGAGGCGACACACGTAAACTAAATTACAACTGATAGCGGAGTAGAACCAACACGCAACTATATCATCAACCATATGACAAATGCCAGCCACATGAATTAAGGCAAAGAAATTATTTGGAACAAATCGGTCTTCGGTAAAAGGGCGCGAGAACGAACTTCTCAAATTGATAATAAATAAACAAAATCATAATTAGAGGCTTGCGTTCTTCCACAAACTATTTGACAGCCTTAATTGAAAGCAAACAAGGCTTTGTTAAGCGTTTGTTAAAGAAATTAAGGTAAATTATCTATAAAGAGCTGTTTTAACTAGCGAAACCTTGGTTTTGAATTGACTAACAGAATAGTGGTTTGTGCTTCCCAAGACAATTACATGTCACACACATGTCTAATGACCACCCAAGAACTTACGGCAAATCGTTGTAAAGTTTTAATACAACCATCAATTGATAAAGTGTCTTCAAATCTCGCAAAATTGGTCAACTTAAGAAAGTTAAGCTGAAAATCAATTTAACCTCGTTTTTAGTTGTCGATAAACGTCGGCAGTTCAAAAGCGTTGAAAAATTTATAAATGTATTGCGTTCCTGGATAAAAAACATCATAATACAATGCTCCTGTCAGACATTTTCGTATTAAGTACTAGAAACCTAGTAGTGAAAATCCTTGCTTTTTTATAAGTAACCAAAATACTTAAGTAATGTCTTATAAAGTTAGTATTCTAAGCCTTTTTTCCTTGACAGCAACTAGAAGAATGACGCAGGCAGGATTATGGCTCGGTTCAAAGTATGAGTTTTGTTTCTAAAATTAAGACATTTTAGGCTTCAGCCAGGATACTTTGCTGAATATTAAGATATAAAATGTATAAGTTCTGAGAATTACAAACTGATTTATGGTTTTGAACACTTTTAAAGTCAAAAAGTATTTTGAAATAAAAAATCTGCAGAATCTAACTGGAATCTTCTAATAAAACTTGACTATAATAAGTTTCTATGTATTACTGTTTTTAAAAATAATAATAGATGGCTTTTAGCGTCCCAACAGTTACAGCCTTTACTGTAAATAAGTCATGCCGATTCATATTGTGTGCATACAATTCGAATATATGCATGAGTTTACTTTCATTTTTTAGTTGTTGTTGTTGATGATGCTGTGAATCTAATATAATAGCTTTAATATACACACACTTACATACAGACGTATTTATATGGGCAAAAAAGAAACAATTACTGATTGCATTGCATTTTTTCTTTATTATTCTTTCAAAACAATCCCTAACAGACATACAAACAAACTCACATGAATTCAAATACAAAATATTGGTTATTCAGAAAAGGATGATAAACGTAAACAAGTGAAAAGCAACAACAATAATACCATAAACATAAGAGTAAACAAATGCTCACACACTCTCTCACACGCATAAATAACTACCCAACAAACCCAAACGATTTAGAAAGAACTTGTAACAAGCTTACTAACATAAGCCCTAAGCGGAACCCTTGCGATAATATTGTTTGTATATAATATACTGTTACGAACATAAGGTTGGGCATCACAGCGTTTATTACATCGCTAAAATAAATAAACAAAAGCTACAAGAACAACTATATGTGCTGTTTACAAATAACCAAATCGACAAAAACAACAACTATTAGCAGAGACAAAGTAAATAAAAATAACACGGCAACAACAATAATTAAGCAGCAAAAAACAAATAACAGACAATAAACAAGCAACAACAAATACAAAGATCTGAAAGAGGTAGATGTTTACATACGCATGGCTACAAAAGAACTAAAAAGAAATTAAAAGAAAGAAATGGAATCTACCTGAAATATCGAGAGGTTCGACAGCTTTCGATGTGTTGCTTACTCAGCCATATAAACAGCACATCGATGCGAACAGCAATCAGTTTATTTGGTGTTAACTCAGTGAACAAGTTGATGTGTCGTAAACTCAGCTAGTGGAGTTTAAGTAAAGTAAACCCAGCGAGCGCAGTTTGTGTGAAGAGAGTTTATAAACTCGTGAAGTGAATCGTGAAGAAAAAAACCAGTTTAGTTGGAGCTAACTCAGTAAAGAGAGTTAAGTGTGGATAACCTCTGGTTGAAAAGGTTTTGATCGAACCTAAACTATAACTACGATCGGTTTGGAAGATCTTTAAGTAGAAAGATCTGTCGAATAATTGTTTTTGTTTACAAGATTGTAAACAGACGGTGTAATTAAGAATAGAAAATTGTTATTGCCTGTAAAAAGGTTACAAGCAGTGGTGCACAAAACTGTGTTGAATAAAGGATTTTTTAATTAAAACCAAACACAAAATTTATTTTATTATTTTTAACTACAATCTACGAACTCATAAAAACACGTTTTTAAAAAGGTAAAAACATAACAATACAGAAATCCTAGAAGTCTAATTGTAGAATAAGCTTATAACGGGTGTTTTTTATAGAGGTATAGACTTTAAGTTGCAATAAAACAACGATGGATTATTCGATTGACATGAATTTTATTTATCCGAAAGAAAATCTTGTGGCATTATGTGTGTGAAGTTAAAGACGAAAGTTAAATATGTTAAAAGGTTAGCTACGGTCTATATATATCCAATCTGGTACTTTGCAGCCCAAAAAGGAAAACTGTCCCTGAAGTCTTGATACCTTGGCTATAAAGCCCAACAGGTCCGATTCCCCCACAATTGCATCTTAGGTCCGATTTTTAACGAACGACATATATATATACGGTAAAAATGAAAAATAAAAGTTAGCTACGGTCTATATATCTCCGATCTGGTACTTTGCAGCTCAAAAAGGAAAACTGTACCTGAGGCCTTGAAACCTTGACTATAAAGCTCACCAGGTCCGATTCCCCCACAATTGCATCTTAGGTCCGATTTTTCATGAACGACATATATATACGGTAAAAATGAAAAATAAAAGTTAGCTACGGTCCATATATCTCCGATCCGGTACTTTACAGCCCAAAAAGGAAAACTACCCCTGAGGCCTTGAAACCTTGACTATAAAGCCCACCAGGTCCGATTCCCCCACAATTGCATCTTAGGTCCGATTTTTCATGAACGACATATATATATACGGTAAAAATGAAAACTAAAACTTAGCTACGGTCTATATATCTTCGATCTGGTACTTTGCAGCCCAAAAAGGAAAACTGTATCTGAAGCCTTGATACCTTGGCTATGAAGCAAACTAGGTCCGATTCCCCCACAATTGCATCTTAGGTCAGATATGTTTATATTTTTGTGGACAATTGTTTTAAATATAATTACCAGCTATAAGAAATATATTTAATTTGTTGTTCTTACTGTATCTCTCTAATTATATTTTTTTAAATTTTTACAATCCTTTACCTTATTTTGGTTATTTTTATACCAAATTATGTGTTATAATCCACGATTGTGGAAGTAATGTTAACATAACAGTCTCTGTGAACTTAACAGAAAAATTTCATACTCGTATTTATCTTCACACATATTCTGTTAACTTACACAAGTTTTTGTTATGTTAAGAAAAACGTATTTAATTTTTGTATTTAACTTCACACACATTGTGGCATTACATTTTAAATATGATTTCTGGCATATGATCGCCACGACTGGCGCGGATGTAGTCCAAACTGTACGTCCAATTTTCGATGACTTTTTCCAACATTTGTGGCCATATATCGTCAATAATACGGCGAATGTTGTCTTCCAAATGGTCAAGCGTTTGTGGCTTTATCGCATAGACCAACGACTTTACATAGCCCCACAGAAAGTAGTCTAGCGGTGTTAAATAACAAGATCTTCGAGGCCAATTCACAGGTCCAAGACGTGAAGTTAGGCGGTCACCAAATGTGTCCTTCAATAAATCTATTGCGGCACGAGCTGTGTGACATGTTGCGCCGTATTGTTGAAACCACATCTCCTGGACATCATCGTTATTCAATTCAGGGATGAAAAAGTTAGTAATCATGGCTCTATACCAATCACCATTGACTGTAACGTTCTGGCCACCATCGTTTTTGAAAAAGTACGGACCAATGATTCCACCAGCCCATAAAGCGCACTAAACAGTCAGTTTTTCTGAATGTAACGGTGTTTCCACATACACTTGAAGATTACTTTCACTTCAAATGCGATAGTTTTTTTGTTGACGTAGCCATTCAACCAGAAGTGCGCTTCATCGCTAAACAAAATTCGCTTATGAAAATCGGGAACAACGGTAATCTTGTTTTGGGCCCATTCGACGAACCTACGCCGGACGTGAGTCTATTTACGATGAATTGCCAAACCAAACTGAGAATAAATCACGTAACAGCTGTTAAATCGGTCGCCATCTTGAAAAGTAATGCCAACTTAAAGTTCTATACCTCTATAAAAAACACGCTTTACATATAGCTTATATATTGTATGTTTTAATTCCGACAAAAAATCCATGAAGGAACATGGGAAATTCTCTCAGTCAATAGGCTACACCCGATTTATTTTTAAACTCATTGAAAGGCTCTGAACGGCAAATGCATTTAGAGAAGTTTTCAATAGTAAGTAATACTCATAACCAGTTACTAGCTAATGTTATGAGGTGGTGATAACGATATCGAATAACTTTTTTCTTTTTAAGATGGTCTGGCCTGGTATTGAACCGACGACTTTCTAGTTGGTGGACGAGTGTCTTACCTACCATGCCACAGCGGCACACAGTAATAATAATAATAATAATACTTAATATTTTTGTAAGCTTTGTAATATATGTATGTAAAGAATAGCTGCCACAACAACGAATTTTGCCAATTGATTGGACAGCAATCTTGTTTCAAATGAGAACTTTTTGACAATAGCAATAAAATGCCCGGAAAAACGTCATTATTCTTTGGGGAACATGTTGGAACGGGAATAAAAAATAATACGAAAAGAACCAAGTTCCTAAAAAAAAGACAATTATATAATATACGAGTATATATTTTTTGAACATTTGCCAAAACAAATTTTTTTTTCAAAACCACTTACAAAACTATAGCAAGAATAAGTCATACGCAATCATATTTGTTAAATTGTTAGCTAAACTAAGCGTATAGCAAGCACTATCGTGAAAAGTGTTAATATGTGAAGAATTTTTAAACAAATTTTTGAAAACTATTCACTTTCTGTTTTTGAAAAAGCTTATAAGTATGCTTGCAAAAAGTTATAGGAAATCTCTTATGATAAGCTTATTCTACAATACATTTACATTTTGCTTGTGATATGGTCTGTTGGGTACATACGGATGAAGTAGTATAGTAGCAAAGATCTGCATATGGTCATAAATTTATGGATAATACGTATAGTGCAATAGACATGCAAAAACACATGCACGCACACAGACATACAATATATTTACACCAAGAGCAAAATACAAAACCTCGGATATTCATACCAATACATAATACCCACACGCACAACAAAGATGGTATATGTGCGTGTTTATTTTTTGTTTCCCAGCAGGCATTTGGGTGTTTATTCATCGCTAATAAATCTAAGCTCCACTTAATTTACGATGATATATAGACCAGAGAATGACAAATTTATGGTTTTGTGTACTTTTAAACTATTGGTGGCCAAGCATATTTACATACACGTGAGTTTTTTTTTATTGAAATTTTAGTCTCCATATGAGAGAAATTACTTCCTGAAATTACTTCCTGTCTCATTAAGACATATTCGTGAAGACTCAGACAGAAAATTTTATGTAAATGAAAGCTTAACGTCAACAAACACATAACATTCTACTTCTCCAAGTTCGGGTAGTAACTAGTTAAACGCTCTCCGGCAAGTGAGAATTACTTACAAGCATTTCAGACAGAATGTTTGCCTTTTCAACCGGGTTTGCGACTTAGAGCTGTTCCTAAGCCCCCTACTTCACCTGGAAAAAGAAACAATTTTAGAACGAATACATTGTTTGTATAGAGCGCTCTCGAGTCTATGTACTGAAGCACACGAAGATCTCGCCTCAGTATGATCGCATTTTTTATTACGCCGATAACTGAATATTTGCTCTCTAAATCTGACCGTCAATTTGCACGTCCAATTAAGCCGAGATTCATTTCTTGGTTTAATCGAAAGCCCTCTCGATGGGCTTATAATATCAATCCCCAGGCTTATTTTATTCATTATCATTTCAACCATGGCATCGACGTTAATCAAGGAAACAAAGTTTCCAATCAAAATGCCTATAAAAATCGTTGAACTTATTTATTTTTAATTCGTAAGTTTAGACTTACTTTACAGTAAACGATAGATAAAACAATTTTTTATTATACCCCCCCTTATGAGGTGGGTGGTACTCTAGTACATTCTCATTGTTTTATGTACAAAAGTATTATTAAATTCAGATTGACATACAATTATATTTCTCATACAATAATAATTCGTTGTTTTTGTTGTAAAACATTTTTAACATCATATTTAAAACCATTTCTTATTTTTCTTCAATAGATTTGCTGGGTTTTGTCTATAAAACTGTTAAAATAGAAATATTTGTATGCTTCTGATATGCATTAGTTCATGAGAATTTGTTGTTTTTGTTTTTCATCGTATATGTAGTTAAGTGGATATCAATGCCTGTGTGTTCGTGTGTTTGCGTGTGTGTGCGTGTGTGTGCGTATGTGTGTAATACAAATGTAGTGTTTTATTGCTTATACAACAATATAACCAGTAAATCTAAACATATCAGTCTATGAGCTGCCTAATGTTTATTTTTTCTCGCTCTTACTTCCTCTCTATCTATCTACCTCTCTCTCTCTCTCTCTCTCTTGCTTTCTTTTTATGACTAGGTTTTAGATGAGCATGAAGCAATAAACAAAGATAACGCCGACAGGTATTCAAAATCATTTTCTACTGCCCATGTACGTCATAATAGAATAAAACTGCCTGTAATATATGAAATTTTAATGAAAATCGGAAACAAAAGAATGTTACGTTTATTTTTTTCATATGTAAATAAATATTCTTCAAAATAATTTTAGGTTTTATTTGAGTAAACCTAATTAAAGTTAGATATCGGGTCCGCCATCTAACGTTTATTTCTCAACTAGTGCTTATTTCGTGAATGGTAACACTTACCTCATGTCTGATTTGACAGATAATTAGTTTTATCCTTCCGCTGAACAAATATGGTTGTGTATACGCTTGAACAACGCTGGGAAATATAGCGACATTAGTTTGAAAATCATGGTAATGTTGCAGAATGTGTGCGATGTGTTCAGATGAAGCTCATTTTGATCTTGGCGGGTATGTAAACAAGCAAACTTGTCGCATTTGGGGCACAGAAAATCCGCACGCATACATTGAAAAGCCGATACACCCACGACGAGTCACTGTTTGGTGCAGATTTTGGTCCAGAGACATAATTGGGCCAATTTTCTTCGAAAATGAGCAAGGAGTGGCCGTTACAGTCAATGGCGATCGTTATCGGGCCATGTTGAACGAAATTTTGTTCAGAAAAATTGAAGAGGAGGATATTAGCAACAGGACGGCGCTACGTGCCACACAGCCGAAGCCACACTCGATGTTCTGCGCCCTGTTTTTGAAGATCGCATTATCAGCCGCAGAGCTGATGTCTTTGGGCCAACTCGGAGCTGCAATTTGACACCGTTGGACTATTATTTGTGGGGTGCCGTCAAGGATAAGTGTTACGCCAACAAGCCAGAAACAATTGACGCTTTAAAGGACAATATTCGTGAAGCCATTGGTGAAATACTGCAGCACACAATCGATAATGTGCTTAAAAATTGGACCCATCGTGTAGGCTACTGCATGGCCAGCCGAGGCAGCCATTTGAATGAAATTATTTTCCTTTATTAACCAGAAGGATTGTACTTTCAAATAAATTTGAGAAAATATTCAGTAGTTTTTTAATAGCATTTTCAAAAAAAAATACTTGACGGACCCTTTATATATTATGTCGACAAACTGTTGTTATGGTAATTTGTTGTTAAAGTAAGTTGTGCTAAAGGTTATATTTTCCAAAAGTTTTAAATTTTGCGGAAAATACTAAAAAATTCAAAAGAAGGCTTTGACTTTAAAACACACAAATTTTTATTTATTTTTTATATGACCTGCGTTCATAACCACTACGCTTTTGCGGATGTCTCCACAATGCTATTGAAATTGCACACTTAACCTTAAACTGTAAATGTTCTATTAGGTTTATATCCAGAAACTGGGGTGGCCAGTCAAGTACTTTGAATACGTACCTCTGAGTACAAGTTTCGAAGATGATGTCCGTAACAATTTTCACCCAAATTTCTAAAATTTTATAGAAACCTTAATACAAAATATCGATGTATACTATATTGACAACCACTCGTTCCGAAAACTTAGCGCACTTACCTACTCCATCTATGCCCATACACCCACACATCATTATGTTACCCAGGTTAAGTAAGAAAAATTAAATAAGAAATAAAGCCTGAAACACAGTTAAAGTAAACATTGCGCATAAACAAGGCTCTGCCTTAATAAGTTAATAAAAAAAAATTATTGCACAGTTTTGCTATTATACAGTTTATAGTCGAACACCTCAGTTTTAATATTTTTTCTGTATTTTTGCTCGTATTTATAAGTAATTATTGATAATTTTATTTAATGTTTTAGTGTAGAATTTACTCCTTTACTTAAAAAATAAAACAAAAAGATCTATGCTTACGTCACGCACACTCTCATCGAGAGAAAGAGAGAAAAGCTAATGTACCTGTGCAAAGCGTAATCTCTTATTATTTGATTCATATCAGATGAGTTTATTAGTGTGTTTAAATGTGTTTATGTTTATGTTTGTGTTTGTGTTTGTGTTTGCTTATATGTTTATGCTGGTGTTAGAATTTGGGATTTAGTTAGTCTCTCTCTATTAATATTTACTTACATAAATAAACAACTACTACAACTACTGACACTACAACTACTGCTACGACTTGAGTTATTGAATCAACTAATCCATGTTATTGTTCGTTTTTAATATTATTTTTTGTGTGAATTTTTTATGATTTTTTTTTGCTATAAAAATCTGTTTAGCTAGACAGAGACTAACACACACACACATACAATATACTACGATTAGGAAGTGTACGTAGAAAGTAGTATTTGTTGTATTTTATTGTCATAATTTATTGGCAATTGAAATTGTTTAATACACTCTTATTGAGTGTTTAATAGCAAACTATTAATAATTTAAGTATCTTTACTTAAAGTATTGTATGGCTTACTAAACTACGAGTATATTGATATTTTAATAGTTGAAATTCAGTAAAAAAACATAATAAAATTTTATAGTTTTGTAAATGATGAAGAATTTAAAGGAATTATAACAATTAAGAAGCAATTAGATTAGATTTGTTAGTAATAAACCATAATACTTGAAGATTATGAAGCGTTTAATTTTTATATTTAGTAGTGACATAAATACTGTAACACATAAAGGGTCCGCCAAATAATATTTTTCTTTTTAATGCTATAAAAAAAACTACTGAATAATCTCTCAAATTTCTTTTTTTATTTGAAAGTACAATTCTTCTGGTTAATAATGGAAAATAATTTCATTCAAATGGCTGCCTCGGCTGTCCATGCAGTAGCCTACACGATCAGTCCAATTTTTAAGCACATTATCGATTGTGTGCAGCTGTAATTCACCAATGGCTTCACGAATATTGTGCTTTAAAGCGCCAATTGTCTCTGGCTTGTTGGCGCAACACTCATCTTTGACGGCACCCCACAAATACTAGTCCAACGGTGTCAAATCGCAGCTCCGAGGTGGCCAAACGACGTCAGCTCTGCGGCTGATAATGCGATTTTCAAAAACAGGGCGCAAAACATCGAGTGTAGCTACGGCTGTGTGGCACGTCGCGCCGTCCTGTTGAAACCAAATATTTCTAATATCCTCGTCTTCAATTTTTGTGAACAAAAATTCGTTCAACATGGCCCGATAACGATCGCCATTGACTGTAACGGCCACCCCTTGCTCATTTTCGAAGAAAAATGACCCAATTATGCCTCTGGACCAAAATCCGCACCAAACAGTGACTCGTCTTGGATGTATCGGCTTATCAATGTATGCGTGCAGGTCTTCTGTACCCCAAATGCGACAATTTTGCTTGTCTGCATACCCGCCAAGATCAAAATGAGCTTCATCTGAACACATCGCACACATTCTGTAACATTACCATGATTTTCAAAGTAATGTCGCAATATTTCCCAGCATTGTTCAAGCGTATACACAACCATATTCGTTCAGCGGAAGGATAAAACTAATTATCTGTCAAATCAGACATGAGCTAAGTATTACCATTCACAAAATAAGCACTAGTTGAAAAAAAAACGTTAGATGGCGGACCCTTTAGTTTAAATTCAACAAAAAAAAAAACATATTAAAATTTTATAGTTTTGTAAATAATGAAGAATTTAAAGGAATTATAAGAATTAAGAAGCAATTAGATTAGATTTGTTAGTTATAAACCACAATACTTGAAGGTTATCAGGCGTTTAATTTTTATATTCAGTAGTGACATAAATACTGTAACACATACATGTACATACATTTATGTATATACATATACTTATAGGGCAATAAAATAAAAATAAAGAATGCTTTGGAAATAACACTAGTTTACAAAGTTTTTGTGCTAATAACACAATGCCACAAGCAAAAACACTTTTCATTTTAATATACTTTTTTGTTGCGATATGGTCGCCCAACTTCAAAAATCATCAAAATTCAAGATTCTATAGATAAGTTTTATTTAGATTTTTTTTTTAAGTGTAAAATTTTTGAAGAGGCTGCTTCGTACATCTTCGGAACGATTTATTCAATTTTTGAAGCCATATTGTTACGACAATAAGGTTGCGCAATCCAGCGTTTATTACATCGCTAAAATAAATAAACAAAAGCTGCAAGAACAACTATGCGTGCTGTTTACAAATAACCACATCTACAACAACAACCATTAGCAGAGATAAAGTAAATAAAAATAAAACGGCAACAACAATAATTAAGCAGCAGAGAAAACAAGTAACAGACAATAAAAAAGCAACAACAAACACTAAGAGCTGAAAGAGGTAGATGTTTACATACGCATGGCTACAAAAGAACTAAAAAGAAATTAAAAGAAAGAAATGGAATCTACCTGAAATATCGAGAGGTTCGAGAGCTTTCGATATGTTGTTTACTCAGCCGTATAAAAAGCACATCGATGCGAACTACAATCAGTTTATGTGTCGTAAACTCAGCGTGAGCGGTTGAAGTAAAGTTAACTCAGCGAAAGTGTTATTGGTATGAAGAGAGTTTATAAGAAGTAAACTCGTGAAGGTAGTAGTTAAATAAAAAAAAAAAAAACAGTTTAGTTGGAGCTAAGTCAGTAAAGAGAGTTAGGTGTGGATAACCTCTGGTTGAAAAGGTTGTGATCGAATCTAAGTTATAACTGCGATCGGGTTGGAAGATCTTTAGGAAGAAAGATTTGTCGAGTAATTGTTGTTGTTTATAAAGTTGTAAACATACAGAGCAATTAAGAAGAAAAATTGTTATTGCCTGTAAAAAGGTTACAAGCAATGGTGTACATAACTGTGTTGAATAAAGGATTTTTAATTAAAACCAAACACAAAATTTATTTTTTTTTAACTACAATCTATGAACTCATAAAAATACGTTTTTAAAAAGGTAAAAATGTAACAATATATTAACAAATTCCAAATTATAGCAGTTTTAACTAATTTTAGTATAATTTTTTAATATAACAAATATTTTTGGAGATAACAAAACAAAACAAACAAATTATAAAAACATTTTTTTTTTGTTGGGGGGGAGGGAAATATTATGAAATTTGTGAGTTCTAAAAATTTACAAATAATAGAAAGCAGCAAATACAGGGTGTCCGCCGGGAAGGTATACTACTTTGTTTATTTATAATTTTTGATTGTATGAAAGCGGATGGATCTTATATTGATAAATGTACAATATCAGATAAATGCTCGCCTCTGTTAGCTACACAAATGCGAGCCCTTTTGAGCCCATTTTTCATTACATTCTCACACATTTCAAACGGTATTTCATTAATTTCATCACGAATATTTTGTTGGAGTTGCTCCAGCGTTTCTGCTTTGCTTGCATAAACCTTAATTTTCAGATATCCCCACAAAAAGAAGTCCGGAGAAGTCAAATCAGGCGACCGTTGAGGCCAATTAACATCACCATTCCTTGAAATAACTGGTTGTGGAAAGAGGTCTCGCAGTAATTCCATTGTAATCCTGGCTGTATGCGATGTGGCACCGTCTTGTTCAAGCCACTGTTAGTCAAGCCCAGAAAGTTTTCAATCAGATCACGATATCGCTCTCCATTGACAGTTACCGTTATGCCGTTATCAGTTTCCAACGATACCTTCTAACCAAATTCTACACCAGACTATCACTTTTAATGGATGCAAAGGTGACTGATGAATAATTTGAGGGTTTTCCATTGCCCCGAACCGACTATTCTGCTTATTCACATAACCATTCAAATGAAAATGTGCCTCGTCACTCATTATGATTTTTATTTTTTTTTTTTTTGAAAATCGGGGCTGTCATGGGCGAGCTGTAATATCCTTTGGCATATGTACGGCGGCGTTAATGGTCTTCTGGAAGAAGCTCTTGTGTCAACTGAATCTTAAATAGAAACAACTGCAAATCATTGTGCAAAAATTGTGACCAAAGTTGTTCTTTGAAGTCCAAGCTCCTGAGCACGGCTTAGAATTGAGGTTGATGGATTGTTTTGAACACTTTCTTGAACAGCAGTAATGTCTTCAGCCGATCTTGCAGTACATTGTGGTTCATGCTTGGGCCTATCAGCTATAGTCCCTCTTTCTTCGAAATCATTCACTACACGATAAATAATACGTCTTGTTGGCACGTTCTTTCTCCCAAACATTTCACGTAACTTTTTCATTGTCACAGATGATTGATTTTGATAAAATCTTTTATCGATTAAAACACGTTGGCTTGCTGAATATTTTTCCATAATGAATTTGCCATGTCTCTACTCCAAGACTGACAAGAAAAATGTTTACCAAAATGGCGCCAAGACAAGGTAGTATACCTTCCCGGCGGATACCCTGTACTACGATTAGGAGGTGTACTTGGAAGGAGTATTTGTTGTATTTTATTGTCTTAATTTATTGGCAATTGAAATTGTTTAATATACTCTTATTGAGTGTTTAATAGAAAACTATTAATAATTTAAGTATCTTTACTTAAAATATTATATGACTTACTAAACAATATTGATATTTTAATAGTTGAAATTCAATAAAAAAAACATAATAAAATTTTATAGTTTTGTAAATGATGAGGAACTTAAAGGAATTATAAAAATTAAGAAGCAATTAGATTTGTTAGTTATAAATCATAGTACCTTAAGATTATCAAGCGTTTAGTTTTTATATTTAGTAGTGACATAAATACTGTAACACATACATATACATTCATTTATGTATATACATATACATACTTATTAGGTAATAAAATAAAAATAAAGAATGTTTTGGAAATAACACTAGTTTTCAAAGTTTCTGTGCTAATAACACAATGCCACAAGCAAAAATACTTTGGATAACAACTATTGTTGGGACACCTCATAAGTGAAAACCCTTTAACTTTAGACTTTCTTTTTCTCATTTATAATATAATACAATAAATGTATGTAAATTCATCTCAAGCTTTTAATATGTTAAGCATTCTTTTCTATTTTCTTTTTAATTTGTGATCCATAAATTGTGATCTGTAATGTTAATGCTCTTATATTCGAATTGTTTTGTAAACTATATTTGTTCTCTTAAATATAACGGTAGTTAATCATAAATTCTTTATACTTTTGAACTCTGTAACAAAAAATTGAAAAAATAAAAAGTTGTCTTAGTCTGAACACTAAACAAGTTAGAAACTATAGTGATTTAACAACTATATCTTTTTGATGCAATATGGTCGCCTGACTAGAGCTACAAAACAATCGACAGTACTATCGATAGTATCGATAGTTTTGATTTTGGCTGACCATCGATAGTTTTTTTTTTTTTCACTATCGATACTATCGGCAAATTCTGAAGGGATGTTTCGAGCCTGTAATATTTTTTACAGGCAAAAGCTTTATAAGAAAAAACGAATGCACTTGAAAATTTCTTTAAATACGAAGGCTATAAAAACTTATACCCGAATGGAATAACCTTTTCTTTTTAATGCTACAAAGACAATAAACAAAATTATGTTTTAAATGCTTTAAGGCGGTGATACATTGGCAAATATTTGTTTGCAATCATCGCAAATGCCATGTATGCCAATCGGATACATGGATGACTTACTTTGCTTATCCTTAGATGAGTGAAAAAAAAAAATTACAACAAAAATAATTAAAATTTACGTATGTAGAGTACAAATTAATTCGATCCGTTTTAAGCTCAGAAAAGATAATGAATTAAAAAATTTATCAAAACTACGGCTTCTTTTCCTTATTTCTAACTAATGTCCAAATCCCGTCGCAGAAAGAAATTCCATCTTTGGAGGCGATCCGCTTGGAAGCTGGTTTTTTATTTCTTGAAAAGAAGTGATTCGGTGACATGCCAAAAATATCCGTATCCGTCGAAACAGCCAATAGTCAGAAGAAGCAATGTTTGGAAAATACGGCAGCTGCGGCATTCGATCGTTTCTAACAATTCTTTGGCAAATTTTGCGATGTGAGACCGAGCATCGTCTTATCTTCATATGCCGGCCGTTTTTCTCATAATGCGCGGCTCAAACGATGTAATTGCAGTCTGCTCCGATCACATAGTTTTAGCAGCTCATCGTACACAATGATGCCACCAAGAGTGCAAAATTGCATTATAATCACTAAAACAGCGTATTTCTACAAACAAACAAAAAATAATGTCGGAATGAACGAAATTTAGAAGCAGTATAGAACTCAATAAAACGCAAAAATAATCCCATAAAAAACTCAATAAAACCCGGTGGGATGGGTTTTTAAAACACCTACAAGTACTGGGGGCTTAGTTTGTGGAGAGTTTGATCTGAAGTGGTTTACCGATGGCTACAAAATGAATGACTGTGTCTGTACTAATGCATATGGACACAAGCGAAACTTTTGGATCCAACTGGGATGATCCAAACTGCCTTCTAGGCTGAGATAATGGCCATTGCTATATGTGTAGAGAGATCAACTTGGATAATGGACTTAAAGGTAAGACTAATAATATATTCTCTGATAGCCATGCTGCCTTAAGGGCAGGCGGTTCGAATCGTATGATATATGTAAATTGCTACGGCTGGCGCTTAGACTTAAGTTATTTTGCATACCTGGACACTGTATGATAAGTAGCAACGAAGCTGTGGATACATTGTCCAGAAAAGCATACCTTCGTAAGGGAAACGAATAGAATTTTATATAAAAGAAGTAACTAATATGCACGTATTTCTGAGGTTCTTAAGTATGGCACGCCGGAATTGAAACTCCTAATGGAGTTTCTTACAGGCTATTGTGAACTGAAGAGGATGGCGATCACAGATGTTGATGTTTATAGACTGTACTCACTGGCATCAGAGACGGAGGAACACATATTATGTTAATATGTTTAGCGAGACATAGGATCTCGTTGGGAGACGTATCCACCATTATAGTTTAGATCTGGCGGTGTTCATTAGGAAGATAGCCGATCTGCTGAGCAAACTGTAGACCAGCAGGTACACAATAGATCCTGTGGGTCGCAGAATCTTGCAAGAGGGCCGGGTCAGAATGATAATGATAACGAATATCTACGATATAAAAGTTAACTTGACTCCTTTTAGAGGAACCAGTGCGATATATTGTACACCAAAAGCTACGCACTAGTCTCCATGCACCTTAGCAATTGCATAATTAGCCACAGCACAGACCAATACAGGATTAAGAGAATCAATATTCAAGTTTCTTTTATGACAAACCATGTTATTTAAAATGGTCCACAAGCTGTACAATAAAGTAGTATACTGTTATAATGAAGGTATTCGTATAAAGTGTAGGTTACTTTTAACAGAAAATGTTTAGAAAAGCAACTGCATGGTAGACTAGGAAGGCTACCAGCCTATCCATAAAATCGTTTACAAAAAGGACGTTATAAACAGAAGCACAATACCATGACTTTTAACACTAAATCGTACTTTTTTAAATTATTTATCTTATATTTTTAAATGCTTTGTGCAAATAGGTTAGTTAATAAATGAGTCTTTATGCAACAACATATTAAAAAATATTTTATTTAAATATTTTTTATTTATTTATTGTGAAAGTGGTTGTTATTTGTGGCAAACAACTCTTTTAATTAATAAATTAAACAAGTAAACACAAGGAAAAAACAAATTAATTAAAACAAGAAAAATATTTTTATTTAAATTAAAAATCAAAATGATAAAACAAATAAATCAAAAATTATAGTGGTTTTTATACAATTTTATTTTAAACACACACACACACACACACACACAGTAAAAAGAAATAAGAGTAATTTGTTGTTGTTGATGAAATAACACAACGAATAAACGAGCTCGTTTTTACAGGAATTTACTTGTTAGTTAAATGTACCTGGAAATTGAAGCTGTTTGGAGATAAGAAGAGTATAAAACAAGCACACACACACACACACACACACACACACACACAAACACTTTTATTGATATAAATCAGCGACGCTCATCTATATTGCTCAGAACATGAAGTTTTTGGACTGCTTTTTTATTCTTTTTTTATTTTAATCTTTATTACATAGTCTTTCAAATTATATATTTTTTTTTCTTCTCCGTCACTCTTCTAGGGAGCATATTGGCTTTCCACAAAGCCTCTATTGCTTTGTTTCAATTTCTTTAACCAATTTGATGCTTAAGCTAAGTAGATGATTAATCCGCTGTAGCTTCCTCCATATGATTTTATTTTATTTTATTTATTTATTTATTTTATTTTTTTGTAATGGTGAAGATCCTTGCTAATTGGTGGTGATCTTTACTTTAGCATTGTAATTTTTTCTCCAGTAGGTGGCGTGTTTCTTTCCTGATCGTTTTTGTCTGATGTTTGTCATCATCGCCAGAGGTATGCGAGAAGGGTCAAGGGGGCTTTTTTCTTAGATGGAGTTGTCTGGAGGGAAGTTGAAGCCTTCTTTATAAAATATTCGACACCACAATTAAATTTTTTCTTCGCCATGTCCTCTGCTGGGGCTCGAACCTGGGTCGTTTGTTGTGTTTTTATGCGCGCGCTCTAACCACTACACCACGCCACCCTTTTTCAAATTATATATCATACTGTATTTTTGGATATTGCTTTAAAAAAAAAAAATCATACCTTTTGTTTATATTACTTTAAATGGCAACCGTATGTATAACAAAAAATATATGTGTGCGCCACAATTTTAATTCAGCCGCTTGCTTATTGCCAAAGAAGAAGGACTGTATCGCAAGTTTTTGGGTTTTTTTAGTTTCACGTGATTTAGAAGAGAGCTAAAATTTTGCTTATTACACTGAGAAGTTTGATAATAAGCTGCATAAATTTATGTATGTTTGTTTATACTTTGAATAAATATATATTTCTTTACAGAACTTTGAAAGAAATTATTTATTATTTATTTTCTATCAATACATCTACTGAAGCTGAATGTCTTGTATATTATCAAGTAATAAAAAATATGTTGGCATCTTGTCTTCAGTGACATTCAGAATACATCCTGAATTGCATTATGTTTCTGGAAATGATAGAAACTAATTAGTAAAAAAAACTTGAAGAAAATTTTCGACTTTAAAATCTTTATGTTCAAAGTAGATATGCGAGTAGTTCTTAAGATTGCACCACTGATAATCAAATGAAAGCTACGTACACATATTATTAGTTTAGCTTTAGCAAAAAAATGTCGCCGTTTTGAGTATGGAATTTTTTTTATGGATAAGCATAGTTCTTATCCATAATGCATTTATTTGGAGAAGTAGGAACAAAAATGGGGAATATTATAAATGAAATGTCTTTATCTCGTGCAACAGTGGCAGGCCGGAATGATGATGTAGGGCTATTTATGCAATGGGAAACGACAGAACGTATAAAAAATACTAAATACTTGTCGGTGTGTTTTGATGAAAGTGTAGACTTATCTGATACTAGTCAAATGAAAGAATGGTTGATAAGTTTTTTAACTCATTTGAGGAGATATTAAAAGTCGAGTTCTTTTATGGAAGTGCCATTGGCGCAGCTATTTATGATGCTTTTAGCAAAAATGTTTTAGCATGAATAGAAAAAGAAAAGCTATCTGCTATTTGCTATCTGCTGATAGGGCTGCAGTAATGGTTGGGTGAAAACAGGGTTTCGTGGGACATTTGCTAAAAGCGGGAATAAATGTACGCACGTTTCAGTGCATTATACAACAGCAAGCTTTTTTATATTACCATCTTTGTCAAAAGAGAGGTAATATTCCTTTTTTTTTTCAAAAAAAAAAAAAACTGGGGGTGGCGTGGTGTACTGGTTAGAGCGCACGCATAACAACACAAACGACCCAGGTTCAAGCCCCAGCAGAGGACATGACGAAGAAAAATCTAATTGATGTTTCGAGTGTTTAATAATAAAAAAGGCTTCAACTTCCCTCCAGAGAACTCTATCTAAACAAAGAAAAAAATAAAATAAAAAAAGCTTCCGACCCTTCTTGCATAACTCTGGCGATGATGACAAACATCAGATGAATGATCAGGAAAAAGACGCCACCTACTGGGAAAAAATTACAATGCTAAAGTAAAGATCACCACCAATTAGCAAAAAAAATCATATGGAGGAAACTACAACGGATTAAGCATCTACTTAGCTTGAACTATCAAACTAATTAAAGAAACTGAAACAAAGCAATAGATGCTTTGTGGAAAGCCAATATGCTCCCTAGAGGAGTGACGGAGAAAAAGATATTTTTCACATAGAATAGAAAATCAATAAAGCATTTATTTGACAGTACTTTATTAAACAGCTAACCAAATATGTAAATCAGGCTTTGTTTGTGCAAAATATTTTAATCTATGACAGTAAGTGCTCACTTTAAAAAAATCTGGATTCAGATTTGTCCACGCTTTCATATAAACACACGGAAAAGTAACTAGCTTTTGTAATCCGCCATTTTGTATTCCATTACATACTCGTATGGTTACATATTTTTCACTTGGCAGATGTCCATGCATATTATTTTTAAAATTATTATTTTTGTTTATAATGCAAAAAAAAACAAGTCGAAAAACTTAATTTTTCTTTCAGTGTGTTTCTCTCTTTTTAAGTGTGGCTCTCCTTTTGAGCGTCACTGATATATATGATGAGTAAAAATATAATAAATAGTATAACAACAGCCAACTAGTATAACAACAGCTTACGACAATACAGTGAAAAGCCTACGAACTACACAAACATATACTCATGCCTGAATACGTGGGCGGCATACAAGTAAACAGAGTGCGTCTATTTTTGCTTGAAGAATTATAACAATAAACATAAGTAGTTGTGCCCTCTTGATGGCTGTATTGTATTGTATCATGAATTGTTGTTGATCATGAATCAAATAACACAGGTTACGCGTTCCGGAGGACTGTTAGTTTTTCTCTTGTTGATATTGTTCTTTTTTCTTACTACTCCTTATAGGTGTGCGGTAAAAAGGTTATTACATTTTTATTGAATATAAGTGGCCATCAAATAGTGGAATTCAATAAAAAATTGAAAAAGTGGGTGTGACACCCACCCACCATATAAATTAAATTTTGATTTTTGTATATCTTGAGAATGGTTAGAGTTAAAGTTTATAAATTTGGTTTAAATAACTCTGCAATCAATACAAGCCACATTTAAAAAAATATTGAATTTCGCATGTGTAGAGAACGGTAACAGTTAAAGCTTCATCTATCCACATCAGTCAAAAGGTGGGTAGAAGACAAACGTATTACTCTAAAACCAATATGAAATAGAAATGTGGGAATTAATAATGGAATATGATGTCGAGCAAATGTTCATCTATAGCACGTCAGCAGAGGTCCAGTCTTTTCACAAAATTTTGAACCACATTTTGCAACAAAGCTTCGCTTATCTCGCCGGATTTCATCTTTCAGAGTGTCAGTTGTTTGTGCTTTGTTCACTAAGCCCGGTCTTTCAAATGGTCTCAGAGAAAATAATCCAGCGGCGTTAAATCAGAAGAACGAGGCGGCCAATTGTCATTGCCAAATAGAGAAATTACGCCACCGGGATATTTCTCATGCAATGACTGAATTGTTTGGCTTGTGGCGCCGTCCTACTACAATCCAATGTCAACATTCGCCAATTGTGGCCATAAAAAATTGGTTTGATAGCGTAGAGAATTAACATTGACGGTGTTTCCTTGCCCATTTTCGAAAAAATACGGGCCGATGATGCCGCCTAACTACAAACCGCACAATACGGTCACTTTCTTTGGATGTAATGGTTTTTTGAGGACTGTTTGTGGGTTTTGTGAGCCCCATATGCCACACTTTTGTTTGTTTACATAACTGCCTAATTGAAAATGGGCCTCATGACTAAAGATGATTTTGTTGAAAAATTTGGTTCAAAATTTTGTGTAAAGAGCGGACCTCTGCCGACGTGCTAGAGGTGGATATTTGCCCGACATAATATTCCATTATTAATTCCAATTTTTTTTATATTGCTATGAACAAAACTGCATTTATCAAAACAAAAAAAATGTTTTTAAGTCAATTTACTTCCTATCCTCAAATTTGCCCACCCTTTGTGTACTTCTTGAAATATAAAATGCTTTTCGAAGTCAAACAATTTGAGAAATGGCAATCACCCATCTATCTGTGTTTTGCTGACTTTGAAAAAGATTTCGACAAATTTGATCACAATGTGTTTTGAAGCGCACTGGAAAATAAAAACATCACCCACTCCTCAGAAAACAATATATCTTAACAAGGACTTTTACAAAAATGCCACCTACCCTTACTTTGAGGGTAGGAGAGGACTTTAGGCAAATCTGATGTACGGTAATGGTGCGTCATGTTTTTTAAATAGAGTTTGATTTCATCTTAGAGCACTGAAGAACTGAGAATATTACATGGGCACTTTAGCATCGTCTGAATGCCGATCATCTATATTATGGTTCATAACAATAAGCAACACCCAGCTTTACGACGCCAACCAATTTTGTTATCTAAACAGCATTATATCCATATGCGGCGGATCGAGCGAAGTCACTGACTATCTCAAACGGAAGGCTATCGTCATATTTGTCCAAACATGTTAACCTCAGAAGAATTCTACGCATTTTCTACTCAAATTTCATATCAATCATCAGTCTATGGTAACAGTTCAATCAAAGGACAATTACAAATGAAATAAAATGTCGAAAAGGACGGTGGATTATTTTTACTCACCGACGATTAACTATTGACATAACAAGGAACGCCCAAGAATGTATGACATCGAGTTTATCAAAAAAAAAAAAAAAAAAATTAAGGCGTTGGCACAAAAACGAAATATGTTGAGGTTCTTTGCAAAATTTAAGCAAGACCGTACGATCTAGCATATCAAACACCGTTCTAGCTGTTGGCCGGATAGGTTGGGTTATAGGTTAGGTTATGCCCTATAACCCATTATGCTACCCTTTACAGAATAGACCAGTTAAATAGTCCGAAAGGACAGACATGGCAAAGTCCAAAAATAAATCCCCACCTACAGGTCCAAAAATTGCAGTTCCCTCACGTGAGTCAACCGATACCCTTGCCGAAGTCAATCAACTTCTACAGTGACACATCCCTACGCCAGCCATGATTATGGAATTGACATGCACCAGAGAATGACAATAAGTACTTACAAAGTACACATAAGTACTTATTTATACAACATTAACAACATACAGGCATAATTCCACTTCATACTTCTAGCAAACATGTCTGTACACAACCATCTTAAGCAACATGTTTATATCCATTTTATGTGCTGTACCTATAAAAATATTTGTGTGCGCGCATACACATGCATTCAAAGTATGTGTATCAATGAGAATGGAAAAATATTGGAAGTATAGTAGGTACTCGTGCGTATAATAAATACGTGTATGGATTAAAAAAGAAATGGTATGCCCTTACATCACTGCTTCTGTTTATTCTTTATTTTCTTTTTTTGTGACAACCCCAAGAAACAATTTCAGACAGAAAAATTGTATTCCTAAAATTTTTTATATAGCAATTAAAAACTCATTTATAAAAATAAAGGGTCCGCGAAATAATTTTTTTTCCTTTTTGCAAATGCTATAAAAAAACTACTGAATATTTTCTCAAATTTCTGTTTTTATTTGAAAGTACAATCCTTCCGGTTAATAATGGAAAATAATTTCATTCAAATGGCTGCCTCGGCTGGCCATGCAGTAGCCTACACGATCGGTCCAATTTTTAAGCACATTATCAATTGTGTGCAGCTGTATTTCACCAATGGCTTCACGAATATTGTCCTTTAAAGCGTCAATTGTCTCTGGCTTGTTGGCGTAACACTTATCTATGACGGCACCCCACAAATAATAGTCCAACCTCCTGTTGAAACCAAATGCTGCTAATAACCTCCTCTTCAATTTTTATGAACAAAAATTCGTTCAACGTGGCCCGATAATGATCGCCATTGACTGTAACGGCCACTCCTTGCTCATTTTCGAAGAAAAATGGCCCAATTATGCCTCTGGACCAAAATCCGCACCAAACAGTGACTCGTCTTGAGTGTATCGGCTTTTCAATGTATGCATGCCGGTTTTCTGTGCCCCAAATGCGACAATTTTGCTTGCTTACATACCCGCCAAGATCAAAATGAGCTTCACCTACAACATTACCATGATTTTCGAAGTAATGTCGCAATATTTCCCAGCGTTGTTCAAACGTATACACAACCATATTCGTTCAGCGGAAGAATAAAACTAATTATCTGTCAAATCAGACCTGAGCTAAGTGTTACCATTCACCATTGAAAAAGAAAAACATTACAAACATAAAACGCACAGAATCGCTAATCGAAAAGAAAATATCATAACACAATGCCAGGGATATTTTGGGGAGGTGACAAGTAACAATTCAGGTTAAAATTACTAGGCTAGTTTAGTAAACCCTTCAATGGGTTTGACATTCTCAGGCCGAACTTTTATGAAATTTTTTCAAAGAGCAATCAGCCACAGCGTCCTTCGCCTGAGAATATTTTCTTTTCGAAACTGACAAAATGAAATACGGTTTCGCAAGTTTAACTGCTGTTTCAGTGTTTTTTCAATCGAATTGTATGCAAAATCTAAAAATTTTACTTTTAAACAGGGAGAGCAGCTTTATAAAAAAACAAAACAACAACAACAAAATTTTTTTATATTTTTTAATTTTTGTTTTTTAATATCTTGTGTCGATTGGATTGATGGAGTTTAACTAAAACATTTCGAAAATTTAAATTAATTGTTGCGGTTACAGCGGTTGGCATAACCACAAATAAAATGTTGCTCAAAACAACTTCAAAAGCACCTACAAAACAGTAATAACAACAACAACAATAAATTTTCAATGAAGTGTAAAAAATACTCAACAGTCCTTTGGTGTTAAAGAAACTTTTGTTTTATTGTGGTAAAGGGTGTAAATAGGCCTTTAATTGCTAAAATAAAAACGTATTATTATTGCAATGAAAAATCGAGTAAAAAGAAGGTAACAATTACTCTTTAAATAGGCCTCCTATGAATTTTATTAATAAAATTGATCAATTTTTTTAATACCTATCGGATGGAGAGGATCATTGATATGAATATACGTTTGGGTATAGATGACAGTATCCTGTCAAGGGGACAACATGCATATAGCAGGGGAAAGTCAGTAAATACCGCCCTACACTCTTGGTGCATACGATAGAGAAATCTCTTGCACAACGGAATACACCTTTGCTGTCTTTTTGGATATAAAAGGAGCCTTCAACAACGTGGAACTAGAAGGTTGAACAACACAAGCCTCGGACTTAGAGAAAAGGCTCACTTTTTGGGGCTCATATTAGACAGAAAGCTGTCCCGGAGGCCTAATATACATAATAGGATAAAGAAAGTCTCCATTGCTCTCTACACTTGCAATAAAGTGTTGGGAAGAAAATAGGATCTTAAACCGAGAATGACTCACTGGATATACGTGGCCGTGGTCAGAGCAATCTTGGCCTACAAATGCCTTGTATGGTTGGAATCTCTCTGTAAGACGGATAACCTTGGCCTACTACGTCGGGTGCAAAGGTGCCCGTGCATTATAATTGCAGGTGCATTGCTCGCTGCTATACTGTAAGGGGTGGCGGCTAGTGTGAGTAAGCGTCTGCAGGCGGCTGGACTATGGCATGACTCAAGGGTGGGTCATTCGAAGATCCTGACGAGTTTTGGGGTTTTTGAAAGGGTTGACTACACAGCACTAAACTATGACTTCTCAATGAAATTCGGATCACGATTCCGAATAGGGATGAGTGGGAAGTTGGTGAAATGCACCTTATTAGAGTAACGGAAGAATTCTTCTTTGACAGCTCTAAGCTGAACGAAGTTATGGGTGGGAGTGTCGGCAAATACAGCTTACTCTTTGAGATTACCGGACCATTGTAGCGTCTTTCAGGCGAAGATATCGACCATAAGGGCTGTTTTTATGATCATAGGAAAGGGCAACGTCTCCCGGCGAGATATTAGAATACTTTCGGATAGCCAAGCGCCTATAAAGGCTCTGGGATCTCAAAAGTTGACCTCCAAAAGGGTTATTGACTGTCGCAGATCTTTTAATGAGATGGCTGAGCATTATAATATTCATATTATATGGATTCTGGATGTAGGGCTAACGATTTGGCCAGATATGATACTACTCACTGATGAATTCTCCACGTTGGATATACCATCGGAAAGCTGTAAGCTCATGATATACGATAAATTAAGGGACTCCGTCAATGCCGCATAGGCAGCTTGCGAAACGAGCAAGATAGCGCAACAAATCTGGCCAAAGCTGTATATTAGGTGCACGAAAGATCTGCTCAATCTCCAAAGAAGCACACTCAGCGTCGTTGTCGGTGTCATTACTGGACATTGTATAATGGGCACTCATGCCAGGAGGCTGGGACTGAGTCACCTGGCCCACGATTTCTGCAGAAACTGCAGAGATGAGGAAGAGGATGAGATAATCTTTCACCTACCTGTGTACCAGGAAAAAGAAGCAACTGGGCTTCTACCATGCGACTGGGCTTACGGTGGTGTCAAATATGGACATTTGTAGGCTTAGCGTGTTTATTATGAGTTCTGGGTGGTTCCGGATGTAGAGGATGAGGATCCACTGTGGTATCACAACAAGCCTTAGTACCTACGTATGCCCCTTCTATCGGGGTAGCCACTTCTACTTACCTACCTATCTTAATACCTAAAATCTGTTATATAAATAGGCGTCCGTGTAAGAGAATTTTGATGGCATTAATATCTGGTGATTTTTTAGCAATTTTCTTTTCGGCAGCTCAGCTATTTTCGTGTAACATGTTAGTGTCGAACATGTTCAGTTTGGTCCATAATTTAACTATAAGTCGACTTACAAACGAACAACGCTTGCAGATTATTGAATTGTGTTATAAAAATGTTTAAATGCTCAACATTCATGCCTTTTTATCGGAAAATTGTGTTCAGTGACGAAGCTCATTTCTCGTTTACATGAACAAGCAAAATCGCCGTATTTCGCGTAAAGAGCAGCCAGAAGAAGAGATTTGCAAAAACTGCAAATGCATCCGGCGGCCGGTGGCATCATTGGACCGTACTTTTTTACAGGCGATGAAGACAGGAACGTTACTTTAAATGGCGATTGCTACCATACAATGAATACAAGTTTTTATTGCTAAAAATGGAAGAGCTGGACTTGTCTGATATGTGGTTTCAACAAGACGCTGCCACATGCCACACAACAAGCGAAACAATGGTTCAATTAAGAAGCGAGTTCGGTGAACAGTTTTTTTCACGCTAAGGCCGGTCAAATGCCCGTCTAGATTGTGCGACTTAAAACCCTTAGACAATTTTTGTGGGGCTATATTAAGGCTCATGTCTATACGAATAAGTCCACAATGGTTGACGCACTGTAAGCCAATATTGAAGAATATATTCGTGAGATACCGGCCGATATACTACTCATGTCACCCTCCACCGACCTTTTCCAGGTATTTCTATTCGGAAGCATGAGTAATATCCAATTTTTTACGGACAGGCAAAGCTGGATGGTGGAGTAGGTTATGGAACGCATTCTCCTGATCTTAATGTAAATAACATTTACATACTGCCGGACCATTGCAGTGTATTTCAAGCAGATGTGGCTGCTATCTGTGGAGTTACTGAACTACTGAGAGATAGTGCCACGACGATCCGGAAGGTCTGTATCTATACGGATAGTCGGTTCGCTATTATGTATACTAAGTCTCAGACAGTAAGAAATGTCACGAATTATTGAGGGTGATGTCCGAATACCTTGATATTAATCTCATCTGGGTAGCGGGACACAGTGATATGTATACCGGAGGGATTTGGTATACCGATCTCTACATGCCGGCTACGTATAGGGCAATATGCCGATGGTGTATTTAATGAGATATGGAGATGAGCTCCAACTTGTAGACAGGCTAGAACTCTCTGGCCAAGGATGGACAAGAGGAAGTCAGGGCAGCTGCCGAGAGGCAGGATATCTGCTTCGTGGAGGAACATGCCATTAGGCTGGGCCAGAGGGACTTTATTCCATGTAGTTGCTACTTAAAGGAGGAGATGGAGACTACGTAACATCTGCTGTTGGAATGTCAGGCGTTGGCGGGATTTAGGTGCACATTTTGTTGGTATTGGGAGTCTACTTGACACTCCTGTAGGGCTGATTAGCAAATTTATTGACAGGGTATCAGGCATTTATAGGTATAACAATGGGCCTAAGTGTGGAAGCCCCTTTAACCTAACCTAGCCTACCGGTCGATATATTGGAGAGAGTATGTCAAAATTGGAATAAACCATTTGAGGCGTAGCCGCGCTCAATATCACAACTTAAATAAAGATTTCATATATTTCTCTAAATTTTATGCTAAAAAATCACCCGCTATAACATAAGGAAAAAGAAGATGAACTATCGAAGCTATGAAGCAGGAGAGATCTGAGTACTTTCATTAAGTCTTCAAAGCCAAAGTTTGCTTTCCAGACTATAACACAAAATTCCGAGCAATTGGGGCAATGTAAACTGGCCCAGTGATAACTTTAAAGACACGAAGGATAATGTCTATACGGATAAGTAAATGCCCTTAAGGACGTTTTTGACATAATTCAGCATACAAAGGGAACTTAATCTTTCGAGTCTAAAATAGTTCTGTTAAGAATCTGTGCCAATTCCACTCCTGTAGAAGACTCCTGCAGAAATCGATGGGGTAATTAAGAAATGACAGTTACTATGCTTGCAGAAAGGATATTACACTGCTGAAATTTTTTCAATGTAAATTTCCAAATTTAGGCAGTGCGGTGGCCGAATAGAAAATATCCAAAGTGAATCAAAACTTAAATTCTAAAATTCCTGTCTGGTAATGGATTTCAGAGTCTTGGGGTAAACCCAGGTGGTTTACGTATGAATCGAGGACTGACTCGAGTGTAGGAATGTAGTTTTGTGGGGCTAATGCAAAATATTTCCATACCTATGGAACAAGTGACCAAGTATCTTTTAGTTTCTAATGCACGTAATGTCAGCGTGCGCTGAAATAAATCTACAGAGTGGTATCCGAAGTACACGCATAACCATATTTTTAGGTTTTTGAATTCAAGGCTAGACAAGGGGTGCTTTGACTATATTTAACAAATCAGTGCTCCAAAAATATACTGCTCTGCTGAGATCCCTGTCACTTCGAAAGACTGACGAGAGCAAGGTCCTCAGCATAGTTTATTGGCCAAGAGCCCTTGTGTCGCATTAACTGGGCAGAAGTTCAGGGTGGACAGCTAGGAAAACGCTCTCAGGCTCGCATTCGGGAGTGCGATATGGGGCCTTTCTCCTATAGAGAAGGGCTGTTTTTATTAAGAAACTGACATTGAAAGGTTAATTTTTTTTTATCATATCAACAGATTACATATCCTAGTTGAGAAAATGAACTTGATCTGTTTGAAGGCAAATGAAATCGTCATTTTGTCAGACTGTGTTGCGCTTACTAAGACCAGATTGCATGTTTTCAATCTTGATCACTTGAATTCGTGGGAGATCTAATCTATTTCTACCAGGGATTCTTTCGACTACATTCAGAAAACGGAGAAAATGCTATTTGAACATGGCTTTCAGATATTTTTCAGATATTTTTTTTCTCCGTCGCTGCTCTCTTCACGCTAACACCTCACGATGCCCAAGGCAAGAGTGAATACAATGCCCCAACTATTATAAAAATCAAAAGCGTGTTATTTGGACACGACCCGCACACCTTGGTAAAATGTTGGAGACTATCTAAACTCCCATCGATCTATGGGTCACGGCAGCCGGTTAGAAGTGTAATACCACACCGAACTAACGCACTCCCCGCGTTTTGGGTATAAACCACAGCCATCACGTTGCTCCTAAAAGGAGGCACCACCATATTTAGGTTTTGTGGGCATCAGAATTAAGCCTCCAGACTTCATAACAAATTTGTTACTACCAGTCTAAGTTCTAAACGGCTCCGGCCTGGTGACCAATAGGACACCACCTATCAACACGACCTCATAATAAACCCTAAAATTCAAGATGTTTAAAGCAGCCTCTTCAAAAATCTCACATTTTAGGAGAAAACATCTAAAAAAAAAAAACTTATCCATAGAATCTCAACTGTTGATGATTTTACAGTTAGGCTATAATAGCTCATGAAAAAAAAAATATAGTGGTTATCCAGAGTCAGAAAATTTTTTCCAGTTGTTGCATAGTGTTATTCATGACCAAAATATTCTAATTTACGGCATCTATTGTTAAAATTTTTTAATTAAGTTCTTCCCCGACTAAAGGCTATAATATATCAAAAGTAGTCAACAAATATATGTATGTTATTATATGAACTACAAAAAATTCTCACTTGAGTATAAGTTTCACTTTAAAAGGGCTATTCAAACAAAGTATGACTTTAATACTGTGTAAATATTAAAAAAAATAAGTTCAATTTCTCCTGAAGGGTACTATGAAGTCGATGTGCTTTTAAGATAAATTCTTTTTCTTATCGGTTTATTTATTTCATCAATTATTTGTTGATTGAAATTGTGTTCAAATGAAAAATTTACACTCTCCTACACATTATTTTTAATTTCGACACAAAAATTTGGTTTGGTTTGGATTTTTATTGTTTATTTTTTAACGATTTTTATTTTATTTCATTTCACTTTTTTATCTTCAAACATTTACACCCCATTAATCTTGATGGTAAATGATCAAAAACGAAAATCTATCAAATTCCAGACTATAACAAAAAGGCGGATGGGTATTTAAAAAATAAAAAATGGTTTAATTGGAAAAATAAAGAGAAAGTTGCTTGAAGCAAATTTTTAAAGATATTAAGCAATAAAAACAATAAAGTTTTAAAAAATAAAGTTTTTAAAGATATGTAAGTTTTTTTAAAAGATTTTTTAGGAAAAACAAACTAAAATGTGTAAATAATTTCGCTCCTTAAAATTCATAAGCCTGGTTGTATACAGAAACTAATTAAAATATTAAGCCTAAATGTAGGCAGTAAAACAAATTTGTTTTTATTACTTCAAATATTAAGAAATTTAACGTAACCGCCAAAAAAGCTTAACCAAAAAAATTTTCGTTTTTCGTTTTTTTGAATAAATAAATTCATTGACAACATCTGTATCATCTATTAAAATGTCATTGTCATACAAAGTGCCGTTGCAAATTTGTAGCAAAAACAATTTTAGCTTAAGTTCAGACTGTCTGTTTGCTTACAGTTTGGAGGACAGCAGCTTGTTGGTTAAGCTAAAGTTCTCTTTCAAAATTTAGTGAACAGTGAAAAAAAAAAACCATTTTATAAATAGTGTTCAAAGCCATAGCGTAAAGTTATTCACCACATAAGCTCGAGAGAAATCATCGTTTGTGACATGCTTCCCTATTAAACTGCTCCAAAAAGATGACATACAACGTATTAGTTCATATTCAAGCACATTGGACATATAAAAGTATTACACAGTGCGCTAGGCTAGAAAAACTACTCGTAAAAAGGACTCGTTTTTATAGAGCCCCAGTTGCAGGCCGCTATAACTCCTCCACTCAAATTTAAAAAAAAGTCAACAAAATTTGGTATTAAGATCTCTTCGCGAATACTATGAAGAAGAATAATGGAAAAAGTTGCTTGGATACATTTTACAATATAAGGCTCACATATCAAAAAAAAACTTATATTTCTTCAGCTACAGAATTTTCTCTGTGGTGATGAATCCAAAAATTTTTCGATTTGGATTTGGTCAAAAATTTTATATATGGCATTCCTCAAGCATGCAACACAACCCCAAGTACACGTCCATGACAGTAAAGCATGATGCTGGAAATGTAATGGTTTGGGTCGGATTTTCTAGGTATGGTGTTGGTCCTACAATCAAAATCGATACGCATATGGAACATTTGCAGAGAAAAACATACCACTTAGATGGCATTTTATGCATAATAATTATTCAAAACACATTACACGTACAGTAGAGTATTGCTTAGAGCAAACTAGGATCGATATTTTTAATTGGCCAACTTAATCAACAGATCTCTGTCCTGTAGTAAACCCATGAAATGATGAAGAGCAACACGTTATTATTGTTCCACCTAAAAATTTTACTGATTTATGGGCAAAAATTAGAAAAAAAATGCTAAGCAATGCCAAAGAAGCTTTGCGTGTTACGTTAAGACAGTATGCTAAGGAGATGTGAAGATGTTACTAAAAAAAGGGTTATCCTATAAAATATTTATTTTAAAATAAAATAAATAAGTAGTTAAGCTTTTATTTTTGCTTAAAATAATTTTTTCTAATTTCTGCTAAATTACTGTTCAGCCATTTTCTTGATTTTGCTCTATTTTAACACAAATTAAATTCACTAAAATGAACAAAATTAAGTAAACTAATGATACGTTTTCCTTGGACCACAAGTGCTATATTAGGACATAGAATTGATTTAGAAAAAGTATTGATTCCAGAAAGTACACTTAGGTAATGTGCTAACCCAATATCCACCACCGTATATATAAATACATGTTGCGAAAATAAAAAGGAAAATACACCACATCAAGGACTGTATTGTGAGATTTTAGCTATAAACTTTATAGGTTTGTGACAAGGCTCCATTATTACCAGAATTGTCTGTAATATTAAGAGTGCTACCATCTGCATATTTAACGGTGTTGCCAGTTCGATTCCTGGAATTGCATTTGGTACGAGTTAGTTATTATTTGGCTGTCATAGAGTAAAGTCGTGTTTAGAGGTGAATAAAAAGTGTTGTATCGGGTCCGCCATCTAAAGTTTTTTTTATCAACTAGTGCTTATTTCGTGAATGGTAACACTTAGCTCATATCTGATTTGACAGCTAATTAGTTTTATCCTTCCTCTGAACGAATATGGTTGTGTATACGCTTGAACAACGCTGGGAAATATTGCGACATTACTTTGAAAATCATGGTAATGTTACAGAATGTGTGCGAAAATTGCCTACGGATTTTTTTGATCTTGGCGGGTATGTAAACAAGCAAAATTGTCGCATTTGGGGCACAGAAAACCCGCATGCATGCATTGAAAAGCCGATACACCCAAGACGAGTCACTGTTTGGTGCGGATTTTGGTCCAGAGGCATAATTGGACCATTTTTCTTCTAAAGTAAGCAAGAAGTGGCCGTTACAGTCAATGGCGATCGTTATCGGGCCATGTTGAATGGATTTTTGTTCACAAAAATTGAAGAGGAGAATATTAGCAACATTTGGTTTCAACAGGACGGCGCTACGTGCCACACAGCCGAAGCTGCACTCAATGTTCTGCGTCCTGTTTTTGAAGATCGCATTATCAACCGCAGATCTGCTATCGTTTGGCCACCTCGGAGCTGCGATTTGACACCGTTGGACAATCATTTGTGGTGTGCCGTCAAAGATAAGTGTTACGCCAACAAGCCAGAGACAATTGACGCTTGAAGGGATAATATTCGTGAAGCCATTGGTGAAATACAGCTGCACACATTCGATAATGTGCTTAACGATTAAACCGATCGTGTAGGCTACTGCATGGCCAGCCGAGGCAGCCATTTGAATGAAATTATTTTCCATTATTAACCGGAAGGATGGTATTTTCAAATAAAAAAAGAAATTTGAGCAAATATTCAGTAGTTTTTTTTTATAGCATTTTCGAAATAAAAGTTTATTTGGCGGACCCTTTATAAACGAATCTTAAGTTATTGCATTAAGACAGATTGTATTAAGATAAATTGAGAAAATAAAAAACTGTAAAACAACAACAAAGTGGTGTTAATTTCATTTTAACGTAATTTAAACGAACTCAAATGTTTTAAAAAGTGCAAAACTTAGCAATATATAAACATATATAATATACATTTATTTCATAAAAAAAAATTTTTTAGCCTAACCTAGCGACAGCGTGAAAAGCTTAAGAGACAAGAAATACTATTATTATACTAAAATGTGTGCAATAGTAACTGTATTATAAGTATATATCAGGAAAAATAGCATTTCCATACTACATTTCATTGAAATAACTAAAAAAAAGCGAAGATATTTAAAAAAGCCTTCTCCTGTAATATTTTGTTTTTGTTGGTTAAGCTTTTTTGGCGGTTACGACACGATATGTATGTATATGTGTATAATAAACTACTTACCTCTAAGCGTTTTAGTTTTTTGTCTCAGTTAATTTATTTTATGCCTGCAAAGAGAAAACAAATTTTCACATGATTATTATAAGCAAAAGAAAAACTTAAAAATCCTTGAAAAAAGAATATAATGCAAAAACTTTGTTTCCAAAATCGCTCTAAGCCAAATTTAAATAGTCAATCATACATAGAAATAATCTGGTTTTCATACAAGGCCATGGTCAAATGAACATAGCGCGTAGGAGTAATATTTCATATGAGTAAACAAATTCAATATCACTCATACGTATAGCAGATGGTTTAATAATCATACAAAACAAAAATGTGCGCATTCATTTATTAAAAAAAAATTATTTTGTTGTTTTATAAATCGTTTTACCAAGTTTAGGAAATAAAACGCAAAAAATAAATAAATAAAATAAGTCCAATGGAAATATGTATTAAAAACAGAGCTCCCTATAAGCGGGCTAATAGTCCTAAAGTTGATATTTTAATAATATTGTTACGAAACTAATACGCTGAAATAAATGAAAAGAAGCTGCAAGAACAACTATACGTGCTGTTTACAAATAACCAAATCTACAACAACAAATATTAACAGGGGTAAAATAAATGAAAATAGCACGGCAACAACAATAATTAAGCAGCAAAGAAAACAAGTAACAGACAACGAAACAAACAATAACAAATACTAAGAGATGAAAGGGGTAGATATTCACATACACATGTCTACAAAAGAACTAAAAAGAAATTAAAACAAAGAAATGGAATCTACCTGAAATATCGAGAGGTTCGAGAGCTATTGATGTGTTGTTTACTCAGCCATATAAAAAGCACATCAATGCGAACAGCAATCAGTTTATGTGTCGTAAACTCAGCGTGAGCGGTTGAAGTAATGTTAACTCAGCGAAAGTGCTGTTCGTGTGAAGAGAGTTTATAAGGAGTAAACTCGTGAAGCCTGTAGTGAAATAAAAAAAAACAGTTTAGTTGGAGCTAACTCAGTAAAGAGAGTTAAGTGTGGATAACCTCTGGTTGAAAAGGTTGTGATCGAACCTAAGTCATAAATAAAGGGTCCGCCAAATATTTTTTTTTTTGTTTTTGAAAATTCTATAAAAAAAATTACTACTGAGTATTTTCTCAAATTTCTTTTTTTATTTGAAAGTACAATCCTTCCGGTTAATAATGGAAAATAATTTCATTCAAATGGCTGCCTCGGCTGACCATGCAGTAGCCGACATCATCGATCCAATTTTTAAGCACTTTATCGATTGTATGCAGCTGTATTTCACCAATGGCTTCACGAATATTGTCCTTTAAAGCGTCAATTGTCTCTGGCTGGTTGGCGTAAAACTTATCTTTGACGGCACCCCACAAATAATAGTCCAACGGTGTCAAATCGCAGCTGCGAGGTGGCAAAACGACATCAGCTCTGCGGCTGATAATGCGATCTTCAAAAACAGGGCGCAAAACATCGAGTGTAGCTTCGGCTGTGTGTCACGCAGCGCCGTCCTGTTGAAACCAAACGTTGCTAATATCCTCCTCTTCAATTTTTGAGAACAAAAATTCATTCAACATGGCCCGATAACGATCGTCATTCACTGTAACGGCCATTCCTTGCTCATTTTCGGAGAAAAATGGCCCAATTATGCCTCTGGACCAAAATCCACACCAAACAGTGACTCGTCTTGGGTGTATCGGCTTTTCTGTGCCCCAAATGCGACAATTTTGCTTGTTTACATACCCGCCAAGATCAAAATGAGCTTCGTCTGAAACGATGATTTCTTTGGCAAAATTGGCAAAGTAATGTCGCAATATTTCCCAGCGTTGTTCAAGCGTATACACAACCATGTTCGTTCAGCGGAAGGATAAAACTAATTATCTGTCAAATCAGACATGAGCTAAGAGTTACCATTCACGAAATAAGCACTAGTTGAAAAAAAAAACGTTAGATGGCGGACCCTTTATATAAGCTTTTGCATAACATATCTTTTAAGCTTAAAGAAAAATAATAAATTCAATTGTCTGCACAAAGAAAAGTATACATGCTCCGCAGTATTAGGTAACTAATTATCCCCAAAAAATGTAAAAAATTGTTTTCTTGTTAATTTATATTTTCTAGAGCCTTATTTAATCATTAAATTTAAGTACAATTTTTTTATCGTAGTTTCACTTGAATTATTGTGATATTCGTTAGAAAAAGAAGTCTTACAGTATTGTTCGTTTGTTTTTTGTTATCCAATTTATCAAAAAAAGTGTCTGTGTGACTTATGTCAGGTGACTAATAAGTAGAATGAAGCCGTCAAGTCAAGTTTTGATGTCGGAACTTCTAGTTCTTTTAACTTTTTGTTTTCGTGACACTTAAATTTAAACTCCTCCGTTCATCGCTCAAAACAACTTTACTCCAAAATTCTTCAACATAAACTTTTAACACCTGCCTGCTGCTCATCTATTCTTCTTGATTTAAGCACAAACAAACAAATATATTTTTTATACATAAGTTAATATGATTATATATTTGGGAATGTAATACTTAGTTGTCCATTCGCATTTATTTTGTTGCAAATATGAACATATGTATATGGGTGGCACGTGAAACGGCAAAATTAAATAGAAATCTACTAAAAAAAATATATAAAAGCTTCTCGCTGTCAAAACTTAAGCCGAAACACATACATAAGTTGTGACGACAAAAGTCAGCCGACTTCGTTTTTGGTTCAAAATACTTTAATTTTTCGTTATTAGTCTTTGTATTATTAGTTATACCAGAATTATTGTTGTAATTGTCTCAGTTTTATTATTGCCCTTTATAGCATTATTTTATTGTTATTGTTATATTGAGTTAATATATGTTGTTGGATTGATAGTAGGATAACGGCGTTCACACGTGATCTTGCTGTCTTACGATCGATTGTGTGATTGGTATGATGTTGCAAACATCACTGTCGGTGCGAGCATGTATAATATCATACCAATGTCAAGAGTATAAAAAGGCGAACAAACCAAGCAAAAGGGCTTAATGGCTCGCCAGTTCGCCTATGGTTCGTTCCGAAGACCGTCTTGCCGGGTCATTTATGACCATGCGGGTTTCGAGAGGATCGATGTTTTTCTTATGAGGACTGTGCTGACATTTTTGGAACGATCATCCGCCCAAGAGAATGGGATGGTGACCGGCTGCTTCGAGAGAAGGAGTGATACGGAAACCCTAAGTGTGCACGGATACCTGTTGCCTGTGGATCTCCTAACGTTGAGGAACGAGTGACTGCTCTATGGCGACGAGGGCCTGCTATTTTATCTCAGGAGGGTTAATACGCTGAACTTGGACAGTCTGGTATATAACACTGCACAGTGAGGTAGATGTCTGTGCCCTGTTGTTGTTAATTAGTTGTACGAGAGCGGATTGATATTGAAGCTACCTAAGTAGGAAAAAAACATTCTTTTTCAAAAACCATTCATTTCGCAACATAGTCTCCTTTTAGCTACATACACTTAGTAAGACGATTTTGCAACTTGTTTATACCATTTGAATAATACGATTTCGGGAACTCCTCAAAATACGCATTAGTTTCGGTAATCACTTCTTCGTTTGAGATGAATCTTTTTCCTGCGAGCCATTTTTTCAAGTTTGGAAACAAAAAAAGGTCATTAGAGGTTAAATCTGGACTATAAGGTGGATGATCAACCAATTCGAAGTGGTTTGCTCGTTTTCTCATCTCTATCTAATGCTGTGTGAACCGGTGCGTTGTCTTGATGAAAGAGCGTTTTTTTCTTGTTTAAATGTGGTTGTTTTTCCTTTATTGCATCAATTAATTAATCCAATAATGCACGATAATACTCTTCTGTTTCAAGATAATCGATGAGCAATATTCCGTGTGCATCCCAAGATACAGTGGCGATAACCTTGCCAGCCGATTTCACTGTCTTCCCCTTCTTCGGAGCACTTCCACCAGCTTCCACCCATTGTTTCGATTGATTTTTGGTTTCAGGTGTGTAGTGGTGGACCTACGTTTCATCAACAGTTATTAATCTACGCCAAAAATCAGCAAATTTATGCTTTATCATGTCCAAACACCGCTGTGAAGTGATCTGTCGAACTAGTTTTTGTTCAACAGTGAGCAAACGCGGCACCCATCATGCCGATGGCTTTTTCATATGCAAATGTTCATGCAAAGTGTTGAACAAACGTTCATGTAATATGTTTACCATTTCAGCAATCTCACGGATTTTGACCCGGCGATCATCCATAACGATATCGAGGATTTTCTTGATATTTTATTCAGTAACCACCTCTTCTGGCCTTCCTGTTGATGGTATTGTTGCAGTGCTTGTTTGGCCCCGTTTAAATTCAGCAATCCAATATTTTACCATATAATCTGACGGAATAGATTCGCCGTAATGTTTATCAAGCTTTTCTTTTGTCCCTTTCGCCGTTTCGCCTTTCATATAATGTTTTAATCACTACACGACATTCACTTTTTTCGAATTTCCAAGAAACACAAAAGTTGCTTACTTCAAACGACTACAACAAATAAGCTAATCGATGAATTTGGCTAAAATTTTAACAGCTCACATTTGACAGATCGTAATTTCTAAGAAAGAAAAAGTTTCTGTGTTTGTGCTGCCATCTAGCGCTAGGTAGCTTTAATGTCAATCAGCCCTCGTAAGTAGTGTTTTAAGTTAGTTTTAAGTATATGAGTGTTTCCGTTTTTCCATTTTTTTTGCGGAATATAGTATAAGAGTTGATTTGTTTTGGTGATGGATTGCTGCTATTCTGCAGTATATTAAGTTTTAGTTGACAAGCATAGAATAAGTATCTAAATGATTAATTAGTTTAAGATAAACTATGTAAGAACAGAATATTTGGATAAATAAAGTAACAAGTAACAAGCAAAATGACAGTTGGTGTCCAGCTTCAAGTGGGCGAGGTTTAGTTTTGCTTGTGGTACTCCGAGCAAAACTAAATAATCAATTTGAAGAAAATAATACTGCTGGCTCTAGTAATATTATTTCTGGCTTCAACTAAGGGACAGGGATAACTCTTCGTCGGAGTGTGGTGGACCGCTTCGACTAAGACAACCCAGGAGGCGAGATACACCACTGGGATATCCGTGGTGACCCAGATATTTAGCTTTTTCAAACGACAGTAGGACCTGACGTGACTAAGGGAATAAGGTTAAAGCTCTGTCGGAATGGGGTCAACCACTGTGGCCAAATAACCCGACCATCATTGGGTGCCCGTGGTAATCGAGTTACCCAGCCTACCCTAACCCGAATTACGACCACGGACTGACTTAGTTGTTTTTTTTTAGGAAACAAACGTTTGTTTAGCGTTAAGCGTAGATTTCTAAGCAATGTTTTAAAAAACTATTTATGATTATAAGTGATAGCTTTGTTATTTACTTGTTAAATAATCAATAAATTATTTAAAATTATAAATAGAAGTCTAATTTATTTTCTGATCGACACTGGACCCCACTGACCTTCCCCAACATCCGAGCGGAAAACGTGTCGTTACAAATTCAGGGCATAATAGCAGTTGATCGTCAGTTCATTTTACACAATTGACACAGTTTATATGAAAAAAATAGTTATGCATAGAATATGACAGTTGCATAAAAGTCAGTTGCAATAATAACAATATCGAATGCAAATTTTAAATTAACTCATGCATGTTATGTATATATACAACATACATATATAAAAGCAAAGTGTACTGAGAACTTTCGTGAGGAATTTTGCACCTCTACTCATTTTCAAAAAGGGTCAAAATAGGATACATTAAAATAGGGTCATAAAGAGTGTCATTGACATGAAAAAAGGTCAAAAGTGATACTTTAGTGTCACAACGGCAACACTGTTGCATATGCATATTTTAGTGATTCTGATATTGCATATCCTAGCTAAAATAGCTTGGTTCAGTAACACACTATCTCCCTGAAATGGTTAAACGTTACTATTACTCGTATGAAGATTTATAATGAATGTAAGCTCCTGTCAAGTTAATAATTGTATTGTCAGCGCACCCAGATTAGTTAAAAAGTATGCCTCGTTTCTGTAGTCAATATATTTTCCAAATTTTCAGACCAGTGCAGTTATAGAGTTACTTAGTTTTGCGGTTAGGGACTCATATAAAAAGTTTTTTTTTCCGTCACTTCTCTAGGGAGCATTTTGGGCTTCCACAAAACATCTATTGCGTTGTTTCAGTTTCTTTAATCAATTTGATATTCAGAGCAAGTAGATGATTTATCCGCTGTAGCTTCCTCCATATGTTTTTTATTTTTGTGTAATGGTGAAGATCCTTGCTAATTGGTGGTTAACTTTACTTTAGCATTGTAATTTTTTCCCAGTAGGTGGCGTACTTTTCCTGATCATTCGTCTGATGTTTGGCCTCATCGCCAAAGGTATGCGAGAAGGTCAGGGGGGCTTTTTTCTTTATTTTTTTCTTGTTTAGATAGAGTTGTCTGGAGAGAAGAAGTTGAAGCCTGTTTTTATTATTAAACATTCGAAACCACAATTAAATTTTTTCTTCGTCATGTCCTCTGCTGGGGTTCGATCCTGGGTTGTTTGTGTTGTTATGCGAGCGCTCTAACCACCCCCATATAACACATTCAAATGTCGATACAAATTCTAAGGTCAATCACAAATTAAGAAATTACAGATGTTACAAAAGAGTCCTTCTCTTTACTCAGTAATAAACATTAGCCAACACCTCACTTTAGTTGACCTTCAATTAAAAGTCTCATTAAATAAGGAAAACTTCTTAAATCTCATTTAGAATAGCCTACATTTGGGTGCCAATATTAAATGCCTACACATTAGATTTAAAAAAGTTTTTCACTTTTTTTTTGTTTTTTTGTAATTTTCATCTCATCCCCTCTGGCTGTATTTAAATAGTCTCTTGAATATTTTAATTTGCAACATAATCAACGAGGTTTTGAGGTTTTATGATGATGATTAAGTCGTTAGTCTTGTCAAGTCATACAATTTAACTTTAGCCGTCTATCTTTACCACTCTTTTTATTCAACTTACGTTTTCATTTGTGTTTGGAGAGAGTGGGGGTTGTATGTGACAAAAATCCAATGTCGTTCAGTGCTGTCACTACTATGCCAATACCACCACCACCACCACTTGTAGGGCTTTCTTGTTGATTTTATTTTTTTGTTCTGGCAGATTTATTTTAAAAATTTTGCCATTTATTTTGAAATGAAAATGTTAATCTTCTGAGACTGAGTAAAATAATAAAAAAAAAACAAAAAAGAAACATTTTGGTAAAAAGAAAAACCAGATAACAAACGAGCACAACCACAAATTGAGTTTTAGAAAAAACAAATTTTAAAACTTCCATAGAGACATTTCATAGAATCAAACTGAGTAAAGAAATTACGCAAAAATAAAACGTAGAAGAACTTTGTACATGAAATGACCCAAATTTTTAATCAAAAATTTTAAATATTTGTGGGTGTATGTATGGATATTGAAGCTCCAATAAGAAACCTGCTAAAACTCATAGTATTCAAGTTTGAAGTCATTTACTTGAAATTAATTTCTCTTTTCTTTTCTTGTTTCCTTTAAAAAGTACGCGTTACAATTATTTAAATACGGTTCTCTTAGCGTTTAGGTCAACTGAATGTAGAAAAAAGTGTTTCTCTTTTTTTCGGTAACTAATGGTTTAGTTTTTTTTTGGTAAATATTCCAATCAATCAGAAATTGTTGATTAAAGCAAACTAAAGCAAGATAAAGAACCTTTTGAAAAAACAAATTGTGTTCAGCAGTCAATTGCTGGGACGGTCAAGAATTTGTAAATTTGATCTGTCGAAAGGTGTTCGCGTACTAAACGAATGTATTGCGAAGAAATGCTTTGATTACAGACATTTAATTCATTGCAGATACAATAGTTAACCACATTGTAAAAAATTATCTCTACAGCATTCAATAAGTATGACAAAATTCCTGAATAAGACAGATAAGTCCATCATCGAATATCGTCAGTATACACAAAGCTACTTAAATATTGGATATACAAGTCATTAATGTCGGCATAAATATCACACATGGTTTGTGTCAATAATAACAAATATGGTATTTTTGAGGGCAAACATCTGCAATGTGTAAACACATTTTTTCAATCGCTTTAATAATGTCGAATTTGTGCCTAAAAAGATGTTTTGTGGAGAAGTCTGATAACCTTCTTTCATTTGAAGAAAGCGGCTGCTGAAAGTTACCGATTATAAGTAGAAGCTTACGGTCAACATGCTCCAACTAAAAAACGTGTGAAAGGTGGTTTCGACACAGAAGACAAGGAGAGGCCTGGTCAGCAGAAAAAGTATGAAGATGGGGAATTGGAAGCATTTCTCGACGAAGATTGTTGCCAAATGCAAGAAGAACTTGCATTATTATTGAGGAGCCACACAACAAGCCATTTCCCTACGTTTAAAATAATGGGATTCCTTCAAAAGCAAGGAAATTGGCTCCCATATGAATTAAAGCCGAGAGACGTTGAAAGGCGATTTTGCATGTCGGAAATCATGCTTGAACAAAAAAAAAGTAATTTTTGCATCGTATTTTTACTGGTGATGAAAAATGGATGCATAACGATAACTCCAAGCGCAAAAAGCCATATGTAAAGTCGAATATCCATGGCGCCAAGGAAATGCTCTGTAGTTGGTGGGATCAGCAGTTATGAGCAGTTGAAATATAGTCAGACGATCACAGTGGACCTGTACCGAACACAATTGAGGAGAGCAATCAGCGAAAAGCTATCAAAATATTCGACCAGACACGAGGATGGCCATCATGACAACGCTCGGCCACATGTTGCAAGACCGGTCGAAAAATATTGAGAAAACAGCGCATGGCAAGTTTTGGCTACCATTTGTTTCGATCGAGCAGAAGGCCCTTTAGTGGAATACGCTACATTTCAGTGCATGGTATCACAAATTGGTTTGAATAATTTTTTACCTCAAAACCGGAGCAGTTCTTTTGGCACGAAATCCTATGCTAACAGACAGATGGGAAAAAGTAATTGCTAGCGATGCACAATGCTTTGAATAATGTATCAATTCATTTTGTTATTATAATGAATACATTTTTCAAGTAAAAACGATATAAGAGGCGAGATGATAGACTGCGTCTTCGCTTACAGACCTCCGTCTTAGTATCTTAGAACACTTTGCTTGCACTTTGTCCTTCCCTTGGCTACTGAAATGTTCTAATAAACCCAGTTATGTTACCCAAAACAAGGCATTGCACGTCTATCGTGAATCAACTTCATAATCATCAAAATCACGGGTTCTGCAGTCTAGGGCAGCTGCAGCACAGGGGTCCCGCAAGGCTCTGTTCTTTATCCAACTCTATTTCTAATATATGTCAACGACTTTGTTCTTCTCACTTGCAATCCAATCTACTCTTTCATGGATGAAAGTAACATTTGTCATTCATATTCTTTTGATCGTAAGCCGAGCCTCCCAAGCCACGCAAGACCCAATGTTGTTTTCTAACAGACAGACGTGCAAATACTGAGAAGTCAGATGCTCTTGATGTTCTGGGCATGAGAATTCATTGTGATGTCCGTTGAAACGACCCCATATTTCGAGTGTCGAAATACGCCTCGTTTTTTTAAGACGGTTCAAGATGGCTCGTATTTCACTTCATCTGATCTTCTTAATATTTACATGACCTATGTCCGTCTCAAAATGGAATGCAACTCTCATGTATCGGAGTGTGTTTCAAAGTCTATTTTGAAGCTTCTCGACCACGTACAGGTGAGGACGCATTTCTATCGATTCCTTAGAGCATAATCGCAATTTGGTGTGTGTTTCATTGTCATTCACAATAATCACATATTCAACGTAATACCAGTATCCCTCGTAGAGTGCATCCCTTTGTAGTTAAATAGTACAACGCATTATATGAAGAATTCATACTTTAGCGGCACAGTTCGTTTGAGGAACAATCTTCTCTGTAAAGTCTTCCCTGCCACTTACAACATGGGTAAATTTAAATCGAACGTCCATAAACACTACTCCCTCTTTCCTCCTTCCTTCCTTTTTTTCCGGAGTAACGCTTTTCCATAGAAAAGTCTTCGACCATAAGCGACAGTGACCCGTTTATTATTCCTATCACACTGTTAAGTGTTCTCCTATCCAACTCTAAGATTAATTGAGTACCCAAATCATCCAATTCTGGCCATAAAGCCAACGGGACCCTTTCCATTGTATTTTTAAAGATATTGGTGGTTTGACCAATCGTACTATAGGACTCAGTCTAACTAAATTCTCTGCAGCTAATACTTCAGTGAGCCGGTAGCCAGTACAGTCTGATTGATTGACCAACAGTCACTAACTGGCCTAGATCTTATTACGTACCACATCATACACACCAGTGCCACCTGGCTGTCGATATAGATCGTCACCTCCTCCTCCCTTTCGTAATATTACGAGCTATAACCTGTGTTGACCTAAAAACAGCCAGTATTTCAACCTTGAAAAAGCTGGAGTAGTTCGGTAATATATACGGAAGCAGCTTATGTGTCTATACAAAATATAGAGCCCAGTTCCTATCTTCAGCTTAGCTCTGTTCGTAAAGACTGTCCAACAACCATCAATCAGCCTATGCACAAAGCTCTTTACAAATTTTCGTTAAACCAATTCTATTATCCAAACTGATCTTAACTTAGCATCTAAGCAAAATCCAAGACTCAACAGCTCGTATGTATCATAAAACGCGATTTTATTCACTCGGAACATGGTGGATCTAATACAGTTGTCAGTGCTCACAAGGGCTCTACTATCGGGTGTTATTTTTAGAGGTTCATAACTTTGAGTTGGCAACACTGCTTTATTTGACAATCAGTTAAACAGCTTATAGTTGCCTTTTGTTTAGTTTGTTTTGACATTTTATTATGGATAGACTTGCACTAGAGCAACGCTTGCAAATTGTTAAAATTCTTGCATTGAATTTCCATTCAAAATTTTGTTCCCCAATAGAATCCATTTTTGGTTGAATGGGTACGTTAATGAACAGAATTGTCGCATCACTACATCGAGAGAAAAATTTGTTGGGTGCGCTTTATGGGCTGGCGGTTGATATGTCTGAAAAAACGATGATGAACGGTATAGGGACATGGTTAGTAATTTTGTCGTACCTCAATTAGCTGGCATTAATCGTGCTGACATGTGGTTTCAACACGTCGGAGCCGCATGCCACAGAACGCGCGCTGCAGTTGATTTACTCAAAGAAACTTTTGTATATCACGTATAAGTTCAATTAATTGGCCACCAAGATTGTGTGATTTGAATCTATTGGATTATTGGATTATTATCTTTGTAAAGTCACTTGTTTACGTCGATAAACCTTCAAAGAGTTATTGACGAAATACAGCAGCATACGCTGTGAAAAGTTTGTCAAAACTGGTGTTCCAGATTGCGCCTTGTACGAACAAGCCGTTTCGGCCGCATGGCCGAAATCATATTTAAACATTAATGTCATAAAATTTTCTATCCAACAAAGCCCGTTTCATTGACACTAAAAATATATTTCTTTGTTTTACTATGATTTAAGCTTCTGTAACTAAACGATAGAAGTTACTCTCGAGTTGCAACTTTTTTTCTAAGTGAGAGTTATTTATATCTCCGCTACATCTTTACCACCAAAGAGCTGCACCCAATTATTTGGTAAGAATTTAGCTCCCATTATACAAGAAATAAGTCTTAGTTGAGACCTCAAACCAAACCTCTCTCTCCTTTAGGGTCTGAAATTAGTGCTTTGCTGTATAATTTTCAGACTACAGACAAATAATTTTTCATTTATAGCCAGATAAACCAAATTTTTGTTCCAATACTCCTCCTATTTCAGTTTCTTTGTAATCGGTTTTTTTCTCTTCCAGCTAAGTAGGTTTACTGTAGCAGCTCTAGCATAGTTGATGGTGCTGCGGTCTGTTGTTTTCTAGAAACAATGCCCTCTGTGTCTTTGGTGTAGCAGTGGGGGCCTTGCTGCAGCTTACCATAGGCTCCTAGCTTTTTTCATCTTTTTTTCCAAAAGATACCATTTCCTGGCGATGCTATGATGTTTTTGTAGTTGGAGTTGTATTTTTTTTCTTTTCTTTTTTTTCTATTATATTTTTTCTGTAGGATATTTGAAGTCTAAGTTATCTAAATCTCAAAGTCATGATGAACATATTTCTTATACTCGCTGCGTTTTGAACCTAGGCTGCTTTCTGTCACAAAAATTGTTAAAATATAGTTAAAAATATAAAAATTTCGGAATAGTTTTCGGACATAAACAAAGCGGCAAGTTTTCAGAAAATCAGTTGGTATTCAAACTAGAAACAGATGATTTACAGACTATAAGTAAATGTTCTAGGAACTATAGAGAAAACAACTTTAATCTATTGTACGAAAATGACAAGATATTATTTACAAACTCTGAAGTCTTCCAACATCCAATATTAATTCAGACGAAGGTCAGTGACTATACACTATCACTGCAAGGAACGAAACTGACCCCAGTGTTATTGAACATTAAGTAAAATTATAAAATTGAGTCGAAAATGTCAGAGGAGGCGATAGTTGTATGGTTTGCGGTTGACATTGCAGTGGTCGTAATAACATTTACTAGTAGGTAAAAATGGATTCAAATGCGCCCCTATCTTATCTTATATTTGAAACTGGATAGAACCATCTAGATTGAAGCTAGAGGAGCACAACACAGAGGCTGTCCTCATCAGCTATCGTCAAAAACATGAAACTCCAAGGATTCGTGTAGGAACGCACGAAGTTACAACAGAACGAATGCATAGATATCCTGGAGCCGTGATTGATGGTTGATTAAATATCAAATCTCTTATTTATTATATAACTTATTAGACGTCGAAAATCAGCGCTTCCCTTGCTCGCATAATGCATGTAGGATATACCAAAGAGAGTTAAAGAGGGATTTTCGGTAGAGTAGTCACGTCGACTGTAATGTAAGCAACAAAAGTGTGGTCTACAAGCCTCAAAATAGAGCAGGTAACGAGAAAGTTGGCATCAGCATAACATATAGGCTAATGCCACTGCCAGCAGTGACTGGAGATGCCGCCAACGTTATAGCGGGGACAATACCAATTAACATATTACCTTACGAGGCGAGGATATTGCATGAAACATCCCGAATGCATCAAGTGAAAGGTGATTACCAAACCAGTGAGTGTCGATGAGAAAATGGCAAAGACAATTTTCTCTGTCCATTTTTAAGCGGTTATGACGGATATACAAACTAATTTCATAAATACGGACTTGACAACTTAGCTAACTATACTAAATATGCACTGATATAGTCAAGAGCACGGTATGTTCTCATGCTCCAGGTTTGAGGCAAACAAACTGCACCTGGAAACAATTGTTAGAAATTAAATTGGGCCCCACAATATAATGAGAATAATATTGAAGTATTATTATACTGAGGAAAACTAGAAGAAAATGTAGCCGGTTAGGTAAGCTTCAATGTGGGAAGTGGCTCATTGTGGGAAGAACCTTTCACCGAAACAGAAAAAGAAGGAATTAATAAAGTCTACTAAGTCTAAGAGAGGAAGTACAGAGATAGAAATAGAAAAAAAACGATAGAAGATAGAAGAAGAATAGACAGATGCCCAAAGAGGTCCGGGTATCACCTAAGGAACCAGTTGAGACCTGATATAAATCCCTCCAGGACGCGTATTCTAGCCGACGCAATATCATCAAGGCCATCGAAAGAGCCCCGGCCCAGCAACCTGAGCCTGCGCTCATAAAGAGCCGGTCAGTGACATAGGATGTGTTTCACAGTCTCCGGCACCCTTGTATCGCCGCAAACTCGGCAGAAAATAGGGGAGCCTGCTTCTAAAATCCAAGTCCTCAGTGCCCAGTCACAAAACCTATCAGAATCCTAAGAGATTCCCTCCTCCGATTGAGGACCCATCCAGTCCTAGAGCAGTCAGGTCGCGGCCACAACAGCCTGGAAACCCTGCAGTCTCCTCTGCTCCTCCACGACTCTTCCACTCAACGACCGGCCAAGCCTCTAAAGAAACCAAGCGGTGGCTTCACAGATGCATGCACCTGTTCTACACACCAAGCCGCGCCCGCTCTCGCCAACTCATCTGCAATCTCGTTTGCCCTTACGCCAGCATGCCCCTGAACCCAGCACAGTTTTACACTGCACACATCCAGAGGCGACGTGAAGGTACTCCTGTACAATGAAACCGGCCTTGAGCTGACATGGCGGCCAGTCAACGCCCTAATAGCCGCCGGACTGTCAAAATAAAAGACCACACCATCCCCCACAGCAACCAAGTCGCAAAAAGGCTCAACTGCTCCGAGGACAACGAAGATCTCGGCCTAAAAAACGCTGCACTCATCCGGGAGTCCAAAGGACAGTTTAAAGTCACTGTCCGTAAATAGACTCATCCTCGGTCTTAGAAACGTCTGTAAAAATGGCGTGGCCATTAAAAAGTAGCCGGTTAAGTTAGAAGAATAATTTTTAAGTTGAGAGTGGAAGAGCAGATAAGAAGAAAAATACTGATTGAAGAGATTGAGACTTAGAGATAGAAAGTGTCTTGAATCCTACGAAGTAATATCTAGAATAGTAGTTTTGTAGGGGTCGCCATTAAAGTAGGAGGTGGTTTAAGTTGGTACGAAAATGACCTAACCATTGCTATCTGGGACCTACTGAAGGTTTTCACCTCCTTAAAAAAAAGTGTTCTCATAAATCTTGTTCTTCAGATATTCACATAACAAGAAGTCCGGAGCAGTCATATCAGGCGACCGCGGAGGCCAATCGACGTCACCTTTCCTTTGAAATAATTGGTTGTGGAAAGAGGTCTCGCAATAATTCCATTGTAATCCTGACTATATGCGATGTGGCACCGTCTTGTTGAAACCACATGTGAGTCAAGCCCAAAGTTTTCAATCATATCACGATATCGCTCCCCATTGACAGTTACCGTTACACCGTTTTCAGTTTCAAAGAAATAAACAGACTGTCACTTTTAATGGATGCAAAGGTGACTGATGAATAATTTGAGGGTTTTCCATTGCCCAGAACCGACAATTCTGTTTATTCACATTACCATTCAAATGAAAATGTGCCTCGTCACTCATTATGATTTTTTCATAAAAATCGATGATTGATTTTGATAAAATGTTTTAATGATTAAAACACGTTGGTTTACTGCATATTTTTCCATAATAGATTTGCCACGTTTATACTTAACGACTGCCAAATATGAACTGTCTAGACTAATGTTTACCAAAATGGCGGCAAGACAAAGTAGTATACCTTACCGGTGGACACACTGTATTAAAGCGAAAATTTTCGTGGTGACAAGCACACTTAATATAAACTACAGATTTTGATAGGATTTACTTCTTCTGATGGTATGTTTTCAAGTCTACTTACAATAAGGTTTGACTTTAAGAAAGCTCCCTAATTTTACTTGTTAAGAATAAAGTCATTAGTTCTTAGAAACTTAATAACTTGTTGTTAGGATACCATCCCCTTTATGAAATTTAAAATTTTCAGCAGAAATAAAAGTAAGTAATAGTATTTGATATTGTTGTTGTTGTTTCTTGATGTTTTAATTCCTATACTTGTCTGTCTATGTAGTACTTTAAGTACGTAAAATAGAGGAAAAAAACACCTAAAAATAGAGATACAAATCCATATACAAACAACAATACACACGAACACGAACATATACGAAAGTGGCCTACAACATGCTCACTTTAAACGAGTAAGTAACATAATGAAAAATCTTTCAAATCTATTGTGTTCGTATTAGAATAGAACTTGTATGTAATCAGTTGAACAGGAACTGGAAAAGTCATTAGTAAGACACGTACATACATAATACCAATCGTTGAGACTTCCGTAATTCTGAGTTAAATATCAGTTTGCATAAGGGTTCATCTTTGTACATACATACAAATGTATGTGTGTATGTATGTATGTGTGTGTGTGTTTGTGTAATATGATATATGTATGTATGTATATAAGCACAGTTTAGCTTTTAATTTCCCTGATTACAATCTAAAGTCATTCAATTCATTTGTTGTCCGGCTGCTGGGTCTGTTATTCAAATTATTTTCACTTAAAACGGATATGGAAAGCACGTCTTAAATACTAAATGAAAGAGATTATTTTTAAGGTGTTTAGAAAGGGACTTTTGTATTTCTTTTCTACTTTCTGTTGTATTTTTTAAATTAATTAGATCTCAAAAATCATACTGCTTTTTCACACAAAAAAAGTTGTTCTGGCTATGACATTGCGAACTAGAAAAATCTATTGTAATAATTACTTAACCAATGTTGCCAATTTACATTTATTTAATCAAGTTAGATTGTAAGAATACTATGACGGAATACTATGCAGACAAAATTACCAATTGCAGGTAAAAATTCAATTTAACATTCGGTATCCAATTTGATGCTTCAAGCATTTAATGCTTAAAAGTACTGAATAGTTTACTAGCAATAGTTAATATTGTTATGTTTTTACCTTTTCAAAATGTTTGTAGTTAAAACAAAATAGATCTTGTGCTTAGTTTTCAGTTTGTGCACCACTACTTGTAACCTTTTCACGAGCAATAACAATTCCTATTACTATTTCTGTTTACCTGTTTACTTCGTAAACAACAACAATTACTCGAAAGATCTTCCACATCGATCGTTGTTACAACTTAGTTTCTATAACAAACCTTTCGACCAGAGGTTATCCATACTTAACTCTCTTAACTGAGTTACCTTCAGCTAAATTGGTATTTACTTCACGATTTATCTCACGCGTTTACCGCCAAAAAACTCTCTTCACATTGAGTTCAAACTTATAAATTAATTTCACGCTTACTACTTGCCCCCTGAGTTTATACCAAATAAACTGATTGTTGTTTTCATCGATGTGTTTTTTATGTATATGGCTGAACACACAGCACTTCGAAAGCTCTCGAACCTTTCGATACTTCAGGTAGATTACATTTCTTTCCTTTACTTTCTTTTTAGTTCTTATAAAACCATGGGAAAGTAAATATCTGATTCGTTCAACTTTTATTGTTTGTTGTTGTTTGTTATTCTGTCTGCTACTTCTTTTCTTTTGTGCCTGTTTTTGTTGTTACCGTTTTATTTTTGTTTACTTTATTTCTGATAATATTTGTTGTTGTCGTTTTGATTATTTTTAAACAGCACATATAATAGCTTTTGCGGCTTTTGTTTGTTCTTTTTAGCAATATAATAAACGACAAGGGTTCCACCCAATTTACATGATGATTTCCGATGCACGCATTTATTGCAGGCATTCTTTGTTTGTAGGCAAAAGGAATAGGGAAGAAAGAGGGGTAGCAAAAAAGGCACGATTTCTGTTTTTCATGACTTTTTTTCTATTCTCATTTACGTTTATATTCGTCTTTGTCATTGTGTTTTGTTCTTTAATGTAAACTAACACAATTATAGTTAAAAGATCAACGCTGCAAGAAAAAAGGCATGTTTTGAAGATTATGCCGTAAATGCAGTTGACTTTTAGGGGCAGATTTAAGTGAAAATTTAAAAAGGCGGACCTTTAAAGTGATCGTGTAGGTAGGTAGGAAAGGCGGTACCGAAAGTACCCCACCCAGAGACCACAATGGTCTATTGTGTAAATTGGGTTGTCTTAAGACTAATATTTTCCTATCGGCTGCGATCTATTATTGATGTGTAGCATTTGCACATACACATCTCTGACTTTAAATTTTAAGCCAGAAGCCATATAATATCAGGTGGGCCATTTAAAAGTTTTAATTTAAAAATTAAATAAAACAAAAACGGTTAGAAATTTTTCCAAATTTATTATGTTGCTGTGAAGTACAATAATTCCGATAAGAAGTGAAATACTATTTCATTCATATGGCTACCGTGGCTGGTCTCACAGTACCATATTCGATCGGAGCAATTTTCGATAACTTTTTCGAATGCAATTGTTGGCCTTCAAACGCGCAACTTTCTCAAGTTGGTCGGCATAACACTAGTCTTTAACGGCGCGCTACAGAAAATAGTAAAACGATGTCAAATCGCAGCTACTTGGTGGCCATCTGACATCACCATTTCGACTAATTAAAAGGCCACCAAACGTTTAACTCAATAAATCAATTGTGGCATGAGATGTGTAGCAAGCTGCACCATTCTGCTGGTTAAGTCGTTCTCATTTTCAAAGAAATATGGACCACTGCTGCCACCGCTACACAAGCCGTATCAAACAATCACTCATAATGGGTGCATTGGCTTCTGTAAGACCACATTTGGGTTTTCTGAACCTCAAATACTAGCAATTTTTACTTGTTTTTTGATTTTTTTTTCCAATTTCCAACCATTTTTCTTTGTTTTGGAAACAAATTTCCAATAAATCCCAGCAATCATCAATAAATCAAGCGTAAAACGATTCATTTCGTTCAGTGAATATAATAAGTATACTGAATTCTGCGACAGAATAGAATGACATAAATATTGCCAGATTCGAAATAACCGCTAGTTCAAATTTAAGCCGATAGATGGCACACCCAATATAGGGTGTCGTCGACATACTCGTAAATTTATTGCCGCTGTTACACAGAGGGAAAACTGTGAAACACATCGACGCCGAATTGGTATTATGTAAGACAGCCGTATTGACGTCGAGTTGTTATCGATTTATATAAGGAAGAAATAAAGGGTGTCCAAAATTGAGGTATCATTTTAACTGTGCTGGTATTTTTGCTGCTAAATGTAGAATAAACTACATTTTTATTCTACTTTATTATCTCTTTATTATCTCTTTATTAATAAACTACATTTTTATTCTACATTTTATTTTCAGATTCTAAATACATTCCGGTTAGTTAATATGGAACGTTAAACGAAGATAACGTGTTATTATCAAAACATTTGCTTAAAATGGCAAAAGTTTTCGATATGTAATAAGGAATTGTGCCATCAAGCTGATAGTTGGGAAATTTTGAGACACTAGATGCACTCGTGATAACAAAAACAGAATTTATCAGCGTAGTAATAGTTCAATGGAGAATATAGCAGCTGTGAGCAGGTGTTAAAGAAGATTCAAAAATATCCATTCAAATAACAAACGATCAACATTATTTAACATTTTACATCGTGATCCACATTTAAAGATCCAGCTGACCGGGAATCGGTAATTCATTTTTTGGGTCATCGAAAAACAAGAAGAAATGAGAATTTTTTTACCAAAATAATCTTCACCGATGAATACCATTTCCAGCTGAATGGCTTCGTCAACAAGCCGCGTTTGGGGTAAAGAAAATATAAGAGTTATCTTAGAGCAACCACTACATCCACAAAAACTTACGGTTTGTTATGGGCTGTGATCCGCAGGAATCATCGGACTTTTTTTAAGAAAATGGAAATGCCATTACGGTCGATGAAAATGAGAGTGAGATAATCCGAAGCTTTTTGTGGCGGAAAATAGATGACAGAGTAAGAAGAGTGTTTGAGTTGAATTATTCCGGGAACTTTATGATCCAGGTGGTATATATCTTTTCTGATCAGTTTTCTTGCGGATGTGACATTCAACTATAAGCTGGTTACGGAGTGCCGTGACTCCCTTGCAATACTATCACGGCAGTTCTGTATCCACCTCACCTGGGTTCTTGGCCACAGGGACAACTGCAGCAACTATTCTGCTGATGAACTAGCAAACGCGGGAACAATTTTTCCGGACATCCATCCGCGCGAGAGCGTTGGTGAACCTCTTACTTCCGTTAACCTGGTAGAAGTATTTGTTGGACGCTGAAAGAGCCTGGACGTAGAGTGACTATTGTTTTATTATCAGACTCACCTGACCCAGGTTGAATAAACTATAAAAACTGGGCCTTTTTAGCATCTCCTCTGCTGTATCTACTCTCACAGGTCATTGCATCATTGGTAGGCACCTACAAAAGCAGTGCGTATGACTTCTGTGGAGGCTGTATATCGGCTGAAGATCGCAGTTCACTTCATCTACCAGGATGATCCGTCTCTCACTAGGCGGAGACCTTTCACACTGGGCTCTCCCTTACTCAATGGCTTATCTGAGCTATTGATTCTAGACATCAGGTTGATAACCAGTTTCATTGGGCTGTCGGGCTGGTTTCCGACTTAATTGTGCTTCTGTTCAGTGTCCCTGGTTGATCATCAGGACTCTGGTGACTAACACAGGGATAGCGAGCCATCTGGTATCACAACGAGCCGCTATACGTGCTTAAGTATACCTTGATTTAGTAAGTCTGCCACTCCCTCCCACATACCTATCAAATGGATTCCGCAAAAAACACAGCACTACCAACGCTCTTACCGCCATAGCCACGCAAATAAGTTGTGGCCTGAAACAAGTAAAACTACAAAAAAGAACCATAATAGTGACCTTGGACATGTTCAATGTATTCGACACGGTCAATCATGCTGTGTTTTTCCCTAAAACACGAAAAAATGACTAGTGAACTATTTACGTGATAGACTGCCGTTAGTGGAGTAACGAAACAAAAAATACAAAACTCATAGAATAAAACAAGGAGTGCCTCAAGGTAGTGTACTATCCCCAATTACGTTTAATTTCTACGTTTCGAATCTGCCGGCACCACCAGCAGGAGTGGAACTAATATCATATGCAGACGACTGCACTATCTTGGCGACGGGCAAGAACATCGATGACACTTGCGGCAGCATAAACCGATATCTGGAGATCTTAATAAACTTCTTCACTCGCAGGAATTTGAGAGTTCAACCGTCCAAGTCCTCAGCCAAGCTATTTCCTACATGGACTAAAGTATTTAGGCTGAATCTTAATATAACCGTTGAGGACTTAAGAATCCCAACTACAAATTACCTTCAAATACTTGGAGTCATATTTGATAGCCTCTTTCGATCCTCGGCGCATGCCACTGCAATTAGCAACAAGATGCGGAGTAAAAGCAAAGTCCTCAAGTCACTAGGTGGCAGTATTTGTTGGCTACATAAATATAAGGTAATTGGCCAGACAGTAGTAAACTATTTTGCTCCCGGGTGGTCACTAGTAATAAGCCCAAGACAGTGAGGAAATCTACAGAAATGTCAAAATGCAGCAATAAGGACCATCACAGGCTGCATCCAGAAGACATCGGATTAATACCTTCACGAAGAATCGAAGATCCTGACAGTCAAGGAATATAACACCCTGCTCAGAAAGCCGTTCCTTTTGATCTGCCATCGGTGGGAATATACACCTTAACGCTGGCCCCAGGAATGTGAGGGCAGAACTTCGTCAGTATGGAAGTGAGATCCAACGATATCTTAGAGATCCACACGATCTGCACGCCTATTAGACATCTCTGAAGGACATTCTTCGTGATACGGTTGAAAGGATGCTGAGAAACGCTCACAAGACTGTCGTCCTAGGAAACTGCCAAGCTAAGATCCGGTTACTGCACAAGGCTATATTCATATTCGGCGGGCGTTAATGAAGATATTCCCAATATTTGTCCATCATGTGGAGCAGGTCCTCATGATGTCCAGCATCTGTTTGCCTGGTACAACTCTGGCCGGAGTAGCTCAACTCCTGGACCTTAGAATAGGAGACGAAGCAGAGGAAGAAGAGGGGCAAAATAAGTGATAATATTGTAGTATACATTTTTGTATTTTCCGGTCAAGTAGCTACAGCAACAACCTACCACTTTACAACTTCGAAATTTAAGAATAAGCGCTCAAAATTGTAAAAATACCACTGGTTCACCATTTCCCATTCGGTATTAAGCAAAGTCTTCAATTTTTAACTTTTTTTTTACTTAATGCTTTTGCTTAAGCCACAGCTGGCTGCATTTAGTTTTGCTGCTATGAATTTTTATTTTTTTTTTCTTTTTTTTTCTCCGACAGTTGTAGGGCTTCAAGCACTTTTGTAAACTTTTCACTGCATTAAAAAAAAAAGAATTGAAAGTTTCAGGAGCTTTTTTTTCGCTTTTCTACTAAACGCCACCTATTCATGGTTTAAGTTGAAGAACAGTCATGTTTTTTTCAAAAAACGAAAACTAAAACTGAAAATGAACAATTAAAACCGGAGCAGACGTGTAGTTGTAATTGAAGGAAAAGTAAGCAGTAGAGAGTAAAACAACGAAATGAAAACTAATTAATTCGATTCGAAACAAATATTGACAAAGTTTCTGAGTTGAAGTAGAAACATGAAAATGAGGCGATAGAAAATTAACTGCCAGCTTTAAATAGAAAGAAATTAAAAATTGACGGCGCAAAAGTAACAATTTTAAATTAAAGAAATAAAATTTTCAAATTTATCAAGAAAATTAAAATTACAGTTTCCAGTTCAAACTGTTTGCGAAAAATGAAACGAAAAAAAAAAATAAATTTTTTTAAAGTGAAAAACCCGCATTTTTGATGTCAAACACAAAAATAACTATAAGAAAACTAACTCCTATTTAGAAAAAAAAAATAAATAAAATAAAATTTTATAGATATTTTGTGTCATGTAGTAGTTTCCACATTTACAGACATTTTTCTTATGCTCACACTTAAGTACACAATACTACTCTGTATTAAAAGTCTCTGGTCTTTGGTAGCAGATGACGTAGCAATTCATTTCACTTTCTCTCACAAAAGACTGGCTTCCTAAATCCTTAGATCCTTTCTTTTGCTGTGAGATGATTCATGGTATCTTACTCGGGCCCTCCGAATTTGCTGTTCGATTATGTCAAGACTATCGCCCTTCTCTAATCGCTTTCGTTCGGACACGCACCAATTTGTGTACTTCAATTAGGTTATTTCGAATCTGACAATACTTACGTCATTCTATTCTGTCACATAAGTTAGTATACTATCTCCACTGAACGAAGTGAATCGATTTATGCTTGAGAAACGTTAGGTTTTATTGGAAATTTATTTCCAAAACAAAGAGAAAGACAAAGATCGGAAATTGCACAAAAATGAGGTACAAAAGTTGATCGCAGAGAATAACCAACATTGCCCGGTATACGCAAGTTTATTGCTAAAGTTCGTGAAACTGGTTTCATTGTTGATGCGCCAAGACATAAGCGTGCTCGTACAGTGCGTACACCAGAAAATATCGAAGCTGTGGCTGAGAGCGTGCGTAAGAACCCATCAACATCAAATCATCATCGTTCTCAAGAATTAAACATTTCTCACACCAGTTTATGTCGCATTTTACGAAAAGTTCGCGGTATGACGCCTTATAAAATTCAATTGGTTCAAGAATTGAAGCCGTATGACAATCCACTTCGCTAGATGGGCCAAGGAGAAACTGCACGATGATGACGATTTTGCCCAAGAAAAAAATCAGCTTTACGGACGAAGCTCATTTTCATCTTCTTGGATACGCTAATAATCAAAATTACCGTATTTGGGGCTCAGAAAACTCAAATTTGGTCTTACGGAAGCTAATGCACCCATTATGAATGATTGTTTAGTCCACAAGGACGGCACAACCAATACGGTCAATGGAGACAACTATCGCAGCACTATGATGACCGATTTTTTTCTGACCGCTTTTCATGGCCTTGATGTGAACTATGTTTGGTATTAACAGGATGGAACAACTCTCCACACATCTCATGCCACAATCGATTTATTTTATCAAACGTTTGATGGTCGCTTAATAAGCCGAAATGGTGATGTCAGCTGGCCGCTAAGAAGCCACGATTAGATACCGTTGGACTATTTTCTATGGGGCGGCGTGAAAGACAAGTGTTATGCCGACAAACCAGAGACAATTGAGAACTTGAATGCCAAAATTCGTAATGCCATTGTCGAGATATTACTCCATTCACTCGAAAAAATTCTCGGAAATTGGTCCGATGGATTGGGGTACTGTGAGGACTTTTGCAGCAACCATATGAATGAAATAATATTTCACTTCTAACCGCAACAATTGTACTTCACAACAAAAAAGTAAATTTGGCAAATTTTCAAACCGTTTTTGTTTTATTGCATTTTTAAATTTAAAATTTTGAATAGCCCACCCGATATTTCTTCGCCGGTACTGTTTTATTCTTCTGCTCCGCTGCTCAAGCCTGGTTCGCTTCTATACCTTTCAGCTGGTTATCTGTGATGGACTTCTCACCTATAGTCGTCACACCTGAATAATACTTGCCTTTTTTGCCAGGCGAATGGCCATTTTCCATCTTCTCCAGCTTGGCCATTACCACCCTCAAATTTCCCACCGTAAGTATCCTTTTTTAAGGGCTTAAAACGACCCATATTCTTTTTGTATTCCGCACCTTAACTCCATTCGATATGGGTCGAATTCACGCTATAGTGCCATAAACAGTTCGTTGTAGTTCTTTCTATTGCTGGTTGGCATTGTTTTTAAAACTTCTGCTGTCACACCTTTAAGGGCCAAATTTAATTCGAAAGCCTTCTCTTCGTCACCCCAACCATTGGATCCAGAGATGTTCTACCATCGACGGAAGGAGTTTCTACTCTACCCGAACCTTCTGATACATTTCGCACTTGTTCCGGCCGTTGACTCAGCAGACTGCTGACTTTCTTTTCAATTACAACAGCTGATTGCCGGTGCTTAACATTCTTGTCTCCGCTGCATGTAGCTTCTTGCTCTCACATATGTCTTCTCTTATCACACCAGAAATTTTTTCAAATTTCCTTTTAATTTTTTTCATAAGTTTTTCCGTCATGGCAGCAAGTAATGTACTGTGGTCCGTATTTCTTTTTCACATCGATGTGCTTTTTATAGGCTGAGTAAACAATACTTCAAAAGCCCTGGAACCTCTCAATATTTCAGGTAGATTCCGTTTTTCCATCATGGCAGCAAGTAATGTACTGTGGTCCGTATTTCTTTTTCACATCGATGTGCTTTTTATAGGCTGAGTAAACAATACTTCAAAAGCCCTGGAACCTCTCAATATTTCAGGTAGATTCCGTTTCTTTCTTTTATTTTCTTTTTAGTTCTTATATAGCCATGCGAATGTAAGCATCTACTTCTTTCAGCTGTTGTTGTTTGTTATTGTCTGTTACTTGTTTTATTTTCTGCGTGTTTTTGTTGTTGCCGTATATATTTATTCGGGAACATTTCTATCTGTGTTGTTGTTGTCGATTTAATTATATTTACACAGGCACATAGTTGTTTTTGTGCCTTTTGTTTATTTTTAGAAATGTAATAAATTCAGGGGTGCCCAACCTGATTATTGTAACACTATATTACTTTACACTGCAAACAATGTCACATATTCCTAAACGCTACCCTGTAAAGTTTGACAATGTATTGCATTCCTAAAGTTATCCTTTTCCTAGCTGATGCGCAAACAAACGCAACTAGAGCATTCTAAAAATTCATAATACTTTTTATAAATAATGACGGAGAGCGATAGTTATGAATTTTAGTTCAAACAAAAATTTTAGTTAAAAAGTTTAAGTTTAACAATATTCAAAATGCTTGATTTAATGCTTGATTTAAACACTGCTTTGACGTTGTATAGAGAGGGAGGCAGCAAAACTTTTCCATTCATGTGTGTTTTCGCACTTGAAATTGATTACAATTCTTCGTTTGCTATCTGATATTTGCTTTTTGTGCTGTACAAATATAGAAGAAAACCGATCAAATGCAATGCCTCAAAAAAATAACATTTATTTCTTGTATGAGAAGCTTTTCTTTTCATTTCTTGTTCAATTTTTTCGTCTTCTTTTTGACAAAAATAAGAAAAATATTCCGCATTTTCTCATAACTGCTGTGCAATATGATTTTATGGTCGATGACTAAGTAGAATTGACTTTAAGCGATTTTGATGTGCTAAAACGAATACTGCTAATGCTACAAACATTATGTGCATCGCTAAGGCTTAACAACTATAACAAATCCTCTATCATACATGGCCGTATAAATTAGAATCTGGTTTGAATGATTGTCACAGATTTTTTTTTTTGAAACTGTGTGCGAAACTTTAGCACGCTACAGTCCCGGTGATGGCATCGTGAAGCATTTCATCACAGGAGTGTGGAAGTTTTTTTTCCGTCACCCCTCTTGAAAGCATATGGCTTTACACAAGGCATACATTGCCTTATTTCAGTTCGGTTGAGAGTTTTCAAGCTAAATAAATAAGTAGTCTACTGTATCTTGCTTCCATGTGATTGTGATAAAGATTTTTGCTAAAGTGCAGACCATCTGAAAGAAGAACAAGTTTTTTCAACAGCGGTATCATCTTATAAGATTAGCTAGTAACTGGTTATGAGTATTACTACTATTGAAAACTTTTCTATGCATTTGCCGTTCAGAGCCGTCGTTAAACTGCAGGTCCCTTTGAATGAGTCTAAAAATAGAATCGGGTGCAGCTCATTGACTGAGAGAAGACCTCGTATTCTTTAATGGAATGTTATAGGAATTAATATAATATAACAAGGAAATAGTTCAGTCTTTAAACACATCATGACAGAAGGGCAAAAAAAATATATGACCAATAGAAAACGGTGAAGCAGCCTGTTCGTTGACGAGTTGGGCAGTACAGTCTACACCCCAGAGCCAACTAGTTAGATCAGAGATAAGAGACAGCAAAGTTACAAAATTTTCATAGAATTTACCCATATAGGCATAAGAGTCCCCACTAGTATGATACAAAGAACCTCTCTTATTAGGCATTAGCGGTAGATTTGGTTCCTGTTGGATGCCTTCAGTAACTACATAGCTTTTAGCCTATAAAACGACGAGGTCTGAAAATTTATCCTGTGCGATTGATATCAGATATTACGAAACGAACAATCGCTATAAATCTTGTGCGATTGTTATCCACTTCACAGAGTTAAAAATGTTTTTCACATGCAAGGTTAAAATGGCCATATAGTCATTTGAGCATCTAATCACTAATTATTGTGAGTCGAGTCTTTTGCCAAATTTAATCCAACATTTTTTAGTTTCAGAGTTTGACAAATTTCACCATGAAGAGGTACACAATTGAGCAGCACGTTAAGATTGTTGAAGACTTTTACGAAAATGGTCGTTAAAATCAGTGTTGGAAACGCACTGGGTAATCCAATTAAACCCACCTGGGTTTTATTTTGTTTTACATTTAATAAGATCAGGATGGGCTTTTTATATAAAGGATTTCGTAGTTTATTTACAACAAAGATAAATATAGGGTGGGTCATTTAAAAGTTTAAATTTAAAATGCAAAAATGTGGTTGGTAATTTTGACAATTTTTTTTTTTTCGAAGTACATTTGTTTTGATTAGAAACGAAGTACTATTTTAATCTTATGGCTGCTGCGGCTGGACTCACAGTACCCCTTTCGATCGGACCAATTTTCGAGAACTTTTTTGAGTGTATGGGGTCGTATCTCGGCAATGGCATCACGAATGTTGGCCTTCAAATGCTCAATTGTCTCCGGTTTGTCGGAGACAATGTCTTTGATGGCGCCCCACAGCAAATAGTCCAATGGTGTCAAGTCGCAATTTCTTGGCGGCCCACTGACATCACCATTTCGGCTAATTAAATGGCCATCAAACGTTTGATGCAATAAATCGATTGTGGCATGAGATGTGTGGCAAGTTGCGCCATCATGTTGCAACCAAACATCGTTCACATCAATACCATGAAGAGCGGGCAAAAAAAATCAGTTAATATGGTGCTATAGGTATCTACATTGACCGTAATGATGACGAAATATGAAATATGAGCCAGTAATGCCTCCACTCAGTAAGTCGCACCAAACAGTAACTCGTAATGGGTGCATTGTGTCTCTAAGATCACGTTTTGGTTTTCTGTGCCCCGAATACGGTAATTTTGCGTATTAACGTTCCCACCAAGATGAAAATGTGCTTTATCCGAAAAAATGATTTTTGCAATTTCCGACCAATTATCTGTTTTGGAAATAAATTACCAATAAATCCTAACGTTGCTCAAGCGGAAATCGATTCATTTCGTCCAGTGAAGATAATATACCGAATTTTGTGACAGAATAGAATGACATAGGTATTGCCAGATTCGAAATAACCGCTGGTTCAAATTTAAACCGATAGATGGCTCACCCTATACTATTTATGAATTAGAAGTACTAATTGATAAGGTCAATTTTTAAGCTCAAAAAAGACAATGAATTAACGTATTTTTTAAAATAAAATTATATCAGATCATCTCTTCTCCACCTCTGCGTCAATGTTAAAATCCTGTCACAGAAAATCTTCTCGTCTTTTGAGACGATCCACCGAATATTCAGAAGAAGCAAAAAATATTGTCAAATGAACGAAATTTGGAAGCAGTTAAAGCCCAATAAAAAAAAACCGGTGCGGTGGGCTTTTTTAAAATACCCGAGATTTTGCTAACCCTGGTTCAAATCAAAATGCATTTTGTGCACTTCGTAATTCATAATCAATCAAGTGTGTCCACAATCGGGAGAGTTGTACGCAAATTTCAGCAAACCGGGTATGTAGAAAATGTGGAAACATCACTGCATGCTTGCCAGTTTGCTCTGCGGAAAACATTGCTGTTGTAATGTGGCAGAAAAGCCGTCAACTTCGACTCATCTTCGTGACCAAGTATTAAACATCTCACGAACATCAATGATGCGAATTTTGAATAAAGATTTGAACTTACACGCTCAAGATCTGAAGCCTACTGACGATTTCAAACGTCATCAATACATCGAATGGGTAAACAAAACAGAAGTGAATGGTGACTCTTTACAAGAAAATCATCTTCAGCATCGAGGCACACTTTAACCTTAATGGATTCGTTAACAAGCAGAATTGCCGCAAATGAGAATTCATGAGCGATTGTTGAAAAGCCGATGTAACCACAAAGAGTGAGTGTTTGGTGCGGTTTATGTGCTGAAGGCATCTTCGAAAATAAGGGTGATCAAGCAGTCACCGTGAATAGTGTTCGCTATCGAGAGATAATAACAGATTTCTTGTAGTCAGGAATTGGACGATATGTGGTTCTAGCAGGATGATGCCACTTGTCACGCATCCAACGAAACAATGACTCTTTCGAGCGAGAAATTCAATGGCCGTATTATTTCACGTCGTGGCGATGTTAACGCCACGATCATGTGATTTGACACATTTAGACTTCTTTCTTTGGGGATATTTAAAAGAAAAACTGTACGTCAATAAAGCCAAGAATAATTCAAGAGCTGAAAGATGGGATAATTCGATATATTAACGTCATTGAGTATCAATTATGTCTCAGAGTCATTGAAAATATGGATCGACGATTGGAGGTATGCCACCGAAGCCGTGGCGAGCATTTGGCCGATATTTTGATCCTTCTATCAAAAAACAAAATATTAAGATAATTCTCCGAAAACTTTTTGTTTTATTTATAATTACCATGGAGCGTTTTAATTGGACCAGCCTTTAGCATCCATTGTCAATCTGGAATTTCTCAAACCAAATTGATAAACGAAAAGCCGTTTTGCTATCTCCGTGCCCTGTTGCAGTTTTCTATAAATGAAATACTTCATTCTACAAACAGTAGCAAAGCATATCTTAAATTCAATCTACCACCAAGCCATTGTGCATTCACTTTAATTCGTATTCAGCAAATGACAATTGTTACAGTTTTCATACATAAATGGTTAGTGGCACATCATATGGCATTCATTTTGTGTGGCAAGTAAGTATTACAGCCATCATTGTACGTATGAGTACAAAATATGTAACGAATCTATGATTTCGAAATTTGTGACAACCGGCAATCTAAAAAGGACCCCTTGAAGTATAAAAATTTCTAAGAATGTTTGTGTCGGTTTTTATGCATTTGCACAATTTTTATTTTTTGTTTTTGTCTTTGAGTAGATTTTCGAATGGATTTTTTTGTAGATTGTTCTGCTGATACAACTACATATCCACCCATTTCCTGTTTTATTAGTTAGTGGTTGTTGTGTTTCAGGCAATTTTTAGCATATGATGAAAGCATTTCTGTGTAATGAGCTGTGTAATTTTGTACAATTGACAGGAGTAATTCTCCATAAATGTTGAAATCAAATCTTAATGCAGGCTTTGAATGAGAATGTATTGCAAATACAGGGTACACCGATTTTCATTGATGAGGCAGTTGTAATATATGTGGGTTATTATTCAAATACAACATAAATCTGGAGACCTCACTAATAGGTCAAAAAAAAATGTTCCGTTATTAAGTTAAGTTTCCTTAGCACAAATTTTTACATTGCAACTGAGGCTGGCCAGTAAATTTCGATATTTTTGACATAACATGCCCAGAAAATTTTAGTTGCCGTAACAACATTCAATGATTTACACTGTGACTTATCGTGCACTCGTCTTGTTGAAATCTGCAGACTTTTACAATCATATCAACTCCCAGCGACTGTTTTAGGTTAGGTTAGGTTCGAAAGGCAGTGCAACCGCCCTCCATCCAGAGACCAGAAAGGTTCATTGTGGAAGATCTTTTAGAGATAACAAGAAAAAGCGAAGAAAAGGTAAAGAGCAAAAGGAAAAGAAAAAAAGAAAAAGAAAAAAAAAATAAAGAAGAAGAGGAATAAGAGAAGAACACCCTGGGCGTTGCCTGGTAAGCCAGCCGTGCCTGACATAGAACACATCAGGTCACCGATCCTGGCTGACGCAAGCTCTCCTAGACAACTTAAGAAACCCTGGCCTAGCAACCCGAACCTGCGCCTCTGAACAGCCGGACAAAGGCAAAGGTTATGTTCCACGGTCTCTGGTGGGAGACCACAGTGCTACACACTCGGCCAAAATTAGTGATGCACGTTTCCCACAGCCCAGTTCTTTCCACTAAAGCACAGTCAGAAAACCTATCAGGGCTTTAAAGAACTTCCTTCCCAGATTATTCTGTACTATTAAGATTCTGTACTAAACTGGTCGAGTTTAGGGCAAAGCAGCCTGAAGACCCTACAGTCTCCACTGCCTCTCAATTACTCTTCCATTCTGCGATGAGCCCAGTTATCCACTAAGCTAACAAAGAACCGAAGCGTGGGTCTGAAAGACATATCCGCCAGTTCAATACACTTGACAGAGCGCGCTCTCGTCAGCTCATCGCCACTATGTCCGGGAACTTTGCACGGATTGCTGCTGCTCACATCCAGATGTAACTTCAGGGTCCTCCGTCTTAATGACACTAACTTCGATGATGCAGCTCCCAGTCAGCGCCTTAATAACAGCCTGATTGTCAACATAGATGACCACACCATCCTTATCAGCGACAAAGTTGCGAATTAACTTGGCTCCTCTGAGGACAGCAAAGACCTCAGCCTGGAAGATACTACACTCTTCGAAAGTCTATAGGACAGTCTCATGTCACTGTCCCCATGCCTTTCTCGGTTTTAGAGCCATCTGCGAAAATCGCATTAACATTCAGCAAACTATCAACAACTTGCCAAAACTCTATAGCAGGAAAAACTGCCGAAGGGCTCCTGAGTAAGCCGCATTATCTGACCCTATAGTACGTAAAACTCGGACGAGTCACCACATGTGCACCGCGATTTAGACCCTCAAGATAAAAGAATGCTCATAGTCTAGAGCCTTAGCAAGGCCTTCTTCCAATATCCGCAAAAAGCTTCTAGCAGCTATCATCTTTATCCTTATCTTTATAATCTTTAACCTTCAAAGAGATCAGACCCAGGATAATATCCGGCGATTTCTAGGTATTGGATCCTAGAGTTTTGAAGGTGCCTGATATGTCTAGCGCGACACATCTATACACCCTGTTCAGTAGTCTTCTTCGACTGTCATTCTCCAGAACCCTTCACCATACAGTACTGCCATAAGTAAGGACAGCTACCCCCCCTAACAGTACATCTAACCGCATAATGGGCTCTGAATCTCTTACTCATCCACAAAAGGGTATTTTCCTTTCAGTTTAGTTTTCTATCCAAGAAAATTCCTAAATATTTGGTCACATCAGATAGCCTTGTTCAACCTCTCTAATTTATATTTCCTGGAGAAAAGAACTCAATCCGTCTTGGAATGATTAATATTAGGGCTTAGCTATTAGCTATGACGATAAGATTTAGCGAGAATATCAACAACAGATGTACCAACTTAGCAAAAAAAAAAAAACTTTAATCGGAATGATGGGACCGCCACACATGGGTTATTCCGGAAACTTTTTGATCTAGGTAGTATTTCGGGAATAGCAAATAGTAACAGAAATTTTAGATGAAAATGGCTTTATTATTTTTTAAAATCTTGATGATCAATACACTTTTGCATTCGTTGAAACCATTTCTAAAAGCAATTTTTCCATTTCTCTTGATACACCTCCAAACTATGGTTTTAAACGCTTCAACTGCTTCTTTGACGCTCGTAAATCATTGACTACGCAGTTTACCTTAAATATTGCGGGAGCAAGAAGTCATTGGGTGCCAAATCAGGACTGTACGGAGGATGAGAAATCAATGAAATCAATGTTTTGACTGCTCAAAAATTTACCTGTTTGACGAGCTGAGTCAGAGCTCGCACTGTCATGGTGGAAAATGATTCGTCTTCGGTAGCTGGTTTTACAAATTTCTCCAAAGACTTCCGGCAAACAAATGGTTGTGTACCACTTAGAATTGACCTTTCTAATGAAGAAACATTCGACCACTTTCTTCGGCGTGCTTTTTCCACGAACAAATTCTGTTGGATTTTGTTCGTCTTGCATTACCCACGCGATGGATTGCTGTTTTGTTTCCTATTGAAGCACCATGGTGTTACTTATCAATTATTTCCTTACACCAATCGACACGAACTTTTTCTTAAGCGATTGATAAATTATGGAGTATCCAACGAGAAGAAATTATTATACAACTGAGTGTTCACGCAAAATCGTATTGAACGGGAACTAATGGGCACGGATGAATCTATCTCATAATATATTACATGACGATCTTGTATTATCAGTTCATAAACTGCATCGATGTTTTGCCACACAACAACCAATTCTGGACGATCTCCACGAAATTCATCGGCGACCGAACTACTGAGTTTAATATACCAGCGATATACTGTGGTTTTTGATGGTGTTTTATCGCCATACAAAGAATTGAGTTCATGATAAATTCTTGTTGAGATAATACGCGTCGAAATTTGTCAAAAATAATCCAACGAAAACATTTTGTTGAAATTTCTATTTTTTGGCCGAATTCATTTTCTGAACTCAATGTTAACAAAACAAATAGCGATTGTACATCTAAACGCTGTGAGTATTTTAATGATAAAAAAATGTCAATCTGTAGTATGGTGTAGCAGATTTTAGCTATTGACATAAGTGTTTCCAGTTCCTGAAGTATACATAGTACCCCTCGCAAACTACGCAGAATATACATTCTTTAACTGTAGCCAATGGGAGAGCGATAGCATGAAACTGGAGCCAGAGATTAAACCCGTAACAGCCGGATATAATGAGTGCAAAATGTTACGCGAAAATGAAGATTGGAAGAAAGTGGTTATATTTTCAGAATATGTCTAAAAGATAAAGATGGTTGACCTAGATAGGAGGATGCCTGGACGCAGCCGGCAGATGATGGTGACTAAATCACTCTGAGTCTCCACAGCGTTCATGGCCAGATAAGCACTCAAATGCATGAAAACTATCTGTTCCATATAAACAACCGAACGGAAACAAAAATATTTAACAGAAAATAAGAAATAAACAACAATTGCATTCAGTTGTGTGTTAGAGTTTGATGAAAGCAGACGTATGCGGCACTTCTTAACTTAAGACAATATAGAAATATGTGTACTCAAGGCATGGTTTGAAATTGAACTCAGAACAATGAAATATGCGTTCTGAAATCAAATACATACATAATCCATGCTAAACGAGATTTGCGTGCAATAGTTTTTAAATAGAAATCCCTGCATGGAGCAAAAATATATTTGTATTAAGTTTATTTATATTAAAATCTTGCCGAATTAAAAAAAAACTTCCCTTTGCCGGAGGACTGAACTCAAATCCTTGAAAACGATAAAAAAATGCAAGTTGCGTGTGCTATGGGCAGTGCTGTTATCTACTGAACTGAAAATGTGTTTAGCTTGTTTGTTAAGTGGTGATAGAAAGTTTAATAGCGTAAGAGTAGAAAAAGGGAAATCCCACATAAATATGTATGAATGTTGTTTTCACTTCAATATACACCTTTTTGTTAAAGAAGGAAAAAAGACAAGAAGTTCTGGTAATTTTTAAAATGGGTCAAAACAACAATAATAATAGTACTAAATAGTGGTATAAGGGAGCACTTTGATATTTTTGAGAAATTGTCAGACATCCTGCCAAGAAATTTCAGATTTTTCAAAAAGGCGAGTTTTTAAAATTCCATTTTCTCAAATACGATGATTTTTCCAGGCATACCACTATATGGGCTCTATACAAGACCCTTTTGGCCAGAATGTGTATATACTGGTATATATGTACACTTTCATATATTAAAGAAATGCCCACTCATCCTCCAAAGAATTTTCAGATTTTTCAAAAAGGCGATTTTTTAAAATTTTTTTTTCTCACATCCGGTGATTTGTCCAACATACAGCCCAGACATGGGCTATTTACACTTCCATATTTTAGAGAAATGCCCACTCACCCTCCAAAGATTTTCAGATTTTTCGAAAAAGCGATTTTTTAAAATTCTGATTTCTCAAATCCGGTGATTTTTCCAGACATACCACTATATGGGCTCTCTTGTAGACCCCTTGGACAACCACATGTGTATAGTGGTTATTCTACATTTGGTATGTAGTCACTGTTAACCTCTTAACAGTACTTTGAACATGTTAAAAAGGTTGGTGTCTTCAATCTTCATATTCGAATTTATCTTCACACACATTTTAACTCAAAGGGCAAGTGTTCTCTAACCAGATTGTCCTAATAAGCTGATGCATGCGCCAATTCATAGCCTTCCGTTCTAAAGTAGTTTAGCCGGAAATCTGTCGGCTCAAGCAACTTTCTTATTTTTAAGTTGGAATATTGCCGTTCTGACTTTATCCTGATCGGGTGGTGCACATGTAATACATTCTTCGATTGGATTGCAGAAATCTTGATATATTTGAAGATGTATTAATGAAAACGAAAATGCTAAAGACAAAATTCACCACGTCGGAGCGTATTATGAGCTTTTAGCTAAAAAAACGTATTGTCTTGTGTCGAGGCTTAAAAACTTCTAAAATTATCTACACTAATTAAGAGTGCTGCCAAGCGCATGGATCGGTTACTTTTTATGTTGTTTTAAAACATTTGAATTAACGTCGATATATCGAAGATTCGTGTCCGCACTAGAACGTTCTATCTAAACTAAAGATGAAACACTATAAAAAGCGGCGAATTAGGGCTGGTGAGTTAGTTAGTTTTGAATTAGCCGTCAAGAAGTAAAGTCTGTGTAAGGCGCAAATAAAAAGTGTTGTAAAATCGAATTTGATGTATTTAGACATAATGTATTAAAGTACAGTGAACTTAATAAAAAGTGACAGATTGTAAAACAACTAAAATAAAATAGAGTTTTATTTTATTTGAACGCAATATAAAGGAACGCAAACGCTTTAAAAAGGTTAAAACGTAATATATTAATTTTCTTATTATTCGTACTATTTTCTGGGGTACTCCTTTTCTTCCCAATGCTTTCTGTATGACAATCCATTTGATGGTAACGAAGGCTTTCTTAAAGTCGACGGACAGTTAGTAGAGAAAGCTACACCATTCTAGAGACTGTTCTATTAAGCCTGTCTGTTCGTCTCGTAATATGTTCTCTATTTTGCTCTGAAGACCACTCTGTATTGCTATTGCTAGTAACTTGTATATTATGTTAAGCAGAGTGATTCTTCTACAGTTACACTCCACAATTATGCCTTATTCCAAAGTTGAAGGCAGAGTCTCTCTTCCTCCTATGCTGATGTGATATGAGGACGGAGTAAATCCGCTGCGGTTGTGACATCAACTCGTGAGGTTACCGCCGTAGACCATCGTCGCCTGCTGCTTTATTATTCTTCGACTTCACTACTACCTCTATTATTCTATTCAAACTGGGAGGGCTACATGCTATGTTTAATGTAAGTATAGTATGTTCACTACACTAAGCCATTTAAATTTTAAGAATTGGACCCTTTTGTGGTTTTGTAATACATTTTTCAGTCTCCGCTATTTAATACTGTATAAATAATAAAAAAAAAACGACGATTAAAAAAAATTAAGTTTTTATTGTCATTTTCCAAATTTACGATTAAACAAAGAACATAAATTGCCTGCGAGGTAAAACATCTTTTTTATTGTATAAAAATGGTAACATTTGCTTTGAATTGTTTCACAAAACAAAAAACATACATAAATCGATGTTAAAAAAAATCTCTTTCAGCGCCCCGAACCATATCAACACAGTGATACCAATTAAAATACAGAAGAAGACCATTTTTATTAGCCTTTAACTCATACACGAAGAAAACAAAACAAAAACAAAAACAAAAACAAAAAAGATTGAAAATTTTCCTTCTTTTTTACATACAAATTTAACAGAAATTTATAATGAAATCCACCTTTTTTATAAAGTTCTTTTCGTGTTTAATGAATAGGCATACGTAGGGCTGCATCTCTTATCTCTTAATGAAGTTCATTACAATGCCAAACCAGGCAAACCCGACAACCCAGCTAACGCATAAACAGTAAAGCAAAGAGAAGCAGAGAAATAAGGAAAAAGACTAAAGACAGATAAAGAACGGCATTTATTTGAATAAAAATACGAGGATTGTTAACTTTTTAACAATCAGGCCTTAAAGTTTCCAATATTGGGGCTGAAGCATCATCATAAAGGACATCATCGCAACGAAGACCATATATCCTTTATTGCCTCAGTTCTTCACAACGAATCTATCAATTATTTTACAACCACGCTGGAGTAAAGCAAGGATGCTCTGTATTACATCAACTATTCACCATGATGCTGGATGACATCACGAATGAAGTTCCTTAAGTGAAAAAAGGAATTTGAGTATTCCATGCCAACTCGAGAATGTGGATGATATTTGTCTACCTTCGCACAACATTAAATTTTTTTTTATTTAATCCTCACTGGAATGTAAGTTAACGTTTTGTATACAAATCTTAAAAACTATAATTAATCTACAATCGGGTGTTTTTTTTACAGTCACACAAGCTTATCATAATAAAACAAAGAAATATAATAAATAAAATAATATCATAATAAAACAAAGAAATATATTTTAAATATCTTCGCATATGCGGTCGTATTTCGCCAATAACTCTGCAAATGGTGATTTCTAGGTTTTCACTTATCCCTGGGGTTAAATCACACGATCTTGGTGACCAACCACATGTCAGCATTTAAGCTTTTCTTAAGCGATTGATAAATTATGGAGTATCCAACGAGAACATATTTTTTTACAACTAAATGTTCACGCAAAATCGTACTGAAATGGAACTAATGGGCACGGATGAATCTATATCACAATATATCACCTGAAGATCTTGTATTATGAGTTCATGAACTGCATCGATGGTGTGTGGCACAAAAACCGATTCTGGACGATCTCCACGGAATTCATCGGCGACCGAACTACTGAGTTTACTATACCAGCGATATACTGTGGTTTTTGATGGTGTTTTATCGCCATACAAAGAACTGAGTTTATCAATACATTCTTGTTGAGACAATACACGCCAAAAGTTGTCAAAAATAATCCAACGAAAACATTTTCTTGAAATTTCTATTTTTTGACCGAATTCATTTTCTTAATTCACTGTAAACAAAATAAGTAGCAATTGTACATCAAAACGCTGTGAGTACGTTTATGCTAAAAAAAAATTCCAACTTTAGTATGGTGTTGCCAGATTTTAGCTATTGACATTAGGGTTCCAGTTCATGAAATATATTAGTACCCCTCGTAAAATACGCAGAAAATACATTCTTTAACTGTAGCCAATGGGAGAGCGATGGCATGAAACTAAAACTGGAGCCAGAGATTGAACCCGTAACAGTCGGATATATTGAGTGCAAAAATAAAATTGGAAGAAAGTGACTATATTTTCAGAATATGTCTAAAAGATGAACCCGGTTGACCTAGATAGGAGGATACAGAGTATCGCCTGGACGTATATGTAAACAATCGAACGAAAATGAAAATATTTAAGAGCAAATAATAAATAAACAACAATTTCATTCAGTTGTGTGATAGATTTTGATGAAAGCAGACATATGTCGCATTACTCAACTTAAGACAATATGTAAATTTTTGTACTCAAGGCATGGTTTGAAAATGAACTTGGGACAATGAAAAATACGTTCTGGAATCAAATACATACATAACCCATGTTAAAAGAAGTTTTGGTAATTTTTAAAACGGGTCAAAACAAAAATAATAATAGTACTAAATAGTGGTATAGGGGAGCACTTTGATATATTCTATTGCATGTGGGTCCGTTCTGTTGGAACCACATGTCAGCATTTAACATTGACAGAACATCACCGCTTTTGAAGACATATGGATTTATAATTCCGTCAGCCCATATATCTCACCAAACAGTAGATGTTATAGTGTTTAGACAAAACTTTTTGGATTATCCTCACTCCAAATGCGACAATTATGCTTATTTACATACTCATTCAGCCAAAAATGGGCTTCATCGGAACACAAAATTTTGAATTTTGAAGCTTGAGGAAGAGAACCATAATTTTCATTTTAAAAAATTCAACAATTTGCAAGCCTTGCTTTCCTAATTGAATGTCAAGCCAAATTTAACAAAAAGCAACTATCGGCTATTAAATGGGTTGTCAATAAAGAAGTCTTGTCAACTCAAATTTATGCAACCCTAAAAAACGCCTGATATTATGCTAATTTAGTCCAGCCAGAGCAGGACAAAATATCACTGGCTCATGGGGTTAATATTGATATGGAAATAAAAATGCCTAAAAAGAAAATACACCACAACAGGGACAGTATGGTGAGTTTTTAGCTATAAACTTTATTGGATTGTGTCAGTTACTGCCCGAATTGTCTGTGCTATTAAGAGTGGTACCACATGTTTAACATTGTTGCCAGTTCGATTCCTTTTTGTGCATTATAATTTTACATCTTCGGAATTTAATGTAGATAAACAGCATTTTGTAGTAACCACAAGAATGTTCGAAAGTGATAATGAATTGCTATAAAAGTTGTCGCATTGCGTTTGGTGAGAGTTAGTTATCGTTTTGCAATCAATAAGTTAAGTAGTTTTTGGGCGTAAATAAAAGTGTTGTATAGACGAATATTAAGTGCAAGATAAATAAGTTGGTGCATTAAGATAAAGGGTATTTGTGTGAAAAGAATACAAATATAAAGAACTGCACAAAAGAAAAAATTCGCCGCATCATTTTATTTTACGCAATTGAAAAGAACTCAAACGTTTTAAAAGGTTACAAAGTAACAATATGATATTGTTTTTATTTTCTTCGTATCAAGTCCGCAGTATTTATTTTCTCAATGGGATGTATTTTTCCTCTCAATATCACGCGGACTAGTGAATTTCTGACGTTTTTAAGTACTTCACAGCATACCTCGTGATCTCTTCTCTGACCATAGGCATTTTCAGGTCTTTACGGATATTCGAATTTCTTAAAACTATGGAACGTTTGTTATCAGTTGCAAGGTTTTATTTTTGCACCTTTAAATTCGTTCCATGTTTGAAGCTGAGGTAGTGCACTTTAACTGTACTTCATAAAGAAGGAGCTTACAGATCAAACTAAGGATCGAGTTTTTATCAATAATCCAATTTATTTCAACTTCAATTTAGCATTTACATATGTGGCTTGCCCATATTAGTCGGCGGTCACGATATATATACAAATATTTAACCTCAGAACTCTGGGCGATAATTTGGTGGTTTGGTTCGAATAGGGTGGCTACCTACGCATAGCTACCTACGCAGAGCGAATATTACGTGCGTACATTTTTGTTCGTTAATTTATTGATGCTAAAAGCTTAGATCACACGGTAGTCACAAGTGCAAAAAGGTTAAAGGGTTCCTGCAAATCCCAACGTTAACAAAGGTATATATCATATACAGCGTAGATCCCAAGATACTTCTTTGGAGTAAAGATTTACTTTCTCCAACTTAAACTTTCTCCGACATGCAAGCAAAATAAGCAGACCTGGTGAGATAGCGGCACAGAAACGGACGTAAACCACTTGCTTGATAAAGCGTGAGCTGCGCTCGGATACCAATAATTCGTATAAAGGACCTCACAGATATCCAGGGTTTAGTACATCCAGCGCATGTCTAAAGCCAACACTGTTGCAAAGCAGTCAAAACTGGGTATTACCGAATTCCATTTCGCAAAAGCTTCATCAATAGGTGCCTTAAGAACCATATGTAGGATATTTCGGCCTAACAACATCAGCAACAGGGATTTTTGAAATATTACTAACGAGGAATCCATACGTTTAATAAACAAACAAAAAATAGAAAATAGAGGTGAATTGTCCACATCATCAGAAAGAGTGCAGAAAACATTACAAGAATAGAGTGTAGAGTGAAATTGCCAGGGCTCACGAAGACGTGGTCGACCAATGGAATTTACGAAAGCAATAGTTGGAAACCGAGTAAGATGTAAATGCCTTGTAGAAACTATATGTTCTCACGAGGAGTAATAGGAAAAAAGAATCTCTTTAGTTGTTGCAGAAAGACAATTTTTTTTTAATGTGGTGGCTGAAACATAGTTGTACAGTTGCTCGTTTGATCAAAAAATCAATGACAAATAACAATAAAGTAGGCATCTGCGTTATTGTATCTGATGTTTTTTTTTTTTTAGAGGTTCATAATTTTGAGTTGGCAATACGGCCGATTTAACAGCTGATAATTGATTTTTGTTTAGTTTGGTTTGACATTTCATTATGGAGAAACTTACACCATAACAACGGTTGCAAATTCCTGAAATTTTTATTTTTATTTCTTGTTGAATGGGTACGTAAATAAGCAGAATTTGCCACATTTGGAATAATGATAATCCACAAACTTTTGTCGAAACACCATTACAGCCACAGAAGTTTACTGTTTGGTGCTCTTTATGGACTGGCGGAGTCATTGGTCCATATGTCTTCAAAAACGATAATGTTCAGAATGTTACTGTCAATGGTAAATGGTATAAGGACATGACTAGCAATTATTTCGTATCTTAATTAGCTGCCATTAATCTTGCTGACATGTGGTTCAAGCACGACGGAGCCACATGCCACACAGCGCGCTCTACAACTGATTTACTCAAAGAAACTTTTGATGCAACAGTAATTTACGTAATGGTGCTGTTAATTTCCACTAAGATCCTGTTATGTAAAGTCACTTGCCTACGTCGACAAACAAAAGAAAATTGAATACCTGGAAATCAACATTCGAAGAATTATTGGCGTAATACGGCCGCATATGCTGCGAAAAGTTTGTGTTTGGTGTCCCTGATTGCGCCTTAATTGCGTCACCTATGGTAGCCGGGGTCATATTTAACCATAAATTTCATAATATTTTCTATACAACAAAGCCCGTTGCATTTATATTAAAAACATATTTCTCTCTTTTATTATGATTTCAATTTAGGAAGGAGTAAAATAAAAACATCCGATACAAAACAGTTAATCGATTGTAGATATCTCGCGATATACATACATAAGTATAAAATGTTGCTTTTCTTAAACAAACCTCGTAAGTATTTGTGTGTTTATTTTGCTTTTCCTTTGGCAAAGTTAACCTTTTGTTAGCTGCTAAACGATAGCATCCGTTTTAAATTAAAAAAAAAAAAAAAAAAAACACTCGTACTCTTTTGTCAATTTTTGTTAAAGAAACACATAATTTTGAATGAATATTTTATCTTTATGAATACATTTATATTTTCTTTAATAAGGATTGAGTTAAGTATGTATGTAATGTTGTATTGAACAAAGGCTGTTTGTAACCTTCAAGTCTTTAAAGGATGTGAGTTGTTAACAAATATTGAAATTTAAAAAAAAATTGCCTTAAAAGCCCAATCAGTGTATCAAAAGCTACAATTATTACAAAAAATTAATTCCTAGCTAGAGCAAGATCTCCTGGACAAAATAAAGGCTAGATTAGCGGAAATCAAAAGTCGAATATCTTAGATCTGGATTAAGAAAAGAGATTAACACCCAATTATCAAATATTCTGGTCAAGAACAAAAAATGTTTTGAAAACGGTTTCATTAAGTGTAATCGGAAAACAGTTAATCCTAGACAAAGCTGCGAAGTTATCGTAATAACGGGTCCACCATCTAACGTTTTTTTTCCAACTAGTGCTTACTTCGTAAATGGTAACACTTAGCTCATTTGACAGATAATTAGTTTTACTTTTTTGCTGAACGAATATGGCTGTGTATACGCTTTTTTCGCTTCGCAAAGTGGGCCTGCTATCGACTTACAGAAGATGCCGATTTTGCCAAAAAAAAAAAAAAAATCATCTTTTCAGATGAAGCTCATTCTGATCTTGTCGGGTATGTATTCGTAAACAAGCAAAATTGTGGCATTTGAGGCACAGAAAACCCGCACGCATACATTGAAAAGTCGATACACCCAAGACGAGTCACTGTTTGGTGCGAATTTTGGTCCAGAGGCATAATTGGGCCATTTTTCTTCGAAAATGAGCAAGGAGTAGCCGTTACAGTCAATGGCGATCATTATCGGGCCATGTTGAACTAATTTTTGTTCACAAAAATTGAAGAGGAGGATATTAGCAACATTTGGTTTCAACAGGACGGCGCTACGTGCCACACAGCCGAAGCTACACTCGATGTTTTGTGCCCTGTTTTTGAAGATCGCATTATCAGCCGCAGAGCTGATGTCGTTTGGCACCTCGGAGCTGCAATTTGACACCGTTGAACTATTATCTGTGGGGTGCCGTCAAAGATAAGTGTTACGCCTACAATTGACGCTTTAAAGAACAATATTTGTGAAGCCATTGGTGAAATACAACTGCACACAATCGATAATGTGCTTAAAAATTGGATCGATCGTGTAGGCTACTGCATGGCCAGCCGAGGCAGCCATTTGAATGAAATTACTTTCCATTATTAACCGGAAGGATTGTACTTTCAAATAAAAAAAGAAATTTCAGAAAATATTCAGCAGTTTCTTTTTATGGCTTTTTCAAAAAAAAAAAAAATTATTTGGCGGACCCTTTAGATATAATGATGAGTACAGAAGGTATAACAATATCATCGAACTGAAATACAGACAGTCTAAGGAAAATTGGGGTGAATAAGCATAACCGGGGCAATGAGAACTTGTTCAACAGCTAGGTTCTATTGGACATTAGTCCGCTGCACTTGGCAGTGAGAAACAGAGCCATAGAGACCAGGCCAAGGATAATGACAGATTAGTTGAATACTAGGTTACGCAGGGGTCATGTTAACACGATTAGCCGAATGGTCGATTGCTCCCTACTTGTCTCTCCTGTAGACAGGACTCTATGACTTTGGCAAATGCTTCAGGGCAAGACTATGTTATAGGAGTGAGTGGAACGGTTTGAAGGCTGCATACTCCTTTTAAAGAAGGACCATTCCGTAGTACATGGATTGGTTAAAGACAGAAAATGGTAAAGGTGCGGGAATGTTTGGCGCTAAGAAGAAATATTCGAAACCTATTGGAAAACTCCCATGTATATTCCTGGAGAGGAATTTTAGTAGACAGGACATATTATCTGATAGTCAGGCCTCCATTCGAGCACTTGACTCCTATAAGGTTGACTCAGGACTAGTTTGGAAAAGTCTGAATTCCGGGTAATGAAAGGGCCGATGAACTGGCCAAAAAGGGAGCTTCCACTCTGCTTGTGGACCCAGAACCCTTTTGTGGACTGGGAAGTGTAGCCGGGGCATTCTCAATGAAAATGAGAATAATGAGAGGCGGGTACTCATATCCGACCTTACGGGTCTAAAACACTCTAAGCTTTTGTTAAGTAGCTATAACTGTAGAAGATTTGAATCCTACATGGGAATGTCCAGAGACAACCTGAGGATACTGACCGGGCTTTGCAAGCTAAATGGACATCTGAGTAAAATGCGATTAGTCTTAAGTCCAATGTGCAGATTCAGTGATAAGGAAATCGAATCACCAGAGCACATACTGGGTACATGTGAGGCATTGATACACTTTAGGAGAAAATATCTGGGTGCCTATCATAACTGAGTAGGGAGTTATCGCGGTTGGTACCAACCGACATCTTGAATTTTGTCAGGTCGACAAATTTCGGGGAGATATTATATTGAAACCCTATATTGATGGAAAACCGTACAATAGATCGGAAGAAAAATGTGAACAAATTAAAAAACAGAAGCTGTTATATGATGATTTCAGTATTCATAGGAAATCAAAGAAATATATGGACTCTGTTGATTGGAATGATTATATCGAATCCCTTTTTGGTGACAATAACAGGTGGGCAAACAATACGTCAGCCAATATCCAGCTAACAGGTTTACCAATCACAAAATCCGAATTATTACGAGTCATAAGAATATCAATTAAGCCGCCAAGCCAAATAAAAATTCCTACTGAACTCATCAAATTATTTGTTGACGAAAACTTGACGATCTTAGAGAGTCTTTTAAATCGAATGCTGGATACTGGTATATTTCCCGATGAATGGTTAATATCTGATTAATATCTGAGTAAACGCAAAATCACGTAACGAGCATGGACTTATAGGTCTGAAAAGATAGTCTATGCATGTTAATAGCTTTTAATGTCCAGGTTTCGACTCCATAGAAAAGTATTGATCATACTAGGCTTACCCATTTTATTTAAAGTATTGATCATTGCTGGCTATACATTCTTCCCATCTTTCAGGTAGTTTGTGAACTCCATGCCAATAAAACTGTTCGTCTTTTGAAACAAACCAATTTTGGAATTACTCGTAGGAATCGAAGTGCTGCTCAGTCAATGCTTGTCTCATCGATGAAAACAAATAGTAGTCGGAAGGAGCTAAGTGTGGTGAATACGGTTGGTGGTTTAGCAGCACCCAGACTAATGCTTTGATTGTATCCTGAACCGGTTTTGTTTTTGTGTGCAGGTGTATTGTCATATTGAAAAATTACCTTGCCGTGTCTTGTGCCTATTCTGGTCGCTTTTCAATCAATGCTTGGTTCAAGTTGATGATTTGATTTTGGGAGCTCGTGGTACGCCACACCTTTCTGATCCCACCAGAATTAAATCATGATTTTTTCCATTTACAGCATGATTACTATATGCCTCGACAAGTATTCGATGCGACTTTGCAGCACTTTTTTTCAAATGCAAACAAAAAATGAATGCTTTCCGCATCTCATCATTTACAAAATGCGCCATCTTTAACACGACGAAAAACTATGATGTTGTTTGTTCACTGATATAATGTATACTGAATATGTTTGCCAGATGTCATTGCCAACACAGACAAAAATTAAGACTCGTTTACAATATATGTTCCCTATAGATGCTCACATCATACCGGTACACTTGGTACAAAACAGTTAATAAATATTATTCTGAGATTGATATTAATGCCTCGACTTGTTACAAATTTCTGGAACTTAGAGAATGAGCTTCTAACCATTTCTATGCAAATAATAACTTCCTTATCGCATTCCCAAGACTCTTGTACCCCACAGCCAAGATATTTAACTCTAGAACCGTAGCCTTAGCCGATTCGACTAACATCGTCTTTATTTTCATATGTAGCTTTTTATTGATGGCGCGATCAACTTGAACTCTTCTGTATTCTCTATCGTCAGTGTTCTCTTCTAATGAGCATTCACATTTCTTCAGTACCTATTGTGCTTTTTTAGTTATAAAGTTCGTTGTAGTCGATTCGACAAATGGTTAGTGTTTGTGTAACTTTCGATCTTATATTTTCTTTTATTTTGAATGAATATGAGTATTTTTTTTTTTTTTTTTTTTTTTTTGAGAATGCAAATGAGTTTTAAAAAAGATGTAATTGATTATTTTAAGCAAATAAAAGCAAAATTTGCGGTTTTTGTCCCTATAATGAGCTTATAATGACAAACTCAATATATACGAAATTTTGTAAGAACATAAGCAGAACACACAAAAAAAGCGTGCAAGAACGGCTAATAAAAAATGAATATATAGGGTCCGCCAAATATTTTTTTTTTAATGCTATAAAAAAAAACTACTGAATATTTTCTCAAATTTCTTTTTTTATTTGAAAGTAGAATCTTTCCGGTTAATAATAGAAAATAATTTCATTCAATAGGCTGCCTCGACTGGCCATGCAGTAGGCTACACGATCGGTCCAATTTTTAAGCACATTATCGATTGTGTGCAGCTGTATTTCACCAATGGCTTCACGAATATTGTTCTTTAAAGCGTCAATTGTCTCTGGCTGGTTGGCGTAACATTTATCTTTGACGGCACTCCACAAATAATAGACCAACGGTATCAAATCGCAGCTCCGAGGTGGCCAAACGACATCAGCTCTGCGGCGGATAATGCGATCTTCAAAAACAGGGCACAAAACATCGAGTGTAGCTTCGGCTGTGTGGCACGTAGCGCCGTCGTGTTGAAACCAAATGTTGCTAATATCCTCCTCTTCAATTTTTGTGAACAAAAATTTGTTCAACATGACCCGATAACGATCGCCATTGACTATAGCGGCCACTCCTTGCTTATTTTCGAAGAAATATGGCCCAATTATGCCTCTGGACCAAACAGTGACTCGTCTTGGGTGTATATGCTTTTCAATGTATGCGTGCGGGTTTTCTGTGCCCCAAATGCGACAATTTTGCTTGTTTACGAGTACATACCCGCCAAGATCAAAATGAGCTTCATCTGAAAAGATGATTTTTTTGGCAAAATCGGCATCTTCTGTAAGTCGATCGCAGGCCCAGATTCCCAGCGTTGTTCAGGCGTATACACAATCATATTCGTTCAGCGGAAGGATAAAACTAATTATCTGTCGAATCAGACATGAGCTAAGTGTTACCATTCACGAAACAAGCACTAGTTGAAAAAAAAACGTTAAATGGCGGACCCATTATATATTTTTATGTTATTTACTTATAATTTAGTTTATTTTCTTTAATATGAACTGAATTTTGGATTTCAATATTAATTTTTTTTGCTAATTAAAATAGTTAATCTCTAATGTCTCCTGCAATATATTCCTAATAAACATTTAAAAAAAAAAATGTTTAAAAAAAATGTAAATACAGTAGAGTCTCATATATTAGACCCACTTTGTGCACCAGCCAGTTCGAATTTATTGGCATTTTTTTTTTTTTTTTTACAGAAAATGATAAAATTATAATAAAACTAGTTATCTAAGCTTTATTTTAACACAAAACAGTTTCTATTCATTAACGTCTAATTTATTGAACATATTAAATTCATAGAAAACTTTTAATAAGTATTTTAATTATGAGGGGGATGGCCTCTACTCAAGCAGTACATTTCGCTGGTACTAGGAAAATAGGTTATTGGAAGGAGGACAGAGGGAGTAGTGTTTATGGATGTTAGATTTAAATTTACTCATGTCGTAAGTGGCAGGAAATACTTTCGCTGGAAGAATTTTCCACAACCGAATAGTGCGACCGAAGAACGAATTCTCCCTTTAATGCGTTGTGCGATTTACTGGACAATCAACTACAAAGGGATGCGCTCTACGAAAAATACGAGTACTACGTAAAAATATATGATTTTTAGGAATTAATTCCTTAATTTCGTTAGAACACATTCCGTTATAGTACCGATAGAACAATAAAACACACGCCACATTGCGACGGTGCTCCAATGAATCGATAGAGTTCGCTAACCTACCGTCATTGATGAGCATCTTCTGTATGCGGTCGAGAAGCTCCAAAACAGACTGAGGGTTGTATTCCATTTTGGGTCGGATATAGGTCTTGTAATTATTAAGGAGATCAGATGGGGTGAAGTATTTCTTGCACCTTCTCAAAAAACCAAGGCACTTGAATGCTTCTTTCGACACTTGAAATATGTGATCATTCCAACGAACGTCACAGTGAATTCTCATGCCCAGAACATCAAGAGCATCTGATTCCTCAATATCCACATTACCCATTGACACAGATGACAGCACACCACCACGTCTGTGAGTTAAAAAACAACATTGAGTCTTACATTAAAATTGACCCTATTCGCACGACCCTACTCGGAGACCTTCACCAGGTCACTTGTGAGTGCGACCTTCATATTCCTCCTTCTTGCCCCAACCTCCAAAAGGTTTGGTCTGTGTTCAAAAGAATATGAGTAACAAATGTTGCTGTCATCCGCAAAATAGTAGATAGGATTAGAAGTGAGAAGAGGAAAGTCGTTAAGAAATATAAGAAAAAGAGTTGGAGAAAGAACAGAGCCTTGCGGTACCCCTGAGTTTACCCTGAATTCGTCGGATGAGACCCCATCTATAACCACTCTTATAGAGCGATCTCTGAGAAAACTCGATATAAATCGAGAGAAGTGACTACCGACACCAAAAGCATTAAGTTTCGAAATGAGAGCTTCGTGCCAAACTCTATCAAATGCCTTTGAGATATCCAGAGCCACAACCTTACTCTCGCCAAAACAATGAATGGACTTGTTCCACTTCTCCGAGAGCAACGCCAGTAGGTCACCAGTAGAACGGCCCTTTCGGAAACCGTACTGACGATCGCTAAGTAAATCGTTGGACTCCAGATATCCCACAAGGTGGTGATTAATCATACTCTCCATAACCTTGGAGAGTGCGGAACAAACTACTATTGGACGGTAGTTCTCAGGATTACTAGCTTCGCCTTTTTTGGGGCGATATGACGCACTGAAAAGGTGAGCTAATGGACGCGCAAGCGTCGAAGAGCACTGCTTCAGGACCAGTGCTGGTATGCCATCCGGCCCAGAAGACTTGTTAACGTTGAGATTTGCAAGGACCCCTTTTACAGCACGAGCTCGAAAGAATATACTAGGCATAGTTACTGATACTCTTTCAAGTTCGGGCAGTGGTTGAACGCTCTCCGGCAAGTGAGAATTACTTGCAAACATTTCGACCAAAAGGTTTGCCTTTTCAACCGGGTTCGTGAATGTGTGGTCATTCTTTACAAGAGCAGGAACCGAACTAGCGTTGTTTCTCAGCCTTTTAACGAACGACCAAAAGTTTTTACTTCCCCGCGGAAAAGTAAGAACTTTAGCACGAAGGCGCTGCTCGTATAAAGCCTTTTCGCGTCTAAGTACTGCGGCACATGAAGATTTCGCCTGTTTGCGAAGCAAATCAGTATGGTCACATTTGTTATTGCGCCAATTCCTAAACGCTTCCACTCTGGATCTGACTGCCAATTTACACGTCAGATTAAACCAAGATTTGTTTCTAGGTTTAATCGAAAGCTTTTTGGATGGGATGAAAATATCCATCCCTAGCCTTATTATATTCACTACCATTTCTGCCATGGCATCGACGTTTGAGTCAAGGAAACTAAATTTCCAATTAAAATGCCCAAAAAAATCGTTGATCTCAGCCCAACGAGCATCCTCGTAGTTAAAAATAGAGCGTTTCGTAGCCATGGGTGGAACCTCGCGAAGAGCGGTGGACGAGAATGAGGCAGAAACTGTGCAATGATCCGAATTTCCGAGAGGTGCAACAACCTCAAGTACATACTTTCTTTATTAGCTTAAACTGGATACAACTATATCGTCACGGATGTCCAAAAGGTTAAACATGTGTTTACTGGCATTATTGATGCTTTCAAGGACTTTAGAATGAGGAATAGCTGGCGTTATGTTAACAATATCGACATTGCTGCTAGCTGAATCCTCCTTATTGCTATACTCTGCATCAAATCCGTCAGTAAACACTTCTTCATTCCATTTCTCGATTCCATTGAGATTTACGGAATTGCTTGGAATAATTTCATTCAAAAGGTTAAGATTTAGTTGAGGAACTTCATTGCAATACTGATTTCGTTGCTTCAAATGTGCTAGTGGCAATCATCATCGCTGTCGTAATCGCCTGAATCGCAATTTAATAATTTGGGTTGTACCTCATCCCATGATTGTTTCAACAATATTATTGCATCACGGATTGAATACTGTTTCAAGAGCTTATTAATATCACTACCATCACCAATTAATTGAAAAAGCAACTTACTTCTGTCAATGAGTTTTGTCATTTTAATAGGATTTTGATACATTATCTGAACTAACGCTGACACTTTGAAGTTTATCAATTGGTGCATGAGCGGAGCAGTTATCTACAAACAGAAGAGCTTTAAGGGCTTAATTATTCTATCTGTCTTCAGAAAAACGAATGACCTGCAGAACAAAAATATTAAAAAATATGAAACTTAAAACGTGCATTTGTTAAACGTTCTTCCCTAATAAATATCTTGTAAAACCAATCATTAAATATCCGGGAAGTCATCCACGCATTTTTCATCATAATAAGGTCATAATGAAGTGGATTATCAAATCCCCTAAAACTTCTTGGCTTTCTAGCTTTTCTAATAACCAATGGTTTAAATTTATATGAGCCATCAGAATTTGCGCCTAGTATGAGTAAAATTGAAACACGTTCTTTTTGAATTTTAAATTCTTGAGCCTCTTTTTCACAAGAAGCGTAAAATTTCTATCTGGCAGGCAGCGGGAAAACAGACCACTTTCATCAGCATTATATATTTGCGTTTCCAATAACCCCATTTCTGCGACTTTTGCATTAAATCTGTGTAGGAACATCACTCGAAAATAATTCACCAACAATTTTTAAAAACCGTATTCCATGACGGACTTTAAATTTGTAAAACCATCCATCACTTGCAGTAAATGCGTTTTCATCTATATCGGGGTACAATTCACTAAAAATTAACTTAGCTTTTGCTTTTAGTATAGGTCCTGTCACACTGTTCTTCTTTCTACGTTTATTTAAAAAACCGCTTATAAAGGCGCTTTACCATTTCTTCATATTCTGCCTTATGCAAAAATGTTTTTTTTTTTTGCTTCCTGATAGGTGCTGGTAACTGCATCCATTATGCCTTGTTTTCTTTGACTTTGTGTAACTGATGGAAGATTTTGTCATATTAAAATCTTGAGCTAAACGATTTGCACTCACGCCTTCATTGAGTCTTTTTAATATTTTAAACTTGGTATCCAAAGATAAGGTATTTTTTTAAATTTATTTTAAATTTTTTTTAATTTCGCGCGTATGAGCATTTACTTCACTTTGATCTTCAGTCATCAACTGAACCAAATTTGTCAAAGCATATCAAATTTCATACGCATATAACGAAATTGTACACACCACGAATAACTTAGTGATTCCCCTTTTTTTTAAAGTCGTGTTTAGGCGTAAATAAAACTTTTGCATAAACGAATATTAAGTGCAAGATAAATGAGTTGGTGTGTTAAGATAAACTGTATGGAGATCAAGTAAGGAAATAAAAACTCTGAAACAACAACAACAACGTGGTGTTTATTTTATTTTGACGCAATCAAAAAGAACTCACACGTTTTAAAAAGTTTAAAAGTTTAAAAAGGTTAAAACGTTTGAACGTTTAATTAATACTGTTACATTTTAACCTTTTTGAAGTGCTTGAGATGTTTTAAGTTGTGTAAAACAAAATAAATGCAGACAATTTATGTTTTACTTTATGCACGTATTTATTTCCACTCTTTTACTCTATATAATTATAACTATACAGTTTCCAACTTATTTAATATCCGCTTAATAATCCGATTTACTCAATATACGACTCTTAGTAACTTTACGCTATGACTGCCAAACTATAACTGAACTAACTAATGCATAAGGCGCCGCCCTTTACATACAATTGATATTACTTCCGAATGTTGTTATTCTTACTAAAATATTCGATCCAATTTCGTTAATTTCAAATGTAACGATCAATATCGGTACGGTAACACGGTCCAATACTCAATTAGTTACACTCTTAAGAACACAAATTAAGTATGGCATTAGCAGGGTGGCCTGGACACAAGCCAATAGAATAAATGCCAATTTAGTGTACCTTTTCTTTAGGCATTGTTTATTTTCGTAACAATATTAGGACCGAAATTGTTACTTTAACGACATTAATAAACGCTGTAAATCATCAATATTATCGATCGATAATGTCGTACCGTCCGCATAGCGAATATTGTTTTTGATTCCAATATTAAGATCATTCAGTGCTTTTTGGATTGCTTCCTATTGATGTACAGTCTCTATTACGAGAGCTACGAAATGAACTTCTGCATTCTGCTTGGATGCACCAGATTTCTTCGTTGACTATATTAATGAAAATTTTGTTACGTTTTAGCCTTTTTAAAACGTTTGAGTTTTTACGTCAAAATAAAATAAACACCACCACAGTTTTTATTTCCTCTTTTTCTTTATACAGTTTGTATTCATACGGCAACTTATATATCTGCCACATAATTCGTTTATACAACACTTTTATTTAAGTAAAGACACGACTTTACCTTATGACTGCCAAACGATAACTAAACTGAGGTAGACAAAACAGCCTCCTTATATACATAATTGCCTATAGTTTGGAAAGTTCCGGAAATGTCTCAAACGCTTTCATATTCGTTAATTTTAAACATGTAAGCTTGTGTTACCCAAAGATGGTCGAATCAGTACAAAAATACCAGAGTAACTTGACACAAACCAATAGGCAAAAATCACACAATACAGTCCGAAAGACACTAATGTGGTGTATTTTCTTTTTAGACATTTTTATTTTCGTAAAAATATCTATTAGTTTATCGTTCTTTCTCGTGGTATATAAAGCAAAGGAATACAACTGTTCAATATCCTTGCAATTCTGAATTATCACTTTAATGCTTAAAAAAGCTTCCCGAGTGCCTTTGACTTCTCCAAAAACGCTATTGGGTGCTACCCATAATTATTTTATTAATTCCCGTAACATTCCATAAAGAAACATGGGGACTTCCCTCAGTCAATGAGCTACACCAGATTCTATTTTTGAACTTATTGAAAGGGACCTACAGTTTAACGCCGGCTCCGAACGACAAATGCATTTAGAGAAGTTTTCAATAGTATTTACACTCATAACCAGTTACTAGCTAATGTTATGAGGTGACACCGCTGTTGAAAAACTTTTTCTTTTTTTTAAGATGGTCTGGCCTGGTATTGGACCGACGACCTTCTGGTTGGTATGCGGGTGTCTTACCTAACATACCACAGCGGCACACCCATAAACATTACCCATTGTTTGTGAATGTTTTCTGCAAAAAAATTTCTATTGCATTAAGAGAAAAATTAACTACATAATTCTAGCCTGGTTTAATCGTCTATAATACATAAGATCAAATGAAAATTCTTTTAAAAGCACTTAACTCGATATAAATTTATAAAAAAATACAAACTTAATCTCTCACCCTCTAATACTTAATCTCCTTTACAAAACACCTTTAAAAAAATTTATAGAAATAATATTTTGATTAAAAAGTTTTCTACAGTTTCACAAAAAAAAAGATAAGAAAACACAAGGTAAAGAAAACGAAAGTCATGACACGTTGACACTACTTCACGTAAAATTCTGTGGTCGCAAAGAAACGCGAAACGCAAAATGCAACGAAAGACAACAGTTCCCCAGAAAATAAATTATTCCCAAAACCTACTCACTCTCCACCAAACGCACATACATAGGCAAATGGAAGAAAAATTTAACAGCCACACCTAATTTGAACAAATTTCTCTTGACAGCGCATATAAAAATTCTAAATGAAAAATAAAAGAAACGTTAAGAAACATGACATGTGATGCAAAAAAAAAATTAAATAAATTTCAATTTATTATTTATTCACTAAGGGCGAAGGAGAAGGTAATGTAAATGTGAAGAAAAAAAAATTTTTTTAATTCGTAAAAACTTTGTCCATTAAAAGCAGCGACAACAATATTTAAACTCGAACGTATTGAACTTTTGCCATTTGAAAATGTTTTAAATGACTTTTAATTATCTGCTGGACCAATAAATTGTATTACAATGTCATGTTCGAGTCAACTGCACAATTTAATTGGCTCATTAATAATGCGACAGGAAATATAATAAGGCGATTAGAGGCGACTACTCGTTACACTACAGTGGTTTGACTAAATTTAGCACGTTAAAGTAATGCATCGTTAACCAATTCGTGTTGAATTTTAGTCCAAACTCGTCACGGTTTAATATTAACAAAAATCTCTGCATTGAAAAGTGAGAAAGAAAAACTTGGTTAATACTGTTACGTTTCAATCTTTTTAAAACGTTTGAGTTCTTTTTAATTGCGTCAAAATAAAATTAACACCACCTTGTTGTGGTTTTACAGTTCTTATTTCCACACTTTACCTTTAATCAGTTTATCTTCGTTTCGTTTATACAACACTTTATTTACACCTAAACACGATTTTACTTTAAGACTGCAAAGCGATAACTACTATACCAATGAATAAGCGTCCGCCTTTTATATACAATTGACATTACTTCCGAATGTTCTAGTTTTTCCTACAACATTCAATTTCAAATTTAACACACAAAGATGGTCGAATTGGCAATGCCGCCAAATACACAAATAAGTGCGGCATTGCCAGAGTGACACATAATAATAACCTTGACACAACCCAATAAACCAAAGACCCACAATGCAGATTGAAAGGCGCTAATTTGGTATTTCTCTGTTTTAGGTATTGTTTATATTCGTAACAATAATATGAGGACTATGCACCATCTATTACCATATTTATAAAGTCATTAACTGAGTCCTGTTGTCCATACCAAACATTTAAGCCACATAAAAGAGGTATAAAAATTATTGTGTGTTTGTTTGTTTGTATGTGTTTATGCGGCTGAATCCATTTTTTTGAAATTTTAACACTATTTCTCAGTATATTTGGAAGGAACTATATTATATAACAATTCAAAAATTCCGACCGGGCGGTGCCACTCCTAAGCAGAGTAAATATTTATTTGTATATATCTTCAAAACGGTACCAGTAAGAGTCTCGAAATTCGGTCTGAATAGCTTCGAAGTCAATAAAAATTATGAGTCAAAAGTGAACGGAATCGGACAAGAGGGCACGGTACCTCTTGAGAACGTTTATATTATAAGTTTCGGAATTCGATCTATATGCCTTCATAGTCAATACAAATAATCAGGGAAAAAGTGGGCAAAATTAAAGTTGTGGGCGTAGACCTCCCTTACAAGCTGAATATAAGTTTTGTAAGTTTGGTCCAATAGTTTGGTTAATTGTAAATAAAATAAAAATTTTTCAGAGAATTATCGCATTATTTTTTATTATGATAGAAGGATCTATGACAGTTATGTGTGAAACAAAATATCGGCCAAATGCTTGCGACAGCCTTGGTGGCATACCTGTATCCGTCGGTTCATATTTTCAATTATTTCATCCTTTAGCGCTTAAATTGTTCTCGGCTTATTGATGTCCACTTTTTCTTTTAAATGTCCCCAGAGAAAGAAGTCCAACGGTGTCAAATCACATGATCGCCACGACATGAATTGACATGGCCATTAAATTTGCCACGTTTCGTTGGCTGTGTGGCAAGTAGCATCACACCACATATCATCCAGGTCCATTTCCTCAATTTCTGGCCACAAAAGGTCTGTTTTGATCTCGCGATAGCAGACACCATTCACGGTAACAGCTTGGCTGACCTCATTTTCGAAGAAGTACGGCCCGATGACGCCGCTAGACCATAAACCGCACCAAACAGTCACTCTTTGTGGATGCATCGACTTTTCAACAATCACTCGTTGATTCTCATTTGCCCAAATACGGCAATTCTACTTGTTAAGGAATCCACTGAAATGAAAGTGTGCCTAAAGATGGTTTTCTTTGTAAAGTCTCATTCACTTCTGTCTGTTCAACGAACCATTTAGTGTATTGACGACGTTTAAAATGGTCAGTAGGCCTCAGCTCTTGAGTCAATTAAACCTTGTTATCATGTAAATTTAAATCTTCATTCAAATTCCGCATCAGTGATGTTCGTGAGATGTTGTTCAATTGAGGTTGACTGCTCCTCTACCACACTATCACGAACAACAGCAATGTTTTCCGCAGAACGAACTGGGCGAGCATGCACAGGTGTTGCCACAATTACTACATACCCGGTTTTCTGAAATTTGCATATAACTTTCCCGATTGTGGACACATTAGGTTAATTATGCTGATCAAAAAACTCACAAAGTGCACAAAATGCATTTTGATTTGAACGCCTATTTTCGTAAAAGGCTTCAACAATCTTAACGTCCTGCTCTCCATGGTTGAATTTGCCAAACACTGAAACAAAGAAACTTCAAATCAAGTTGCGCAAAAAAATTGATGTTAAAGTGTGACTCACAATTAACATTGTGGATTATGGTTGGACCACCCTTTAAATGACCACCCCTTCAGAACGGTTAAAGTGTAAGTTTCTGACTTGTCAATAAAAATCATCAGGCAAAAAGTGGGCGGAATCGGTCAAGTGGACGTGGTACCCCCCATACAAACAAAATATTGGCTTTTATATATCTTGAGAATGGTTATAGTAAAAGTTTCTAAATTAGGTTCAAATAATGTCGTAAATAATATACATCATCAGTCAATAACTGAGCGAGATTGGACAAGTGGGCGTGGCGCCTTCCATTCTGAATAAAAACTTAATTTTTATGTGTGAAAAACGGCAATAGTTATCACAATTTGTTATCTATTCAAATCAGTCAAACTTTTGCTACTTGTGGTCGGGTGTTGTCATGAAAAAGAATAACTTAATCATGTCTGTCTTTATATTCCGGCCGTTTTTCTCATAATGCATGATTCAAACGAAGTAAATGCAGTCTGCTTCGATAACCGAGCTTTAGCAGCTCATATGTAGTACACAATATTGCCTTAACTCCACCAAGAGTGCAAAATTACACTATAAATACTAAGACAAGGTGATTGTGTAACCAAACAAAATATAGTGTCGACTTGAACGATATTTGGAAGCAGTTACAGAACTCAATAAAAGCCAAAAAAAACATCAAAAAACCCAATAATACCCGGTGGGCTGGGTTTTAAAAAAGAACTCGGGTTTTTGCCAACCTTGTCTATATCCTATCTATCTTTAATTTGTGTTTGTTTGAAGACTGTGTACAGATAAAAAGCAGAAGCACAGTGTCTTTCTAGAAGGAGCTAGAGGCCACCTCGAAACAATGTAATTAAGCTAACATTTAAGATAATAATTAAGATGGGGGTAGCAAAATACGCCGGGTTCTAGATAGTATTCCATAAAATTGCCTAAATTACTTAGACTATTAGCGAATGAAATTGTGCTAGTTCACTAAGGCTGTAGACACCTCAATCAAATGTGTAGTTCACATTTCGATTTAAAAAAGCTCACACTTAACCTTAAGCTCAACACTGTGAATTCTTTAAATGCAGGCCATTTTCAGAAAATATAATAGCGTAAGATGACTGAGGATGTCTTCAAAGAAGAGTTTGGCGATGTAAAGACTTAATCCGAACGAGTTTTTAGGCAATTTCGTAACTGTAAAAAATTTGTGAATGCAAGAAAATCATAATTATGGGTTTCTTCGGTTAAACGGCGAATGATTTGACCCCCTAACCCAACAAAGCCCACATATATTTTAGAATACACGTGATGCATTCTCCGGCAAATATTATTTAGAGCTTTTGCACAAACACAAAATTGATTTAAAGTAACTTAAAACTGCTTGCATCATGCAGTGCAACCCCTACGTCACTTCTGTACAGGTACAGCTTTAAACTGTGTAGGGGCACTCCGAAATAGTGTGGAACGAGGCTGCTGGCCGGAATGGACGAGTATGTAAAAGCCCCGTTAAATTTCTTCTTTGGCTGATCTCTGTGTGTTCGTCAGCTAGACTGTAGAATCTCGAGGCTGCTACGGCCCAAACTAGGCCGTTTGAAAAGGAAAAGGGTTATAAATCTGAGTAGCGCGTCAATAAGGGCTCTAATAAGATTTCTGACTGGACATTGTGATCTAAGAGCAAAAACTAGTATGTGTGACAAAAGCACCCCTAATTACTGCATAGTGCACCATAAACGGCTGTTGAGCCAAGGCTTTTTAGTTGCCTCAGCAAGGTTGCGTCCGCCAGGATATCTGACGTGGGGGTCTCTATATCGGACATCAGCTACCTGGTGAGGTTGTTCCCGGTGCTTTTATTCTTTCTACTTTCTTCTTCCTTTCTTTCTCTTTCCACTGCTTTTCTTTTAGTTTCCTTTGGTCTTTATCTGTTTAAACGTACTTTCAACTTACTTTGCTAATTTCCAAAAGGCCGGGTCAGGCGAACACCACCTTCATTACCTTGCCTAAATGCAATACAACAGCGAACACATGTGTAGGTTCTTTTGAAAAAATTAGTAAACTTAACTAGGAACTGCTAAGAAATTTGATTCAAACTGTGAGTGAGCAAAATGTAGCAGATATTCTAGGTTTGCTATGTCTGCAAGACCTGCAAGGCTTATTTGCAACAAAGAGTGAGATCCCCTATTTATTATTTATTTGTTTTAATAATTTTAATTTGCTAAAGTTTCTATGAAATAAACTCACTCTTGTTGCTGAAATTCAGAGCATATGTAGTAAATTGCAAATTTACAACAAAGAGTGATTTCCGCTATTTTTTATATCTTTTGTTTCCGCGTGGATATAAAAATTAAAACATATTTTACATCAATTGCAGAGAAATCGATATTCAGCGCAGCGAGAAGCAATTATTTTGGTATGCGTGTTGCATATTAGCTGTTTACAGTCATTACATAATTATGTGCATGGAGATTAATTCGAATTTTCCTGTCTCTGTATTTAATTATAGTGTTAATAGAATAAAAAAATTATTAATAATAAAAATAATAGTAATAAATGCCAATTTTTAAAGTGAAGACAACAGTCATACTTTTTATTATGTATTATTCTGCGATAACAGACTACTGTTAAGAAGTTAACAGTGACTATCTTCAGAGGCTAAGTGAACATTTCAGAAAAATATAAAGCTGCTCCTTTACACTATTATGTACAAATGGTATTCTAAGGGGTCTAGTTTAGAGCCCCTATATTAGTATGTCTGGAAAAATAACCGGATTTGAGAAAATGGAATTTTTAAATATCGTCTTTCTGAAAATTTTGAAAATTTTAGGAAGGATGGGGCTATTTCCTTAAAAATATGGAAGTGCTCCTCTATATCAATTTACACAAATGGACAACCATCTGTATATAATAACTAGAGTAGCCCTTCCCGCATTTCTGGGAGGCTTTGTGTAGTATACCTATAGAACGTATTTCTCAGGACAACTAATTTTTATATACATACTAGAGTAACCCCACCCGCGTTGCTGGAAGCCTTGGTGTTGTACCTACATTTTGCCTGATGTGAATAAATTATGCTTTAACTGTTACCTCAATAAACATTGCAATGTTAAGCTCCTGGATAAGACCAGGAGGTCTGCAGCAATTCAGATTACAGGGGCTTTACGTACTACACCTACGAGGGCGCTCTTTGTCATACATGGTTGGCTCCCTTCGGGTATACTTGTCAAACAACAGGCAAAATTAACGGCGGTGAGACTTAACGCCATGTCACTGTGGCGTATTATTCCCTCGAGGCACTCTTCGATTTTGTGCGAGGAACCCCGAGGTCTGGATGATATCGATTATGCACCATCCGGACCGGTGATGAATGTGGGATTTCAGTCAGTGATCCCTGACAGAGAAGACTGGGCTTCTGGCTCGGTCATCCCCGGCGATGGGGTGGAGATCTATACTGATGACTGTATATGTGAGGACAGGGTGGGCTGCGGAATTTTTTCGGAAAAGCTAAATCTAAGGGTGTCTCACCGATTTCCGAACTATTGCAGCGCGTTTCAGACTGAAGTGATGGCTATCTATCATAGTCACACGGCTGATATATGCATTCTTTCTGATAGCCAAGAGACTATTAGATCTCTCTCGGGCGCAACTTTCAGCTCTAGGCTTGCCAGGGACTGTCATGTTTCCCTTAGGTTACTCGCACTACAGTTTGGTGTCAATCTCATTTGGGTCCCCTGGTAATTGTGTGGCTGACGAACTTGCTAAAGCGGGAACACTCCTCTAGGACAGTCACCTACTTGTAGGAGTTGGTGTACCGCTGTCCTCCATTAAACTCGTTAAACTTTCTATCAGGCGGAAATATTCACTGGACGCTGATATATCTTGGGCAGAGGATAATTCTTGCTTTACTGCTAGACTCACCTGGCCCAGATTGGATGGTAGGGGCACCAATCAACTTTTTAAATTGGATCGTGGGAGCGTCTCCTCTGTAGTGTTTATCCTCATCAGGATAATTGGTAATTTTTCAAAAGACAATAAAATATCATATAATAGAAAATGGAGGGCATTTTGTTGATATTCGTATGAGAATATATAGGAAAATCTAAATACCATATCTCCGGAACCTCTGGGCCGATTTCGTACAAACTCCCCTTTTGGTGGAAATCGGTCGACCCGGTTCGCAGTTAGTAGTAACATCAAAGTGTGCACTTATTTTTATATATATAGATATATGCAGATAATAATACATATATAAATAGCTTTTGCCCGATGTGCTTTGTGCAGTACAAGCTGTTCCAATATCTGTCAATTGTTTACTGATATTCATAGATCATGAGACTTTAGCAGTTACTGTTTTCGACACACGAAAAATTCCATGTTTATTATGAATGGGAGCTGCCACGCCAACTTATTCAATCTCGTCCAGTTATAGGCTAGTGATGTGTCCTGGTCAAGAAGTTGTTTAAGCCAAGTTTGCAAATTTGTACTATTTATGGCAGATGCCACACCCACATATACAATTCTGCCCACTTTTTGACTGACGATTTGTATTAATTACAGGGTCATTTAGACGAAATTCAGAAACTTCCATTTTAAATGTTGTCAGGATATATAAAAATCGACATTTACTTTGTATGGGAGGTGCCACTCCCACTTCTCCAATTGCGTCCCCTTTTTGTGGTAATGATATATAATGACCACAAAGATTTTTGAACCAAATTCAGAAAAAATTTACTGCTACCGTTCTCTAAACATACAAAAACCAATATTTACTTTGTATGGGTTATTCAATTTCGATCATACTTCGACTGATGATGTGAATTGACTAAGTTATTTAGACTAAATTCAGAGCCTTCCATTATTACGATTTCCAAGATATACAAAAATCAATATTTACTTTGTGTGGAAAGTCTCACTCCCACTTATCCAATTCTGCCCACTTTTTTACTGATAATTTGTATTGACCACACTCTCGATATTCAAAAATCAGTATTTATTTTGTATTCAATACCGCCAACTTTTTGAATGAGGATTTTTATTGACTACAAAGTTATTTGAGCCAAGTTTACTATTACCGTTTTAAAGATATAGACATATAAATAAAAAAAATTATATGGGCGTGGCACCGCCCCGTTGGACCAAAGTCATCAGTGAAACTACCCCATTGCTACGCATGTATTTGTTTGTAAGTCGGTTTTATGGTTCTCGAGTTATAAAATGACAAACATAGGACAACTTATTTGTATAAACTATATATAGATATATGGCAAAATGTCCACGAATCGTCCACTTAGCCTCAGAAGATATTTTACATTTCGTATATAGTATTTCGTACTTTACATTCCGTATAATTAAAAAAAATGTCCGCCGCTTTTCAATTTCGATTTTACCTAATTTCGATTTTATTATTCGATTTTACATAATTTACGTGTTTTTCGATAAAATTTGAAATCAAGAGCTATGCAAAGGTAACAACCACCATTTATTGGCAACTACGCTTAGATGTATGTAACTGGTCAGCAACGCAATACCCGACGATATCCCGGTGTCCCAGAACCCATATAAGAGTTACCTTCAAATTAAACGAGATTTGCATAAGAAACCTGCGTCATTCGTGATGTTTCCTGAAGATCAGCAGGTATGATGCCATCAGTAGGGGGTGATTTTTATCTTCTAAAAGAGGCCATGGCTCATTGAAGGTTGTCATCGCTCAAGTTAAGAGTAACCTGCTGGCAGTTGCATCCACTCGAGGGGAGTTGCAATTGCGTTCACAATTACCCGGAAAATGTACATCAAGGAATACCTTCAAGGTCTCCTCATTAGAAGTAGTCCAGGAATTATCCACAGACCGTATAGACCCCACAATACAGCAGGTCCCAATAGAAGTCTTCCAGCCTCACTGGACACCTCAGTTTGAAATTTACAAGCATTACAATTCCTAATCAGTCGTGGTATTCTACAGACGATCATTGGAAAGTATAGGAACTACAAAAGTACCGAAAACAAACCATGATCTAGAAAGCTTTCGAGTTGTGATGTTACCGGTATTGTGAAATTAGTCTATCATGATCCAACAATAAGTGCCCCAAAATTGGTGGAACACAGCGAAAAATGTTCCAAATTAATTGTTGCTCCACGAACAACAAGCAGAAGAGCACGAAAATAGCCACTAATTTTAGCGAAAAAACGTAAACTTCGCCTTGAGTTTTCTAAAGCACATATAGGCATGGGTATGGATATTTGGAATCATATTATTTACCGACGAAAGCAAGTATATAATTTTCGGAAGTGATGGCCAATCAAAAATTTGGAGAAAACGAATACTACACTTGATCCAAAGAATATAATACATACAGTCAAACATGGTAGAGGTAAAGTTATAGTTGGGTGCTATATGGCGTCATCTAGAGTGGGTCGTGTGGTTTTTGTCGAAGGTAATATGGATCGCTATCAATATAAGAACATACTAGCACAACATCTGAAGGCATCTGTTAATAGCTTGTGGCTGGGAAGTCAATGGTTTTCCCAGACTGGCTTTTTCTAGACTGGCTTTTATACTGTGCTTCAAAACAGCTAAATTCACCACTCCAGTCAGCAGACTTAAACCCAATACAGCACATAAGGGTTATTTTTTACGAAAATATGACATTAGTAACCGCTAAACATTAAAAACTGCCCTTATTCATACATGGGCCGAAATAATACCCTCTATTACAGACATTAATGTGACATTAATGCCATATCGTCCTCAAGAGGTTATTGATGCTCATGGTAGATCAACAAAATATTAAAAGTAAAATGTTTATTTTTTATTTATAAAATATTTTAATAATAATTATTTCTTTTAGCTGTATGTAGACCTTTTTCCTATAAATTTTTAATATTTTGTTATTGTTGTTTTTAAATATTAACATAAACATTTTTTTAATGATCTTCACAAACTTTCTAAATCCGATAAATCATAAGGTGTATGTAGACTTTTTCCCTTGAGTGTAAGCTTGGATCAGATGAAGGGCACCGAAGAGATTCGAGTTCGACTGTCCACATTGCTTGTACAAATCAACCAGAGCTAAAACAATATTTTGCACTACATTACTTTGTCGCTGACAACCGGGTTGTTTGTTGGCATTGTAACTAATCTTGATTCCGCATTTAGCGATAAACTTTGTTAAAATCTACCGGTTATCGATAGTTAGTTAGACAACGGGTAGCCAGACAACGGTCCAGCCCATCTGGGTCCAATATTGATTCCACTGTGATATCCATCAGTAATCCAGAAAATTAACAACCTACGTGCCCGCGTCCCAGTCAGATCCGAACCAACCACACACATGCACAAAAGAAGAGATCTTTGCCGATATTTACATCAACCAGATCCGACAAGGAATTTAGAAACTGACTGCCAAGGAAAGCAGTCCTAATGTCCGAAAGACTCGGGCACTGGCACAGGAAGTGCTCGACAGTCTCCTCCTCTTCCTCATCCTGACAACCACTAGACAAGAGTTCGCAGGCTAAGTCGCGGCATCCCCATAATAGACTCCGAGCGATCATACGGGGGCCAGATTTGCCTTGATACAGAGCACGTAGCTGTGAACTGCTCAACCGCAGGACCATAAGTCTGCAAGAGAGAGTGACATCCCAACTGAGTGGTCAATCTCCTCATTTCCGAAGGGAGAGCCCACCCTCGCAAGCCCATCTGCCACACGGTTCCTCCGGGTGTCCGAGTGACCCCTTACCCAGATAATCTCTAGGTCTGTCTCGCCATCTCGTTCAGAGATGCCCGGCATTCACACACCAGTCGCGATGTCGAGTAGATACCGGAGGGAGCTTATCGATGCTTTTCATAATTTTTTTGATCACATGAGGCCAGCAGTCAGGGGATGGCTCCTAGTCATGCTGTGGTGGTTCTAGGAAAATAGATCGTTGGCATGTTCTCCACATAAATCAAATAAATCTTTCAAAGTTTCACTTCTTAAACTGCAATATGAGCTGCAAACACACACGGGTTCACGGATACACCTGTCAAAGACCATGAAAAAAAAACAAACGAAAATCACTGAATACTTGAAAGAGATATCCAACTAATTTTTATCAAAGGCAGTTCCTAAATAAAGTCTCTGGTGGATTTTGAAGCCACGAACTCAACAGTAACAAACTAGGTCATTATCTTTTGGACTACTGGAGCCGGAACCCCTAAGTATTTTATTTGGGAGGAAATTTACGCAACACTGACACGGCACTCACTAAATAAAAATATTTTTTATTTAAAAAGTCACAAAATTATAAAAATGTAATTGTAAAAACCCTCCTTGGGTGCAAATGCCCCGCCATTATTATTGCAGGGCGTTACGTACTACATCCATATGTGCGGTGGATGTGATTCAGCATTTCTCTTCCCTGGGCCTGTTTTGTAAGGTGTTAGCGGCTAATACAAGTCAGCGTCTATGGCAACTGGGCAGTGGCGTAATTCGAATGTGGGACCCTCAAACAACTATTACTTCTCAGTGTAGTTCCGGACTATGATTCCCGGACAGGAGAGAGTGAGCAAATGGTGTGATGCACCTGATTAAAGATTCTAAGCAGATTTTCACTGACGGCTCCAATTTTGTTTTTTAACATTTGGCGAATATAGCTTACACTATAAGGTCACCGAACCACTCCGGCGGAGATAGCGACCACACGAGTTGCTTCGATGATCATTGGAAAGAGCAACGGCTGAGATTTCACAAGTTGACCTCAAAAACTGTTATTGACTGCCGCAGATCTCTCAGCATCTCTCATATTATATGATGTCAGAGTGTTATTCCAGGGAACTGTAGAGCTAATAAATTGGCCAAGCATGGCACCACTTTCGATCGTATGTGCGAATGTTCCACATTAGGAATACCCATTGAGAGCTTGTAAGCTTATGATTCACAACGGGATAATAGACTCCGTCAACGCCACATGGTCAGCTTCGGAGACGGGCAAGATGGCACAGCAAAGGTAGGTAAGTATGAAAGGCGGTATCGAAGTACCCCACAGCGACCCATTATGGAAAGACCTTTCCCCGAAAAAAGAAATGAAGGAAAAGAGTAAAAGGAAAAGATAGAGGAAGGGCAGGGAAAGAAGAAAGAAATAGAAGAAGAAAAAGGGTCAGAAGGAGTGTACAGAAAGAGACACAGATGCGCAAAAAGGTCCAGGCCTCACCCAAGGATCCAGCTGAGACCTGATAGAAAGACCTCCAAGTCGCATATCCTAGCCAACGCAATATTACCATGACCATCGAAAGAGCCCCGGCCAAGCAACCTGAGCCTGCGCCCATAAAGAGCCGGGCAGTGAAAGAGGATGTATTCCGCAGTCTCCGGCTCCCCTGTATCGCTGCAAGCTTGGCAGAAAAATGTGGGAGCTAGCTTCCCAAATCCCAGTCCTCACCCTCAGAGCTCAGTGGCCAGTCACAAAACCTGTCAGAACCCTAAGTGATCCCCTCCTCAGTTTGAGAGCCCATTCCGTCCTAGAGCGGTCAGATCGCGGCCACAACAGCCTAGAGGCCCTACTGTCTCCTCTGCTTCTCTACGACTCCTCCACTCTACGGGCCCAGCTATCAATCAAGCCTCCAAATAAACCAAGCGGTGGTTTCACAGACGCTAAGCACACAAAAGATCTGCTCAATTTTCTTCTTCTTCTTCTTCTTTCTTCGATCAATTTTCAAAGAAGCATACTAATAGTAGTTTTTATTGTCATTACTGTATATTGTATAATAGGCGCTCATGCCAGAGTGACTGTGACAGGGTCACATGGCCAATGATTTCTGCAGAAGCTGCAAAGATAAGCGTTATGTGTCAGAGGGAAGAGACGCCAGGGCTACTATCATGCGACTGGGCTGACGGAGCTATCGAGTACAGATATTCGAAAGCTTAGCAGTTTTATTATGAGTTCCGGCTGATTCACAACGGGCGATTTTTCGGACTATATATGCCCTTCTTTTGCGGGCAGCCACTTCAACCTACTTACCTCAGTGTAAAAATTCATTATATAAGCAAAGAACATACATACACACAAATATAAAGTGTACAATGTATTCATTATTATACTACTTTGCTTATTTGTCATATTCCTTCTCATCGAAGACAGCCATTTATGTCATATTAACTGAAAACTTCAACTCTAATAGAGAAAATCGTTCTCTTTCATTTGCTTAATATCCCATTAAATAAATATCAATTGAATCTGAGTACTTTTTTTTCCCAATTTAGTTTCTTCGCCAGCAAATAATTCATATCCAGACGTTTTTCCACAACAATTCCTGCATATATTACAGCAAATAAATAAATAAAAAAAAAGAAGGAGAAAAATATGATTTATTTAACAATAAATATAAAAGCCAACACAAGCTGTACACATGCACACACAAGAAACGTCCTTGCGTACATATGTATAACCACTAGCTAAAGAATGGGCAAAAATAAGTTTAAAAAAGAGTACAAAGTCTTGTGGCAGTACTCTTAAAACCACACCAGCAAGCCAAACACAACGAAAGAAAGAAAATTAACATAAAGAAACACCGTTTTCCGTTCAAAATGACAACAAGAATTTTAAAATAACAATAAAAACAACAACAACAAGAACAATCACATTAAAGAGACAATAATAATAGTTGGGTGCATGCTTACAGAAAAGTATGAAGAAGTGTATGTAAGCATTTGCATGCATTCAAGCATTACCAGCATCATTTCATGCATGTTGTCACACGGTTACCAAAAGTTTGAGGTTTTCTTGCATAAATACTTTTATGCCATAATGCCATGATAAAAAACAACTTTCGCTCTTTGCTTGCCTCTCACACAGTGTTGTCAATTAAGCGCCTTTCGCGCGTTCTAATTACCGAAAAGTCGCATTTTTTCTCTTCAGCGCTCTTTATATTTGCATTGTTGTGGTAAGAAATAGAACATCACTAAATTCAACATAGTCATCAAATCATATTAACTATGGACTTTAAATGCTTCATCCTGTGAAAACTACGTAATTCTAAACAATATTTTTTAAACGTAACTCACCTAAGGGCCTGTTTTTTTTTTTAATAAAATAGAAAAATTAATATTTTAAAGAAGAAAACTAAAAATTTTATTATTCAATTACAATACTAAACTTTCAAGCTGTTAATATTAGACCCTTTAAAGATTAAAATAAATTCTGGAATATTAGCATCCCTAAACCCACATAGCAAAGCTATTGACACAGTTGGTCACGCAATTTTTATGATTAAACTTGAGAAACCTTTTTATTTTTTCACTTAGAGCCTGTAAACTTATACATAACTATCTGACGGGATGACTTCAAACAGTTGTATTGAATAGCAACTATTGAACAGCCCGGAGTATGAACAGGAGTGGACGGCAGGGTTCAGTTCTCGGGCCTGTACATCAATGACTTACATACCTGGCGGGATAGAATATTGTGGTGGATGAATGTACGCTGACGATGTGCAAAATTACAGCAGTTGCATGGCGAATGATTTCCATCTCTGCGTGAGCAACAAAAACATCGATCTGGCTAACATAACCAAGTTTACATTAAACAACGGATCAAATCTAAGTGAATTTTTTTAACAATAGAAATATAACTCTGGATACTGATATTATAATGGGAATAGATGATAATATTATTGAATTTGTTAGTTACTGCTAAAACTTTGGCGTTATTTTTAACAATCAGCTTTAATAGTCTAATCATATATTGGTCGGGTATATGGGATGTGTGCCGCTGTGGTATGGTACCAGGCCAGACCATTTAAAAAAAAGGAAAAAAAAGTTTTTCGACAGCGGTATCACCTCATAACATTAGCTAGTAACTGGTTATGAGTATAAATACTATTGAAAACTTTTCTTCTCTAATGAAAACTTTGCCGTTCGGAGCCGGCGTTAAACTGTAGCTTCCTTTCAATGAGTTTAAAAATAGAATCGGGTGCAGTTCTTTGACGGAAAGAATTCCCCATGTTCCTTCATGGAATGTTATGGGAATTAATAATAATATGGGATGCTAAGATGCATTAGGGCCATTATACACTCAATACCTTTTGAAATACTACCTTGATCAAAAAGTTTTCGGTATAACCCCCGTGTGGCGGCCACATCGTTTTTTGTTAATTTGGTACATCTGTTGTTGATATTCCCGCTAAATTTTAGCATGATAGCTTGACATTTACAAAAGCTACGCAGCCAAGAGTATATCTATCTCTACGTGTGTTGGTAAGTTTTTAAAAAACAAATAATTATTTTAAGTGGCTCATAGGGACGTAACAATATCTTTCAATCTAAATCCAATGATCTAACCTGGCTCTAAGTCATTCTAAGGAAAGCAGCTTGTCTCTAAATTTGTCTATTCTAGAAATGATCTGGCCTTGCGACTATTCCTCTTGCCTCTCAGTTCCGCTAAGTGTAATTTGGATGCCTCAGTGAGTGCCCAATCTAGATATTTTCTAATATTCAATGCCGAAATGATCAATTATAGCTGCATTCCAAGACCAGCAATAATATAAAAATACACTTCATACACGAGTTAAAAATATTAATTTACGTTTTTGAAGAGTTAAATGGAGAGCATTCAGTCATCAGCACTGGACCGCCGGACATAGTGAGGATACTGCCGAGATAGCAAAAATCTGGGTGTCACCCAAATTTCTATTTCCAATTCGAGAGATCATTGTGCTATTCGCCTTGATTCGAATAATTTTGCTTTTGGAGATGTTTTTCCGCAAAATCTGATCTGTATACCTCCGCCTGTATAGAATCCAGCTTTAACTGCATCTGGCAATGTCTGTAAGCCTGGAGGTAGATGTCGTCTGCGTAATATAAGTCTTCTAACTTTGTGTTAAGTACCCAGGTTATACCAAGTTGTACACAATTGGGGACAACGATTAACAGCAGTAGAGAAAAAGCACAACTTTGCCTTAAACCTCTGATAGGTATTCATTTAATGTTATAGCTGAACCGAAAAATGAAGGAAAATTGTTTAAGTCGCCAATTTTTTCTAAATAAATTTTAATTTTATTTTTTAATCGATCGTTCAAATTATTAAAAAAAATCATTGTTGAAATAGATTTTTTTGAATTTTATTATATTTTCCTGTTTTTAAATACTTTTAACGCTTTTTTACGGCGCGTTTTGGCTACAAATATTTACATAAATTATAATTTAGTGCGTTTTAGCGCCTTTTGAGTAGAAGGCTTATGCATTTTGATCATGAAAAGTTGGCAACACTGCTCTCACACACTCTGCTCTCTGTTTTTTATGTTTGTCTCTACAACACACACCCACACCTTATGATGTATGCATCACGTTTTGTAGAAGTTCATCTTCTTGTAGTTTATTGTCAATATGTACATGTGCATGCGTGTGTAGGTGTGTGACAAACTAGTTTCACACAGCATTTAACTCTCTTGTCATTGGAAAAGAAAAATGACTACAAAAAAGTATGCAAAACCGTTACAGTTGATGTTCACGTTTGTGTGCGTTAGTATGTTATGTGTGTGTCTGTTTAAAAACTGTTAAATACATGTAAAGAGGAAATTAAAAAACCATAAGACTTCGCTTACACCCACACAAACACACACACACAGTCAACGTTTAAAGCATTTAAATGCATTTTAAGTTGCGCATTTCATAGATATTAATACTCCCTATGCTTAAAGTTGTAATGTTTGAGGTTAAGAAGCGCATAATATGTTTCGCATACATACTTTCAAACACAGTAGAATAAAGCTAAGGTTTCCAAAGAATATGCGTCTAAGAATCAATCTTTTTCTTGTTTTTAATAACTAATATGGTATTTCGAAAAATAAATATTTGTAATTTCTTATCATTTAGTTCTTAAGCTGTTAACCGGGGAATAAATTTATAAATAAATAAACTATACCGTACTTGGTTATACAAAGCCACGAAAGGACTTAGCTTGATATGACGAGGAAAGTCGTAGAGTAACGTAGCTCAAAAAAGCTGCTTAGAAAGCGAAATAGCAGCCAATAGCAATGCGAACTGTGTATCAACGTTACATGGATATAAGAAAGGAGGAAAATCGACTGTTCCGTAGTAAAAAAGGCAGCTAGAGGAACGGAGGAGTAAGGAACTGGAAAACTGCAAGAACCGGAACGATGCCAAAAATTTTCCACGGCAATTAAAGCAGAAAGACCTTGTTAATGGGCTAGTTTCTTGTAGGGATGACAGACGGAAATGTGGTCACAGATAAGAAGGTGTACTGAGAAATTGGAGAAACCACTTTCCCAATTGCGCATGGGAGAGGACACTGAAGATGGTGACACCTAAATCGAGGAGGTCTGCACATCATCTCCCAGCTGGGATGAGGTGAAAAAGACGCTCCTCTAAAAGAATTGACCTGCGAGTGCCGATAACACTCATCAGAACTTTTTAAGTTTGAGCCGCTTGTGTACATATACCAGCTTTTGTGCACAATTTTTCCTCAGATTGGAACCTTGGAGTACTCTGTCCTATTTATAAGAAAAGTAATCTCAGCATATGCACCAATTAACGTGGAATCAGTCTTCTAACCATATCATATAAAATTTTATCCATCGTAGGGTATGAGCGACTGAAACCTATCGTTGGAAGACTCATCGGCAACTATCAGTGTGTTTCTGAGCCAGGAAAATATATAGGGTGGCTCATTTAAAAGCTTAAATTTAAAAATACAATAAAACAAAAGTAGAAGTACAATTGTTCCGGTTAGAAATGAAATATTATTTCATTCATATGGCTGCTGAAGCTGGCGTCACAGTAACCCATTCGATCGGACCAATTTTCAAAAAGTTTTTTGAGTGTATGTGGTCGTATCTCGCCAATGGCATCACAAATGTTGGCCTTCAAATGCTCAATTGTCACTGGTTTGTCGGCATTACACTTGTCTTTAACGGCGTACCACAGAAAATAGTCCAACGGTGACAAATCGCAGCTTCTTGGCGGCCAACTAACATCACCATTTCGGCTAACTAAACGGCCATCTTGAAGTAATAAATCGATTGTGGCATGATATTTGTGACAAGTTGCACAATCTTGTGAAAGCAAACGTCGTTCACATCAATACCATGAAGAGCGGGTACAAAAAGTTGGTTATCATGGTGCGATTGACTGTAATGCTTGCGAAATATGAAATATGGGCCAATGAAGCCTCCGCTCCACAAGCTGCACCAATCAGTCACTTGTAATGGCTGCATTGGCTTTTGTAAAACCACGTTTGAGTTTTCTGACCCTCAAATACGGTGGGTATGTTACCCACCAAGATAAAAATGAGCTTCATCCAGAAAGATATATTATAATACATTTCCTTTATTCATAAAGATAAAAGAATAAAGGCATCATTTTAGAGTGATTCTACTGTCGCTAAGGTTTTTTGGTGTTAATCTTCAAATGAATGAATCATTACACTCATAAGGATATTAGAGAGCGCATGCATTTTGAAATATGCAAGAAGAACTATTTTCGTACTTCTTTTCGCAGCTAAGGAAAAGCAAATAAAACAGGGTTTTATGCATCGAAGCAGACTATAGAGCACCCTAATTTTTCGTTACTTTTTTGAATAATAATAACCCCACCACTCCCTAGGGTGCAAATAAACTTTCTGGCAGCTACTTAAAAGTAGAAGAACAAAAAATATAAGCTACTTAGCTAAGTAAACTCCCAGTTCGTGGAGAAATTACAGAGCTGAACAAACGAATTAATACTCAAGCAAAGGCAACACCGACTGCAACTTACCTTTTAAGAACTGCAATGGAAACCTTATCACTATGGAGGAAAAACAACTAAGCATATGGTGCGCTTACTTTGACTAGACTTTTAATACACTGGCGGATAAAGACGATATATTTAAAATTCGTCCATAAAGGCATTAGCAAGGTCCATCCTGACATTGAAGATATAACATGTTATACCTCCTGGTTCTTAACATTTAATGAGGAGGTGCCGATAAAATGTAAAGAATCGGTAATAGTGCAAATACCGCAAAAAGGCAATTTTTCTGATTGCAATAATTGGAGGGGAATAGCATTACTTTCAGTCGTGAGCAAATTTTTAACAAAGTGAACTTCGAAAGCAACAACCAGGTTTCCATTCACATCGTTCCTACAGCAACAACATAAATACATAGTATGTGAGTTATCATAGAGCAGTGCATTGAATTTAATGGCATTTTCGAAGATTATGAGAGGACTTTTGACTGAGTCGAAACGATATTCATTTACTTAGTTGTCTTTGGAAAGAATGGAGGTGCCTTTGAAAATTATAAATTAATGTATAAAATGGTATTCCTTGCATCAACCACAGGCGTCAAGCAAGAGTGCACATAGCAGCGTATGGAGGTCTAGATTACGCAGATAATACCGTTCTACTTCGCAAACAATTCAACACATGCCGACGAAGCTTAATCAGCTGTAACAGAAATTGTTAAAAGTTTTGCAAAACCGAATCAATTTGCTTAAAAACAAACAACTTAACTCCCTTTATCATTAAAAACAACGTTGAGAGTTATACTGCTGAGAATTATTCTCTCAATAGATAGAGGCGTTAAGGACACTGGAAGGCACATAAGAAAAGCACGTAGTGCATTTACAAGGCTATGGAATATATTGTGCGCCAACAACCTCCACAAGAGCACTAAACGTAAAATTTATAACGCATGTCTGAAATCAGTGCTGTTGTATGATTCTGAAACTAGGCTTGTAATTGCTGAAATAAAAATTATGCTGCAATCTTTCGTTAACCGCTATTTACGGATTTTTTGCAATAAATTTTTAAAAATTCATTAAAATTGAATTTTTTTTTAAGTCTAAGTTTTTGAATTGTATAAAAGAAAATTTTATTTGATACAAAATGGCCGTCGAATTGAAAGTGCGAAAAAACATAGTAAATACTTTTCAAAGCCACCCTTATAAAAAATAGCTAGGGAACTATAAGTTGATCAGAAAACGGTTACTTAAATTTTAAAGCAGTGTAAAAAAATAAACACATAACCAACAGCAAGCAGCAGACAGCAAAATGTTAAAATTAGAATACATAGGTTTATATGAAAACAAATATTTTAAAGGCAGCACAGCAAAAGCCTAGACAACAACCTTTGCTGCAGCAAATTACAATGAAACCTAATTCTATTGTTGCTATTGCTTTCAAAATATTTCTGAAGTCGATAGCATAGCTGCAAATGCTGCAAACAACAACTTGCTGCTTACTGTCAGTTATATGTTTAATGCTTAAGGATTACCTGGAGATCCCCCGAAAGGCAGGTTCTAGCAGAAACAAAGCATCTGTGAGCAAAATAAAGCAAATAAAATCATTGGCATGTTGAATACGAGTCCGAACATTCGCAAGATCAAAAAGAACGCTGATCTGAAAACCTTTAAAGTTCAGAAGATTATAAAAAGGGATGCTTTAGAGAATACTGAAGTGAAACAGCGTGCAAAAAAATTGAGAGACTTCTCACAGCTTCTAAGCCTGAAATTTTTCAATGCAGATACACGGGGGAAAGTGGACTACAAAATTAAGGCAAAAAAGCAATCGAAATTCATTCGGAAATTCAGAGGTAAGTCTTTCGTGACAACAGATACAATAAATTCGGAAATTTACATCAAACAATGTTTGGAAAAGTTACATAAGCTTTTTGTTAGACAGCACAAAGTTTCTACTTTCTTTTGGTCCGACCCAGCTTCCTGCCATTACATCAAAGCGGCCTTGGAATGCTACACAAATAATAATGTTCTATTGGTGCATCGAGAAACAAATCTAGGGTTCAGGGTTTTGGTCAAAAGAGCAATGAAGGCAACAAAACAAGTCTCCAAAGATTTCAAAGATTACCTAGAAAAGTGGTATTTAGTAGCTAGAAAGGTATCTAACAGAACCATAAAGCCATGATGGAAGGGATACCACAAAAATTTAAAAAAAAATTGTAAAATAAAAGTTTAGGTTTCATAATAATCTTAAGAAAAACGCGTTTACAATAAGGTTTCTATTTTTAAAATTTTATGGCTGGTTCAGAAGATTTTTGGAATTATGTGATGAACAAACAAATGGTGGAAGAGAGCAACCACGAACGAAACTCTATGGAGAATAAACTAAATGTGGGTGGATAGGCCATACAATACTTGGATTCCACAAAAGACTCAACGTAGAGACAGAACAAGTGACGAACAACAATGATATGAAAAATAGTTTGAAATCAAATGTTGAATTCTTAACCTTCTATGGAAGTAGAGAGGTTTACTTACTTATACCTCTTGTTAGCCTTAAACATTTTTTACAGGCTTTATGAATTTAAGAAGCAGAAATGATTTTTAGGGTAAAATTTCACTACTTTTTAAAATGTACATAACCAATTATGATTTTAAAAGAGTTATGAATTATTCGTCGTTATTCATCTTATACTCTTCATATATTTACTGTACATCCAAGAAATTTCTAACTTTCATTCACTCATTTAACATTAAAAAATAATTAAGGACAAGCTTTAAACAAATAAAAGTTGTTTTTGTTTGATTTATGAAGATAAAAAGCTGTTCCAAAATGTTAATTTTATACGCAATATTCTTGAGATCGTGAAATAAATTTAATTTAAAATAATAGGTTCCTCATTGAAACAGTAAAAGCTTTTTAGAATAGTGTACACTTTTAAAACTAAAGCATATTTTTTATAATAGTGTATGTTTTTTGATATGGTGTACACCATTTTATAAATTTGTATAGTATTTTAGAATAGTGTACAATTGTAAGAATAGTAAACACTTTTTGGTATAGTATATACTTTTTAGAATACTTTTAAGAACGTTGTACACTGTTTAAAATACTGTATATTTTTTAGAATACTATACAATTTTTAGAATAGTGTACACCTTGGGCAATAGTATACACTTTTTAAAATATTGTGTACTTTTTAGAATATTGTATATTTTTGAGAATGCTGTACATTCTTCAAAATACTGTATATTCTTTACAAGTACAAGAGTATACTCTTTTAGAATAGAATAGTATTTTGCATTCACTATAGTTTATTTAAAAAATTCTTTCTGTGTCCATCCAACACTAATATCATTCTGTTACCAAACATCACTTTTTGTCAGAACTTGAAAAGTGATTTAGTGGTGGTTGTAGACCTAGGTGAGTACAAACAAAAACCATTTTCAACGATTTTGAAACACCTTATAAATTGTAAATTATTTTGAAAAAACTGTTTTAGGATGGGCCGTCGCACTTAAGTATTTCAAACTCATATATTTTTAGACCGATTTTAACATTTTAAATAGTTTTGGAAAGGCAAAGAATTAAGCCTTTCATATTCATACAATTGTGTGGATCAAGCCTTCTACTAGTCACGTTATTAAATTGAATTTTCATTAATTACAGAACAGTTTTTTTACATCTGTACGGACCAACCCTGGTGTGTTTTTGAAAAGGAACAGTTTTTTACTTCTGTACTGATTAATTTTTTGTTTTTAAAATCAAGTTTCGCTAAAGCATACCGGATTTGGTCAATATAAAAATGGAAAATAGTTTTGTCTAGTAACGAATCAAAATTCAATTTGATATAACGTGTACAGAAGTGTGCTTAGTAAGAGGCTTGATCCACGCCATTATTAAAATAATTTTAAGCATGGGGAAGGCAACGTTATGATGAGGACTTGCTTTTCAGCAACTGAAGTAGGACCCTTTCACAAAAATGATGGAAGAATGCATCAATTTATTGAATAAAAACATTTTAGAAACGATTTTGATTCCACATGCTGAGCGGAATATGTCACTACAATGGATGTTTCAACGCGATAATGACCTGAAACACACCCCGAAGTTAGTCAAAGAGTTTATATAAGACAATAGAGTTCAAGTCCTTGATTAGCCAGCACAATCAACCGACTTACCCCTCTTCGAAATGTTGAAGAGGAACATTTCAAGGAAACGATTCTAAAATCAAACCAAACTCTTTGAAAACCTAAAAGCTGAAGGCATACGATCCTTCGAAATTGATCTTAAAACCTTATTGATTGATGCCGTGCAGATGTGCCAAATTTATAAGAAAAAAAAGCTTATCAACGTAATATTAAATTGTTGCCTTTGTTTCACACATTTTTATTTCAAGGCCTTGATTGTTTTTGCTGATATTTGAAGAAGCGTTGACATATAATAATATTGTTACAAAAATAAGGTTGGGCACACTGCGTTTATTACATTACTAAAAAGAATCAACAAAAGCCACAAAAACAACTACACGTGCCGTTTACAAATAACTAAATCGACAACAACAAACATTAACAGAAATAAAGTAAATAAAACTAAAACGGCAACAACAAAAACAAACAGAAAAGAAAACAAGTAACAGACAATAACAAATAACAACAAACAATAAGAACTGAAAGAAGTAGGTGTTTACTTTCGCATGGCTACATAAGAACTAAAAGGAAATCGAGAGGTTCGGGAGCTTCCGCAGTATTGTTTACTTAGCCATATAAAAGCACATCGGTACGAAAAACAATCAGTCTATTTTGTATAAACACAGCGAACGAATTAGTGCTTTGAACTCAGTGTGAAGAGAGCTTGGTGTGGTTAAACTCTGCTTGCAGAGGTTGTGTTCGAACTGAAGTTGTAACTACGATTGGATTGGAAGATCTTTAAGTAGAAACATTTGTCGAGTAATTGTTGTTGTCTACAAAGTTGTAAACGAAAAGAGTAATTAGGAACAGAAATTGTTATTGCTTGTAAAAAGCTTACAAGCAATGGTGCACTAAACTGTGTAAATAAAGGAATTTAATCAAAATCTAAGCCCAAGATTTATTTTATTTTAAATCAATCTGCGAACTCATAAATATACGTTTTTAAAAAGGTAAAAACGTAAAAATATAATTTTTCTCTAAATCTTAGCTTGTATAAATGACATCCAGACCAGCATCCAGGGGATGGCCCCTACTCATGCAGTGCATTGTGCTGGAACTAGGAAAATAGGTTATTGAAAGGAGAACAGAGGGAGTAGTGTTCATGGACGTTAGATTTAAATTTACTCATGTCGTAAGTGGCAGGAAATACTTTCGCTGGAAGATTATTCCACAACCGAACAGTGCGACCAAAGCACGAATTCTCCCTATAATGCGTTGTGCGATTTACTGGACAATCAAGTACAAAGGCATGCGCTCTACGAGAAATACGAGTACTACGTAAAAATATATAATTTTTGGAAATTAATTCCTTAATTTCGTTAGAACACATTCCGTTATAGTACCGATAGAACAATGAAACACATGCCACATTGCGACGGTGGTCCAATGAATCGATAGAGTTGGCTACCCTACCGTCATTGAGGGGCATCTTCGCCTTCTCCTGTACGCGGTCGAGAAGCTCCAAAATAGAATTTGAAGCACCGGCCCATACATGAGAGTTGTATTCCATTTTGGGTTGGACATAGGTCTTGTAAATATTAAGGAGATAAGATGGAGTGAAGTATTTCTTACACCGTTTCAAAAAACCAAGGCACTTGAATGCTTCTTTCGACACTTGAAATATGTGATCATTCCAACGAACGTCACAGTATATTCTCATGCCCAGAACATCAAGATCATCTGATTCCTCAATATCCACATTACTCATTAACACAGATGACACCACACCACCACGCTTGTGTGTTAAAAAACAACATTGAATCTTACGTGCATTAAAATCGACCCTGTTCGCACGACCCCACTCGGAGACCTTCACCAGGTCACTTGTGAGTGTGACGTTCATATTCACCATTCTTGCCCCAACCTACAAAAGGCTCTCTCTACGATCAAAAGAATATGAGACAAATGTTGCTGTCATCCGCAAAAGAGTAGATAGGATTAGAAGTGAGAAGAAGAAAGTCGTTAAGAAATATTAGAAAAAGAGTAGGAGAAAGAACAGAGCCTTGCGGTACCCCTGAGTTTACCCTGAACTCGTCGGATGAGACTCCATCTATAACCACTCTCATAGAGCGATCTCTGAGAAAACTCGATATAAATCGAGAGAAGTGACTACCGACACCAAAAGCATTAAGTTTCGAAATGAGAGCCTCGTGCCAAACTCTATTAAACGCCTTTAAGATATCCAGAGCCACAACCTTACTCTCGCCAAAATCATGAATGGACTTGTTCCACTTCTCCGAGAGCAACGCCAGCAGGTCACCAGTAGAACGGCACTTTTGGAAACCGTACTGACGATCGCTAAGTAAATCGCTGGACTCCAGATATCCCACAAGGTGGTGATTAAGCATACTCTCCATAACCTTGGAGAGTGCAGAACAAACTGCTATTGGACGGTAGTTCTCAGGGTTATTAGCCTCGCCCTTTTTGGGGATTGGCGTTACATTAGCAACCTTCCAGCAAGATGGGAAAATACCGGCGCGATATGACGCACTGAAAAGGTGAGCTAATGGACGCGCAAGCGTCGAAGAGCACTGCTTCAGCACCAGTGCTGGTATGCCATCCGGCCCAGAAGACTTGTTAACGTTAAGATTTTACAGAGCTTAATGCTTTTGTTTTGCACTACACTGTATACGTATATCAGTTAAAAGCTTCTTCTCTTTTCAAATCCTCTCGGAAACTTAAAATCGGTTAAAATTTAGGTAAACTACGAGTATCAGCCGAGTTTTTACCCGTAACTCAAAACTTTTAAAGTTTTTCGAAAATTGCCAAAACAGATCCTTGTTTTACTCGATAGCCGCTATCAGAAAAAGAGTATCACTTCCAAGATATTTCTTTTTTGCTGAAGCACTGCGTATATTAAGGTTTTATATAAAAATTGCATATGACCTTGCCAACAATGTCATAACGTGTAGAGTGTAGAAAACCATTATAATAAGCACCACCAGTAGCAGCAATAGCAAAAAATAGATGGCAATTAATTTATGTCGCAATGCGTTTATGCTAAAATTTATCATATTTAAGCTTTAAAAGGATTATAACCAACATTAATAATATATTAAAAATATTTTTGCAACTCTTCTGATATTTCTTGCATTTGTGTGGCATTTTAAAACATATTTTAGGGTGAAAATTATAAATTATTTTCTAGTTGAATAAATAATTTAAAATTCAAAATAAATTTAAAGTATTTTATTAAAAACAAGATTAAAAAAATCCTTTACAATAAAGAAAAAAATTATAATAAAAATGCATGTTAAATAGTTGCATTTAAATAAGTGTATATGCCTGAAAGTATACACTTTAATCTCATTAATAAACCACATGCGTACATATGCATTGAATTGTAAAACAAAGTAAAAACCAAAATAGAACAAAAAGAAAACTGAGTTGGAGAGAGGAAACCAAACAAAAAATTAAATAAAATTATTTTAATTAAAACTTTCGATCATTTTAATTCATTATAAGGCTTATTTAACACTTCAATTTGCTGCTGTTGTAATATATCGTTACTGCTACTGCTGCTACTGCTGCTGCTGCTCTTCGTGTTATTGTTGTCAAACCAATTGGAATACAAAAACATTAGCATGAATGTTGAATTCAATTAAAATAAATACTCGAGAATGAAATTGATAAAAAAAAGAGGAGCAAAACAAAATGTTTTTGTTAAAGGGATTTTGGTTTGACTTTATGGCATTAAATGAACAGAGACAAGTGGACATGTAAAAAGGGTTATATAATAAAAATAGCCTATTGACCTATTATTAACCGACTTAAAATCGCTATGAAAAACAATAGGAAAGAACAAGTGAATAGTGTACACAGCTTCAGAAAAAGTGTACACTGCTTTGGAATAGTGTACAATTTTTTTTAAATAGTGTATATTTTTGCAAAGAGTGTACACTTTTTTAAAATAATGTATACAATTTTAGGAATAGTGTGCACTATTTGAAAATAGTATATAGGTTTTTGAACAGTATACCTTTTTAGACTACAGTTCTAGACATCCAGTTCAACGAATGGTATACGCTTTTTGGAATCCTGTACATTGTTTTCAAAATAGTGTAGAATTTATAGAAAATTTTACACTTTTTAGAATAATGTACACTAATTGATTGATAAATGTTTTTGTGTAATAATTATACAAAGACCCAAACATACACACAAGCGAACATGTAAAAAGTGTCATATAATAAAACAAAACTTGGTTAGCTATGCAAATGACGTAGTGATCTTGGTGATGGAAGCTATCTGCCGACCGTTAGCAAGGTCAGGCAGTCGGCGCTTGTCAAACTCTCTTTCTGTGCAGCTGTTAAAGGTCTTAACATCAATCCACTAAGACGGCGCCAGTTTTATTCTCCACGAAATACAAGTTGAAGAAAATTTTACTGCCAAAGTTGAACGAATTTAAATTATCAGGTCACTCAATAAGTCCGTAGGATAACACATAGATGGCGTTACAAGAATTTAGTCCATATGATTTTTATTTCGTACTAATTTTCAAACGATACGTGTATAAATTTGACAGCAATCAGACTATTGAGCCGCTAGTTATAGCATTTTGTGTGAAGCAACTTTTGGAAAAAAGCGAATTTCGACTTTTGATAAAGCATGGCTTTTTGACGAAACGAAAATACAGTAAAAACCAACCAATGGCTTGATAAACATTTTTGGAACTCTGTACCATCGAGAAAAATGGTTAATTTAAATGTGGTCGTACCAGCACAAATGATGCAGAGCACAGTGGACGGCCAAATGAGGCAGTTATTCTAGAAAACAGTAAAAACTCCACAAATTGATTGTTAACGCTCGCAAATTATAGGTGCACGAGCTAGCTGATATTGTAAAGATATCAGATAGTAGTGGCTTTACCATTACATACGAACATTTGAATATGCGAAAGCTCTGTTCAAAGTGGTTGCCGCGTGAGCTCACAAATCATGTCACAAATCTTGTTATACATCAATTAAATCGATGGAAAAATTGAACGAATTGGGCGACTTTTTCTTGTCTTCAGATCTCAAGAGAATTACTTGCTGGAAGGAAATTTAAGTATTCGCTGAAACTGAGGCAAATTTTGACAAGAAAGAGAAATCGTACTATAAAAGTGGTATCGACAAGTCGGAAAAAAAATCGATATCCGTATGTATAGCCCTCGAAGGCATCTGTGTTGAATAATAAAATCGAGTTTTGTCAAAAATTTTTTTATTTCTTACTTATCCTACGGACTTATTAAGTGACATGTTAAGTTTAAGCCAAATATCTGGATGTGTTCCTTGACAGGGAATTCATATGGAAAGAAAACACCATGTGGAGGATGACCTTTCTTCAGAAAGGTCTACTATGCGGTTAGAAACAGGGTTGGCAACCCACTGGGTAACTCAATTAAACCCACCCGGGTTTATTAGGTATCATATTTAAAAAACCCGGGCAGGCTTTTTTTAACGGTTTTGTTGTTTTTTTACAACAAAAATAAGTGTAATTTACGTATTGGGAGTACAAATTTATTTATTCCGTTTTAAGCTCAAAAAGATAATGAAATAACGAAAACTTTTCGTCTTTGAAGGCGCTCCAACTTTGAAGCCGATTTTGCATTTACGGCCTATATAGTTTCTGAAAATGTAGACTGTAAATCGAAATGCCTTTCAACGAGATGAATATGTGTTGCGTTTGCTTCCCTTACCCTTTTTGTTAAAAAAAAAACGGAGAATCCACGGTTTTTTAACCATAGAACGAAGTAATTTGTGCTTAAACAGGCTCTTATAGCGAAATGCCAAGCCCCGTATAAAGGAGATGTGAGTATATTGTATATGTCGTAAGAGCCGGATAACTGCAGCTTATAGTACGTACACCATTCCGCCTCGATCCCACCAAGAGTGCAAAATTGCACTATAATACTAAAGCAACATAATTGTACTAACAATCAAACAATATTTTCGACTTGAACAGGATTTGGAAGCAGTTATAAAACCCAATAAAACCCATCAAAAAACCCAATAAAACCCAGTGGGTTGGGATTTTTAACAAAAACCCGGTTTTTTAACAAAAACACGGGTTTTCGCTAACCCTGGTTAGAAATGACATAGATTGTGAAGTAGATTATGGAGAAGGCCAGCCGGATAAGCCGGATAATTTTTCTTGGCATACCAGACGCCTCCAGGAGTACTCCTCAGGTATCGTTGATTGTTATACTGGGCCTGACTTTTTTATAGGTTACATTGAAATGGATTACTGCAAGGACATTTTTAAAGTGTTTAGAGGGAGGCCTGACCATGATTTAGAAATATGGTCATTCCACTATTTTGGTGGTGCCAGATAAATGTCCGCATAGTACGACTCACCCGGGCTTTTCGGACTACATGGTCAGGGAATGCGAATTTAGCAGGAACCCCTGTGTGGTATTCCCGAACAGGGAGCGACAGTAAGATGCTGATCGGTTTATGGATGGCCATGTGATACTCACGAATGGCTCATAGTCAGAGTAAGGCACTAGTGCAGTGGTCTAGTTCTTGGATAGTACCTTGGAGCTATTCTATAGACTTCAGAACGCGTGTAATGTTTTCTAGGCTGAAGTATTTACTGTCTACTGGACGGCGGAGCTAATCCGTGACATTGTCGCTGTCATCTATGTTGTCTATGTAGGTCTGACCGGGCGCTACGTTAGCTCGAGTCTGGTCTTATCATATAAAAAAACCATTACGGCCCTCCTGGATGTGTGCAGTGTCAAACTGTGCTGGGTTCCTGATTACTTTGGTGTAGTGAAAAGAAGACAGGTGATGAGGTGTCGAGAAAGAACGCATCAAAATGAGTGGAAGTAGCCGATGGGTCTGTGACATCCTCGCCGTGACTCTTTGTTTGCTTAGACTACTGAGTTCGCCGCAGAGTAGAGAAGTCCAAGCTGGACATTTCAAGAATAAAATGGGTTCTGAATCAAAATAAGGAGCCACTTAGAATTCTGTTTGGTTTTCTGACTAAGCACTGCGCTCTAAGGGCAAGCATTAGGCTGCCTTTGCCCGTCATTCCAGATACAATGGCTCAAGAACGGGAATTCTTTTGTGGTCTTAGCGAGTTGGCGTCCCGCAGGATCTCTGATTTAAAGAAATTGCTTTTTCCTATCATTGATTGACGAGTGACACACGATGTCAGATGCCTTTTCTGCTTTCTTTCTATCTTCTTTCTTCTGCCTACAACCTATTTCTCAGTTCTTTCTGTTGTGAAAGGCTTTTACAATGGATCTCTTTATGGCCTCTGAGTGAAGTGCGTAGGAATTCTCTAAGAGGAATTTATCAAAAAAAAAACTGTTTTAAACCAAAAATATTAAATTAAAAATTTAATTTCAGTAAAAATAAAAAGTCATTAAAATTTGTTTTTTTTAAGCTTAAATCCAAATCAAGGTCTTGCTTAACGGCCTTTAAATTATTTCATTAAAAATTTAAAAGTGCTGCCGACAACAATTCGGACAGAAAGATTAACTAATAAAATAGCTACTCGTCTACACATGCAATGTTGCACACGATGTGCCAACAATTTGTTAGTTAAGTTGCAATTATTAAAAAGAAGAAAAAACAAGAAATTTTTGCATTCAATTTCGTGTCGGAATTGTTGATTTAAATAAAAATTGTAAATGGCATGCATTTTAAATTACTGGTAAACGTTTTAGTTTACACTATAAGCCGTCTGAGTAATTTGATTTATAAAATCCAACATTACTCATACGCCAAAGGCATTAAAGCACACGAACACATTTCAAAAGGGCAAAATGTTTGAAACATGTTTTGTTTTGCTGAATTACGTTCTTAAACAGAAGAACGGTTTAGCGAAATATAAAGTTCGTGTTTTAGAGAGTTAAAAGGCTGTTAATTGAATTGCAAATTAGTGTAATTGACTCTTGAAAGTTACGTGGAGAAGGAGTAGAAGAGAGGGTGAAAAGTTTTGAAATTATAAACTCATGTTAAACATGCGATTTTTAAATGATTATTTGTTGCTTCTCAAAACAAAACTTTTTCAATCAAATCATTATTATAAAAATCGCTTTCGAAAGAGTTTGGTTTCATTGAAATGATTTAAAAAAATTATTGCCTTTTGTTATGTAATATTTTAAAAATGTTGCCTTATCTTTTTAAAAATTTTGCCTTTTTCTTCTTCTTCTTCTTTTTCAAAAACAAATATTTAAACAATATTTAAAAAAAAATTGGTTAAGAATACATTTTAATTCTTTTAAATCAATAAGTGCAACGTTTTTGCCATTGCTGCAACCAGCACATCGGACTTGAAATGATCCCCACTTTGTACAAATATTCCTTAAGTCTACAATGCCCGGCGAAAAAGTTACATTCTCTATTCAAAGCTTTCTACAAACAGTCTGCTACAAGACTCAAATCTTTTCATATTTTGGTTGACTAGCAAGTTTTTTTTCGTTGCTCCTCTCGAGAGCATAGGGCTTCCACAAAGCACTTACACCTTACATGGTTTGCTGCCGTCGTCTTTGCCTATTCCCATGTAAGATTGTTATACCTTAGTTCTTGGATAATTGTGCATCGGCAAGTGTTTCTGAGTCGACCGCGATTCCTTTATCCTTAAGGATTCCCCTTAAGTGCCATTCTAGTAATACTATGGGGCTCCTTCCTTAAAGTATGGTCGATTCATCTCCACTTTTTTGCCTAATTTGCTTCAGTAAGGGGTCTTCATTTGTCAAATTCCACAGCTCTATGTTGCTTACGATGTAAGGGCAGAATATCATATAAGGCGCTTGCTGGTGAATGTAGCTTTTGCGTAATGATGACATAAGCCAGGTTTCACTGCCGTACAACAGAATTGATTTTATACATAAGTTAAATATTCTGAGCTTTGCTTGTCTGGATATGTACGAGCTACTCCATGCTGACCGTCTTTCGTATACCGCTCTTATTTAGTTAAGCTTGTTTTTAACGTCTGTTTCTGCACTCCCGTTTGTTGCCATTGTGCTACCCAGATAGCAGAAGCTATCTACATACTCAATTGGTTGGCCCTGAAGCATAATGTTGTCTGTGCTATTTTTGTTATTTCTCAGATTGGTTTTTTTGGTATTTACTAAAGTCCAAAACTCCGAGCATGGTCTTTCATGGTTTCTAATGTTGACCGCATATTGGAGATTATGTGTGAGAGTAAACAAATATCGTCTGCATAATCTAGGTCGTCGAGTTGTCGTGAGAGACTCCATGTTGTTCCTCTTTTCTGTAAATAGACTTCGCTCATAATCTTATTCAATGCGATGGTGAATAGTAGAGATGAAAGTGAACATGATCGGACTTCGCTCATGATCTTATTTAGTACGATGGTGAATAGTAGAGATGAAAGTAGACATGATCGGACTTCGCTCATGATCTTATTTAGTAAGATGGTGAATAGTAGAGGTGGAAGTGGACATCTTGCCTTACTACAGTGTTAGTTAGTATGGAATGGTTGAATGATGCTCTCGTTGTAAAGAGTTCTGCATCCTAGTATATTGCCCGTATTCGGAGTACTCCTGGGGTACTCCTTTTCTTGTCATTTGTTTTTCTTGAAGTCAACGAACAACAGATACAAAGGGAGACTAGAGACTGTTCTGTTATGATGCGTAGAGTGTTGGCATGGTCTACTTAGCTTCTATTTGGCCGGTTAGTCTTGCAATATGTTCTCTATTTTGATCTGAAGCCTTCCCTGTATTAAGCAGACTGGCGACTTCACGATGATAGCTTTCTTTAAAGTTGAAGGCAGCCTCTCTTTCTCTCATGCTGATGCTGATATGATATCGGAGTAATTCAGCTGCAGTTGTGATATCAACTCGTAAGGTTTCCGCAAGTAAACCGTCTTCGCCTGCTGCTTTCTATTCCTCTACTTTTCTATTGCCTCTTTTATTTCATTTAAACTGGGAGCAAAAGTTTTATTTTTATTAATTCCCATAACATTCCATGAAGGAACATGTGGCCTTCCATGAGCTGCTTCAGATTCTATTTCTAAACTCACCGTGATCATACCCTTCTAGACTCTTCTTCATTGTCTAAAGAAAGGTTCTGGTTCTGTAAACTTAATTTCTAATAAGATCATTTTCCTGTCTATTTTCCTGAACTCGTATATGTATGGCCATGGATCCAACAGAGGGTAACGGTATTATCCCTACTTAACTGATTCAGCTTACTCAGATAATCTCATACTACTTTTAAGTCAACCCCATAGGAGCTAGGTGCGCGAATAGCAGCCTGATTTTCAGATAGCATGGCTATGTCCATTCTCTGCACTTCCTGTCCAAATTGAATTGTGTACATCTTTCGATGGCCAGTTCCATAAAGGGCCCTTACTCAGAATTATCCAGGTCTATCCTAGGAACAGTCAAGAAAAGAGCTGTCAACCTTTCAGTCTGTCAGGTCACTCCGTTGGTACTTAATCGTTAAGCCATGTAAGGTATCCATCGCTATACATATATACGTTTAGGTTAAATTAAGAATAGAGTACCGCTGACCATGACCTTAGCTGACGTCTTGCTTGTCTTAAAAGCCGACTTTATTTTAAATTTCTAGTTTCTTTATTTTAAGTTTCTGTGTGTGTCACCACAGTATTGTACCGAAGTTAGATTCGGCAGTAGAATCTACAGTTAACAAGACAACAGGCATTATCTGTGAAACAGCACTTGATTTTCATGTTGAAAACATTTCTCACTTGTTCTTTTTCATCGTCACTCCTCTAAGAAGCATATTGACTTTCCACAAAGCACCCATTGCTTTATTTCAGTTTCATTAATCAAATTGATTTTCGAGCTAAGTAGATGATTTATCTACTGTAGCTCGCCTCCATATAATATATATAAAGTGGTGGAGTGATCCTTACTTAGAATTTTTAATTTTTTTTCCAGTAGGTGGCGTTTTCTCCTGATCACCCGTCTAATGTTTATCATCATCACCAGAAGTAAGCTAGAAGGTCATGCAGGCTTCTTTTTAAATGGATTTGGAGGGCGATTATGGTCTCTTTTTAATAAACACTCGAAATCGCAATTTAATTTATTCATCTAATGAGGATTCGAACCTGGCCCGCTTGTGTTATATACGACCGAATTTCTCTGCTAAAACAGAACAAAATTAAACCATTTCTAAAGTGATTGATTACGGGAGGTGAAGAGAGGGTCACCTACGACAATAATGTGCAAAAAATTTCATAGACGAAGTAAGTTAAAACTCTGCACGTGCTGGCAAAGTCAGGATTAACACCAAGAAAGGTGGTGCTGTGTCTTATAGGAATATAAGTGAATTGTTCTTTATGAGATTCTACATCCTAAATTCAAACGGTTGTTCTCTACTGTCAACAATTAACGAGATAGAAGCCAGTAGTTCAGTTAAAATGGCCAGAATTAATCAACAGAAACGTGTCTCATCATGATAACACCAGACTACATACCATACATACTTAATGACCCGGCAGAAACTGAAAAAGCTTGGCTAAGAAGTTATGACGCAATCATCACATATAGTCCAGCTGTTGCATCTTAAGACTTTTATTTGTTTCGATTTTTGAAGAATTCTTAGAAGAACTCTTCTTGTAGCATAAATAAAAATTTCGGAAACGCCTGCAAAACTCAATTGAAGTAGTTTTCTTCTCAGAAACCCCAAATGTTTAATACTGATGGAATAATGGCTTTACATTAAAAATTGCAAACAATTCTCGTGGTACATATAGTAAAGGGTCCGCCAAATAAATTTATTCTTTTTGAAATCGCTATAAAAAAAAAATTACTGAATATTTTCTCAAATTTCTTTTTTTTATTTGAAAGTACAATCCTTCCGGTTAATAATAGAAAATAATTTCATTCTAATGGCTGCATCGGCTGACCATACAGTAGCTTACACGGTCGGTCCAATTTTTAAGCAAATTATCGATTGTGTGTAGCTGTATTTCACCAATGGCTATACGAATATTGTCATTTAAAGGGTCAATTGTCTCTGGCTTGTTGGCGTAACACTTATCTTTGACGGCACCCCACAAATAATAGTCCAACGGTGTCAAATCGCAGCTCCGAGGTGACTAAAGGACATCAGCTCTGCGGCTGATAATGCGATGTTCAAAAACAGGGCGCAAAACATCGAGTGTAGTTTCGGCTGTGTGGCACGTAGCGCCGTTGCTAATATCCTGCTCTTCAATTTTTGTGAACCAAAATTCGTTCAACATGGCCCGATTACGATCGCCATTGACTGCAACGGCCACTCCTTGCTCATTTTCGAAGAGAAATGGCGCAATTATGCCTCTGGACCAAAATCCGCACCAAACAGTGACTCGTCTTGGGTGTATCGGCTTTACAATGTATGCGTGCGGGTTTTCTGTGCCCCGAATATGGCAATTTTGCTTGTTTACATACCCGCCAAGATCAAAATGAGCTTCATCTGAAAAGATGATTTTTTTGGCAAAATCGGCATCTTCTGTAAGTCGATCGCAAGCCAGATTCCCAGCGTTGTTCAAGCGTAGGATAAAATTAATTATCTGTCAAATCAGACATGAGCTAAGTGTTACCATTCATGAAATAAGCACTAGTTGAAAAAAACATTAGATGGCGGATCCTTTATATGATTTAGCAAAATTTTATATCTAAGAAAAAAGTGTTTCAATTTTGGCTAAATTTTTAAGTGAACTTAACCGACCGACCAACCAATATGTCTGTAGCAACGTCATCTTGCTCAGTTGCTAAGTTTCAGCTAAAAGTTTCAAAAACTCATTAATATTTTTCATTATCGAAGTTTAAAATGGTTGAATGGAGAGCCGCGCGTTCCACTATATTGACTATAATAATGCCCAAAATTTAAATGTGCTGTGCAATTCGATTGAATGTACTTTGAACAGAGAAATGGAGTTAAATTCTTACTTTACTGTAGTTTCCTTTCATATTTTAGACCACGAAGTGAATAGATGTAGACCATGGATTAATTTTCCGACAGAGGTATGAGTTGGTTGCTATACAGAAAAAACAAACAAAACAATCAGACCCAACAATTGTGTGTAGTTTAACTATTATACACAAGAAGTAACTGCGACTATATCTACTGTATGACAAGCATGTAGGCTACTGTATTCAAATGCAAACAATAACAGTGGTTGTAGACTTCGCTTTTGTTCTTTTATTTTGACAGAGCGCTCCGTAGTTCTCTTGAGTTGTATTGTAAAACAAACTTAGCATTTAGTACTAAACAATAAATTGAGTAATTAAATTAAACTATGAGTACAAAATACAAGATGTTCCGCTATTCGCCAACTGTGGAGCAAAGAGTCCACTATTTAATTAATTCTTGTTGTTGTTGTTCGAGCCAGCTATAACAGCTATCTATTGTTTTGAAAATTGGATGTTAGTGCTGCCTTCGATATAGTGTTTGTCGATCTTAATGCGCGACTTATTCAACCATAAATTCTTTTCTTGATGTCTTAATGAACTCGGATTTAGTTTGTCGTATGATGGAGGTTTTTAATGGGTGTCTTTTTACAGTTACAAAAGTTTATATCATATTATAACAAAGAAATATATTTTTAATATCAATGAAACAGGTTTCGTTGGACAGAAAATTTTAAGACATTAATGTTTAAGTATGATTTCGGTCATGTGGAAGAAACGGTTGGTGCATACAATACGCAATCTGAGCCACCAATTTTTATAAACTTTTCGCAGCACTTAACGCCCTATTTCTCCAATAACTCTTCAAATATCGATGTAGACAAGTGACTTTACATAACTCCAAAGAAAATCCAATGGGATTGCACCATTACGTGAAGTTACACTTTTATTAAAAGTTTCTTAGAGTAAATCAATTGTAGCTCTCTCTGTTAAGGTTTGACAAAATGTTTAAATGTGTCCCTATTGATATCAGTAACTTTCTGACCACCATCTTTTCTGAAGACATTTTAACCCTTGAAATGTCAAACCAAGCTAAACAAAAAGCAATAATCAGCTGTTAAACCAATTGTAAAGCAGTGTTGCCAACTAAAAGTTATGAACTTCTAAAAAAACGATATTTCATATTGTGTTGTGACTGAAACATCGCACGTTTCATCTTAAGCATCTGACTGTAATGGTTTACAGCTTGCTAACCCGAAAGAAGCCATGGTAACGCAAAATACAAGGTTGCATTACACCATTAAATTCAAAACAACATAAGAAAATAAAAACATTGTTTGATGCGAAAGATTTGTGGCTTTCCAACAGTATAAAACTTTTGCTATTCTGAGTACTCAATTAGCAAAGATATCGCATGTAGAATTTGGGTGAAAAAAAGTTTAAAATACCGGTTTTCCAGCACATAAGTATACGCATTTAAATTTAATTTAAATAAAATTATTTTAAAAAAGTCGTGTCCAAAAATAATTTCACTTTTATTTCTAGTTTTTCGGAAAAGTGTAATAATGTATTGAAAAATGTATATGATTTTCGTACTCAGAAGATCGAAATACATGAGTATACATATTTTCAACAAAGCATGAGGCAAATAAGTTCCGAGCATTACCAATTTAATAGATGATTATTTAACAGCCCACGTCTCACATTCGTAAAGCTGAAGTAATGAAATTTTTGTTTTCATCATTGTAACTGAGGCTAATGACTAACCAGCATTTGATCTCATTACTCATTACAAGTAATTCAAATACTTTTTCTACCATCCACTACATTTCCTTAGAGCAAATACTTTCGCTCTTACCCAATATATAATGTTGTAAAGAAAAATCTATTTCAATTTATGTCCTGAATACAAACGTATTTCATTAAATTTAACAATTTTTTCTGTTTCGTTGGCCTGTTGTCGTCTGCCAAGAAAATATATTTTTTTATTAATGGTGACGCACTCTCACGCAGTGTTTAAATTGCATTTAAACGTAAATTTCATTCTATTGTCTCCAGTTGTAATGTGTTTCACCATTTGGGTTTATGGAAAATAAAACAAACAAAAAATTTTTTTTTTCTTTTGGTACGTAATTATGTAGTCAACACAACTAAATTGTTGTTGTCACTAGACGGGGGTTTATTTTTTGTTTTGTTTTTTTTTACAAATATGTTATATATTTCTGGTGACAACACAAAAATAAAAGAGTAAACAAGTTGGAAAAGCCATGGGACATGAAATAAATTACGTGTGTTGTGTACTTAGAAATTTTGGGTTTAGAAATAGGAAATGAGTAGGTTGTCATGTGTTTCATATTAAATACAGAGGTTCTATTTAAAGAAAATCAATTTTAGAAAACTTATTTTCAAAGATACTTTGTAGACGCATGAAGGTACAATACTAATGTTTAAAAGTTTCTGTCTTTTGTAAACTAAAACGTAAGCTACACATGGAGAAAAATTGGTTAATTGTAATAATTTGCAATTGTTCCTACAAAGAGCATATGGCCTCTATAAAAACTTAAAAAAATTGTTATTTTGTGCCAACGCCTTCAGTTCACTCCAACTCTTTTCGATGCTATTTACTTCGGCATCAATTTGTCTTCTCCTCATATGAGCAGGACGGGCCCCTTCTTATTTTCCCTTGCGGGTTCCAGTTCTGGTGACATCGTTATGTGGTCTTCTAGAGATATGTCCAATCCAGCGACATTTGCGTCCCTTATTTCATTCAAAAGGGGCTGTAGATCTGCCCTTTTCCAGGCATATGGTTGGAAATAGTCCTCGGCTAGAATTCTACTCGGAATAACCCCGGTCCCATCGTTCCGATTTGATTTTTTTTATTAAATTGGTACATCTGTTGTTGATATTCCCGCTAAATCTGAGCGTCATAGCTTGATATTTGCACTTTTTATATTCGTTTGTCGGTATGTCCATCAGTGCTTCTTGCGATTTTTCCGTTATTTACTCTCGGCTGCTGAAACGCGTTCCCCGTAATGGTTTCTTAACTCGATTGAACAGACAGAAGTCACAGGGAACCAAATCAGGCGAATTCGGTGGCTGTTGGATGGTATTTATTGCATTTTTCACCAAAAAATTTCGTCGCACTGTGCTTTTTCATTGTGCAAAATCCACGAGTTTTCTGCCCACAATTCTGGTCTCTTTCGGCGAATTGCTTCACGCAAACGTCTCATAACGGTCAAATAAAACGCTTTGTTTACTGTCTGGATTTCTGGCAAAAAGCCGACGTAATCTACATAACCTTGATTTGATTATTTTCCTATTGCAAAGAGGAGTTTACGATACGGAAACGGACAAACGAAAATATAATGCCTACCTTGTAGCCCTAATATTAATCATTCCAAGACGGATTGAGGAAAAGACCCTTTTGTGGATGAGTAAGAGATCCAGAGCCCATTATGCGGTTAGATGTACTGGTGGTATATGACTCTATAGTCGTACGTGTTTATTGCATTTTTCATCAAAAAATTTCGCATAATGATGGCACTGTGTGACGATGCGTTATCATGATGCAAAGTCCACGAGAGCAACCATACAGAATGATGCATTTTGTATTCGCATTTTTTTCCCCCATCACTCCTCTATCGGGTATATTCATTGCTTTGTTTCAGTTTTAATAATCAAGTTGATTTTTCAAGCTAAGTAGATGATTAATCCACTGTAGCCGCCTCCATATCGATTGTGTAATGGTGGTGAGTATCTTTACTAACTAGTGGTGATCTTTACTTTAGCATTATGATTTTTTCACAGTAGATGTCGTTTTTTCCTAAACATTCGTTTTATGTCCGTCATCATCGCCAGAAGAAAGCTAGAAGGTCAATGGGGCTTCTTCTTTATTTTTATTTTTTTTTTTTTTGATCGATTTGTCTGGAGAAAAAGTTAAAGCCTCTTTTTATTAAACACTCGAAACGAAATTATTTCATCATATCCTCTGTTGGGGTTCGAACCTGGCTTGCTTGTATTGTTACTACACTACGCCAATGTTATATTCGCATTAAAGATTGCAGATTTCGTACGCAGAGGTAAAAAGCACAAGCTCCAGATAGATTTGAGGCGACCAAGCGTCTGGCGGACTTTTCGTAATAGATTATCTTTATAAGATAACAAAATTGATCGATATTCTCTATTTCATTCATTTAAATAAGCATTGATATCAGGGCTGGCAAATACCTGGGTTAAAAAAAAAACGCACCGGTTTTATAAATTCTTCCAGTTTTCGATAATACTCTTGATTGACTTTGTGTTTTTTTTTCGTCTCTCAACGCTAAAAACGAGAAAAATTGTTCACTTGTTTTTTAAAGAAACAAAAAAAGATATAAAATTAAAAAATAATTTATAAAGAAATCAACATTTACCCGCTACGCATATACATTCGTCGCTGTTTCAGTGACGACTAAAAGTAAGAACATAAGAATATGATACATGTGAATTGAGAAGAAACAAAAACTTTATGCAATGAACAGCAATGTTCCAAGCTCTATTAAGCATTTCTGTTCGACAAAAATAAATATTCTGCGCTAATAGCGACAATCGGTTATTTCTTGTCTCAGGTAAAGCGGGCAATGAGTTCAGATGCGTATGAATCAATGACGTCATAAATTTTGATAAGTATAAGTATGATGGGTACTTAAAACTTTAGAGTATAAATGCATGTACGTACTCGTTGCAATGAGTATGAATGTGTATGAGTATAAGTATTTATGAATTACGATTCGAGTGTACTCATGTTTCCAGTATTCATTACTGATCTCTGGTTAGCACCTAATTGACAACAATGACGATGTCATAAGAGCAGAGGTAGCAAAGGCTTAATTGGACGTAACTTAACATAACGCCATAGTTGCTACGCAATCAACCAACCTTATGGGCAACAATTTCTTCGAATAGAGACGGCATACCGTAAAGCCATAACCGACCAATTTGATTTTGGTTATATCATTATGTTATGACATTATGTTAAGTCACGTTAAGCCATACCCTTACTGCAAAGAGAGAAGAATAGATAAATGTTGTAGAGAAAGCCAAAACCCGCCACGGGTTGTAGTGTTAAATGACTCCGGTTTAACTTTAGTCTCGATAGTGTAGCAGACGTAATGGCTACTGGTACCGCATATACCGTACTGTTCCTAACGCGTACCTAGCTTGAAGTAAGGCTCCTCATCACATCCACCAGAATTTCAATTGCTTAATAAATTTATAAACGAATCCAGTTAAAGTGACAGAATTTTTAGGCCTGAACATTGATACAAAATCCTGGAAACCTAGGACTATATTGTATGGTTCTAGTTGTTATCATAATACCAAAAACCAATTTTTAGGCCAGAAAGAAATCTGATAACTTTTAGGTCCATAAAATAAGATTTTTTTAATTTTTATATTTGGAAAGTCTTCATATGAAATAAGACTAAATAGGCCTCTGATTAAAAACTGATTGTTACGAAAATAAGATTGAGAACCTCTGCGTTTATTACTTCGCTAAAATAAATAAACAAAAGCTGCAAGAACGACTATACATGATGTTTACAAATAGCCAGAATCGACAACAACAAACATTATTAGCAGAGATAAAGTAAATAAAAATAACACAGCAACAGCAACAACAAACTAACAGCAAAGAAAACAAGTAACAGACAATAAACAAGCAACAACAAATACTAAAAGCTGAAGGAGGTAGATGTTTACATACGCATGGCTACAAAAGAACTAAAAAGAAATTAAAAGAAAGAAATAGAATCTACCTGAAGAGGTTCGAGAGCTTTCAATGTATTGTTTACTCGACCATATAAAAAGCACATCGGTGCGAACAATAATCAGTTTTTTAAGTAAAGTTAACTCAGCGAACGAGTCTTGTTGGTTTGAAGTCAACGTAGATAGCTTAGAGTGGTTTATCTCTGGTCGAAGATAATTTAAGTTGTGCTCGAAGCTAAGTTATAACTACGAGTAATTGTTGTTGTTGTTTCCAAACTAATAAACAGACAGAGTAATTAAGAATAGAAAATTGTTACTGCTTGTAAAAGGTTAAAAGCAGTGGTGCACAAAATTGTGTTGAAAAAAGGATTTTAATTAAAAACCAAACACAAGTTTTATTTTATTTTTACTACAATCTACGAACTCATAAAAACACGTTTTTAAAAAGGTAAGAACGTAACAATATATTTAATCTATTTTTTCTTATCTTCATTTCGGTAAAACTAATATTTCTTTCTTTATTACAGTGCCATGTAAATTCTTTTAATTTTAAAATTTTGTTCAAGAAATTCTATTTAAAAAACTTAAAATTTTATTTTATTTTAACTTTCATCTAAAATATATGATAAATTTGCTACCTGATAGCCTTAAACTTTTCCCATAAATTATCTAATGTTAGGAACGTTTCTTTTTTCTTATTTTCTAGGTTTTATTTATTACCAATAACTATGAATGGTTTATTAACGTATGCGACAAATTTTAGTGAAACACCTTTCATGAAAACGCTCATATTCATTCACATTTTTTGAAAATTTACCATACAAGAGAACAACATAATTCTCATATCAATATTGCCTTTTTTGGTTTTGTTTTAGACAAAAATTGGGCCCATAGACTCGCACATACAAAGATAAAATAAAGCTATAAAAGCTATTACAACCACAACAAGAACGGCAACAACAGAAAATAATGCCATAAATAATGTGCTAAATTGTTGGTTTGTTATCCAAAAAAAAAAAATAAAAAATAAATTATAGCCAACAAAAACAAAAAAGAAAATACATACAAGCACACATACATATGTACATACTTATGTGCATAGCAAAATGACTATAATACCCACGCATATCCCTTAAAATATACTCTATTTAACATATTTGTTGTATACCCTACAACTTTATAAGATGTTATGAAGTATAATGTGTTTGCGTATTATATGTTTTGTGAAACGTTCCGCAAGCCATGTACAGGTCTCACCAGGAACAACCAGCGCTTTTAAAAAAGCCTTGCAAATATACTTTTATATATTTCAGGTGCTGGAGATATGATGTGTGTATTGCGCTAATGTTAGGTTAAGTTTATCCACTTAAGACCGTTTTCTCGGTGCAATTGCAGTTAGTAAGTATATGGGGAATACTGACGACAGAAATCTGTCGTAGAGATAAAATGTGGAGGAGAAGAGTGTAAAAAAAGACATCCTTTGCCTTATAACGTTTTAAAGGGAACTGTAGACTAACGTTAGGGACAATCCGAAGGCTGAAGTGTGAATTAATACAGCATTTTTACTTTTCTATTTTGTATTTATTAAAATTAAACTTCTGAAACAAGAAGATATGATATCTTATAACTTACAGTATTAGAATCTGAGAAGTTATAACAATAATACTCATGTCCCGATCTCGAATTTGCACGATTCCATTTCCCTTTGTAGATTACCGGTGACCAGTCCGTGGCTGTTGTAGGCGGCACGTGTTTGTATTTACACTTAGCCTGATCAGAGGTATTTTGGTGCCACGGGGATCGAGAGCTCCAGGGATTCCGATCTCTGCCCTTTTGGGAGCTCGGTGTGTTGTTGCGTCTACTTAATCGGGTGCTGTAATCCATATCATGGCAGGAATTTAGATAGTCGCCGACTTCTCACCAAGGTGTGAAGGTTATGAGTGTCCTAACAACACGCCTTAGAATTGGTACTCACTAGTGATATTCACTCGTGGGTATCATAGGTGTGGGCGTTGGTGGATGCATCGTATTCATTCGTGCCAAGACTCACTTAAACCCAGATAGCACTCCTCTTGTAGACCAGTCTGTATTGAAACGTCGTACTGAACGGTGGTGTATACGGAGAAAATAACGAGCGAATATTTGTAAATTGAACGCGAGTCAATTTCTGTAAAGAATTGTATATTGCTGCGTGGTTTTTGCCTTGCTGGATTACTGTTCGCAGAATAAAGGGTGGTTTTGCCTCCTAGAAATTTTATTTACGTTCGTGTGTTAACATACGTATGGAATTTCCTGACGAGAGTAAGAGCGGAAAGAGAAGGAGAAAGCGAGATTGAGAATAAGCGAGAGAGAGAAGGAGAAGAGAGAGGGGTGTCCTTTGAACTAAGCCCTTGTGTTGTTGAGTGAACTGCATTTTTGTGCTGCTTACTTGGTGTGACGTGTATTTTTACTGATTGACATTATGATGTCAGATAGTAGAAAGAATAAGAGAAGGAAGAAAGAGGGCGAGGAAGACTGTTGAAGAGGTGTGGCCGCAATTACCTCTGCCGGCTCATTTGTCTGAGTCGGTGGTGCATTTTTGTGCTGCTTACTTGGTGTGACGTGTATTTTTACTGATTGACTTTACGATGTCAGGTAAAAGAAAGAATAAGAGAAGGAAGAAGGAGGGCGAGAAAGTCTGTTGAGAAGGTGTGGCCGCAACTACCTCCGCCGGCTCATTTGTCTGAGTCGGTGGTGAATAGTAGCGGTAGTTCGGTAGAGCGGGTTGAGGCAGTGATTTTGGAGTCCACGGTGGCTGATAAGGAGAGGATGAAGGAGCAGAAGGATGATGGGGGCAAGGAGCGTGAGGATGGACAGTTGCCGGTGTTTTGTTGTGATGATGATGAGGAACATGAAAGTGATACACTGTGTTTCGAGTAATTGGCCATGCGAGGGCTGTCACCCGGAGTATGATGCATATTCTTTATGATGAGGGAAAAGTGTCGCCTTCAGTGGCGTCGGAGATTTATGGGAATCTCGCTAGGTATTAGATGCTGGTTGCTTCAATGGTGGAGAAGATGGCGGTAAACAAGAGTTCTGGTGGTTTCCAAGCCAATGCAGACGTGATCAGCGGTGGTTAGGGGTAGGTGCTGGTGAGGATAGGATGACTTTTAAGTAGTTAGTTGAGAATGTTGTTAAGAGGTCAGTCCTTCCTTGGACGTTCGCGTCCACGATGCTAGGCCGATGCCGAATGGTGGAGCGGTAATTAGGACGCCTTTGTTGGAGGAGAGGAATCGTGTTGTGCTTAATGCGAGTTTTAAGGAGGTTGCACATTTTCATATATTTTGCTCGAGAGAAAAACTATTGGGATTTGTTAATAAAAGAGTGATTTTTCCTGTACGATACAGCTTAAGTTTCTTCAACATATGTAATTTATAATGTTTACACTTCCATTCAAGCCATTGTTGTCTGGGTTATTGACAGTTTTCCTCGCAGCTTGTCTTATTTTATCTGATAGCGAACGAACCACATTGTCTACAGGAACATTTGATTGTAGATCAACGTTAGTAGTAAGACACGAAAGTTTTTCCACATATAAAGGTTTGTAGTTATCATTCCAGCGCAATCATAAGAGAGGATTTTGCTTTTTTGCAAGGTATGCATCAATATATTTAATTTTCAAACATAAAGGCATGTGGTCAGAATAGGGTTTTGATGTCAGCATCGTTAACCGTCCTTCCATTTAACACAATACCACCAATATCTTCAATTAAATTCATAATCTTCTTGTCTTTTGTATTAAAGATTTTATCTTTCGATATTCCGGTCAATTGTGCAGCGGAAAAGCTCGCTAGGATCCTTTGAGTGGAGGGGAAAGAAATTTGGTATACCAATCTCTAGCTGCTCTCTGCATATAGGACAATGGCCCGATATGGCCCGAGGTAGAAGCGGGCTCTGACTTTTAGACAGTCTATATGTCTCTGGGCGAGAAAATAGGAAGATAGGATATCTGTGGTATTAGTTTAGTGGGAAGACAGGCACTTAGGTTGGGCTATAGAGACTTTGTCCTATAGACTTTGTCACCTAGCTTAGAGAACGATTGGGAGACCATAGAACATCTTATTTTGGAATGCCCGGCGTTGGCGGGACTTAGGTTCCGGATATTTGGTTAGTATTGTTGCTCTATGGGACATTCCTGTAGGGCTGATTAGCAATTCATAGAAGGAGAGCAGCTGGTTAGATAAGTGATCACACTGTCAGAGGGAAGTTGTGGGTATCACAAGTGTGCTGGACGTTTGTCCGGCAGCCTTTCTCAACCTGACCTAACCTCGATTATGTTTTGTGACTCGAATTATACGGGGTCACGTAACCCACCAGCACACTTAAGAACGCCTTCTAACCCACACGTACTGTAAAACACCTTAAGGAGTGATGTGATGTGATGTGTTTCTATGTCTGGCTATTATACAGGGGTACAACTAATTTGCGGAGTGCACCCCTCACATGAACTTAGATACATTTTCTCTGGAGGTCGCAGAATAAGTTAACAATTAACAATTTTAAAAATCTTCTCCTCTCCCTTAATTTAATAGCTGCTACAGAAAAAATAATTTAATAATTCCCTGACATCGAAGCAAAAATATTAAAAAGCAGTTCCATGTTAAGCCTTTCACGTCACAACAAAACTTAAGTCATTCTCTTTTTGTGGAGAGGATCTACAATAAACTTTCAAATTCAATTCGGAAGATTATACATATATGTAAAGTTAGTTCACTCTGTGAATGCTTTAATTAGAGTTGAGCTTTATAGATCACGAAGGTAAACGATAATTTTAATTCAAATCAAATTAAGTCAAATTGACTTCTTTGCACAATTGATTCAGTAGTCCATTGCTATTGAGGAGATGGCCTATCATTATGCTTGAAAATCAGTTTATTTCCACAATTTAACTTTGTATAGCATACAACTATTTAACTTCAAATTAATACACAAATTACTCAACAATTTTACTAACCACTTAGCACAACTTTACTCGTTGACTCCTTAATTATGACTGACTGACTAAGCAGAATGTGGCCATTTTTTATAGTAAGTCAACATCAGTTGCGATTGTGCTAGCATAGTCCACAACCATCTATTTAGTTACGTTAATTCAAATGTAAAGTATAATGCCCAATATTGAATTGGCAACACCGTTCAAATAAAAACAGCACTGACAGGGTAATGATAGCCGTGACATAAACCTATAGAATAATTTTCATAATAATGTTTATCGCTTTAAATGTAAAAATGTTAGTGTATCTTTTTAGGCATTTTCATTTTCGTAACAATAAATTAATAATTTATTGGACTATATGTCGGGTGTTTTTTTATAGTTACACAAATTTATTTTAACGTTTAAGTATGATTTCGACCATGTGGCGGCTAAGACTGACGCATACAAGACGCCATCTATATGATCTCAAAATAAGCAGTCCAAAGGAATTAAATCGTACGATTTTTGTGGCCATTTAATTAGACCATTCTTTGCATAAATTAATTGTAGCGCTCGCTGTGTGGCATATGGCTCCATTCTGTTAGAACTACACGTTAGTAAGATAAATGCCAGCTAATTGAGAAACGATAAAATTTCACGTGGTAAGAAACGTAATTGCGCACATTATAAACAGTAGAATTTCAGATACTGTACTCTCCGATCTTCGATCGGAATCGCCCGGCTTTTGCCCACATAATACAGTCCTTGTATGAGGACGTAAAATAACTGGTTTTTACAGGGTTGTACTGGACATCGTGGTACTGCAGCACTTCGTGGTACTCGTGGTATGTAAAAACAGTACATTTTACGTAAGAATTCATTGATTTCTGACATAATGTGGCAGTGTATCGTAAATAATGCCTCTTCTATTATGACTGATACAAGCTAGAATGAAATGAACACAATTGTGCAAGTTAAGTATTGTCTAAGCTCAAATGACGTCTTAGACACATCATCCGCTTCTAGGGCAAAGAAATGAATGACAAGTTACAGTCATTAGATGTGTCAAAGTGGTTAATAAAACTAAAGTTTGACTGCAAAATGTTGATCTGGACGAAGTTAGCACATTCTGTTATCTTATCCACTGCCATTTCAATGCGGACTATGATTAGCTTTTTTAACTCGTATATATATGGAACTTTAGCTATTCTTCCTGGTAGATTACTATCACAAAGTCGGAGCCGAACAGCTTTTTCTTTTTGAAAATTGATTATCTATTTCAGCCGTGATCGCTTACGAAGACCTAAAAGTAACTCGCTTAACCAGCACTGCGATATAGCTGTCCGCATTAGAGTGAGTACCTTTCTACAACGCTCCTTATGTTGATATTGAGCTTAGCAACGTGTAAAATGAATTTCAGAATGACCTGTGACCAATCTTTCTATCTTATTAGAATCAAAAAATATCGATCTGACAATTTTAATATCTCTTTTGAACATGATCATGACAAAGTTTAGCTTCAAACCACATTTTATTAAAAAGTAACTCGCTAAGACCCGGCGTGCGTCGCCTCCTGTATCTTAATTATTATCTTAACTATTATAGCAAAGTTATAATTATGTACTCTTTTTCCCATTTTATACGCTTCCAGTTCAAATCAAATCAGCCTTTAGTTCCTTCAAAGAACGACACTGTAAAATCTGCTATTAGCTATATACAGCTTTCAAACAAACACACATTAAATTGTATTAGTATATATATATGGTATATAGATAGCTTTTAACTGGTGTGCTTTGAGCAATACCCGTTTATCCAATCTTTTCCGCTTTTTGGCTAATGTATACACATAACGAAGCTATACTAGTTGTTCTCCATATAAAAAATTCCATATTTAGTATCGATGTGAGGTCTCATGCCCACTTATTCAATATCTGCCAGTTATGGACTGATGATGTTGTCTAAACCAAATGTAAAAACTTCTACTAATACCGCTCTAAAGATTATACATAAATCTATGTATATATACTATGTATGGGTGATGCCACGCCCACTTTTACAATTCCGTAAAAGTTCCGACTGATGTTTTGTATTGACTACAAAGTCATTTAGACCAAATTGAAGAACTTACACTTTCACCGTTCTCAAGGCATATAAAAATTAATATTTATTTTGTATGGAAGGCACGCCGCCCACTTGCTCAATTCCGCTCACTTTTTGACAGATGTTATATGGTATTATATTCTATTAACTACGAAGTCACTCAAACCAAATAAAAAACACGCCGCCCACTTGCCCAATTCTGCCCACTATTTTACAGATGTTATATTGTATTACATTGTATTGACTACAAAGTCACTTAAACCAAATGGAAGGCACGCCGTCCACTTGCCCAATTCTGCCCACTATTTTGCAAATGTTATATTGTATTACATTGTATTGACTACAATCACTCAAACCAAATTCATAAACTTTAGCTTTAACCATTCACAACCATTTAACCATACTCAAGATATACAAAAACCAATTTTTAATTTGTATGCTAGGTACCACGCCCACTTGACCAATTCTGCCAATTTTTTGACTGATATTTTTTATTAGCAATGAAGCAATTTGGACTAAATTTAAACATTCTTACGGTTACCATTTTGAAGATATATACAAATAAATATTTAATTTGTATGAGCGTGGCACCGCCCAATTGGAATATTTGAAATTTATGTAGCCTATAGGTCCGTCCAAACATATAGAGAGATATTGTCAAAATTTTAAGAAAATCGGTTCAGCCATTTAGGTGTCTATAAGACACAAAGAAAGAAACATACAAGCATACATTAATTTTTACTAGTGTACGTAGCGTAGCGGCTAACTCAATCAGCCGCATTCTAGCATCTAACATTTATTTTTCTATGAATGGATATATGTATGAATGTGTAAAACTTAAAATTTCTTTTCAAATTTTTAATACAATTTTTTTTTAAATAGATTTCAATATAGGCCTAAATAAATAAAATAATTTTTTCATAAAAATTTCTTTTTCACAAAAATTAAAAAAATATATATTTATGTGACAAATAAAAAATGTATAGTCGTTTTGCTCCCAAAGTACTGAACCGGTTTAAATAATTGATATTGTGCACATCTGCGCAAAAGAAGCTTTAAGTCCATATATATCTTTTCAAATTCGGTGCAGTAGGACGGACATAAAAAGGATACAAAGAAATATGTTCGCCTATTAGTTATATAGATATATAAGATTTGGAACCAAAGTATAGTGTAGTGTAGTGTATCATGTTGGCATATAGTCTGGCAATACCTTTCTTACTTACATATTTTGTAAATGTATAAGTAAATTAACCTTCAAAAACACTTATTACGCGTATATAGCAAAACAAAAATAACAAAAATCACATTAAATTAATATTGAGGTGAATACGAATTTATTCATTTTAACATATGAACACCGGCTTGAATGAATGCCTTTATGTGTGTATGTGTGTTAAAACATTTAAACTGAATGTGTGCGTGTGTGTCTTTTTAGGACGAAAACTTAAATATATTTTTGGGGGCTTAATAATGAAAAATAAATATGGAATTATGGTTATAAATAAAGTTTGACAAACAATTAATATTAAAGGTATATGTGGAATGCAATTTGGATCAAAAACATGTTAAGGGATAATGATATACATATAGGACACATAGAGTACCAACATTAAGTAATAAAATAATTTGTGAAATAATGATATTTAATGAAAGAGATTTTTAATTTATTAAATCTTTTTTTTTTCATGTGTTTTTCTAATGGAGTTTTATTAACACAAATATCGTCAAGCATTCAGATTTATCAAGGTTAGAATATCACCAAAATTTAAGAAGAGATGGCGTGGTGTAGTGGTTAAAGTACCCACATATAACATAATCACCACAAGCTAAAATCTCAGTGACGATAAGGCCTCCTTCAATTATACATCCAAAAGAAGCCCTCTGACCTCCTAACGGAAGAAAAGGAAAAGAAAACATCAGCTACAAAACATCATCGGAAGTGTCAAGCAACGGCACCTCATAGGGAAAAAAATAGTAATCTGTGGCATTTCGAGTTCCAGTATAAAAGCCCAAACGTGAAAAGGTAATTTACCCTATTTGGCTTCGACTCTCTTTCCGACAACATATCGAGTATCCTTGTGAGTTATCCGAACAGTGAAATTGTTGTTGCTGGTGGTTTTTATGTTCATAAATCGTGTTGGCTACTCCATTCAACCACACAACTTCAAAAAACCAATGCGTTGAGTTATTTGCCGTTCACAATTACCTTGTACAAATTGTGAAACAAAAGGAAACGGTCTGTTTCAATTACGGAAAGGCTCGTTGGGCTGAGAAAAAAGATTTCTTTAGCCATTTTAGTTGGAAACTTTATTTCCTTGACTTAAACGATGATGTTTGTGAATATAAAGAAGCTGGAGATGTATTTATCGTAATCAAAAATCTTTCGATTAAACCTAGTCAAACTGGCGGTCAGATCCAGAAAAAAATCTTTTAGAAATTGTCGCTGGTTAGCGACTATCATGATATCCTTGCGATACTATCCCGGTAGCCTTCTGTCCACTATCGTTGGGGTTCCTGGTCACAGGGACTTCCCGGATAATTATTGTGCTGATAAGCTAGTTATGGCGGCACTCTTCCTTCGGACATCCATCCATACACGAATTTGGATGTACCTCTTACCTCCGTTAAGCTGTCTATTGGGCAGAAATATTTATTGGACAGATTGTAAGCATAGGAGGAATCTTTCTGCATTGCTATACTGGCCTGGCCTAGATTGAATGGAAATTATACCAATCAACTGTTAAAAGTGGAACATGGGAGCATCTCCTCTGCAGTGTCAATTCTCATAGTATAGGCAAGCAGAAAGATTGCACTTATCTGTTAATAATTTCTGTCGAGGCTGTCGATCATTTAAGGAAGAGGAGAGCGTGGTTCGGCTTAGACCACTCGCTCTTTTTCATCAGATTAATAGCTTAGTTTATTAGGCTGTCTTGCTGGTTTCTGACTTAATTTAGGAAATTGTGCCTCTGTGAGGAAGCTCCGCTTGACTATTAAGTCCGGCTAGTCTGAACACAGTGACTGGCACAGGGACAACGATTCATAATGGGCTGCTACGTGTGCTTTTAATGAGGCTGCCAATCCATCCTAACTTAAACTAGATCCATCACAGCATAGCGGAGACCAAACTAATCTTGTTTAAAATGTACGCGATGTTAAACATCGATTAGCTTAAAAAGAGTATCAGGTGGACAATCCATTGGTTATTTCGAATCTGGCAATACTTATGTTATACTATTCTGTCACAAAATTCAGTATATTATCTCCGCTGAATGAAATTAATCGATTTACGCTTGAGCAATGTTTGAATTTATTGGAAATTTATTTCCAAAACAAAAGCAATTGGTAGGAAATTGCACGAAAATGTACTACAAAATTTGGTCGCGGAGAAGGGCCAACAGTGTCCGGTATTTAGTTTATTGCTAAAATTCGTGAAACTGGTTTAATTGTTGATGCACCAAGGTGTAAGCGTGCTCGTACAGTGCGTACAACCGAAAATATCGAAGCTGTGGCTGAGAGTCATCGTCATCGTTCCCAAGAATTGAACATTTCACGCAACAGTTTAAGTCGAATTTTGTGAAAATATCTTGTTATGACGCCATACAAAGTTCAATTGTTTTAAGAGTTCAAGCCGTATGACTATCCGCTTCGTTTTCGCTTCGCTAGATGGGCCAAAGAAGAACTGCACGATGACGTCGAGTTTGCCGAAAAAAAACCATCTTTTCGAATGAAGCTCCTTTTCATCTTGGTGCGTGCGTTGATAAGTAAAATTGCCGTATTTGAGGCTCAGAAAACTCAAACTTGGTCTCACAGAAGCCAATGCATCCATTACGATAAGGTTTGTGCAGTGTAGGCATCATTAGCTCATATTCTTTGAATATGAGGACGGGACAACATTGCGGTCAAAAGAGACACCTATCGCACCATGATAAATGATTTTTTTGCGCCCGCTTTTCATGGTATTGATGTTAACGATGTTTGCTTTTAACAGGATGGTGCAACTTGGCCACAAACGATATATTGCGTCAAATGTTTGACGACTGTTTAATTAGCCGAAATGTTGATGTCAGTTGGCCAAGAAGCTTCGATTTGACATCGATGGACTATTGTGGGTGCCTGTTAAAGACAAGTGTTAAGCCGACAAACCAGAGACAATTGAGCACTTGAAGGCGAACACTCGTGATGTCATTGCCGACATAGGACTTCGTACACTCGAAAATGTCCTCGAAAATTGGTCCGATCGAATGGGGTACTGTGAGGTCAGCCGCGTCAGCCATATGAATGAAATAATATTTCATTTCTAACTGGAACAATTGTACGTCACAACAAAAAAATAAATTTGGCAACATTTCAAACCGTTTTTGTTTTATTTAATTTTTAAATTAAAACTTTTGAATGGCCCACCTGATATAATAATACCTGAATAACACCTAATATAATATGGCTTCTGAGTCAGAGATGTGTATGCACAAATGCTACACATCGCAGCCGATAAGAAAATATTAGTCCTAAAACAACCCAATTTACACAATGGACCATTGTGGTCTCTGGGTGGGGTACTTTCGGTACCGCCTTTCCTACCTACCTACACGATGACTTTAAAGGTCCGCCTTTTTAATTTTCACTTAAATCTGCCTCTAAAAGTCAACTGCATATACGGCATAGTCTTCAAAGCATGCCTTTTTTTCTTGCAGCGTTGATTTTTTAACTATAATTGTGTCAGTTTATATTAAAGAATAAAACACAATGACAAAGACAAATATAAACGTAAATGAGAATACAAAAAAAGTCATGAAAAACAGAAATCGTGCTTTTTTTGCTACCCCTCTTTCTACCCTATTCCTTTTGCGTGCATCGGAAATCATCATGTAAATTGGGTGGAACCCCTGTCGTTTATTATATTGCTAAAAAGAACAAACAAAAGCCGCAAAAACTATTATATGTGATGTTTAAAAATAACCAAAACGACAACAACAAATATTATCATAAATAAAGTAAACAAAAATAAAAAGGTAACAACAAAAACAGGCACAAAAGAAAAGAAGTAACAGACAGAATAACGAACAACAACAAACAATAAAAGCTGACGAATCAGATATTTACTTTCGCTTGGCTTTATAAGAACTAAAAAAACGTAAAGGAAAGAAATGTAATCTATCTGAAGTATCGAAAGGTTCAAGAGCTTTCGAAGTGCTGTGTATTCAGCCATATACATAAAAAACACATCGATGAAAACAACAATCAGATTATTTGGTATAAACTCAGCGGACAAGTTTGCGTGTAGTAAACTCAGCGTGATAAGTTTGAACTCAATGTGAAGAGAGTTTTTAAGCAGTAAACGCGTGAGGTGAATCGTGAAGTAAATACCAATTTAGTTGGAGGTAACTCAGTAAAGATAGTTAAGTATGGATAACCTCTGGTCGAAAGGTTTGTTATAGAAACTAAGTTGTAACAAAGATCGGGGTGGAAGATCTTTTAGTAATTATTGTTGTTTACAAAGTAAACAGGTAAACAGAAAAAGTAATAGGAATTGTTATTGCTCGTGAAAAGGTTACAAGCAGTGGTGCACAAAACTGGAAACTTAGCACAAGATCTATTTTGCTTTAACTACAAACATTTTTAAAAGATAAAAACATAAACACCCGATAGAATTATTACGAGTAAATATAATTTAGAGCTGTTGAAATTATGTCTTGAATATATTTAGTCAAATGCCATTTTATCTAAGAAAAAATTGGTGTCCTAATCGGGATGAACTACACTCGTCGCAGGGTTGTTAACCCACTGGGTAACCGGGTGGGTTTTTTATTTAAGAGTTTTCGTAGTTTATTAACAACAAAAATAAGTGTAATTAACGTTTTTAGCTCAAAAAAGATAACGAATTACCAAGTTTGTCAAACCTCTGCTTACATCTTTTCCCCGCCTATTAGACAATTCCCGAATCCCGTTTCAGAAAAACATCTCGCCTTTCGAGGCACTCCAACTTTGAAGCCGATTTTATTTTTTTTTTTTTCAAACAAGTGATTTTGGCAGCCAATAGTCAAAAGAAGCAATGTTCGAAAAATACTGCAGGTGCGGCATTTAATGTAAAAGAATAACTTAATCATGTTTGTCTTTATATTCCCAACGGCTCATAATGCATAGTTTAAATGAAGTAATTGAAGTTTGCTCCGATCATCGAGTTTTATCAGTTCTTAGTGCATAATTCCGCCTTGATCTGATCGAGAATGCAAAATTGCATTATAAATACTAAAACAACGTAATCGTACTGTGTGTCAATATTGCTTAACAGCCATATAGCCATTAAGGTTTGAAAGCAACATTAAACTTAATTTTTATGAAACTTGGAGACCTATTTAATTAAATTTCATTTGCTGTTAAAGTATTTTCTTAATAACTTCATTTCATACTCTTAAGACTCTCTCTCTCTATCTAATATCCTTGAAATATTTGCAATTATTTTACTCCACTTTATATTCTCTTTCGATGGCCCATAAAAAAATGCACTTGAATTTTTATTACTGCCATACCATTATCAACATTATTATGTTGGTCTTGCAACAAAATATTTATTTCGAGAGGTTGTTGTGGCAAAAATAAGGAAAAATTATCGTGGAGTGAACGAACAAGAGTAGAGAAAAATGTAAAATAACTAAACCATAGCGCAAGAAAAATATTTACAACCTGAACTAGAGAAGAAGTGAAAACAAGTGAAAGTAATCAACTAGTTCGGTTGTTGTTGTTGCCTGTTTTCTAATGACTAGTAAAAGTAATTTCTATATTAGTTTTTGCTATTTTATTTCCGTACCCTTGTTCTTAGAACACAGCAACGCGTTTTAATGACTTTGTTTCTCTCTCTCTCTCTCTCCCTCTCTATCTCTTGCTTTACCTTTATTGCAAACCGTTTTGCATATTGGTTTTATTGCATATTTTTTGCTGCTTTATTTTTTCATTAACTATTCGTTTTTGTTTTCATTTCAAATAAGTATTGCATGTTATTGTATGCACGACTTTAATTTTTTCTTTTTTTTCCTTCTGTTATTGCTTTGTTTTTATTATAAACAATCAGCAGCACCATCTTTGTGTAAAATTGAAAAAACACACACAAACACACAAAATAACTCACGTTTATTAAACTGTTTTTTGTTTAAAAAATAATAATAAGTTTTATAAACTTGTTTGTTATTGTTTTACTGTTTACATTGCCATCACTGGTTATTATTTGTTTTGTTTTTGTTTCACTTATAAAAATACATACTCCGACAGCAATTTCATATTAAATCAGGAGTAAAAAACAGAATTATAAATTAAATAAATAATAACAACAAACAAAAACATACACAATCATCTCCACAACAACAACAACTACATTGCAGCAATAATTGCAAGAACAAAGAAGAGAAAGAGCACGAGAGCATATAAAACGTGTATGATTAATATGAAACTGTTATACACATTTAATATTAATCATATGCTCACGTTCAATTATATTGTAAACAATAGAGTGGAAAATAGAATAACAATGAATAGATGATAATATTAGTTATTCAATTTTTAGAAAGCAATAATAAATTTTATTAAAATACATACAGTGTGAAGTATAAATCAAGGTACCCCAATTAATATAACCAATTATACAAATTTTGGCAAAAATATATAATAAAATTCGTGTCACTTTAATTTATGACAATCGCTTATTAACATAAAATATTATTGTATTGTACAAAACGAACATATAATAAGCTAAGATTTCTGGTAACCTTATATTTTTGCACAGCAAAAGTCTAGATACCCTTTATCATTTGGTACAAAGGAACATTGCCAACTTCATTATTTATTAAAATTATTTCTCAATTCAAAACGGTAAATTAAAAACGTGTTTAAAAGTATCTCTTACTGGCACCAGTATAAAGAAATACTGTTTTATTGTAAAGTTCGTATAAAAATGTCTCGAAAATAATTGCCTATAGAGGAACTAAGCATTATTATTAATAACCATAACATGGGAAAATCTTACTCCGAAATTGCCAAAATAACAAACAGGAGCAAGTCAACAATACAAAAAGTAATAAGTCTGCAAACAAACCAAATTCAGGGCGCTCTAGAAAGTTAAGTGCTAGAAAAGAAAGGAAAATAGGATCTACAATTAAGAATGAACAATTTAAAAGTGCTCCAAAGATTGCTAAAGAGTTAAAGGAGTCTTTAAATAAAAATGTTTCTGCAGACACCATACGCAGATCAAAAAAAAGAGTTGGGTATAATGCTCGAACAGCTCGCAAGAAGCCTTATAAAGGGTGTTTTTTATAGAGGTATAGAACTTTAAGTTTCAATAAAACAACGATGGATTATTCGATTGACATGAATTTTATTTATTGCGCCGTCTTGTTGAAACCACATCTCCTGGACATCATGGTTATTCAATTCAGGAATGAAAAAGTTAGTAATCATGGCTCTATATTGATCACCATTGACTGTAACGTTCTGGCCACCATCGTTTTTGAAAAAGTACGGACCAATGATTCCTCCAGCTCATAAAGCGCACCAAACAGTCAGTTTTTCTGGATGTAACGGTGTTTCCACATACACTTGAGGATTACCTTCACTCCAAATGCGGTAGTTTTGCTTGTTGACGTAGCCATTCAACCAGAAGTGCGCTTCATCGCTAAACAAAATTCGCTTATGAAAATTGAAAAAAAAAAATCACTTATGAAAAATGAAAATTTCACTATTTGCAAGCGTTGTTCAGGCGTGAATCTATTGATGAAGAATTGTCAAGCCAAACTGAGAATAAATCACTTGACAGCTGTTAAATCGGTCGCCATCTTGAAAAGTAATGCGGACTTAAAGTTCTATACCTCTATAATAAACACGCTTTATTAGCGAAAAAAAGAATAGAATTCGCAAACCTATACAGAACAAAAACAAATGAGTTTTGAAGCAAAGTATTTTTTCGGAAGAGTAGCAATACAACATTTTTGGCTCGGACTGACGTGTATTAGTCTGGAAGAAGAAAAACGGAAAACTAAATCCAAAGAACACTCCCAAAACAGTTAGGTGATGGACATCAGCAGCAGGTTTAGCTAATTGGGAATTTATAGAGGAAACCATGAATAAAACAGTATAATAATATAATTCGTAATGATTATTACTTTCAACAAGACAATGACCCTAAATACACTGCCGCTGATGTGAAGATGTAGCTTAACTACAACACTCCCCATCTATTTAACACACTCCCACAAAGTCCTGATATGAACAAAATTGAGCACTTGTGGGATCATTTGGAAAAACGATTGAGGAATCATAAAATTTCCAACAAAACTAACTCAAGGACTTGTTCATAACTGAATGGCAGCAAATAGCAGCAGATTTCACATAAAAACTTGTGTATTCGATGCCAAATCGGTTAAATGAAGTAATTCGTCTTAAAGGATATCCTACTAAGTATCAGGTATAATATTATAACACATTTGCCAAATTTACATTTTAAATTTACGGTTTTCTTTTTAGGTGTACCTACACTTTTGCTGTGCAAAAAATATACGGTTACCAGAAATTGAGCTTATTTTTTGTTTGTCTTCTGCAATAGATGAATACTTTTTGTTTTTTTACAACATTAATAAATAAGTCATTATAATAAAAAAGTGACACGAATTTTATTACATATTTTTAGCAAAAATTTTTAAATTTGGTTACATTAACTAGGGTACCTTGAATTATGCTTCACACTGTATGTATATAACACAGGTGAGTACATAGTTCACTATGCAAAGCCCACTTTATTAATATCGGGTGATTTTTTAAGAGCTTTCGTATTTGATTTCAAAAAAACACATAAAATTTAGAGAAATGTATGAAATTTTTATTTGTAAATGCTGACCGCGACTACGCCTCAAATGGTTCATACACTAGATTCAATTTTGGCCTACTCTTTCCAACATATCGGCCGGTATCTCACCGTTGCAGGCTTGTCTCTATAGCAGTGGCAAGAACCCGGGTTTAAAAAAAACCCAACCCACCGGGTTTTATTGCGTTTTCTGATGGGTTTTTTTGGCTTTTATAACTGCTTCCAAATTTCGTTCATTTCGATAATAATTTTTATTTGCAATTTTTATAATGCAATTTTGCACTCTTTGTGAGATCAAAGCGGCATTATATACTATGGGCTGCTAAAATTCGGTGATCGGGTTAGACTACAATTACTTCGCTTAAACCGTGCGTTATGAAAATAACGGCCGGAATAAAGACAGACAAACAGATAACGTTTTCTTTTCACGTCGGAAAAGTTGCCAAATAATTGTTAGAAACGATCAAATGCCGCATCCGCCATGTTGTCCAAACATTGCTCCTTCTGACTGGCTGTTTCAACGTATATGGCACAATATCTTTTGGCATGTCACTGAATCACTTTTTTGAAGAAATATAAAATTGGCATCAAAGTGGATCGCCTCAAAAGACGAAAACAAGACTCAGACGCAGAAGTGATTTGATGAATTTTTATTTTAATAAACTTGTTAATTCATTACCTTTTTTGAGCTAAAAAAAACGAACCGAATTAATTTATATTCCCAATATGTAAATTTTAAAACTATTTTTGTTATAAGTAAACTACGAAAACCTTTTTAAATATAAAACGTAATAAAACCCGGGTGGGTCTAGTTGGGCAACCCAATTGGTTGCCAGCCCTGCCCTATAGACATGAAAAATAGTCTCAAGGATTTAAATCGCATGATTTTGGCGGCCAATTGATCGGCCACAAATGTGAAATAAGCTGTCCACCAAACTAGCCTCTCAATTGGGCATTAGTTTCGCGTGCTGTGTTGCATGTGGCAGCGTCTTGTTGAAACCACATGCCAGCCAAGTCTAGTTCTTCCATTTTGGGCAAAAAAAAATTTTTAATCATCGCACGGGAGCGCTCGTCATTCACAGAAACGTTCCTGCTTCGTCGTTTTTGAAAAAGTATTGCCAGCGGCTTATAATCCACAGCATTTTTCGGAATACATTGGCAGTTCTTGCAATGCTTCTGGCTGCTCTTCACACCAAATATGACAATTTTGCTTATTCACGTATCTATTCAACAAAAAATGAGCTTCGGCGATGAACACAACTTTCCGATAAAAAAGCAAGCGTTGTTCGCCTGTAAGTCGTTTTATGGTTAAATTATAGACCAAACTAAACATGTTTGACAGTAACATGTTACACGAAGACAGCTGTGCTGCCAAAAACAGTATTGCCGAAAAGAAAGTTTCTAGAAGATCACCCGATAGAACGAAATTTTCAGAAAATCGTTAAGTGAAGTTATGAAAATTTATATTACTCAAGAATACTCATACTCGACTCACTTTAACTTGAGTTTACTAAAGTACTTGAGTTCCAACTAAACAAACTGCTTGTTTGCATTGATGTACTTAGCTGAGTAAGTAATGGCATAAACGTAAACACTTTTTTTGGTGGTAGCAAATTCTCACATCGGAACATTCATGGATACACATAGCAATCTCCGGATGATACTATTCATAACCAGATCGACCACTTTATGATACACGGTAGGTTTCTCGTTTGTCAGATAGATGTGGAAGTAAGAGGTAAGAGGTGCTTCACACGCCACTTGAAAACGTAGTTGGACCAACGTCAACACCCGAGTTGAAAAAATACAACTGAAATGTGAGCAAAACTGCAAATACCATAGGAACAGACACAAAGTTAGGGTTGCCCGATACAACATTACAAATTTCTTGCATTTATAGAAAAAATCTTGATTTTGAAAAAATTCGGTTATAAATTGATAAATGTTGGATGGCAACACTATAGCTTGTTTAATAGGTCCGAGTTGTTACTGGTGATGAAAAGTGGATCATGTACGACAATAATGTGAAAAGATTATGGACGAAGCAAAGTGAAACGGTGGCACAGCCAGGAAAGGCAATGTTGTATATATGTCTGGTGGCATTGGAAGGGAACTTTTCATTATGAATTTCTACAACCTGGTCAAACGATTGAATCTGATCTCCACGTGGCAACGCAAGAGAGACATATAGAGTTAAGCAAAACCTAACTCGCCACTCAATGAATACTGCAGGAGTTGTCAGGATGAGACTGTCAAATATTTCCTTTGTCAGTCTCCGATTCTTATCTTTCGGATATATTAAGGCTGCTTTCTTTGGCTGTCCGTTTTACGTGCTATATCAGACCTTAATTATATAAATCTTAGCAGACTGTCTCCTTTTTCATGCGTCTCATTGGCTCGTTTCGGGACGGGTCGCGGATACGTAGATCCACCTGGACTCTACTTACTATAGGCTGTCAATGGTATCAGTATTAGACTTAAGTAAGCTGGACTCGTATCTGACTGGCTACTCGTTGTAACTAACCAACGTAACTTTCCACCCCACCGAACATAAAGGGCAGGAACGGTTCTTACCACCACTGCAAGTCAGCTTGAGCCACTGGCAAAAAATCCAAGTAGCCTACCTACTGAGCTGTAAATTTGAAAAAACCCAAAAAGAGACATCAATCAACACATCTTCACCGACCATGTAAGATGACACCACCAAAAAGATAGCAACACAGTCCGCTTTAGAGAACATCGGTATTCCCAACACTGCTATCTCCTTCATAAAGCGACTCTATCGAAACCACCGCTTTAAAGGCTAAGAAAACAGGCCTTTTGGTGCCAACGCAGGCGTCTCTTACACAAATAGATTTGGACGCATATTGCTTGAGGTCATCCTCAAGAAAGAAGGAATATTGGACGCCAGAGGACAACATAAAAGCGAGGATCATATGGTAAAAGATAAAAATAGATGGAAAGCTTTCGCTACTACAACTTATTTTTCTGAGTAAGGGTTTATGTTTCCAAAAAAGCTCCGTGACATCAAAAAACAGGCCATTAAACAGGCTATGAAGCAGCAATCGAAAAGAAAAAAGCGGTTTTCATCGCCAAAAATATCAAGTCGTGGTTAAAATGTTAAAATAATAATAAAAATACTACAGCCTTACGCCTTAAAAACGCCGGAAAAAACATAATTGGATTTCGAAGAACACGTTGGAGCTATGGCAACGAATATAAAACGAATGGGAGCAGATTTTTTTTTTTTATATTATTTTGGAGAGTACATCTAAATTATTTAACGACGTTTCAAAAATAACTAGTTCAAAGAAGAGTGTCAAAAATATAAGTTCCACTCTGCTTGAGCAAAAAGTGCAAAACTAAGTACATGCGGATTCTTTTATATTGATACGTTTTAATTCTTTATAACCATTTAAGTTCTTTTAAACTGCGTTAAATAAAATAAACGAAGCTAATTTGTGGCTTTTACACAGTCTTTGTTTCCAAATGAACTTCATACACAGTGTCAAATTTATTTAACTTCCAGTTAATACACAAATTTATTCAAGACTTATTACACTCAACTCTTAGCACGACCTTACTCTATGACTCTTGTATTATAACTTACTGACTAAGGCAAGTGCTATAGCTTCGCATTAGTTTTGAATGTTCTAGTACAATTTACAACCTACTATTTAGTTACGTTTATTCAAATGAAAAGATTTAATACACATAGGTAAATTGGTAGCACTGTCCAAATAGATACAACCATGGCAGGGTGATCGTAGCATTGACACCAACCAATAGAATAACTGCCATAAAAAATTTTATGGCTTTAAATGTTGGTTAGCGCAGCCAAAAAACTTTTTTAAACTTACCTACGCTTACAAAAAAAAAAATCCGATTTTTCCCTACACGTTAAAAAGTGTTCCCCTACAAAAATCCCTAAGCATTTCAGTCATTTAAATGTAAGAAAAAAATAAAAGACGTATCCATAGAAATATATTATTTCATAAAATAAATATACACGACTTTAGATCAGAGCAACTAAAAGCTATTTCGTAAAAGATTTGGGGTGCTGAATTCAAATATGCACTCCATTTTTACGATTGGTTCTAGTTTTCGAGATAATGCATAAAATAATTTTTGTTTATAATTTTTAACAGTTAATATCCATTTTATTCAACAAAAAATAAAAATATAGAAATTCGGGGTATAGCTAAGTCGTTTGTATTGTTTAGGATCTATTTAACGCTTTGGAGTAACTCATCAGGCCTTCGTCTTAAAAAACCTTGATATCGTCTTTCGATTTTTGCCAAATCTTGGTGTAATCGCTCTTTTTTCTCATTGTTCGTATCATCTACAGTAGGCTACAATGGAAATTATATAAGACTAGTAACGTGTCTGAAAAATAAAGCTTAGTTTTGAAACATACAACATGAAAAAATTAAATTTTTAGGGATTTTTCTTTTTAAATTAAAGTATATTTCTTTCACACGCGACAACTGGAAGTATAAAGATTAAACATTAAATGAAATTAATTCCTACATTAAATTATAAATGTTTACTAGATGTCTAATGTTTCTCAAGAAATCCTTGCTCATATAATCTGTATTCTTGTTCAGAATATCGTTAGAACTGCCATTTAAAGAGATTTTAATATCTAGAACTGATTACACTTTATCAATGGGGTTCAAATCTGATAATTGAGACAAACATTCCCATATTTGGTTTTTATTTTATAAAAATTACTTTGCTATGCTTAATATGTATTCAGTATCGTTGTAATGTTGTAAGAAAATCGATCCTACTTTCATTTCCCCAGATTTCTTAAAACGTTTCTGCTTTACAGCCTGCTGAACGAAATTAAGCCCGCCGTTGTCTCAACATAGAAACTCAACGGAAAATTAAAATTAATGTGGTTCTTCTGAACAGAATCTTGTAAAATGATACGTACAACTACTCTGATTTCTTTTGGTAATATATCATATTTATATTTAAGCAATTTTTGGAAAACCGCCATTTTTTAAGCGTTTTCAACAATAAAATATTATTGGAAATAAATTTTTAGAATTTATTCATTAATAATGTAAAATGAGGAAAAAATCCTTACATTTTGGCGAATATGAAAAATATGTGCGATTTTCCGTACGCTTTTATTTTAGTAGCAAAAAAACCTGCATGTATGGATTTTCCCTACTTCTGGCAACACTGATGTTTGTGTATCTTTTTAGGTGTTTTCATTTTCACAACAATATAATTGCCTTTCTGTCATTCCAATATTTGAATGTAAACTTCATATTCATATTTTATTGAAAGAACTTAACAATTACAGCTGCAAAACTATCGATAGTCGGCCCATTCGATAATTTTTTGCAAACTATCGAAACTATCGATACTATCGAATGCTTTTAAAAGCTGAGTTACAAAGTACAAAGTAAGACTTTGCACTGTTGTCAAACTTAAGATGTTAGTTAGTGAAAACGTATCGCAGCAGCCAGTCAGCCATTTATTGTTGAAGTAATGCCAATGTTGACATTTGCAAAATTCAAAATTCTGTAGACTTTCTACGTGACAATGAAAACATAAACAGCAACGTTCTTTTGTTATGTAGAGAATTTCACAGCTGATCCCCAAGTACACGATACGTTTTCATTAACTCGGCCTTAAGTGTTATTTGTGGCAACAATATTAGAATTCAAGTTAAAGGAAAATATTAATAATAAACACACAGTATTGAAACAAATAATAGCGACACTTTATTTTTTGCGATAGGTCAAAAATTTGATGTATTGAAGTTTTTTGATGGAAGCGAAAATTGTTCAGACCATCAAATGCTCTAAAACTAAAGTAATTAATGGGGTCCATGAAAAAAAGTGCACAGACTATGAAAACAACTGTCAGTTTTGATAAACTTTTAATTCGTACTTCAAGGATTAATCCCTTCAAGTCATCAAAAAGCCTCAAAAATGAACTTATTCTCCTATTCCCAGTCGCACAATAAGAAAAAAATCTATGGAAGCTAAACTTATGTGTAAGAGTCCTCAACATATATCTGCACCGTATAGGTGGAACAACATGCTATGGTCTGACGAAATGAAGATTAATTCGTTTGGGTTAAATGCAAAATGTACGATCATATTTTAGTTACAAGTCATACTTTATTTCAGTTTAACAAATAAAAATTTAAGAGACTGTTAAACTGTGTCCCTATCTAACTATACGACTGACAATCAGCATCGAACAAATTTTTGCAAATGTTATTTTGACTACATTTAGAGACCTCCGTATTTACTCATAGAATTTGACGATAGTGTCGATAGTGAAGAAAAACTATCGATGGTCAGCCAAAAACATAACTATCGATACTATCGATTGTTTTGCAGCTCTATTAACAATGCATATATATGTGTTGTTTTGTTTTATTTGAACTTTTTTGATCAAACTCAAAACATACACTAAGTTCCGCACTCCACTGCACATTAAAAGTTAGCTGTTATATCTTTAAATGTTGTTACGTGTTAACCTTTTTAAAACGTATGAGTTCGTTTAAATTTCGTTCAAATAAAATAAACACCGCTTTATTTCTTGTTTTACAGTTTCATTTATTAACTTCACTACAACTTTTATACTGTTTGTCTTAATACAACACTTAATATTCGTTTATACAACACTTTTATTTCCGCTTTAACACAACTTTATTTATTGACAGCCAAACGATAACTAACCGACTTATGGGTAAAGCAGCCTCTTTATATAACTAATTGCCTACAGTTTGGAAGGTTCCGGAAATATCGAACATCTTCTATTTTCATAACCGTTAATTCAAATGTAACGTAAAGATGGCCGATTTGGCACCGCTGCCAAATTGACAGGGTGACATAAAATACACCAACATACCACATTACAGTTTTAAAGCGCTGATGTGTTGTATTTTTATTTTCGTAACAAAATCGTATGCTTAAACAATAAGGTTTTTGTTAAAAAATGTTAAGAGTTTTCCCTTTCAAAAAGTTTTGAAATCATTTATATTTTAGCTATAGAGTTCCATATCTTTGTTCTCCTGTTCTCATTAGTAATTTTACAGTAAAGTAAGTTTTAAAGAAATTTTTCTTTTTCACACAGTTTTTTTTTAACACAGATTTCATAAAAACTTTGTGGTAAAATCTTATCTTTAGAAAAGTTTTTTATTACAAGCGCCAACCAAAATGAAAAATTATAATTTTTTTCTTTTATTTGTTTTTGTAAGAAATCTTTATTTATTATAGTATTTTGCCTAAATACTGATAAATGTTTTTTCTTATGCTACACAAATAATTTCTTAATTTATAATTAGGGAAACCAGAAATATGCTCTTAAAAAAATGTTTTATGCCAATAAAAAATGCAATAAAAATTCGAAAATATGATTAAAAAGTTTAAATAACACGCTCTGAAAAATAAAAACAAAATTTTCTTCTTCGTTGTATTCAACAAATCAATATCTTTTGAATATACAGTCAGCGTCAAAAAAAAACATACAAATTTAAGCATTTTATGTTTTTTTTAACTATAACGCTTTACAAAATTCTTAAAAATCAACTACAAAGTTCTAACAACGGAATCGAAACATTTTTTACGCGTCAAAAAAAAGTGTACCAGATAAAAAATTATGTCAAAAAAAGAGTGAAGCAAAAATACCTGAGAAATGATACAATTTTTTTTTTTAAGATGCTGTCGAATACAACAAGAATCTGCTTTTAAAATATCTCCAAAACAATGAGTTACGGTTAAAAAACCGGTTTTTTATACCCTAATGAACTTGTAAGCTAATAACTTAGCTAAATGCTAACCGTTTTTAAAATTTTTAGAAGATATTAAAAGGAAAAGAACAGACCTTTTAAAATTTAAATGATGTATACGAGTACACCATGTAACGAAAGTATACTTACTCTACCAATATTAGGCAATTATTTAAAATTCAATAAATAATTTCATAAATACTATTTTACTATGTTGCAAATTCAATTCTAGTAAATTATGCAAAAGAAGTAAGTACAATATTCCCAACCGTTTGCCCATAAAACGCAAAAGAGCACATACTTATCTTTAAATAATTAAACGATAGTCAGTCAACACACGATCACTTTTGAATAAACGTCCATCCACTTCACGTAATCAAAAATTGTTGATTTTTCTATTAAATTCTAATAACACTGTGACATTTAATGTGATAATAGGAAAATTTGGTTTACCGTCTCGAAACGCGTTCCCCATAATAGTTTTATATCTCGTTTGAACAGAATAAAGTCACAGATAGTCCCTGTGGTACTCCGGAAGAGAAATATACGGTCTTTGACAATACACTTCGCAACAAAACTCTCTAAGACCTAAAGGAGTGGTCTATCCAACGGTGAAGTCTTTCAGAAATACCAATCCGTGCAAGTTTGTGAAGCAAAATCCTATGAGCAACTCTATCAAAGACCTTACTAAAGTTAGTATAAATAACATCACTTTGAGCACTCGTAACAAAGCCTCTAAAGGCAATCGTTGTAAATTCAAGAAGGTTAGATACTGTCGACTTACCCTTAAAAAAACCATGCTGAAGGGAGACATTACAGTTAATGAAAAGAAAAATATTCAGTCACTAAAGTCGTTAAAGATATTGGACTTAAATTTTAATAAAAAGCTGAATGCGATGCTTATGACAGACGCTGCGCCGTGTGTGGTAAAAGCTGCCAAAGCCATAAATGGGTTTTACCATAAACTAACGTATGGTAAAGGATCCGCCATATAAATTTTTTTTAAATGCTATAAAAAAAAAAACTACTGAATATTTACTCAAATTTCTTTTTTTATTTAAAAGTACAATCTTTCCGGTTAATAATGGAAAATAATTTCATTCAAATGGCTGCCTCGGCTGTCCATGCAGTAGCCTACACGATCGGTCCAATTTTTAAGCATATTATCGATTGTGTGCAGCTGTATTTCACCAATGGCTTCACGAATATTGTCCTTTAAAGCGTCAATTGCCTCTGGCTTGTTGGCGTAACACTTATCTTTGATGGCACCCCACAAATAATAGTCTAACGGTGTCAAATCGTAGCTCCGAGGTGGCCAAACGACATCAGCTCTGCGGCTGATAATGCGATCTTCAAAACAGGGCGCAAAACATCGAGTGTAGCTTGGGCTGTGTGGCACGTAGCGCCGTCCTGTTGAAACCAAATGTTGCTAATATCCTCCTCTTCAATTTTTGTGAACAAAAATTCGTTCAACATGGCCCGATAACGATCGCCGTTGACTGTAACGGCCACTCCTTGCCCATTTTCGAAGAAAAATGGCCCAATTATGCCTCTGTACCAAAATCCGCACCAAACAGTGATTCGTCTTGGGTGTATCGGCTTTTCAATATATGCGTGCGGGTTTTTTTGTGCCCTAAATGCGACAATTTGGCTTGTTTACATACCCGCCAAGATCAAAATGAGCTTCATCTAAAAAGATGCTTTTTTTTGGCAAATCGACATCTTCTGTAAATCGATCGCAGGCCCACTTAGTGAAGCGTATATACAACCATATTCGTTCAGCGGAAAGATAAAACTAATTCTATGTCAAATCAGACATGAGCTAAGTGTTACCATTCACGAAATAAGCACTAGTTGAAAAAAAAACGTTAGATGGCGGACCCTTTATTACAAAATTACAAAAAGCATTACATGCATATGATAACATTATTATTATTATTATCATTGGGCCGTGATTAATTTAATAAAAATTAGTTTCGTTTCTCCGTATGTAAATGGTTTTTCTCGTACAAATAATAAAAATATTTCTTCTCAACAAAGTAACAAGGATAGGAGAATAACAAGAAAAGGAGAAAAGAAATTTGAGCGAAAGGTAAATAGCAACAATAAGATTATCGAATGTATAGCTACACGTACATAACGTTAACTCGTTATATAATTAGCTGATTATCAGGCTATCATTACGTAAGCATTGCTCGTTTGGTAGCCTAAGGTTGAACAGAAGGTGGCTAGAAAACAACTGTCTGGTCATGACTTAACCATTGAGGCCATAATAGGGTTTACACCCCTGCACATTTTTATGAAGTAGCATGATATGAGGAGTACTTTGACCGTATGGCCGTGTATTCGATCACAGACTATGTAAATCCTAAACTAGTTTTCGAATGGAGGTTCGAGATGTTCTTTGATAGCGGGAAATAAGTTTTGAGTTCTTGTGTGGAGTCCAGAAATATAAACTGGTTCAAGGATGGATCGAGGACTGAGACGGGTATAGGATCGGGGGTCTTTGGATCAAATAACAAGATCTCCCTACCTATGGCCATATACTATAGTGCCTTTCAATTTAAAATTCACGAAATTCCAGTGTGGCATCAGAGGTGCCCACACAATCATACATTCGGATAGTCAGACAGCACTGAGAGCAATGGCCTTATGTCCGTGAAATCGCGGTTAGTCAAAGAATACTTTGGCTATCTTCAACAACCTGATGCGGCTAACAAGGTCATACATTGCTGACCGACCTACGAAGGCAGGGTTGTGTGCCTCTATACCAACAAAGAGGTCCTCAGTTTAACGCCTGGCCAGACTTACAAATTTTAACAGCGATATCATCTCATAGCCTAGCTAGCTAGGTTACCTTTCAATGAGTCTAAAAACTAGAGCCGTGTGCAGCTCATTGATTGAGAGAAATCACCATTATTCCACTAAGAATGTCGCAGGAATTCTGTATGTAAGTACATAAAGATTTTCGGCCTTCTGTGGCCCCCAAAAGCAATTTAAAGGTAAATTAATCAGATTTCTATAAAGAAAATTGTATTTAATTTAACAAATTCATTTTCAGAGCTTCGAAAGAACTTTTTTAAATAGACCCTAGATCAGAATTTAGTATTTATTTTAGCGTCTATAATATCTTGAATATCTTCTCATAGAATGACAGGATTATTGGTAATATTGAGTGGTATATTTACCCATATATCCAGGAGGAGAGTTTTTCTTTTTATCCTAAATTAGCGCTTACATAACTCGCATTTCATGTAAGCCTATAAATTCTCTGTATGAACTAATGGATAGTTGAAATATGTATAGGGTGGCAATTTAAAAGTTTAAATTTAAAAATGTAGTTTGAAATTATAGCAAATTTATTTTTTTGTTGTGAAGTACAATTGTTCCGGTTAGAAATGAAATATTATTTGACTTACATGGCTGCCGCGGCTGCCCTTACAGTACCCCATTCGATCAGACCAATTTTCGAGAAATTTTTCGAGTGTATGTGGTCGTATCTCGGCAATGGCATCACGAATGTTGGCCTTCAAATGCTCAAATGCCTCTAGTTTGTCGGCATAACACTTGTCTTTAACGGAGTGCCACAGAAAATAGTCCAATGGTGACAAATCGCAGCTTCTTGGTGGCCAACTGACATCACCAATTCGGCTAATTAAACGACCATCAAACGCACCATCCTATTGACACCAAATATCGTTCACATCAATACCATGAAGAGCGGGCTCAATAAATCGGCTATCATGGTGCGATAGGTGTCTTCATTGACCATAATAGTTGCGCCGTCCTCATTTTTAAAGAAATATGGGCCAATGATGTCTCCGCTCCATAAGCCGCACCAAAGAGTCACTCGTAATGGGTGTATTGGCTTCTGTAAGACCACTTTTGGGTTTTCTGAGCCCCAAATACGGTAATTTTTCTTATTAACGTAACCACCAAGATGAAAATGAGCTTCATTCGAAAAGATGATTTTAAATGATGATAAATTTCCAATAAATCCAAACATTGCTCAAGCCCAAATCGATTCATTTCATTCATTGGAGATAAAATACTGTATTTTCTGATGGAATATATTGACATACTAAGTATTGGCAGACCCGAAATAACCGCTGGTTTAAATTCAGGCTTTTAAATTGCCCACTCTATACATCTGGGCCTTTGTATGAACTTATCTATACTGCTACATAGTAAAGGGTGTTTTTTATAGAGGTATAGAACTTTAAGTTGCAATAAAACAGCGATGGATTATTCGATTGACATAAATTTTATTTATCCGAAAGATAATATTGTGACATTACATTTTTAATATGATTTCTGGCATATGACCGCCACGACTGGCGCGGATGTAGTCCAATCTGGGCGTTCAATTTTCGATGACTTTTTCCAACATTTGTGGCCGTATATCGGCAATAACACGGCGAATGTTGTCTTCCAAATGGTCAAGCGTTTGTAGCTTTACCGCATAGACCAATGACTTTATATAGCCCACAGAAAGTAGTCAATTCACAGGTCCAAAACGTGAAATTAGGCGGTCACCAAACGTGTCTTTCAATAAATCTATTGTGGCACGAGCTGTGTGACATGTTTCGCGTCTTGTTGAAACCACATCTCGTGGACATCATGATTATTCAATTCAGACATGAAAAAGTTAGTAATCATGGCTCTATACCGATCATCATTGACTGTAACATTCTGGCCACTATCGTTTTTGAAAAAGTACGGACCAATGATTCCACCAGCCCATAAAGCGCACCAAACAGTCAGTTTTTCTGGATATAACGGTGTTTCCACATACACTTGAGGATTACCTTCACTCCAAATGTGGCAGTTTTGTTTGTTGACGTAGCCATTCAACCAGAAGTACGCTTCATCGCTAAACAAAATTCGCTTATGAAAATCGGGAACAACAGTAATCTCGTTTTGGGCCGATTCGACGAAGCGTTTTTCAGGCGTGAATCTATTTATGATGAATTGCCAAACTAAACTGAGAATAAATCACTTGACAGCTGTTAAATCGGTGCCATCTTGAAAAGTAATGCCAACTTAAAGTTCTATACCACTATAAAAAACACCCAATGCAAAAATATATTCAAAATTAATCATTTAAAAATATACTGTTTTGTTTCGTTGGAGATTTTTTTCTTTAAAGGTGATATTTTGGGAAACATTTTTTCCTAAATTTAGGGAGGATGACAAAATGTATTTGGCAGCCCTGTATCGCTGTAAAAAAATTTCAAAGCATAAAAAATCCAAATATACCCTAAAAAATTAAAATGCTTTAAAATGCTCCTAAAATAAGAAAAAACAATTGAAAACATACGCTTAAAACTGAAATATGCACAAAAATGCTGTTTTAAGCAAAATATACAAAAAATATGTCAAAATTTATAAATATTCATGAAACGAATACATATTCTACTTTCGAATTGATTGGTTGCATAAGAAAAAATATGATATTTTTGGTTTCCCTGATTTTATGTACAACAAAAGGAAAAAACTGTTAATTATATCCAACAATTTATGATTAATTTTACTAATAAACCAACAAACTAATTAAAACTTATTTAAACATCACAATTAACAAACGAAAGAATAGTCTGAAAAGAAAAACAAAAAACCTGAGAAACTTCTTTTGTAGGTTCTTCAAATTGAAAGGAAGCTGCAGCAGGTTGATGTCAAGTTTTCCTATTACGTATAATTATGGAAAGTATGGAAAAAGTTTCCTTTTAAGACATTCTACAAAACCATTTTCAAACGATATATTTCATTAATAATTTGTTAAGAAGTTCAACAGATAATACTTTAATTATTCACACATTAAGCCCTAAATAAAGAAAAGTTTAATGAAATACTAAGACTTTTGCTATTTCTTACTATTGTCAACCTCTCTAATGATATTTTAATTAATTGAATAAAAACTTTTCCATGCCTTGAAAACATTTTATTTTTTAAATCTTAAAGGCTTAATTGTTAAAACATTACAATGTGTATGACAGCTCTATAGCAGTGACAACCTGGCCAACACCTTAGCTGTTAGCTTGCAAGGTGTTACAAAAAAGGCAAACAAAAAAACACTGACTTCATTCAACGGTGTACGTATTCGTATATAAAAAAAGCAGTATGACAAATGGCGCACATAATAAATCAATTCCATATCGTTTTATTCTTTTGTTTTCCAATTAATTTTTTTATTTTTCTGTTTTTTTTAGATTGAAGATTTATTTTTAATTACACTCTACACACCCTCTTCTTACCATACCGTTAAAGCCATTACAATTACTTTATCTTTCTTAGCAACTTTGATTCTAAACATGTTTATGTTCAACTCTCTCTTTCAGAGAACCTTAAAATATTACTTTTTTTGGTCTCTCTTCAAACATGCGCTGTAAGGGCAAAAGTGCTACTCAAAGCCGTTAAATTTCTGCAAACAAACTGTTGGACGTTGTATTTTACAGTTTCTGTAAGACATTACGTTTGATTTTATAGTATTTGTGGATAACAGCAACAACAACAAATTGAGAAAGAAATAAAACAAAATTGTTAATTACTCTGGGAAAAATAATAAAAACAGGTCTGGACTTACTATCAAAGGGCCTGAAAAGGGCTACGATTTTTATGTTTATACAGGTTTAAATTTGAACCAGCAGTTATTTCGAATCTGGCGCACCTAAGGTCGCCATGTACCAGTAGTTGGCAATTTTAGTATTTATACTTAAATAACTAAGAATAAAAGTAATTATTTAGTAAAGTAAAATGAAATTTATAAATGTTTTCCGCTTTTTATACGTTAAAAACAATTTGGGCTTGGCTAAGTATTACTGACAGTATTTGCCTTTCGGTTTTTACGAAAATATTTGCTTTCTTAACAAAAACTTAGTGGGAATGCCGAACTAATAATGTCAATAATTACTTTAAAATAATCAATTTTCAATCGGATATGTTTTCTAAAGGTAGAAAAATATGGCTATAAAAGTGAAAGAGCACTCTAATACCGACTACTAAAACACCACTGAAAATCACTTGTTCCTATGGTCGGTAGTGGCTTTTACTATTAGTTTTGTTAAGGTTGAGATCTCAAAATACGTTAAGACTTCTAGAAGTAATAATTTATTAAATCTTTATAACGAGTCCGCTATCTAACGTTTTTTTCAACTAGTGCTTATTTCGTGAATGGTAACACTTAGTTCATGTCTGATTTGACAGCCAATTAGTTTTATTCTTCCGCTAAACGAATATGGTTGTGTATACGCTTGAACAACGCTTGGATATATTGCGACATTACTTTGTCATGGTAATGTTGCAGATGAAGCTCATTTTGATCTTGGCGGGTATGTAAGCAAGCAAAATTGTCGCATTTGGGGCACAAAAAACCTGCACGCATACACCCTAGACGAGTCACTGTTTGGTGCGGATTTTGATCCAGAGGCATAATTGAGCCATTTTTCTTCGAAAATGAGCAAGGAGTGGCCGTTACAGTCAATGGCGATCGTTATCGGGCCATGTTGAACGAATTTTTGTTCACAAAAATTGACGACGGCGCTACGTACCACACAGCTGAAGCTACACACGATGTTTTGCGCCCTGTTTTTGAAAATCGCATTATCAGCCGCAGAGCTGATGTCGTTTTGCCACCTCGCAGCTGCGATTTGACACCGTTGGACTATTATTTGTGGGGTGCCGTCAAAGATAAGTTTTACGCCAACCAGCCAGAGACAATTGACGCTTTAAAGGACAATATTCGTGAAGCCATTGGTGAAATACAGCTGCACACAATCGATAATGTGCTTAAAAATTGGACCGATCGTTTAGGCTACTGCATGGCCAGCCGAGGCAGCCATTTGAATGAAATTATTTTCCATTATTAACCGGAAGGATTGCACTTTAAAATAAAAAAAGAAATTTGAGAAAATATTCAGTAGTTTTTTATAGCATTTTCAAAAAAAAAAAATTATTTGGCGGACCCTTTATCTTTTTCAACCTCGTCTTAAGTAACATTGTCCAATGATCAATAATTGTACGCACGTCAGCCATATTAAAATCAGGCCTCATCACGAGCCAATGAAGTCTTAAGAAAATTAATGTTGGGCTTTATTTTATAACAAAACATGACCACTAAAACGGTCACTTTGTAATAAAGAGGGTCCATATTGGAGTAACCACAGTTGGTAAATTTTTGGGAGCAGCGTTTGCATCATATTAGCCTGTCTCGAAATCCTGTCTCAAAATCTACAGTTGGTTTTGGAAGGGGAAATGATTAAGTGGCTTCATAACCGCTTTCAAAACGGATTTCTGGTAAACTTTGGCTGATGTTTTGATCCGTTGTACACAGAAATGCAAGTTGGCGACCTCATAGTAAACTGGATTACCTATTCGACGCGTGAGGTGAGCTCAGATACTTCTCTAGATTACTGTGCTTATATCTTTATTATACTTATTTGGTTCGGTAAATATTTTTTATCTGTAAACAAAGTTTTTCGGACCAAATAATCATCATACTTCTCCAAAAGATGTTTGGATTTTTCTACAAGTGTCTCGTATTACATTTTAAAGCCCCAAATTCAAGTCTATTTCAATGATTCGATTCATGAACTTTTACGTGATATTAATTTTACAATTTATTACTGTTTGTTTCCGAAGAAGACATCGCAGAGTTTTTGATTTGAAAGCTCTAATGACATACTATGTTCGAACTGTAACTGAGCGGCTTGAAAGGATGCTCATTATGTGACCGGTCCATGGTAAAAGCTGACACATTTTGAAATACCAGTTATAGACTTAAGCTTTAGAGGTTAGGTTTCAGAAGCCATATAATATAATTCCATACAATATATTATTTTGTGATAAATTTGTTTTTGTTTTCAGCTTTAACATGTAACCTATGAATTTTCTGATATGAATTTATCTTTCGTGCTATATATAGAATTTGGAAAACATTTGTTTTAAATAAGTAACTGTTTGAAATCAGTCGCGATTTAATATTTTCTGTACTAAAATATGATATGCCGACAATAGGAACATAGTATGCCGAAAACTGGAAAATTAGCGCCAACTACTGCAAATTTGGTGTTTTTCACAGAAACAATAACTTTCTCAATTTCAATAAAAATATATTTCAATTTAACTCAATAATCTGAAACAAAGCAAACTAATGAATTGTAATTACTAGTCATTAATTCTATACCACATTCACATGCGTAAGGGCAGTAGCTTAAAATAAACAAAAGTCTTAAATTGTCGACTATTGGTACATTTACCCACAAAACATTCTGTCACAAAATTCAGTATGTTATCTCCATTGAATGAAATTAGGCTTGAGCAACGTTGGGATTTATTGGAAATGTATCATAATTTAAAATTATCTTTTCGGATGAAGCTCATTTTCATCTTAGTAGGTAAGTTTATAAGCAAAATTGCCGTAGTTGGGTTTTAGAAATTCCAAACGTAGTCTTACATAAGCCAATGCAACCATTACGAGTGACTGTTTGGTGCGGCTTGTGGAGCGGAGGCATTATTGGCCCATATTTCATATATCGCAACCATTACGGTCAATGTAGACATCTGTCACGCGATGAGAACCGATTTTTGTGCCCGCTATAATTGGTATTGTTGTGAACGCTCATTGGTTTCAACAGGATGGCCAACTTGCCACAGATCTCATGCCACAATCGATTTATTGTGTCAAACGTTTGATGCCCTTTTAATTAGCCGAAATGGTAATGTCAGTTGGCCGTCAAGAAGCTGTGATTTGACACCGCTGAACTATTTTCTGTGGGGCGCCGTTAAAGACAAGTATTATGCCGACAAACCAGAGACAATTGAGCATTTGAAGGCCAACACTCGTGATGCCATTGCAGAGATACGACCCCATACACTCGAAAATTGGCCCAATCGAATGGGGTACTGTGAGGCAAGCCGCGGCAGTAATATGAATGAAATAATACTTAATTTCTAGCCGGAACAATTGTACTTCACAACAAAATAAAAAGAAAGTTGGCAAGTTGGTATGTTATAACTTGACACACTCCTGACCGTGATTAGTGGTTATAAATGGTGAATTAGGTAAATAATAAAGACAATGCAATGCATAGTGCAATTACTTTGGCTTAAATATTTCCATTCAGATATTTTAGAACTTTAAAAATTCTTAATAAATTATAGAATTTAATCTAACGGCATTTACTTTTATAACTAACAAAATATTAATGGTAATGCAGTGCTTCATAGCAGATCAGACCTACCTTAAGAAATAGAAATGTAATAAAGAAAAAATGTATTGATGTTTTCTTTCATAGCATAAGTAAATAGTGATAATGCAGTAATTTACAGTATTCGGCATTCCTACGGTCTTTTTTTTAAGTTCGTAAGAACTTATAAGGCCTTTTTCACTCTAATTACTGCCTGCCACCTACCTAACAAATAAAAACAACCTGCCACGTAAACTCGTTTAAGCCTTTTTATTATTTCAACTGCTGTTCTGGTTCTAACTCACAAACTAAGAAAAAAACACCAAAAATAGTCTCCAAAGCACCTTAAAGAATTTTCTTTTTTTTTGGCAGTTAAAATGACTTTTTCTCCGTAATACCATAAAAACCACCCTCTTTAGATTAGAATAAACAGGATTTAAAAAGGAAAAAAAGTACATTTTTAACAATTGTATAAACAGGATTAAAAAAAATGTACATTTTTAACAATTATATTGTATTTCCAACTCCGTTTCACTTTCATTTTCACTTTTTACCATAGAAGAAGCAGCATCAACTCAGCTGATGTCAATAGATACTTGTATTTTTTCAGTATAATTCCTCCCTTCTTTTCTTACCTGAATTGTCGTTCACCGCTAGATTGAGGGACAAGGCCAGATTTTCACAACTCGTACTACAAATGATTGATGTTTCGTTTTGAAAAAGAGATAGAAAATGACAAACAACTCCACACAATAGACACAGCACACAGATTAGAGAATATGGGAGGTGATTAAGGTGGTCTTTATTGAGTTCATTATAGAGAGGAGTATATTATAAAATAACATAAGAAAAGACTAATTCTCAAAAATATGTAGTTGTATAATTTATAAAATTAAATTATTTAATTGGTATGTATACATACATATTAATTATCACTGTATTATCAGAAAAGGCAGGAAATAGAATGCTGACGACACGATATATAAACTGTTTGTATCTGTTAAAAGAAAACAGAGAAGGTTATCTTACTGGGCACTAACAAATCATGGGGAAAGTTTTTTTGAACATGTACTCCATCAGGTTTTGAAGTATAAAGACTATACAACCAAGTACATCTGGTTGCACTTAACACACTAACGTAAATGACGTCTATAGACGTCCACTGCGTGAGCATATGGCTTTCCTATGAGAGAGCGTGTTATTTAAATTTAATTAGGCGTTATTGGCATCGTTTCTAGCTTCTAACTTTATTCAGACTCTACTTCGCCCAGGTTTGCCAACCCACTGGGTAATCCAAATAGACCCACCCGGGTTTTATTGGGTAAGATACTTAAAGAAACCCGGATGGGTTTTATTTAAAACTTTTTGTAGTTTATTTACAACAAATATATTTAAGTATAGTTTACGTATTGGATTAATTTCCGAATACTGTTTCAGAAAAACTCGTCTTTTGAGGCGATCCAACTTTAAAGTCGATTTTATATATCTTGGAAAGAAGTTATTCGGTGACATACTAAGTGATATTGTATCTGTCGAAATAGCCAATAGTCAATGGAACCAAAGTTCAGATAAGACGGCGGGTGCAGCATCTGAGCGTTTCTGACAATCGTTTAGCAACTTTTTGCGACATGAGGCCGAGCATTATCATGCAAAAGAATAACTTAATCTAATATTCTGGCCGTTTTCTCATAATGCGTGGTTCAAACGTAATAAATGCAGTCAGCTCTAGCAGCACAACGCCTCCCTGATCCGACCAAGAGTGCAAAATCGCATTATAAATACTAAAATAACGTAATTTTACTAACAAATAAACAGTTATAAAGTACAATAAAACCCAAAAAAAAAACAATTAAAAAAACGCAATAAACCTCGATTGGTTAGTATTTTTTATAAAACCCGGTGGGTGGAATAGTCGTGATCAATTTATATAAAAAGCAATATATTGGGTACTCGGTTAAGTTTGGATACAAATTGTTAGTAGATGGCTCTAAAATGTAATATCTTTAGTAATATTAATCAGGCAACACTGTATATTTTTTGAAAGGTGACATTTTAGGCCTCACTGTCTTAGAAAGTTATCATAGTTTAAAAATGATTAAAACGCATTCTTTCCGCATTGCAGGTTGCTGAAAAAATTTGTGAAGTTTAGCTAGAAAAACAGCAGTGAAATGGTTTGCTCGTTTTCATTCTCGTCGACCAATTATTGAAAAGTCTATGAAATCATTAAAATAAATTAAGAAGGACCGGCACATAAGCAGTGTGAACATAGCTAGGGCACTAAGCATGCATTATCAAACAGTTATCAATCATTTAAAGAAAAATGAATACGCAAAGAAGCTCGATGTTCAGGTATCACATAAGTTAACAATGAAAAATTTGATGAACTCAACTTCCATTGCTGCTAAAATGGAAAAAATCGAACATTTATGAAACAAATTATTATGGGCGATGAAAAGTGGATCATGTACGACAATAATGTGCAAAAAGATCATGGAAGAAACAAGGTGAAGCTTCGCAAACGGTAGCAAAGCCGAGATTGACACCAAGAAAAGTTATGATGGATTCATTGTAAGCTTCTACAAACTGGTTAACCAATTTATTTTGACCTTTACTGTCACCAATTAATTGATCAACAGAAAAGGTGTTGTGTGCCGGACCGAGTACATTTTTGATGACCTAGCAGAAATTGGCTGACCTAGCAGAATTTGATCCACCCGGACCTTGCACCTTTATTTAGATCTCTGCAGAACTCTCTTAATGGAGTAAATTTAATTTAAAAAAAGCCTGCAAAACGCAATTGGATCAGTTTTCCGCTCAGAAAACCCAGAAGTTCTACACTGATTGAATGACAGCTTTAACCTAAAAATGGCAAAATGTTATCTATCAAAACGGCACATATTTGGTTTAATACAGCTCTTTTCAAATATAAGAAATAGACGTTTTCTTTTTGATAAAAATTTTAACCAAACTGAACCGAGCACCTAATATATTTGGCACATAAGTCTGACAACTTTCCTTCTTAAGATTCTGATGTACATTCCAGTATAATGAGAACAGATCCAAGAAAGAATAACGAGGTCTAATATTGGATTAGCGATTAGTAAATTTTTATATTTTCTTTTGAAGAAAAATGGTCGCCAAAAAGTCGTGAAGTGGCCGCAAAAATGAACTGCGACAATAAAATTTTAATTCAGTTGGATTTGTCGAAAAATTAGGAGGCTTGGTAAAAATAAAAATCACCTTTAATTTGCGGTTATAAACAGGACTTTTTGTACCGAATTGTCACAGGATATAAGAAATGGTGTCTATACATATATATGACGCAAACAAAAAAGAAGCAAGAGTCAAGCTAACACTTCTGACTAAAGGAGACCATGATCTGCGTTTGGGGGGAATAAGAGGTCATGCTGTACTGCGAAATATTTGAAAGCAAAGACGCTCTACATAGCCCCATGTGCAAAAAAAGCCAAGCGCTCGAGTGAGAGTCCTTTAGCATCCGACGTATTCTGCATATCCTGCGCAGATGAATTGTCATATTTTCCACTCCCTCTCGAACAATATAAGGGTGTTTAGCGCTGACATCTAATAGGACCTTAAAAACTGGCCGAACAACTTTTATGATACCAGACCAGGCAGAACACCACCAAATAGAAGGCATCGGGAGGTAGGAAAAGATCGTAAACAGCAACGGTGAATATATGATTAATTAATTTATTGTTAAAAACTATTGATTTTTGTTGAAATAAAAATCTCCAACTCAATATATTAAGCCATCAGAACTATCAGCCAATAGTCCGGTGAAGACTTGTCATAACTTTATTTCTTTCATAACCCGAAGAAAATAAGTTTTTACTGTTATTTTACCACCTAATTTTTTACTCAACTACATAAAAAGTACATCAATATGGACAGCAACCAGTTTATTTGGTGTAAACTCTGCGAACAAGTTTATGTTTAAACTTAGCACAAAGAGAGTTTATTGGTTTTAGCTCGGTGCGAAGAGAGTTTATAAGGAGTAAGCTCGTGAAGTGACCCGTGAAATAAAAAACCAGTTTAGTTAGAGCTAACTCAGTAGAGTTAAGTGTAAATAACCTCTGGTTGAAAAGGTTGTGATCGAAGCTAAGTTGTAACAACGAGTGGGTTGGAAGATCTTTGGGTAGAAAGATTTGTCAAGTAATTGTTGTTGTTTACAAACAGAAAGAGTAATTAAGAAAATAAATTGTTATTGCTCGCGAAAAGGTTACGAGCAGTGGAACAGCAAATTCTGTTAAATAAAGGATTTTAATTAAAAACCAAACAGGAATTATTTTATCGTAACTGCAATCTACGAACTCATAAATAAACGTTTTTAAAAAGGTAAAAACCTAACAATATATTATGAGTTTAATTTATACCAGATGGTTTTGTCTATTATTTTTAAATATATTTAATTATTTTGCGATTTTAAAAGTTAAAAAGTAGGGTAAATAACAGTAAAATAAAGTGAATTCAAAACAAGTATAGTTTTGATGTGGACAAAAATAGGTGTATTCTAAACAACTTAAAATAAAATTAAAAATTACTATATACTATAATTAAAAACTATATTTTGTAAATAAAAAGTAAATGCCATTGTTTTTAAGGACAGCTTCTGTACTTCGAGGCATAGAAGAAATTAAATTACGGCAAGTCTCTATCGAAATATTGTACCACACATTTTGAATATTTTCTCATAATTGGTCTTTGTTACTACAAGGAAGTTTAGAAATTCATCTCTTTAATTTTTCCCAGAAGTTCTCAAATGGCTACACAATAACGTTTATCTTTTGGTGGCGAAACCATGCACTCACCAACTTTGATGAGTGTTTTGGATCATTATTCTGTTGAAATTTCCATATCTCAGGCATAACTTCTTCGGCAAATGGTATCATGACTTACTCTAATAAATCTTTGTACACATATTTGTCCATTTTTTGCTCCATTCCATGAATTGGACCTTCTCCATACCAGGAAAAGCATCCCCATACCATAATATTGCCTCCTCCATGCTTGTGTATCTATTATCAAATTAATTACTTTTTGGCCGATTAACGTTTCTTTCTGCGTTGTTCCCGAACAAATTAATCTTGGTTTCGTAGCTTTAAAGGATATTTCGCCACTTTTTTCTCCCTCAGATTCACACAAATCTTTGCGTAACAAAGCAAAATTCTTCATCTTCTTTAAATTATTTGTTCTGAGCAGAGGAACTTTGCGAGCTATACTGCCTAGTAGGTTTGTCTTCTGCAATCTTCTTCTCAGCGTTCGTGATGACACTATATTTCCAACTTCTCTAATAATCGCCTTAGATGACTTAAACTGTGTCCAGTTTGGCTAGAATAACAATGCGTTTGTCTGTAGTTAGTAAAGTCTTTTTATGTCTGCCTCGTGTTTTAACGTTATTTTTTGTTTTAAATCATTAGTTATAAAATTCTTAGACCAATTTAAAGTTTCTGCAATAAATTTATAGGTTTTAATTTGCTTTCAAGAACAAGGCTTTTTTTTGTTTTTGTTTGACCAGCGCTCAGTGCATTATGCTGGTGCTAGGAAAATAGGTTGTGGGAAGGAGGATAGATGGAGTAGTGTTTGTGGACGTACGATTTGAATTTGCTTATGTCGTAAGTGGCAGGGAAGACATTCGCAGGAAGATTGTTTCACAAACGAACAGTGTGACGAACGAACGAATTCTCCCTATAATGCGTTGTTCGATTCACTGGACAATCAACTACAAAGGGATGCGCTCTACGAGAAATACTAGTACTACGCAAAAATATATGTTTACCAGGAATTAATTCCTTAATTTCGTTAGAACACATTCCGTTATAGTACCGATAGAACAATGAAACACACGCCACATTGCGACGATGCTCTAATGAATCGATAGAGTTGGCTACCCTATCGTCATGAATAAGAACCTTCGCCCTCTCCTGTACGCGGTCGAGAAGCTTCAAAATAGACTTTGAAGCATGAGAGTTGTATTTCAATTTGTGTCGGATATAGGTCCTGTAAACATTAAGGAGATCATATGGAGTGAAGTAATTCTTACACCGTCTTAAAAAGCCGAGCACTTATATGCCTCTTTCGACACTCGAAATATGTTCTCGTTCCAACGAACGTCACAGTGAATTCTCATGCCCAGAACATCAAGAGCATCTGATTCCTCAATATCTACATTACCCATAGATACAGATGACAACACATCACCACGTTTATATGTCAGAAAACAACATTGGGTCTTGCGCGCATGTAAGTCGACCCTCTTTGCGCGACCCATGAATGACAAATGTTGCTGTGATCTGCAAAAGAGTAAATAGGATTGGAAGTGAGAAAAAGAAAGTCGTTAAGAAATATTAGAAATAAAGTTGGGGAAAGAACAGAGCCTTGCGGTACCCCTGAATTTATCCTGAACTCGTCGGATGAGATCCCATCTATAACCACTCTTATAGGGCGATGTCTGAGAAAACTCGATATGAATCGAGAGAAGTGACTGCCGACACCTTTCTTTATTACTGCAATGACAGCCACAACCTATCTTAAAAATAAATTATGTCTGATGATTTAATGTTTAATTTATCTTCAATTAAACCTATTTCACTTACATATTAAATTTTTCAACAATAAGTCAAATAACTTTAAATTTTAATATTAAAATTTATACACCTATTATTTTGTCCAAGTTAAATTCACACTTAATAGAACAAAAATCACATTATTATTCTGAGAAGAGTTTTTATCAGCGGAATTCGCCTTTTTTCTTAAAAAATGACTTTTTATTTGGGAATTTTTTGCATAGTTGTGATTCATTACATTGTCCACTAAGTTAAAAAAAAGGTTTTACACCTATTTTTTGGCCACATGCGTGTATCGTACATCGTTTTATTGTAAAAAGTGAAAATATACAAATTTTTAGTTAACTCACTTTTGCGGTACAAGTGCGATATGTGTATAAAAACCTTAAACTATTTAATTCAAACCCATTTTTCTATCCATATGTGTATATTGTAACGTAGAGGTTACCCACATTACAACTACAACTAACCTATTAAATTGTATTCTATTTAAAGCATTCAGGTTGCTTTGGTTTTCGAATTCAATTCGAAATACAATCAGATTTGGGTTCATATCCTTTAAATTTAATTAAATTAATTCAAATTCTTAAATTCCACCCAAATAATACGGTTTTCTAGCTTAACAATTTTTCTTGTATTGTCTCTCTGACTATTTGATGGTCTTCGATATTGAAATTCCTTCTTTTTTTATTTTTCTATATTTTGTCAGGTATAATCTTAACGCTTAAGTGCCTAATATTTTTTATTGGGCTTTGCCTTCGAAAACCATGTTTTTCTTTTATTGTATGGGAAAACAAAAACCTATAAGAGAGAAAAATAATTGTCATTAAAGAGAAAGAAAAGTTGCAAACTGAGGCACATTGAAAACAAACAAAAAAACAACAAAAACAAAACCATTTATTGTTAAACGACTTGACCAGAAATGAATACAAAGTCCTTATTGTCCTTTGTAAAGCGCACTTATACACACACAGACGCACACAGAACAACGGCTAACCTAAAGTGTTTGCTATACTTGCCATTGGTAATTAAGTGGCACACCAGCAGCAGTAGTGCGGCGCTTCAAGTACTAATTTCCCCATACGTCGTGTGCCCATGGCAAGTGTGTAATACAATCAACCATTGAATGGTGGTTGCATGGAATGCCCTTTGTAAGTAATATTATATAATAAATACACCCTACAAAATATTGTTACGTTGAACGTTTGAGTTCGTTAAAATTGCGTTAAAATAAAATTAAACCACTTTATTGTTGTTTGACAGTTTTATTTATTTACTTCACTTTAACTTTTATACCTTTTGTCTTAATACAACAGTTAATATTCGGTTATACAACACTTTTATTTCCGCTTTAACTCAACCTTATTTATTGACAGCCAAACGATAACTAAACTGACGTGTAGCTAAAGCAGCCCCTTTATATACCTAATTGCCGACAGTTTGGAAGGTTCAGGAAATATCGACCATCTTCTATTTTCATATCCGTTAATTCAAATATAACGTAAAGGTGGTCGATGTGGCAGTGTTGACAAATTGACGGGGTGACAAAAAATATACCAAAATCCCGCAATACAGTGTTGTAGTTTTATTTTCGTAACAATTTTATTTATTTACAAAGTCCAGGAATCAAGTTACTACAGGCTATTAAAACAGAATAAATCGCGTCAAAAACGACAGACATTACTATGAACGAGTACTGTTATGGTCAATTATCTCAGTGTTATGGAGAACCAGATCGACTACAATGGCTTTAGCTTCGAATGGCCAGGTTCTATTTTAGACGTGATAAATAGAAATATAGCTGATAGTCAAGCGACCTTCTTCTAAAAAACCCGGGTGGGTTTTTTTTATTAAAAGGTTTTCGTAGCTTATTTACAACAAAAATAGATGTAATTTACGTATTGGGACTACAAGTTTATTTGTTCCGTTTTTGACTCCTTTACACTTTTTTTCCCTTACACTTTTTTTAAAAAACGGAGAATCCACGTTTTTTAAGCGTAGAACGAGATAATTTACACTTAAAACGAATGTGCTTCATAATACAAAAAGGCCGTTATAGCGAAATGTCATGTAAAGAAAGCCCGTATAAAGAGGTGCTAGTATATTGTATCCGTCGCAAAAGCCGACGGAGCAATGTTCGGAGAATACGGCATATGCGGCAAGACTTTGACAAGTCAAGACTTTGCAGAGAGTATTTCACACTAGAAAAGCAGGAAGAAGATATATTAACAGCCTAACAAAACCTGCGGAAAAGACTCATTTTGGTGCTACGCAACAACAAAAACAGAGTTTCGTCACACTGATCATTTGCAGACCACATTACAGAAATATAAATCATTATTGAGTAGGTTTTTTATTGGCTTTCGTCAATTTACCTTGATTTTATAGATTTCGGGAAGGCTTGCGCTCTCAGCAATCCGAAAAGCATTGGCTTGCAGAGGGACTAGTAAGAAAATCATGGACATTATTAAAGCACCAATTCTATTCAAGCGGGATTCAGCGTTAACATCCGCAACGAAATGAAGACAAGTTACAAAATAAAATATTAGTTTTGGACAAACATAAGTGAAAGGAAGGATTACGTTGTTGCCCTAAAGATAAAGAGTTCAAGAAGTTATTAATAAAAGCTGTGCATATCGGATCAAAAAATAAAAATCTGTTTCAAATTCGGTCTAATCAATAAAGTGAATGGTACTGGTATAAATATGGCAACAGTGACAGCGAGTAGTATATCCTGTAACATGGGAATAAATGGAGTATATCATAGAAAGCACATAGTATATCCAGTATCATGGGATATTCATAGAAAACACATAGGAAATTGTTCAAAAATCATAGTTGTCTCGAGAGGAGAAGGATATATTAAACGATTAGATAGGTTCTTGGACATGGAAATATAGAAAGTAACTACTTGACGGATGAACTGTAATTACTAATCAGTTGGATACAATACTCTTACGAATAATTAAAGAGATTTATCGAAACAATTGCTATTGGGCTTTTGGAAAACATTCTTAAAGACTAATGATCCCATGAAATGATTTCTATAAATGTTGTTATAACATCTTTTCTCGCAAACAAAATTCCATGACAAAGCAGTCTCGTAAAGAGCGTACGTATAACGCCTATGTATCTACGCCTTCGTGAAATCAAAAGGATGGCTGATGAAAAATGACTAGAAGTTGAAAAACTGTAACACAACTCAATTACTCCTGTAGTTAAGTATGAAACCACTTAGGACTGTCACAGGTTCTCAACGGGACATTGTCCCTTTCTGTCAAAAACCTTCCCATGGCACAGCAGTACACCGGACTTCTACTGGATGTGTAAAGAGGATTATGAATTGCCCAAGAATACAGATCCTACGATCTGTTGGGTTTGAGAATAAGTTTAAAGACTTACTTAAGGCTCACCGTTGTATTTTACGAAGTCCTCCTCACTCTCGGTCAATTTGTCGATGCCGTTTCGCAGAAAATCACCCGCTCTAGTATCGAAGAAGTTAATGAACCAATTTTTAAGGTTATCTTTATTGTCGAAATTATTGTTTCTCATATGATTTGAAAGAGAGCGGAAAAGATAATAATCCGTCGATGCAAGGTTCGGCGGTTGTTAAAGAACCTCCCATTTAGCTTCTTGAAGTGCGACTTGACATCTTGTGCCTGTCGTTATCGTTGTCTTTAGCGTGCATAGTTTGGCCTTGTCGATGAGGTCTTTACAATCGAATAACCTCTTTTACCCAGTAAAGCTGGACTAAGTAGAGCTTTCTGTTAACCGTCGCATTCCTATTGAGCATTTCTCAGTGTACCTCATGAACTTAGAGTTTCACAAAACGCAAGTCATGGTCTTGTCTTTTGGATGGAGGTCGGCTTTGGCATATCTTCTGGAGTCACTTACCTCCTTCTTTTCGTCATATTAATGTATAGGCATTATTTCTCATATCCCGTGACGATTTCGTACAAAAAACGCTGTTATCAATATCAATTTTAAATTTCAAACTCCTTTGAATGAAGATAATTTAAAATCGTTTTATGTTCGCAGCTCATTTTTTTAATGACCTAGTGACGTACTAGGCTATGTTCTGGGAAACAAGGGTATTCATTGGCTAAAGGGAGAAGATAGACAAAGGGAGCTTCTTTATGATGACATTAGGACGAAGTATCTGAATTTACAATTTACCAAACGTGGTCTCCGAGTGAAGACGTAATGTATTACAATTTTGTTTCTTTGTAATTTTTACCTAACCTTACCTTGCTTTTAGAACTACTCGCCAGGCAACGCTGGATATTATCCTGGGCTTGACCTCCCTTGAGGTTGCTGTGAAGAGAAGGGCTGCTAGGAGCTTCCTAAGGATTTTCGAGGGAGGCCTGGCCAAGGCTCTGGGTTATGGACACTCTGCCATTTTAGGGGGGCTGGACTGGGGTGCCCATTCGGTGACCCGTGCTGGTTCCACGGAGGGTCAGGGAATGCGACTTCAGCATGTGCCCTGAGGCAGTTTTCCCAGATAAAGAGTCTTGGCAGGATGTTGACAGATTTTTGAATGGCCACGCCATCTTTATACCTTGCGGACAGTGACATTAAACTGTCCTTTAGACTCCCGGATGAGTGCAGCGTTTTCCAGGCCGAGATCTTCGCTGTCCTCAGAGCGGCTGAGCGCTTTCGCGACTTGGCTGCTGGGGGAGATGGTGTGGTGGACACTGTAGGGTCTCTAGGCTGCTTTGGCCGCAACTTGACCGCACTAGAACGGAATGGGTCCTCAATCTGAGGGGGGAATCTCTTACGATTCTGATAGGCTTTGTGACTGGGCACTGCGCTCTGAGGGCAAGGACTGGGATTTGGGAAGCAGGCTCCCCGATTTTCTGACGAGTTTGCGATGATACAGGGAAGCAGAAAACTGTGGAACATATCCTTTGTCACTACCCGGCTCTTTATGGACGTAGGCTCAGGTTTCTGTGCCGGGCCTCTTTTGATGACATTGCGTCGGCTAGGCTATGCGACCTGGAGTGCTTTCTGACAGGTGTGAGCTGGCTCCTTAGGTAACGCCCGATTCTTCTTGGGCGTCTTTGTCGCTCTGTACACTCTTTCTGATCCTTCTCTTTTCCTTTCTTTTTCTCCTTCTGTCCTTCCTTTCTCTCTTCCTTCCACCCTTTCTTTTCATTTCTTTTCAGGAAAAGGTCTTTTCAGATAAAGGTCTTAACACAATGGGCCACTGTGGTCTCTGGTACTTCGGTACAGCCTTTCTTACCTACCTACCTACCTAAAAATATAGGTGGCGTAGTGTAGCGATTAGAGTGCCCGCATACAACAAAAGTCGACCAGGTTCGAATCTCCAGCAGAGGACATGACAAAAAAAACGAGTTTTTCGAGTATTTAATTAAGAGACTTCATCTGCCATCCAAATCACCTCTAAGGACGATGACAAACATCACATGAATGTTCAGGAAAAAATGCCACCTGCTGGGGAAAACAGCAATGCTAAGTAAGGACCGCTACCACCATTTACCAAAAATCTTCACCACTTCACAATTATCTACTTAGCTTGCAATATCAAATGATTAATGAAACTGAAGCAAGACAGTGTTTCCGATGATGTATCCTGCATCGATCTAAATAAATGATAGTCGAATGGAGAGGGTAAAAGAATATCCCTTTTTAAAACCCCAACATTTTATAAAAAATGTAAATTAGCAGTTTTTATTACCTGTACGACCGACCCTTTTTAATTTCATTAATTTCTCTCTATTACACTTATTTGTATGCGAGCATACAAATTGTAAGCGACATGGTATTGCACTATGGAAAGAAAGAGGGTCGCAAAATTTTGTTTTTTAAGTACATATCTTATCTATTGACCAAATATATTGTATATATATGTGGCGCAGGATATCACACTTTTAAATGCAGGAGTTTTAGATTTTGGTTTGGTTCCATCGAATGCAAGCATTAGTGAGTAAAGAACAAAAATTAAAAACACTCACAAGTGTCTGACGATATAAGAATGTAAGCATGAGATATAAAGATTCCTAAAGACTTGCTTGGTGTGGCATATCTATGTGTACGTTTCTTTTTTTCTCTTGTTTGTGCTATGCTCTCAAGAGTCATCAAGGGAAATGATTTATAACAAATAGAATTTAGTTTCTATTATTTTTCTTGTTTCTATTCTTTCTTTTTTGCATTGACTTTTTTAGGAAAAAAAATGCACACAATTCGTTTAGTTTTTTTTTTTTTTTTTTTTTTGTTTTTGCCCAGTAGGAATTATTAAATAAAAGCACGCAAAGAGGTCAGTTTAAAAATCTAGAAAATGGGGGAAAAAAGAAAAGCATTTAACTTTAATAAAAAAAACAAATTTAATTTATCAAAATAATTCAAGTATTATGCCTACAAATTTTTCTATATAAAAGTATGCTTATGCATGGGTCCGCCATCTAACGTTGTTTTTTTCAACTAGTGCTTCTTTCATGAATGGTAACACTTAGCTCATGTCTGATTTGACAGATAATTAGTTTTATCCTTCCGCTAAACGAATAGGGTTGTGTATACGCTTGAACAACGCTGGGAATCTGGGCCTGCGATCGACTTACAGAAGATGCCGATTTTGCCAAAAAAAAAAAATCATCTTTTCAGATGAAGCAAAATTGTCGCATTTTGGGCACAGAAAACCCGCACGCATACATTGAAAAGCCGTTTGGTGCGGATTTTGGGGATTTTTGTCCTATGCCTCTGGGCCATTTTTCTTCGAAAATGAGCAAGGAGTGGCCGTTACAGTCAATGGTGATCGTTATCGGACTATGTTGAACGAATTTTTGTTCACAAAAATTGAAGAGGAGGATATTAGCAACATTTGGTTTCAACAGGACGGCGCTACGTGCCACACAGCCGAAGCTACACTCGATGTTTTGCGCCCTGTTTTTGAAGATCGCATTATCAGCCGCAGAGCTGACGTCGTTTGGCCACCTCGGAGCTGCGATTTGACACCGTTGGACTATTATTTGTGGGGTGCCGTCAAAGAGCCAGAAACAATTGACGCTTTAAAGGACAATATTCGTAAAGCCATTGGTGAAATACAGCTGCACACAATCTATAGTGTGCTTAAAAATTGCACCGATCGTGTAGGCTACTGCATGGCCAGCCGAGACAGCCATTTGAATGAAATTATTTTCCATTATTAACTGGAAGGATTTTACTTTCAAATAACAGAAGAAATTTGAGAAAATATTCAGTAGTTTTTTTTATAGCATTTCCAAAAAAAAATAAAAATTATTTGGCTGACCCTTTATACATATTGTTACGTTTTTACATTTTTAAAAACGTTTATTTATGAGTTCATAGTTTGTAGTTAAAATAAGTATTGTGTTTGGTTTGGTAATAATTCCTTATTTAACACAGTTTTGTGTTCCACTGCTCTTAACTTTTTCGCGTGCAATAACTCTTTCTGTTTACAGCTTTGAAAACAACAACAATTACTCGACAGATCTTTCTACCTAAAGATCATCCAACATGATCGTTGTTACAACTTACCATTTCCACCAGAGGAAATCCACACTTAACAAGCGTTGCCAACTTTTTACGATCAAAACGCGTACACCTCCTACTCAGACTCTAAAAAGGGCTAAATATATTTTATGTAAATATTTGTAATCAAAACGCGCTGTGTAAAAGCGTTAAACTTATTTAAAAACAGAAAAATATACTAAAATTGTAAACAAATTTTTATTTATACAAAGATATTGTATTCTAAAGGAGAGTAAAACCTCCCACACGGGTCCAAAGGACTTCAGACCCATCAGCTTATTGTCTTTTCTTCTGAAGACTCTGGAAAGGTTGGTCGACTTGCATCTTCGCAGTACGATAGAACCTGACCTATTATCTGCGTCCCAACATGCCTACACTAGGGGCAAATCTGTGGAGACTTCACTCGCTTGTGTGGTATATTGAAAATGCCCTCGAGCACTGGGAGTATGCTCTTGTGGCATTCCTGGATATAGAGGGGGTAACAATGTGACACCGAAGGCCATTAGGTCGGCTGTGGTGGCACTGAATGTCATTGTCTCCACTATGGAAGGAACTCCCCCCCATGTAGAATTTGACCGTTAACACTTTGCTCGTGAAACTTGATTCTAATAGATTCAAGACTGTAGCGTCGCAGCGCCTTCAAACATCTCTAGGCCCTCTCAGTCGGTGGAGTACTGATAGTGGCTTGAACGTTAACCCGGGAAAGACGGAATTGGTAGGCTTCTGAGGAGTGCAGCACTAATGATTACAAGTGCGCTCAGGTCCACTCCTTCGAAGGCATTTTTTGTATTACTGAACTGGCTTCCAGCTAGGAAGGGTGAGGGAATCCTTTAAACTGCCGGACCACTGCAGTGTCTTACAGATGGAGGTCTCGGCGATAAAGAGGGCAGCTGACTGGTTGATGTACTGCGGGTATATGACAATGATATCTGAATCTCTACGGACAGTCAGACTGCGATCAGGGCGCCCTCCGGTGTCTACTCGACATCGCGGCTGGTGTGTGAATACCGTGTATCTCTGAACGAGATGGCGAAACATTCAGACCTGGAGATTATCTGGGTAAAGGTCTCACTTGGACACCCGGGGGAACGGTGTGGCAGATGGACTTGTGAGGGAGAGACGGACTTGTCTCTCTCCTCAGAAATGAGGAGATTGACCACTCAGTTAGAATGCCACTCTCTTCTTGCAGACTTCTGGTCCGGCGGTACATGTTGGGCAGGGCACAGCTACGGTGGGATGATGAACCCACGTGCTCTGTATCAAGGTAAATCTTGCCCCTGTATGATCGGGCTCGCTCGGAGTCTATTATGGAGATGCCGCGACTTGGGCTGCGAACTCTTGTGGCTGTGATAACTGGGCACTGGGTGGCTACTGCGTACGCTAGGAGATTGGGTCTGCCGTTCAATGACTACTGTAGGGGTTGTCAGGATGAGGAAGAGGAGGAGACTGTCGAGCACTTCCTAAGCCAGTGCCCTAGTCTTTCAGACTGCTTTCCTTGGTAGTCCGTTTCTGAATGCTTTGTCGGATCTGGCTGATGTAATATCAGCAAGATCTCTTCTTTTGTGCATGAGTCTGGTTGGTTTCGGATCGGACCGGGACGCGGACATGTAGGTTGTTAATTTTCTGGATTACTGACGGATATCACAGTGTAATCAACATTGGAACAAGGTGGGTTGGACCGTTGTCTGGTTAGCTAACTAACTAACTAAAGATATTGTAATAATTTAAACGATTGCATAAAAAATAAAAATAAAAACGATTAGAACAAAACATCAACTTGAAACGTTTCCTCATTTTCGGGTTCGAGTTTAAGAAATTACCTATCAGAAGTTTTAGGCAAGGTTGTACTCTTTCTCCACTGCTGTTTAAATTTGTCCTCGATTGTGTGCAACATAGTAAACCAGGGGACTTAACACAAAGTTTGAACACCTGTATTACACAGACGGCATCTATCTCAAATCTCAAAGACATTGCGAGATGCAATAAAAGCTGAATTCTATACAGGCGGAATAAACATCTTGCTCTCGGATAAATATCTCCAAAACCAAAACTATGTGATTCAACGCTAATAGACAATGATCTTTAGAATTACAAACAGAAATTTGGGAGATACCCTGTCTTTTTGTTATCTCGTTGATATGCTTACACTTCCGGCGGTTCCAGTGCTGATATTTAGAACAGACCGAATGTAGCCAGCCAATCTTTTAGCCGACTGAAAGTTATAGGGCGTTCGCAATATATCTCTCCAAAAACCAAAATTAATATCTTTAACTTGTGTGTGAACACTATTATTGTAGGGTTATGAGCTATGAAATGCGGCTGTGATTGATGTTAATTGCATTCAAGCATTTATAAACCGCTGTCTACGGGGCATTTGAAAATACATTTGGAAATTATGCTGTGAGAAGGAAACGAAAATGGATTAAACACACTCAGTAAAATCAAAACTGAGACTTAACGAATTTTGCTATTGAATAAAATTCACAGGGAAGCAGAAGAATTGGAAGGTCAGTGCATTCCTAGAGAAGACAGATTGAAAGACAATCTGCTTCGCACAGAATGACTTGGAGCTAGATTAGGTCTTGGCTTTAGATCGGAAAGAATTCGTTATGGCCCTATGTTACCATTTGTGTCTTCAAAGGATCTAATAATAACAACTTACAAGTTTAGTATTGTAATTATTTAATACATTTTCTAGCTTTTTCTGCAAAATAACATATTTAATTTTTTCTGTTTTACTTAAAATAACTTATGTCTTGAAAAATGGGCCCTTAGTTTTGATATACATTACAGACACTATTTTTACTAATTTTTGTTCAACTATTATCTAGAACAACATATTTGCGCAGCATGAAGCATTTTAAGCCCATAGTTTATATGAATTAATGAGTTTATTGAATTTAGAGGCTTTTAATTTCTTATAAAAATTGCAAATAGAACAGCGCTAACCTAGCGCGTTTTTGAAAAAAGCGCTCAAGAGCAAAAATGCAAAAATGGTAGTTGAAACGCGATAAATATAGCGAGAAAGGCGCGAAATCGGCAACACTGCATTTAACTCTTTTTAATGAGTTAGCTTCAACTAAACTCACTAAAACTCCTCAGACTGAGTTTACTCCCTATAAACTCTCTTCACACCGAATTCAAACCAATAAACTCTCTTCGCGCTGAGTTTATAACACATAATTGACTGTTCTATCACAACCTTTTCAACCAGAGGTTATCCACACTTAACTCTCTTTACTGAGTTAGTTCCAACTAAACTGGATTTTTACTTTACGACTCACTTCACGAGTTTACTCCTTATAAACTCTCTTCACACTGAGGTGACATAAACTTGTTCACGCAACATAAACTTGTTCATAGAGTTTACACCACATAAGCTGATTGCTGTCCGCATTGATGTGCTTTTTATATGGCTGAGTAAGCAATACTTCAAAAGCACTCGAGCCTCCATATTTCAGATAGATTCCATATCTTTCCTTTATTTTCTTTTTAGTTCTTATGAAGCCATGCAAATGTCAACATCTACTTCTTTCGGTTTTTGTTGTTCGTTATTGTTGCCGTTTATTTTTATTTACTACATTTCTGCTAATGTTGTTGTTATCGTTTTGGTTATTTGTAAGCAGCACGTATAATTGTTTTTGCCCATCCTAATTTTTTAAACAATATATAATTTTCTAAATCGTAGGACTATTTATCAACTTATTATTAATCATTGTTCAGGTGCAAAGCTGGATATGATATGTGATATATGATAAGAAAAACTTATTTGTAATATGAGCGAAAGCAGACGCGGTTTACTGTTACTAGATCTGTTGTTGTTGATGCTTATAAATCCGACAGCACTAAATCGATTCAATCAAATCGTTTGCAAAATGACATCTTAGGTTACATTTCTTCTGAAGACAGTTCTATAGTTCGATGCTTATGCTAAAGTTATATTGATTGAAATTAAAGAAGGGAGAAATTTTATAGTCAATTGCGTGTGATAGTCCGATGAAAGAAGAAAATGCTGGAAAAACACAATGTGAGGAGATCGAGTAATAGAAATGATGTCAAAAAATTTTCATGCATCTCGTGATCTCCGGGCTCTTGTTCCTCAGGCCGTTACTATTCAACTTCATGATCTAGAATAATCACCCGGAACCAGAGTTTCGAGCATACGCTGAGTGGTGAACATCGACAATGGAAATAGAGGTGGGGAAGTGCGAGTTGTCGTCGGTTATCGCGGCTGAGAGAGATCAGCATATTCAGCAAAGAATTGTGAATTGATGTTGACAGTCCAGTGGAATTTAAGGAGGAGCTAGCGGTTGAGGTCTTATGTTTGCACAGCAGAAGGCCATGAAACCAATACTATAGCCCCTGTGCGAGCGTATGCCGTCACAGAGCCTCATATACCACCATTTTCTACAACCATTGCACAGTACCAATGTCATGATCGCCCGGTTTACATACGAAACACAACGATCGATAAACTTCATTGTGTCCCGTAGGAGGGGATGAAACAAGAGCTTGGCTGTTATTGAAGTAAAAAGCATGGCATCCAATCTCAGCGGGTGGTTGGACCCAAGCATCTTTTAAGATGACGAAATGTTGCGTGTTATCCTATTGCGACACATTGAACAAAAACAGAGCTGTAGATTCAGACATTGCTCAATGCCACCTGAAATTAGAAGTATACTGAGCAAAACTGCTTAACTATTCTGTCCACCTGAGGAAACGACTTTCTGAAGGTAAGAATATAGTAGTCTATGATGAGCACCAAATTATACAAGATTTCCAGAAAGTGACAGATGGCGGCACCAACACATGCTACAGCAACCAGTCACTTTCTTAGCTGGCAGAAACATAGCAAAGATGCTTTGCGGAAGCCATATACTAACAAGAGAACTTACAGAAAAAATATAACTTTTTATTGAATAGAAAAAGTTTAGTCTCCCTAACTGCAAATCAATTGGTATCCAAACCAAATACAATCAATAACAATCAAAGTCGTTTTTCTACCGAATAAAATAGGAGTTAAACAAATAAATGAGAACAATTTTTTTCAAGACCATATTTATATTTTATAAATTCAATTTTTCTTGGAGGCTTGCTTATTGAGAACAAAGAGAAATTGTTTTTATTCAGGAGCCATGTAAAAAGCCGACATTCATTATATTCATCCTAATCGTGTTAGGTGTAGTCGTAATAGCCCTTCAAAATGTTTCTAAAAGATTAAACACAAATTTTGTTTCATTTTCATTAAGACAACAATTTTAAATACGACAACAACTACTACAACCACGATAAGGATTTTATTATCAGTCACAAAAATAAATTCATGAATTTCGGCCTATTTTAGTAATAAAATGTTTTAAACATACCTTTTATTTAATGTTTTCTTCTGCATCTTACTGAAGATATTAGTTAGTAAATTAATAATTTCAAAATATTAAGTTCCTTTTTAACAATAAATTTTTACACACTTTCACAATAAAAGTTTCTATATCACACTTATTTTTTTTGTTTAACGTATTTCAACATTAAACTGTTTAACACAAGCATCGGCTATGCGTTTATGTATCTCATTGACTTCGGCCTGAGTAAGGGTACGCTCCATATGGCGATAGACAATGCGGAAGCAGACACTGGTTAAACCCTTTTTGGGATGTTTAAATTTGTCAACCAGGCTGATCTGTAATTAAAGTAATTTCTTTAAAAGACTTAATATTTAATTAAATATAATCATGTATACCTGTTCCACTACATCTCCCGCTACCGAGCGCACCAGATCATAGAAATCATTGGGCACAAAACCAGCCTCTACATCAATACCTTGTGGCAACCAAAACGACAGATCGTTCTTACATTGGGGGTACTGTGAAACGGGCTTGTATTTTGCCAATTTTTGTAAATCCTTTTCACTAAATTGCGAAAGGAAACCAGAGTCATTAGACCAGAACAAACGTATATCTGGTATATCGAATAGAACCATAGCCAAACGCTCCAGACCTAAACCAAAAGCATAGCCTATAGAATTATGTGCACCAGATTGTTGTAGGATTTCATGTCTCATTATGCCACAACCCAGAACTTCCAACCAATTGTCTTTATAGTAGATTTCTAATTCCCAAGAAGGTTGTGTGAAGGGAAAATAAGTATCCACCCAGCGATATTTTATTTTTGAGCCAAACAAATCCTGAGCCAAACCCAATAAAATTTGTTTTAATTCATGTTCCATAAGTTTGACCGCCTCCAAAGTATGACAGGGCTGTTTCGACTGGTCTATACATTTTGAGGATGAGTGTATAACCTGAGCCCTATTGTCATTACTTTCACGCCAATGCTCTTCAAATATTTCCAGACCAGGATTACGCACAAAAAGCTTATCTTTGGTTACCAAACGTACTGCATCTAATTGATGGAATACCGGATAGTGGGTACTATCAATTTCATCTCTACGATAGACTTCACCCACCACCAGAAAATTATCCAAGCCCGAAGAGATCATATCAACTTGATGTGCTGTGGTATGGGCTCTCAGCAAATAATTGCTGTTTATGTAATAACAGTCGGATTTATTACGACTCACATGATCCTGCGGTATAAGTAAATTGTCAAAATTCTGTTGCACGGTTACTACGGGATTCAGTTTGTCGTATACAGAAAATAAAGGATTTCCACGTGAGGTTTTATAGGCTTGATAGAAATAATTGACAATACGTTGCCTTAGTATGGACAGAGGATGATCCTTTTGTATATGCTTATTTAAGCCCATATAGGATAGGATTTTTGGTGTTACATTAGTCCAATTGTCAGACGTATAGGATTGGCCATTGATTTCCAATTGCAATGGTTGCGGTTCAACAGCACTTGTAGCCCAAAGTTTTGTGGTGGTTGTGGAAAAGTCCTTACTAGCGGTTGCAGGCCTTACTAAAAATGACGAATCATTTATCAAGTTAATAGATTTAATATTTCGTATTTGCTTTAGGATTTTTAACGTAATTAACATTTTATTTGTGTTTTTATTTTTTAATTTTTCATTAACGTTACGCCAATAGAATTGCTATTAAAAAACCGTATTGAAACTGTTATAATAACACTGAACAGCTGTTTAGCGGGTTTCATATATTAAAATAAAGAAACTAGGCAGCACTTTTTTCTTATTTGAGAGAGATGCCTTATCGAAAAACTTGTTAAAATGGATTGGCCATCTGTGCTCTTTTATATACATATAAAAGCTGCTTATTATGCAGTTATCGACAGCTGCTAGATTTTGTTGTTATGATTTTTTGTCAAGAGCGCCGGTTGAGCAAAAAAATATTTTTTATTTGTGAAAGGGCAAAAGCACTTTTTTCCATATTTTTGTTTGAAGAAATTAAAAAAAAAATCAAAAAGAATTTAATAAAAACAAATTTAACCACGTAAGTAATAAGATACAAAATGATAGTTTGTTTTCCCATAAAATTGTTGCTGACACGTACAATAGGGGACGGTAGGGCAGTTTCTTTTTCCCACAGATTTTTTTTTTTTGTGTAATTCTTCCGTAAATAACATTGACATTAAATTAAATAAACAAACGAAGATAAATAAAAATTTTTGATAATCCTTTTTAAAAGAAAATTAGACCAAATTAATTAAATAATAGATTACATAGTGGCCGTGATATCATGTGCAGTCAATCAGTTACTCGATCGGTCATCGGCAAACAAAAAAGTGGGTTTTTTATTTCTGACAGCTGTGCCACAGTGGGCCTCACTTGTGTGTTGCCTTTGTCGAATTTCATGAGAAGTAAAGAAAACCGTTTTTTTATTTAAATTGAAATTTTAAGATATTTCATGTATTTTTTTTTTTCAAACTAAAACAGTTTAATTTTTTATTTCAAACGGTTTTAATTTTCTTCAAGTAAATGCTGACTCAGACACACATATTTTTCATAAACTGCACCTAAATTCTTTATAGCTATACAGGCCAACTGAAAAAGTAATGAAGTAATTAAAAGCAAAACTTGACAAATAATAATTTGCTTGTTATTCATGAAATAAAAAATAACAAAAGTAATTGTAGCCTTACCATAGGGAGAATCATATAAATGCCCAGGGGAATATAAAAATTGTGTTTTGTCTCTAAGCTTTCTTAACAGAGACCCAGTAGAAACAAATGAAATAATTTAAAAGTAAAGTATAAACAATTTTTTTCCCAGTGCCTTGGTTGTAGCCTTAGTGAATTTTTCTTGGTAGGTTTGATCTATCAGGACATTTGCTACCTACCTTTAAATAGTCTGGTATAAAAGTATAGATATAAAATGAACCTGAGGGATTGACAGAATCTGAATTTCGGTAACCATGGCTCCGGAAGCACCAAGAATTTATATTTCTGCGCAGTGGGCTATGTGTTACCAAGTTTCTGTGGTTTAAACCAATTTCTCAGAGAGAAGCCATTAACGCACTGTGGGGTTACAATTCAAGCAATCTGACAAAGTACAGCGTCTCTAACAACTTAGGGTTTTGCTCTCTAGCCTGAAGGAAATCGATTTTCGATACTTTATTCTGAAATTAATGAAGTAAATAACAGTCTGAAAAGGTAAAGGCTATGCGGCTTATTTTCCAAAGCATTTGAATATCTGTGCAGAATTAAGCCGATCATTGTAAACAGTTGTCTGGTTGCAATAACCAACCATTTCTGGCTTAATTCTCTCCTATATCGTTTTGATTACCTCATAGTATATAAAAACGTATAAACTCGACGTCCCGGGACGTTATTGTTATTGACACTGAAGAATTAAATTCTTCTCCCTGGGGAGTATGGTATAAGCAAACGGATGCTTGACCGAGGATATTGAGAACGACCGCTTGCAAGAAGATCGTCTAAGATCAGTTTAAAAAATATCTATATTATCATTACGTAAAAAATTGCTGTATTTAATGTCAATGTAAAATCTATCCTTTTGTATGGTTGCGAAACGTGGAATGCTGCCACTTGCGATATGATTAAGTTACAAGGTTTGGTGAACCGCTGTCTTCGCAGGATCCTGGCCGATATCTGTGTCTGATCATAAGCTTTGGCGTAGAACGGAAAAATAAACCAACCGAATAATAGCAGAATTGCCGTAGATTGGAATCCACAGGAAAGCAGAAGAGGGCGCTAAGCCTATACATGAACAAATTGAACAAATGCTGTAAGAGTTAGAGAGAAGTAAAGGCGTTAGCACAAAACAGAGAGTTGTTCAGGGAATTTATTGAGACTCTATGCTCCTTTTTATATTAAATTCCTGCTTTTTCTAATATTTTGATCAAACCTAAGATTCTTTAACTTAAAGCTTTTCTCAAAATTCACACCTTAACTGGAGTGAATTTTGTGTTTGCAGAGGTGCCAAATGAGGTGCTTTTAGGTGGAGTTTAAAGTAGCTTTTCTCATATTGTTGTTGATATTAGCAGTTCAAATTGTAATAATGCTGCTTTATTGTTTTTGGTATTTTTAAAATAATTTAAAAATGTTTTTTGTTTTTGTTTTTTTTTTTTATTTGCAACTTTTTAACATTTCTGTTCTTTTGTTTCATTACAGCTATTTTATTCATCGCTTTGTTGTGTGAGTGAGGAGAGCGAGAGCTAGAGAAAGAGAGAAGTGAAGGATATGGCAGAAAAAAAAGTCACGAAATTGGCTTTTGCTAGTCGAGTCATAGTAGTCGTTTTACAACTGCTTGCCAATAGCGCTTTACCCGATCACAAGAATGATGTATTTCGGGCGCCCATAGATGCTACACAAAAACGTACATGGTTAGACAAAACCGTGGACTATACTTTAGGAGGCTTACGACACTGGGATGGTGAATATTTTCTACACATAGCTGAATATGGTTACACTTATGAGAATACATTGGCGTTCTATCCACTCTATCCCGTTATGGTGAATACAGTAGCCAAAATGTTGCACTATTTATCGGAAGATTTTTTAACAATGCGATCATGTTGCCTACTGGTTGCGGTGATATTAAATATGATATTATTTTGTAAGGCCGCTAACATATTGTACCTACTGACACAACGTATCTTCAATGATCTTAACAAAAGTTGGAATGTTGTGCTCTTGTTTTGTTTTAATCCAGCCTCTATATTCTTTTCGGCAGCCTATTCGGAAACTTTATTTGCATTGATATCATTCTATATCATGTTGGAATGTTGTTTGGAAATACGTTTTTTAAGAACAACTTTTGCTTTGGCTCTTAACATAGTAGCCCGTTCAAATGGTCTGGTGAATTTCGGTTTTCCTGTATATTTTCTATTGCGTAAATGTGTATTGAAACAAACGAATTTATTAGCCACTTGCTTTAAATTATTAACTTGTCTTGTAATAGCTTTAATACCCTGGACCTTTTTTAATTTCTTTGCCTTCAGACAGTATTGCTACCTTGATAATCATGTCAATCATACTGAAGCCGTAGTGGCATATGCACGCGTAAAACATTTTGTATTGGCCGGCCAACGTTTTAAGCAACAATCACCCTGGTGTGATAATATCTTACCATTTCCCTATTCCTATATACAATCACACTACTGGCAGGTGGGTTTCTTGCGCTACTACGAATTCAAGCAGTTGCCGAATTTTTTGTTAGCCTTACCCATTATAGGTTTTCTCTTTTGGCACTGTTTCATTTATTTGAGGCATTTCGTAGTCAAATTTCTAACGAAATATCCTGTTGCCCATTTGATTAAAGAATACAAAACTCTGCCCTTTATTATACATTCTTCATTTTTAACGCTCTTTTGCATATTCTTTGTGCACATACAAATTTCCACTAGACTTTTATGTTCGGCCACACCTACGCTGTATTGGTTTGCAGCCGACTATATGCCCAAATCATTAGATAAATTGAAATTAAAATCCAAAGCTGGCATGATATTTGTATGGTTTAGTTCATACGTTATAGTAGGTGCCACTATATTTAGCAATAATCTACCCTGGACTTGAAACAGTTGTGGAGAATGCAATTGCCAAGAAGTGAGGAGAGAGAGAATAGAAAAGGAAATACTTAAATTGTATTAACTAAAAAAAACACATATTTTTTATAATTAAATTAAATTTTTTATTTGATGAAATATTTAGTTAAACTTTCGCATAGTTTATAGAGCAACAAGTGAATGAGAAGTCCACACACACACATACAAGACTGTTAATTGTTAATTTTGTTTTATTTTTTTATATATTGAAATATTCCTTTAAAATACAAATTTTTTGTTGTAAAATTGTAATTCGTTTTATAAAACATTACTTCTCCTCTATCCACCCACTTCGTTTCCCTTAATTGTGTAATATTGTAAAATAGCTTTTTATAAATAATTCTAATCTTAAAACCGAAAACATTTGATTTTTATATATCGTCCTCCAATTTTTTGTTTCTTTTGCAAATTGTATGTAAGTATATTTGTTAGTTTATTGATAATTTGTAACACATACACAGCACACACGCCAACACAATTGCCTTTTGCAATGTAAATGTATACGAAAAAATTTGTCGAAATAAATGAAATGATGCGAATAAACAATATATTTACTTGTACTATCGTAAAAAATACATTTGAAGGCAAAATAAAAAGAGTTTTCAAAAACAAAACAAAAATTAACAAAAAAATAAAAAATTAGAAAAATTAAAATCAGTGTTGAATTTACAAAAAATTGAAATTATGTTTGTCGCCAATTATCATTTGTTTGTGTTCAATTAAAGCTTAATAATAAATTGTTTAAAACTAAAGCAATAGATAAATTGAAAAATAAAGATTTTTAAAAATAAAATATAAAAAAATTCAATCATTTTATTTAATGTAAAATTATCCTCATCAAATCTAATAAACCACCGAGAGTACACCCATTCATCAGTATTCTTTAGGAAAATGAAAGCCTAACCGACAAAGGGAATAGTAATAAACTAAAAAGGAAATCTCTATTTGCAGTCGTCTACGCCCACAATCGCCAAAAGAATATTAGATAAGTTAACTCTAGCACAGAACACAGACTTCACAAATCCACTATTGTACGTATTAATAGCCTCCGTATAATCGTTGGGCAATTTGAAAATGACGTACAGGCCACTTTATCTCTGCTTCATTGATTTCAAAAAAGCTAACGACAAATTAAACCATAACCATTTAGATTGTATTTGGATCTAAAAATATTCCACTAAATTTAATATCATTTACCATAACGCCAGTTGACGAATAAAACATGGAAAAATGCTAAATTAAGAAGAACACTTCACAATACAAAAAAGAGATAACAAGACCGACTGAATGATTTGGATTACGCAGATTTTTGTGTCAGCTTTTCGGATCTCACATCTAATCTTAGCTAAATATCAGAAGCAGACGTGCCAATATTACATGAAATGATTTTTGCAATCTTGGAAGCATCATATCCAGACATAGCAAAACATTGACAATTCCTTGTAGTGATATCGTAAAATTCTTAACACATAGTTTGTCTTTTAACTTTTTTCGGAAGCATTTTTTTCATCAAATCATCGTTCAAAGTTGTGTTTTATGTTAATTTAATCATAATAAGTTATGTGCTAAAATTATAAAATATTTTCAACAGAATCCAATCTGGTCCTACAGAAAGTTGGCCAAAGAAGTAAGTGTGCAATCAAACTGTTTTTAATGTTATTAGGTAGTGTTAGGAGAATTTTACCATAGATAGAAAACCTGGATCGGAAAGAAAAATAGGCCCACATTGTATACGATAGGGCAAAGAAATTGAAAGCTTAAAAATTGAATTGAAAAGAACTCCAAACATAACTGGTAAAAAAGAAGCGCGGTTAGCTCACTGCTCTGACTATAAGTTAAAGCCAATGCAGTTCTAGATAGGAGAGTGCTGTAAGAAATTTAGATACCAAAATTAGAGCATGGAAATTGAAAACAAGTTTTAGACAAAAATACTCATGTTGTATAATGGACGACCAAACGTATGAACTGTCAGATTTCACGCAGCTTCCGGTTCAAAATTTTTATGTTGTTAATGCTGGAGGGAATGTTGAAGATAAATTTTTAATCCAAAAGCAGATAAAATTTAATACAAACTTACTGGTATGTCAAGCTCTATACAGTTGCGGCAAAAGCAGGTCATTTTTTACAGTGGGTTCTATGAATACCGAAACTTACATCAAATAAGACAATGTGTACATATATTTGCCATTTTGTCGCCTATAGCTAACGAGATGAATAAAGCAAATTGTCCCTTATCATGGTTGAGGTACTCGTTGTCGTATATCGACATTTTTGTGCTACATTAACGCAGCAGACAAATTGAGGCAGAAATACCCACTGAAATCAGAAGCGATAGCATAAGATAGAATCACACTCAGCCATTTTTAGGCCCTATATCAATCACAAGCAAATGTTTTCTTTAATCTATTACAAAAACTATATCAAACACAGCAATGTTGAACATGATTTCGAATTAAGAGGAACCCAGTTCTTTTTTAAAGCTTGATCATTACTCGAAAGCATACAAACTAAAATACAGAAATACATCTTCTATTATTTTGATATTCAAATTCCTTAACAAAATGTTTAACGCACCAAAATCTTGAAGCTACAATCCTAAAATCAAAAAAGGCACCCTTTATCTAATCTTCGAACAAATATATGTCGATGTTTTAATATTGAAAGTGCATATATAATTTTTTTTTCGTATTCAGACGTCTTAGATTTTTTCAGTATTTTTCCCATAGTTAGTGAAGTTACTATTCCTAGTTTCTCCTTAAAAATTTGTAAACTAAAATATGTCGGCAACTAGCAATTCAACCCAGTTGAATTGAAAATTCAGTTAAAATTTTACAATTTGGTACTATCGACAACAAACACAACAAATTACAACTCATCAATAGCAGATGTAAAACTTCAACTCAATGACGTCTAATAGGGGCATACATTTTTTCTTTTGTAAGACAACGACAAATCGAGATACGTTCCTTTTATACATATTAAGCAATCGATATAGCAGTATCAGCTACTGTAGGTACCAGCAGCAAGTCCTGATTTAGAGTTTTCCTATGACGAATCATATTCAAACTACATGTAATGGTTGCTTACGTAATCGAACAAGTTATCCGTTTGATATCGGTTATCATAAACTCTAAACTAAAAAATTACATCAAATTAATTCATTATCGAAAGCTACGGTTAGACCACTCTATTTACTTAATATTGAATATATAAATAATATTTCAAACATATTTTTTTAATAAATTGTTTTATTCTTTTTATAATCCCTGGCAGAAAATAAAAGAATAACTTAAATTAAGCATATGGTTGGCATTTTTCCTTTTTCTTATAAAAAACGAAGTCTTTGTCTTTAGCTGTTTATATTTTTACATATGATTTCATTTAAATAAAAAAAAACCAAATAAAAAACGATATACTACATATGTACATATAATATTCACATTTTTTAAACACAAAAAAACAAAAAAAAAATAAACATAAACAGCAGCTTAAAGCTAAAGCTTAAGAGGGGATGGGGATGGCCAACCAATATTACATTTTTCATTTACAAAATAAGAAATAGTTTCGCATTACTTTCGTTTTTTCATTTAATGTCTACACAAAACTTAGTTTTTAAATACATATATTTTTTTCATATAAAAAAAAAAAAAAACGTGTTGAATAATCAGATAAAACTTAAATTATATATATGATACATACGAATAATAGTATAAGAGCAAACAAATTAAAAGATATTTGATAGTTTTCTTAATTCAAAGTGGCATTCAAATGAAATTAAAAAATGAATTCTTTGTTGTTTTAGAATAAAAAGTTAAATTCTTCTTCTCTAAACAGTGGGATAACTGGAGGCAGTAGCAATACCACATTGATTATCTTGATTACGAGCCATTTTAATATAGCCCTTTTCACCCCAGGTAGTGCCCCATGAATTCTTAACCAACCAGTAGTCCATACCATTTTCATCGGTACCATAACCCACAACTAAAACGCCATGATCCAAATTTTGAGCGTCACATTCAGGTTCATTGTAAACACCTTCGCTGTACAATTGGAAAGATTCATGAGAAGCATCGATGGCAACAGAAACGGGGCCCATAGTGGCTACAGCTTTCATCATTTTCTCTTCATCACCTTCGGGTATATCAACAAAACCGGTGTCGGTGGCTCCTATGGTAGCCTTATTAAAGTGGCAGGAATCATCAATGCCTTCATAAGGATAAGATTTTTCTGTATCAATACCACCATTATCCTTAATATAACGGAAAGCATTGTCCATTAAACCACCATTACAACCATTATTACCGTATTTGGTGGAGCAATCGACCAAATTTTGTTCACTCAATGAAACCAAAACACCAGTTTTACGGAAATGTTGTCCCTCCAAGGCACCGGTAGATGAGAAAGCCCAGCAAGAACCACAGTGACCTTGATCTTTAACACTGGTAACAGCACCATGTTGACGCCAGTCAACCGATTTGGGTACCGTAACATGAGCTGGAGGAATATAAGTAGCACCCACCAAACCAGTTTGTTCACTAAAAGAAAAACCAAAACATCTATTTATTTTCATTGTCATTCATTTGATTAACAAAGAGGAGAACTTACCGCATCAATTTACGCTCAGTGTGATTATAACCATTCATGGTTTGTCTGAATTCGTGATGTAACATATCGGCATATTTATTCAAGCCCAGCTTGTATGATACTTTGCCTTGGGCATACAATTGATTATGTTTGGCAATCTTGTGACGATTTTCATTGAAAATCTTCATGCGGAAGCGTTCTTCTACCTCATTTGTATAGCTTTTACGGTGTGTCAACTGTAAGTAACAAAAGAAAAAATAAATAAATAAATAAATTTAACAAATTATTATTTATTCAATAAAACTATGGCAAAAGTATAAATAAAAACTTTTTTGTAATCACATTACTTCTTAGGAAATAGAAACATATAATGCCTTATCAGTTTTCAGTTCGTAAAGCCATCAATGAGGTCATTGACAGACAGTAAGCTAAATGCATTACTATAGAGAGTTAAGATTTTAATAAAAATTTAAAAAAAAGTTCCCTTCGATCCTATTTATTGCTTTATCTCACTCCATCGATATCTCCATTGTCGATATCTTTTCCATTTGTGTGCGTTCGTTCCTTTCCGAAGCTTACATTTTCGCTTCCGATATATTGAACAGTTGGGATCTTGTCATGTCGTTGCAGATCTGGCAATAATACCATATCATAACGCTTGAGTAGACGCTTCTGGTGTTGAAATTGATTGTGAGGTCGATTTCCAAACCTACGTCAATCTTTAAATTCATAGTTGTGAGAGATATTCGACAAATGATATCAGGATTGCCCACATCCTCTAAATGAGTAACGAGCGCATCTTCACTATTTCTTGTTCTTGTATAAGGGTTTCTCTCATGGCTATGTCCAAAACAATGTTTAAAAATTATGGAGATATAACGCAACACTGCCTAGCATTTCCAATAATTTTCTTCCCTATATAGAGTTGGGTATGTGAATCTGCCGGACGGGTTTGTAAGAACCTTGTTAAGCTTTGTTGGCTTGGTGTATTTAAGCGTTTGTCAAAGAGTGGAAGGGTCATGGAAGGGCAGGCGACGGTAGGGGTTCCTAGCTACTATGGGCTATACTTGACCACTCGAGGAAGGAATAGGTTCTGAATCTGAATAGGAAGCCTATTAGGATTCTGATTCATTTTTTGACTGTGACACTGGGCTAGAAAATCGATGATTTTCAGATTTCTGCAGTTTGTGGAAATAAAGGGAATTCAGACGATTTAACACATCCTGTTCCTTCGACCAATACTTCAGAAACGAAGACTCAGTTTGTTGAAGGGATAGTGGCCTGAGCCAGGTTGCGTCTATTAGGATGTCTGACATGCTGACATTTATATTGGGCATCAACTGGCTAGTGAGGTTCCTGGGGTTAGGCAAGTATGCATTAATTGCTTCAACCTTTTCCTCTATCATTCTGCTACTTTAATTTTTCTTTTGTTTCCTTTGGTCCTTTCCTACCTAACCTGACGTGATATAGATCTGTGTTGAGCTTGAACAACATTTCACGAACAACTTTACATGCCAGTGTGCAGTTCATAAAAATTATTAAATTTGAATAAAAGTACAGATTGATTACAACGATTGCTTATCGAAACTTAGCCTAAACATTATTTATCGACTTCAAAAAGTTGTTTGAGCGGTTCTGAGGTGGAGATTTTTATATGAAAGACTTGTTATTTTCCTCAAAATTTTAACAAATCTCTTGAAAACGTTATCCATAAGTTTGCACAAAGTTGAGAAAAAGTTTCACTATGTATGCCCAAAATTTGCCAGAAATCTTTAAATTTTAAGTAATACGCCAAATAGTCTTTAGCTATTGACGTGTTTGCTTTCTTCTTAATTCGTGCAACAATTGCAGTCTTTTGAAATAAATCACAATTGATTACTAATTTAAAATTTTTCTTTTTACTCGTATTAAATTGGTATTTGTACATGTGTATCTAGAGCAGTTTCAACACAATATGGCCGTATATCATTAAACCGATATCATGAAACTACGTTTTAATATATATAGTAAACAGCGATTGAATATAAAGAGGAAACAAAAATTATTTTGTTTTATTGATAAATCAATCTGTGATAAGCAAGCCAAACGGAATACAAGTTGACTGCTTATACGTACTTCTTATACGTAGCAGCAGCCATAAATTAATTTTGAATATTTTATAAGATATACGTACACCTTTTCAACTAGAAATCCTAATTATTTGAAAGCAAAAACATTCATTGAGAGAAACTAATTTTGTAACTTGTAAGACGAGTTCTAAGTCTTAAGGATATATCATGTGCTTGCTCTTAGGCTTTATATATGAGTACGATAGTATATAAGATTATTCAAAAAAAAAAATTTTTTTGTATTTTTTTTCCAACTTGTTTTAACCAACAGTTATGCATTCTTTGAGTATCTTTTTGCATGGATTGCAATTTCTACCATATACACAACAATCGGTCATTTCCTGTTTGCAAAAAATAAAAAAAATAAAAACAGACAGAAACACCAGCACTGTAGAAGAAAACGTATGAAGAGAAGATACATTGGCTACATTTGGCGCTTTATAGCACAATCAATCGTATGGTAATAAGTTCAAAGAAAAACATGTATTTCCACTGTATATTCAGGCACTTGAATTTTATCAGACACAATTAAGTGCATTGGAACACGTTTTTTTTCTGCAAATTCTTGACCCACGATAAACATAATTATTTGAAATATTATACAGCACAGATTAAATTATTTTTAAATCGAATTTTGTGCAAATATTTTGCTAAAAATTTAAATAAAAAATAAAGAAAAATCATTCAGATTCATTTGGATTACTTGACTTCAAAAAAGTAGATTCTTTTTTGCAATATTTTATTTCTGACAATATTCATGGTGCAGCATTTGAAGACTACAGGCTAAAATGGCTAAGTAATAGTCGATTTTCGCATTGATCGCAACAGATTAGCTGACGTAAGTGGTCAATGTTAAAAATTTCAAAAACCACAAAACTCAAAACTTTGTAAATACTTTTTGATTAGACCCCTAAGTCTAGCTTTATTTTGCAGCTATTAGAGTAGCAATTAACACTATAACTTTGTCTTAAAATATGGATATTGCGATTAAAATTTAACAACTAAAAGAAAAGCTCATGTTGCTATTCTTCACAACAAGTAAATTTAGTATTTCGTCCACATATTTGTTGCTGTAACGAAATTTCAGAAAAAAAAGAAGTATAGCAACGCTTCTAATAAATATACTCCGTCTAAAGGCAGACTCGTCAGTTAAATAATTAATAGATCGTTAATAGTATCCTACGCCTGCAGAACGGTGAGATTATCGTCTGGAGTATAAAAAGCTATGTCATATGGTCAAGCCATGATTTTTGTTGAATTTCTAGAGGAGATTCGTGCCTAGAATACCTTCCCGTTTGAAAAGGAATCCAGACGATCGCCTTTAGTAGCTTCGACATCAGATTCTATAAGGATGATTCAAAGATGAGGTGTGGTGTTGGATACGGAGTTTTTACAGTGGAGACTAACCTGAATTACCACTACTTTCATCCTCTCTTCTTAGACGACCTTCGTTTGGATTCTTGGACACCATGACGTTTATGGGCTGAAGAGTTTACTTGCAAGGTGGCCGGCTTCGGTGGCAACGCTTATAGCATCTCTGAATTGGTATATTTTTGACTTCTACTTTAATCGGGTGGACTGCAGACAGTAGGCAGTCGAGTCCTGCAGAATCACTAAGATGAGTTGACTAAGTATTGCGTGATGCGTACTCGGTTGGTTCAATTTTATTTTACTATGTGGGATTTTTTTAATGGAATTTTTTTAAAATGTTGGCAAATTAAATATTCGTAGGCAAGTGTTGTTGAACGACAAACCATTTTTCCAAACTTTTAATAAACCTAATAACTTTGTGTTCTATTGCTTTTGTCCATATTTTTGGAATAATTGATATTGTCGATGCCTAATCAAAGCAAATCTGTTGAAACGCATGTTATTGAGGACAATTGACCACGGGGTAATGGAGTTTTTTTACGTGAGATCGATAAATAAAATGGCCCCTTTTGATGTATCAAATACTTACGAATTTTCTTCGTTCTTTAATAATTTTGTTTGTTAATATCGACCTACGAGATAGCATATCTATTCGATCGAAAGTGGAATTAATTCCCTAATTAGCTGCTAAGGAAAACGTAATAAAAAAATTTCTTCTTAAGTTTAGTTTTAACTAAAAGTAATTTCATTCCGAAGAAATCTTTATATTTTATTTAAATTTTTTTTTTAAAAATTTATTGACGAACTCATTTCGAAACAAAATGTTGATGTTAACGCTAAATATCAAGGAAGCCTAAAGCTCTTATTTAGATTTTAAGCGTACCGCTAATTCTGAATATTTATAAAACACATCAGGGACTCATTAACTTAAATATCTTGACAGTATTAATGCATATGTATTACTTTATTTAATAGGAAGAAGTGTTTGGATTAACAGTTTTTGTTTTCAATATAGAAATGCTGTTGTGCCTTTTATGTTGGCCCCTAAAAATGTATTTATCATTTTATATCATTTGATGTACATCTATATGTATGAAGCCTCTAGTCTGTTGGATTGATGTGCATTACAATTTCAACATTTAAGCTGTCAATTTAATTTAATTAAATTAATTGAAAAATTAATACTGCAAGTTGCTTGTAATGTCATGCATATGAGAACACCACAAAAAACTAAATTTCTCTCAATAAACACGCTAAGCTTGCAAGATGGGGTTTATAGTGTATTTGATGAGCAGCAGTGGCTCAAGAATGGGGGAAAGAAAAAATTCAGGGTTATACATAATCGTTTATTGATGAAAAGAAAAATGTGTTTTTGCATTTTGTTTTACTAAGATAATACAAATAAATTTTAAATTTTATTTTTTAAATTTTCAATTAAATCCGTCATATGGTAGGTAAAGGGCAAAACAGCTCTGCTAAGGTAAGATTTTGATAACATTAAAAAAAAAAACATTGCTGCGTATTATTAAAAACTAAACCTATAATCACAGGAGATGACTCCTTCCTACTCATGCATAATAATCACAATATATCAAAACACAGTGGGACAATAGCCATCAGAAAGCCATACAAGCCATACATACCTCTTTATACTGCCTTTCTTTTTCCGGCATTGCGCTATAACGGCATGTCTAAATTATGGAATACCTTTTTTCACAGCACAAATTACTCGTTATACAGCTAAAAATCGAGGATTCACCATTTTTAACAAAAAGTGTGAGACAGGCAAAAGCAACTTGTTTTACGACATTTTGAGTTACATTTTCAGAACCTATCTATAGGCTGTATAAAGACGTATGAGTGTACTCTCTTTTCCAAAGCATAAAAAGAGGCATTTGTCGTTATCGTGAATAAAAGTCGAATAAAATTTTCAGGTGAATTTAAAAATTCTCTAATATATTACAGAAAGACAAAGACATTTTAATATTACCGATTGAAATTCTGTGAAAAGGAAACAGATTTCACATGAAATTTTGTTCACGATAAGGGTGATTTTCAATTTAGAAATATTCATGCTTCCCAGTGAGACTGAGTAAAGCTGCACCCAGAGCCATGTAGATAACCCAACCTTTATAAATCAACATCTTTGGAGAATTTTGAGAATCTGTTGTCCAAGAGATACAGGCCACGGGAGCGTCATTCAGTTAATACTCCATAGCTTTTAAGATGAAAGATGGCTATAGATTGGCTACAACTTTATCATATCACTCAACGACATTACGAGAAATCACATAGAGTGGAGTTTCACAGGGCAAGCGTAAATATTTATTGATTGATACGTAAATCGCCGCTTTGAGTAAAAGTTGCAGCGAAATGAATATACGGGCGGATTAACGTCACTTTTAAGATAGTGGGTTTAAAAAACAAGCAGACTGTTTTACTGTCAGTCAAATGGCAATTTACAGTTGTCGGGTCTTATATTATTTTCTGAAATTAATGAAAAATCTAACTTGATTTCTTTAATCGAAGACCAACGTATCGAAATACTACAACGAATAAGTTCAAATACTTTGTATTTCAACATTTCAAGATCAAGCAACCGGGGTAAATTTTTATGCCAAAACCATTTAACGCCCTAAGCAAACCAAAGAATAACTGCAGGCTATATAGTCGAAAGGACGGTAAGAGTTTGAATCGTATGCTCACCCAAGAGCCGAAGATGTCTAAGGGTGTTAAGTCAGTTCGCCTCTCTGTACAGTTAAATAAATGGCCGTGACATGAGTACTCTGGAGATATTCCGGACATAAATCCGTGGTCCCGGATATTGTCCTAGCTCTAAAGCTGTTCAAGATACCACTGAATCCCGACCTTAGCTTGGCCTGAACGGACCTAGTATGTCTGCGGAGAAGGCTTTTGGTATCTTAAATTGGCGGATGGTGGTCAACCAACCCGGTTAGGGCCATAGCTGTTTCCGGCTTCATCTACAGCGATTTGGTGAATGACTCTTTGTGCGGTGGTAATTGATGTTGCGTCTAAGATAGGGGAACAAGATATTGGATACTCATCTTATATAACCCACCCCCCAATGTCCTTACAGAGGGAAAAATAGCTTTGTGAGCATCTAGTTGTGGGATTTTATTATTTTTATTATTTTATTATTTTTTATTTTATCTAGGATCCTAGACGTAATCAACGTTCGTCATCCGTACACATCCGGTGGCCATCCGTAAAGCATTGTTTAGCACTCTCTGCAATCCACTTCATTGAGAGTTACTCAGAAAGAATTTCCAGACTAGGGCAGCATAGTTAAGGATGGATCTGTCCAGTGTTTTGTAAGTGGTCTAAGGCTGCAATTGTTTGGATTTTATTTAAATTTCCTTTTCCATCCTTATTTGGTCGCTCTTTGACGCCAAGATAATCAATCATAGTATTTGTTGAAGTAGATATTACAAATTATATCAGAGCCATGTATTTATTCAATCAGAGAGCAAGCGATATAGTAAAATAAGAAAACAAATAAATGTATTAAGTAAACGAAAAAAATAATGAATCAGCTGCCGATTTAGAGTCACACTGACACCAACAGTCAACATGTGCTTAGGAAAATACTAACAACAATATTTTTGGTATTAGAAATTATATCGATTTTTTTATAGAGAAAAATCAAAATAAAGAAAACCAACAAGCAGCACGTTTACTGCTTCTTATGACCTAAAAAAAAGGGATGAACATTTACTGCTATATAGGGTACAAATAGAGCTTTGTGTGAAATAAAATTTCATGAACTATCAATTATTATCTAAGACAATCTCTACAACATATCAATATTATGTTTAGATACTTAGTACATCATTTTTCAAGTAACCCTGTTGTGATTAAATTAACATCATATCATACAGATTTTGTTTTCTTTTTTAGCTTTAAATTTTAGACAATTGATTTTATTTTATATTTATGTAATTGTTCTAATATTTGTTGCGTATATATATTGAATTTGTTTTTGTTTAAAGTGATTAGCATGTTCTCTGCTTATTTTATTAAATTACGAAAGTACAAAATCTCTTATAGCTCGTTTTGTTTTCTTTTTCATTTTTAATTACATTATTAGAGTATACATAATATATATAAAAAAATATAAATAAAATAAAAAAGTATTTAGCTTAAAATTAAAATTATTCTTTCAACTTAACAATATAATCCACAGCAAAGGAAAATCTTTAATCTTTTCTTTTAAAAATAAAAAAATGAAGTTTTTCCAGTATACAAGACGTTTTTCATAAAAAAATTTAAATTCCTTTTACAGTTGTAAAATGCATATTAAAACTTTCTTAAAAATAGCATTAAACCTACACACTAAATAAACACCGCCAACTTTAAGAATTGTGTACGAATCTGGAACCACCAACGCTGGCATGCTACAGTAGTCCTTTTCTTATATAAAAATAGTAATCGTTGGGATATCAACAACATTTGCAAAAAGTATGTTGTTGTTGAATAACAATCAAAGTCTACTCAATTCAAAGGACTCATCTTTCTCCGGCATTGATATTGCTGGTACTGGTTGTAAAGGTCGGTTGCTGGTTGAGGGTTCTTCTTCTTGGTCGGTATCCTCGATCGTCACACGGCGACTGGAGTCTTCGTGTTCAATTAATTGTCGTTTTTTAAAGATAATATACAATATAATGCCGTTTATGAGGAATAGACCACCAATTATCAAAGATGGTATAATAATATCGATGGTTACATCAAGATCTCCTCCGCCTCCCATGTTTTTTTTCTTTTGTTCTTTTTTTATTGTTAAATTTCACTTTTTTTCAAATAATATCACTTTTTTAAATTTCTTTTTAGTTAATGCTGGTATTTTAAAAATAATTTTATCATTTCTGTTTTTTAATATAATTTGTTCTTCGTTTTAAATATAAAATTTCGTGTTGTATGAAACAAAAACCATAAAAATGTGCGTATTGCTGTCGAGTAAAATGAAACAGCAAACGAAACGAATAAAAACAACCAAACTAAAACAAGATACTAATGCTACTGAGGGTTGAAATACTGGCACAGGCAGAGCAGGCAATGTAGTGTTATCAGTACCGCGACGTATTGTATTAAAAAAACTATATACTAAAGACGACAAAGAAAAAGCACCAAAAAGAATGCAAAATATGTTCAAAATCTACAGTGATGTAGTGAACCTATCAAAACAGTTGGTACTTTTTAGTGTCATATTTGGGCAGAAAAAAGTACCAGGCTTTACATTAGTTTAAAAGAACTTATGTATGTATGTTTACAATATAAACACTTGTAAACCGAATAGTTAAACAATTACCCTTAATATGCTTGTTATAGTCGTCGTAGTATTTAGACATGTTTTTGTAATAGAAAGACATATTTACATTGTTGTTTTGATATCTAGAACAAATAGTTCGAAATACAACAAGAACTATGCCAAGCCAAACACCAAACTGATATCTGTTCCTTTTTCATCAAATTCTGATAGGGAATTTTAAATTGTTTTTGCCTTTGTATACTATTTTGTAGAATTTTTCACTCCTTTTTTGCTAATGGAAAAAAGTTCAAGTAAAATTTTGTTCGCCTTTTATTCACGATAAAAGTCGAAAGAATAAAAGGAAAAGACAAGAGAGAGAACAGCCTATAAGATACGGCTAGTCCACAACGACCTATTAAGGACTTTAACAAACTGGAAAGTAGGGGTAACCTCCAAGCCTAGGCGCGTGATGCAATAGGTGGTACGACTGTCTTCATTTCCTCCTCGGTTTTTCAGTCTACAAAAATCAGTAGCACTGTACTCACGTTTACAAGCCATTGAACGTATGTCACAGTGGCCCGTAATATGGCCCATGGCCAGTCTCGGCTTCGACTCGCTCAGGGAAAGAAGAGGTTCTTTGATTAGAGATGACTGGATAGATGGACCTTGTCTCATTGTACAGAGTTGACCAGCTTTCCTAATACACAACCCTTCGAGTTTGAAAATGTAGTGGCAGGTGACTTGCTGGTAGAGGGCTCCAAGCTTAGTCGCGCCAAGTCATAGCCTTACGATCTTTTGCAATCTTCTCAAGGCCATTCTACACTCTAGGACGGCCTTAGGTCTAGTATAGTTTAAGCCAGCTGACTATCTACAAAGATATTCACTGGCCGTCAAAGGTTGTCTATCATACATTGGATCACTTCCACTGCCCTTCTAATAGCAAATACTTCAGCCTGGGAAACACTACATTTGTCGTTCAACTCATGCCAGTAGTAGATACCGTAGGTTATCTCTAAGATGGTTAATTTCCTTTTCTTAGAGATAGAAGCTTAACTTTCTAAAATATAGGGGTTTTAGAACGTAAAATGTGCCACATTTATTTTATTTCTAACGCATACCAGGGGGAATGTGGGAAAATATTATTCTCTCGCCCTTAGGCGTTCATTTTTCAGGCACCCATGTTAATAGCTATTTGACTAAAAAAGTTTTTTGTTTTTAATAAGTAGTATTCGGATAACAGGGATCGATTCCATTGTATAAATTAAATACTAATAAAAATACGAAAATACACTCAAATGTACCAACCTATATAACAACACTTTTATTGTATTGAGTGAACCTACGTCTTTTTAATTTTGGTACAATTTTAGTGATTCTTTTCTTTTTCCCTGTGCTGGCAGTGTTTTTCACAATTTTTTCCTTATTCTTGTTTTGCTTAAACCAGCAATAATAAGGAAAAAGTGAAAAAGAAAAAGAGAACTCAACAACATAAATAGTATAATAAACTACAAAAGAGATAGTGGTTGGAAAATATGCCGGCCTCTTTAAGTTCCATACAACAATGACAACAACATGTGTTTCACAATTCTTTAATTAGATAACAAAACAACATTTTTAAATTATATTTTTTATTGATTGCTTCAAATAAATTTTCATGGCATTTATTTTTGTGGTATAGCGTGTGACTACTAAAATTTGAAAGAAAAAATATATGCAACATATAAAAAAAGAATTGTCATCGAATTTGTAAGGTAATAAAAATAGAAGTTTTTTTTTTTACTGTATTTTAAAATGAAAAATAAATGCATAGCAAAGTATTAATTCTTATTCGGTATATGAAAGAGAAGAAAAAGCATGTATAAAATTTGTAAGAGAATTTAAAATAATTTTATTGAGCCTTAAAATAGGCAACACATATATAATTTTTTTTTTCAAATGTTTTGAAAATAACGAAATTTGTGTAGAGTGGAGAGCGTATTTCTTCTCTCATAAACGGAATCAAATCATAGTGGATTTTATTAAAATAATTTTTAAAATCACAAACAGTATAAAGATCTGTTTTTACCAGTTTGAACTGCTTAAAAACTTTAATAGGTATTTGTCAATAACTAGAGCTTATAATTTTTGAATAGACTTATTCTTCTGCAGCTTGAAAATCGCTGACTTTTTACACACACAAAAAAAAAAAGGTTTGTTATAAGCGAATCGAGTGGCTACTAAAGGAGGAGCAGATATTTGCCCCCCTTTTTCGTGTTTGTCATAGGCATGTCATACACATAATTTGACATTTTTGTTCTAGATTAAAAACAAAGAGCAAAATTGTTAACTATTTTTTACATACAGTCAGAGACTAGAGTTTAGATACAATCCAAAAATTTTGAGTTTTAAGAAAACTAATTGTAAGTACATATTTTTAATAACCTTTATAAACAAGTTAAAAATTAAAACAAAATATATTACTTCATCGCAAATATAACAGTAGTTTTTAAAAATAATGTACAGAAAAAGTTTTAATACACCTTGAAATAGGCATTAATATTTCTTAACAATGGATAATAAAGTACCAATTTAGTATTTCTGACCAGATTTCTTAAAATGCTCTTTTAGTAATTGTATTGTTTTCCAATTATAGCTGTACTAAGCCCAAATGCACGATAGAGTACAAGTCTTGTGATTTAATATGGCTATTGAGTTACCGCGAAACATGGTAGTAGCAGTAGTCATTCTTTAACAGAGTTTACGATATTCTTTGCATCGTTGTGCAATCTATTCACAGAAGTCTGCCAATCTTTCTGCAATATGTTCTTGAATAGGAACTGGTTCATTAAACCATCTATATATAAAGCCCAAATTTCCAACTATAGGGGCTCCTATTGCTCCCCCAACAATCACGTTGCCACCCCTACGTTTCACGGTTAGAACTAAATTTCCTGTTTGAAGATCAGTTATGAGTTTCCATCAAACTTCTGTACGACCATCATTTAAAAACAAGTTGAATTGGAATTCGTCTGTAAAAAAAAGAATGCCACGACCTTGCTTTTGTATGTATGGTATTTGTAGTCGCTAATTTTTTCACTAATTCGTGTATTTTTCCGAGGAAATCTGCTCTTGTAATGTCTTTTGTAAAATTTTTAAATGGACGTACTAGTCCAAAGTATAAGCAATATTATGCGCCCATTTTGGGGCGCTTGCCCTTGGGTTTTTACGTTCTTCTTAGAGGATATGACTAATATTTCGATTAAAAAACTTTTTTGGTCCTTCGCTTCTAGGCATATTTTCTACAGAATTTTATTAGTACATTTTTTATGATGTTCTACAACTTGAGAATGATATATTTAAAAATTTGCCTATTTCTCGATATGATTTTTCTCTTTAAAATGTTTAATTATTAAACAGTTTACACTTGCTTCAATTTCTTTTCATTTGCCCATGGTTTTCAAAACGACTTTCAGCAGCAGCAACAAAAACGCAACTAATATGAAGATCTAACCGCTAATCAATATAAACTGTGATCAATAAGTCCTGAAGAAATTGAAGGATATTTATAATGATTTATTATGTATTTATACTTTTGTTCCGTTCTTATTTTTGTTTTAATAAGATTTACTGTTATGTTTGCAATGTAGTAATAAAAAGTTGTTTTTGTTTTCCATCCTATGGTTAACTTTGTTTAAAACTCTTAATTTGGTATCTGGATATCTTATCACTCTTATGGCATAGCTCAGCGCTAGAAGATTCGATTTTTGTCAACAAATTTAAGCCTTTTTCATTTAAAGCAGTAGATTTCGCGATGGCTGTTTGTCTACATTATGATTGACATTTCGAAATTGTCGTAAAAGCGTTTCATAGTTGTAGGTTAAACCCTTCCGCAAAACTAAAAAAAGACAGTTGATATAATGAGCTCCGTACTGCAGAGGTGCAGGAACCATAACTGCATCCTTATCAGGGGGTGTAAAAGTGAGAAAAGGGTCTTGTATATTTTTTGGAGTACATAAACACACGTTACATTTAACGGTTTATTTATTAATTGTGTCTGGTGATTATACGCTGCAAATAATTCAACATATTGACCTTCTAGAGTATTGCGATTATAATAGAGAGCAAACGAATTTGAAAATTGAAAATTTTTATTGTGCCGGTAAATATACTCCGTATGGAATCGACAAGAAAGTTAATGCCAGATATGGTAATTTCTCTTACCGCGTTTAAAATTCTATACAGAAATGCAAATGGGAAAAGATAAGCTCTGCCTTAACACAAAACCAGTTAAATTTTACAGAATACATGCCACGATGTTGCTCGCATTGGTACAAAATTTTGTTGTATGCATGTACAGTCGCACAGGAAGCTATACATACCCCCTTAAAAACTGCATTATATGCAAAACTTTCAAAATTTTATTACCGAAATTTATATTATACAACCCCTTATAAAAAACTAAACTCATTTAAAACAAAAAATTTTCAACAAAAAGAGATATATTTAAAAAAAAAAAAATTAAAAAATTTATTTTTAAGTACACAGAAAAGTATACATACTCCCATAGTTGGTCAACGGTACTTTTCCAATAAAAACAACTTATGTATGTTTTTTTTCTGAGTTGAAATTCTATATTAACCTCACCTAATAATTAAAAAGTTTTGTAATCGGTCGCTTCTATTTTTTGTAATTATGAGTCCAAAAATTAAAGAAATTAGCTTGGATATAAGAAATCTAATTGTGCAGCATCAAAAAAATGGAAAATCGTTGCACGAAATTTCTGAAACTGTTGGCTACCCGACATAACTAGTAGACCAAGAAGTGGCCGTCCGCCTAAAATTACTCAACGCATAAAGCGACACATATTAAATGAAATTGACAAAAATCCGAGAAAAACGGCTGTTGACATAGCAAAAGAGATGGAAAATATGTAAATTGTCACAGTCAATCCTGAATCAGTACGCAGTGTATTGAGAAGTGGATGTTATCATAGCCGTGTGCCGCGAGAAAAACCGTTCATTAATGAAATAAAGCCAAGCGGTTGGATTTTGCTAAGAAGCATATAAATGACGATGAAAGTTTTTGGAAACTTATTTGTAAAAAGTTTGGCGCAAAAAAAAAATGAGCAGCACCAAAATAAAAAACTTATCCACATAGTAAAATACGGAGGCGGTTCCATTAGCTAGTTAGCTTTTATTGAGACAAGAATGGATCGTTTTATGTATTTGAACCTATTAAAAGATAATCTTAAGGATTCAGTATCCAAAATGGGCCTGTCTGGAAGTTGAATCTACCAACAAGATAACGATTCTAAACATACAGCGGCCATAGCTGCTATACAATGTACCAAAACAGCTGCACTCTCCACCTCAGTCGCCTGACTTAAATTCAATTGATAATTTGTGACCTAAAAAATTCGCTAATCAGAGAATGGTCGAAAATTTCTTCGGAAACAACAAGTAAGCTTATCTATTCAATGAGAAGACGTCTAAATGCTGTGTTAGAGAGTAAAGGAGGTGCAGCAAAATATTAATAAAACTTCTTTTTTATGAAATAGGTATGTATTAAGTATGTATACTTTTTTGTGTTTAAAAAATTTAATTTTCTTATTTTTTTATTAAAAAGTTTGTTTCTGAAAAGTTTTTATTTTGAAATAGTTTAATTTTTTATAAGGATTGGTACAATATAAATTTTGGTAATCAAATTTTGAAAGTTTTGCATAAATTGTAGTTTTTTGGGGGGTATGTATAGTTTTCTGTGCGACTGTATATTGCAAGACCCTGATGGAAATTTTAAGGAATAAGAATGCAATACCTAGAGATATGAATATTCTGTGGTTTAGCATTTACAAAAACTTCAGTTCACATAAGGCGAAACGTGCGGCCAATGGCGATAAGAGCAAATACAAACAAAAAAAAGTGCCAACTCATACTGTGTTAATTTTTCTTTTTGGGATTTACAGTGGTACAATGTATTCTAAACGCTATTTATCTTTTATCAAATAAAACCAATGACCCAATCTTACCTAACGTATGTAAGTGAAAATGCACTTAATATTGACAGTACATATTAGTAAATTGTTTTGAAGTCAAGTTTGAAGACTTTATTTGTAATATGTGAAAATTCGGTATGACCAGTGTTCAATACAATAAAACTCTATTGTTTTAACATTTCAGTGAACAGTATTATCAGGAACGAATATGAATTTGTAAAATATTTTTTAGCTTTAGAATTTAAGCAATTTTGAGATCATGTAATTTGATTTCAAAACTAGAAATCAAGAAAATCACAAACTTTAAGTACAAATTTTTTTAACGTTTGAATACAAAATCATATAAAAATTATCACTTATGATGACGTCATTCGTAATGCGCGGTTGAATAAAACACATCACATGATGTATTGAGTTGAGCGTGTGACTTGACTTGTCGGTGCAATGTACAAGTCAGCGATAAGCAACAAAACTTTGGCGGAGTGCTTGTTACTGCTAAGCTCAAGATTACTTATCACGCATTTTTTTTTTAATGTTAATACGGTTTCTTTAAAACAAAGCAGTTTAATATAAAAAATAATAAATTCTTAAGAAAGCTGATTAATAATTAACAACATATTGTATGAAGTTCGAAGATTAAGCTTATTTTGAATGCAAAAACAATCTTAAAGGGTATATTTGAAATCCTACTAAAAGAGTTTACATTCTTGTTAGAAAAATAATTTTATTATGAATTATCTCGTAATATGTTTCGTATAACTGATGAAATGCAATGGCGTTATATTAATAAATAACATCAAGAATGTTTGCATTTTGCTTTTTTTTATATTTTGCTTTAATAAAATTGGTCATTGTACCTATTTCCTATACATTTTCTTATATTGTTTTGTATGCCTTATCAACAATTGTTTGGGAACGCAATATATTTGTATATAAATAATTTAAATTGAATTGATTAAAAAATATCTCCATTGTGTGCTGTACAGTACATATTGCTGATTAGACGTCTAGATTTTAAAATGATAAAGAAAAATAATATAAAAAAATTCAAGAAATAAACAAACATTCGTTTAACCAAACGTGACACAGAATCTTTAAATAATAAACAAAAATAAGCATCACTCTTAAATTTTTTTAATTTGAACAAAGAATGCTTAAAGACAAAATTACAAATATCAGCAATTAATTTTTGTATATATTTGGTTATGTTTAAACAAAATGTAGCAAGCCCGCATTTAGGTCTTAAGTGATTTAAGGAGATACAATAGTTATTTGATTCTGTTTGTTGTTTGCTCTGAAGTGTTTGCTTTAGATCATTACGTATTTGCCGGCAAATAATTGTTATTAAAAACTTCCCCCTATTTAAAGTGCAATGAACTTTTCAGTAGTTGACAGACATAACAAAAATAAGAAATTGTAATTACACTTAATACTCCTTTTTTTAGACATGCATTTCACGGAATATCACACAAGTATTCTATATATCCTATAAATATAGAAAATATACCGTAATTGGTGCGAAATAAAAAAATGTTACTGCTAGGAAGTATTGAATCAAAGAAGACCCAAAAGAAAGTGTCGTTTTAATAGTTTTACCTTGAATATTGCCACGAAGACTGGGAGTTACACCAAACGACAGTAAGTCACAGTTTAAAGTGAATATCATCACGCTGGCATACCCCACGAAGCACAAGGCAACGCTCCCACATATGATTAAATTTACATGTGAGTACCAAATTCGAAGGCATGTTGGGCATACGTCAAAATGTCGGAGGCTATATAAACTCCTACCGATCTATATGTCACGACACCCGGTTAAGAATCTAACACCACACCGAGCTAATGTTCTTCCCGCGATTTGGGCATAACCACCGCGACCACGTTGCTCCCACAAGGGGGCCTCACCATAGTTAGGAAAGAACCTAGGTTTCTGTTGCTCCTGACTCCCGTGGTGCCAGAATTAGGTCAGATTTAGTAGCATAAACGCTACTACCAGTATAAAACCCAAATGAATCCGGAGTGGTGGTCAATATACCAAAGGACAATAGATTTCTAGCAATGTCATAAAATAATAATAATAAAAAACAACCGCCGAGAAGGTCAATTCAGCTTCGATTTTAATTATTTATTGGGCAGATTTGATTCTAATTCGGATTGCTTAGCTGGAAGAGAATATTAAGGGGCCGACAATCCGTATTTAGGCTCAGTAGCAATAACAAGTTTTGTGATACATATAAACAGACAGGATTCGTGCAAAGTGTCAAAGACATTGTAGCGACTTGTATTAAAGAAAATATCGATCTGACTTATTTTGTGATTAGATTTGGCCTAAATTTTGATAAAACAAAATTAAAATCCAAACAATCGCAGACTGCTCTCTGAAATCGCTTTACAACGACTAGAAATGGAAGTGGATGACGTGACTACGATTTAATTTGAGTTTAGACAATATTTAACATGCAGAATTCTGTTCATTTCATCATAGCTTGTATCAGTAATAATAGAAGAGGCAATTACTGTATTTCGGAGAACATTATTTGCTATACAGTTCTACTATGTCAGAAATAAATGAATTCTTACATAATATATACTGCTTTTACATATTACTCCAAGCAACAAGTATAAAGCCAAGTAAGCTGACTTTCTGTAATTTTGTAAAAAAAAAAAGGAAAAAAATGGTGCTATACAAGATCTAAAAGTAACTCAACATTTTAAGTCATGGTTTCAACGTTTTCTCATTTCATGGCTTTCGCAGTCATGAAACTTGATATTTCTCTATTATTTAGGGCTAAATCAAGGCTACACTAAAATGCCAAAAACTTTGAATGAGCCTGATTTTGATATTCAAAAGAATATTGTTAAAATAACGCTGCAAATATAAGACCCAAAGGTGAAAGGATAGCATCAGAGTCTTAAAGTTATACAGCGTATTCCATTATTTGTATCTAGTCACTCTTTCAAATGATTTAAAACTTTTGAAAGTAATTACAAATATTTAGTAAAAATTAAGGGGCTAATGATTTTGTACATCACTTAGGTGATGCGTTGTATTGTTCATATGAATTTTTTTTTACCAAAAATAAATTGTATACCAATAACTCAACACATCTCCTAAATGATTTACAAATTAAGCCCCTTTATATTTTTCATGGAATGCAACCGAGTTTATCTGACAATAACAGACAGTTAATCCCAATCAATAGCTACCAAAAAAAGTTTATTTTATTTATCAGGGAGACTCCCCTAATTGCTTGCAACTGCAAATGTTGCAAAAAAATTATATATAAATTTAGTGATAACAATTATAAATAAACACTTTAAACAAGTGTGACTAATATCCATGTTAAATTTGCAAGAAAAAAATAAAAGGAAACAAAGAAATATTGTTTTTAAAAAATTCTGTTAAATTATTGTTTAACAAGTGTTTAAAACAAAATAAAATTTTAAACCGTAGTTTTAGTGCATGAATCACCTTTTGAAATTCAACCCTTCTGTTATAGTTATAAATAAAACTCTATTTTAAAAATAAATAAAATAATATATCATAACTTACCTTAAATGTATGCCATTCTTCTTTAATAAGATCTGTTAATGTTACGGCCTGGGTAAGGGCTACCAAAGCCAATAATGCTAATACTGTACGCATATTGTATGATAAAGGTTTGAGTGATGTGTGGTGATGATTTCAGTTGAAATAAATGCTAAAAAATTAAATAAATTTGTATTAACTAATTACACAATAATTTATTAATTTTAGAAAAAGCTTATTTTGTTAAACAATTAATATTAAAAATAATTAGGAGTTTTGTTGTTTTTATTTTATTTTTGATAAATTAGTTCCATGGAATTATATGCAAAACACAAACAATTGAATAGAGCTTTGTTGGTACCAGTTAGTAAGAGTATCCAAACAATCAACACGTTCTTTTGCTAAGCCAGTTAAACCGTCATTGAGATATAAGCTGAGTATCTGAGATGTAAAAGCTTATTTGTGTGTTTTAAAGTACTATTGTTAGAAGAGCACTTTTTTGTTGTATAAAAAATAGCAAATGTAAACAAATAGAAAGAGGTAAAGCTTTATTTGCACAAACAGTAATATAATACGGGTAAATATTTGATAATAATAGAAGCTTAAAAATACAAGTTCAAATTTCTACACATTTGGTTTTACATAAATATCATTTTATTGCTATTACTTTCGTATTATTGACACGATTTAGGAATAGATGATGTGCAGAAAACAAGTTTTGAATTGAAATCTTTTGTTTGTTTTTAAAAAATTTATATTAGAAATATATTTGTAGCACTGCAAACTCTTATGCGTAAGAAACCGCTATTATTGTGCAGTTTTATATATTTTGTGTAATGTTTTCATGTAAATAAACCCTTTGATTATATATGTATACGTAGACAACGATTGAAGTTTACTTCTCTTTTATAACCTTTCCCTTAAAGAGATAGTAATACTCTAGTACTGAATTATCTTTGTACGGAATATTGACTTATGGTTAAAGATAAAACCAAAAACGTTGATATATTACAACGACTGTTAGGCGTTACTAAGATCAGTATATATTCGTCCTACTTTTTTTTACAACTTCTTAACTCAACTGTAGTATATATATATATGTCTCCACTAACGGGTAATACATTGTCCCCTTGTTTAGTCATAGAAGTGATTAATGTTGTTCGTTAATTTTTTGCTGGTGAGAGCAGTAGTCCAAATAATTTTTATTATTATTTATTCCATATTCCATTAGGAGCTTAAGGGTACAACAAATGAATTCCTTTTTATTCTATTTTGTTAAAAAATTTGCCAATTTCAGCAAAAACTGTTCTTCACCATGTAGCTATTGGCATAACGTGACATGGCTGAACTAGTTACTAATGTATTTAATTGAAAACTGATTTGGGAGCCCAATTTAATATTATTTAAAAATAAAACAAAAAATATCATATTTCAATTAAATAAACTATATTTTTTAGATAGTTGAAGAGATCAATGACACAACTAAAGCATAAATAGGCCGTCAAAAGACAATCTATCATAACAACAAATAGTTGTTATCAAAAATTTGTCAACAACAAAGCGTTTCAAGAAGAATAGCAACGAAAAATAAATAAATTAATACTTGATAATTCAAATACAAAAAATTAATTCAAATTAAATATGGAAGAAACTTCTTTGTAAGTAAGTTCAATTGTATTGAAGTTTTCGTTGAGTATTTGTACTGAAAATCAGATGTTTAAGGGGCGTGTTTTAATAGCAAACATCAAATATACATGTTTGAATTCTTAAAAGAAACAAATTGAAATAATTCGTCTTACAAAACAGCCATTTTAGCCCCTAAAGCCAATTTCCAGCTTAAAAGTAAATAAATATTCGAATATATAAACAATAAATATTAAGGTTTATTTATGTTAGGGTAACTGATAGCCCGTGAGAGCGAAATGTTATCAAGAGTATCTGTTAATGTTTAGAGTAAAAGTTTTTATGCATAAAATACACAAAATACAGATCACAAAGGAATTTATTATTTGTTGAAAAAAATAAATAAATAAATAAATATATATATATATATATATATATATATATATATATATATATATATATATATATATATATATATATATATATACAAATAAATAAATAAATAAAAAAGCTTTTTTTTGCAAAAAAAAATTGTTTCTTCTATCTCTTGCTTTTAGTATTAAAGATAAGATTATTATCATTAAAAATTTCTCTTTTTATTTTATATGTTATTATTGGCTATTTTGTTTTATCTAACGCTTTTGTCTAATATGTAGACAAAGAGGTCGTCAATACGTTTTGTTTTTTTTTTTTATTTTTTTATTTTTTGCTTAAGTGAGCCTGTTTGACACAGAACCTTATTTGAACCTTTATTTAGCCAACAGCAAAGAATAATTGCCATATCTTCAGTATAAGAGGTCTAATTCCACTCAAACATAATGTATAATACGCTGTAGAACAAAGACTTTTCTTAAGGATATAATGGTTTGTTAAACTTTATAATTTATTGTGATTTTAAAAGACCATAGCATGCCCGCGTACGTTCCTGTTGACATAAAGCTTAAGCAGACGTACTTTCTCTTTTTATTGTACTTAACCTTTAAGGTTGGCAACCCTTTGACCTTAAAGAAAATTATAGCGGGATTTCCTTGAAAATTACTAGAGATTGTAGTAAAAAATGGATGGTGAAATAAAAGAAAACAATTGTATCGTTTTTTAAGTGTTCAATGAATTATTTTATCAAGTGTTACTTTTAAATGTTCTCAAATATCCATTTGTGTTATAAAAACAGTATTAAAAAGACTTACAGAAGAATTAATCACTACGCAGTTAGTGAGAATAAACAAAATTAAATGTAGACAAAGAAAACAAAACGTAGAAGGTAAAACAAAAAAGAATTTTTTGTTTCAGTTTAAGATTTCCAATGTTTCTAGATTTAATAAATGAATGTAATGTCATCAAATTGTCTCCCTTTTTAAATAAACGCTCAATTATATGACGCAATACTATACTTTACATAAAAAATGTTGTTTTCTACATTTCCTTTTTATTTTTGTATAAATAATTTAATACAAGCAGTTAAAACTTTACTCACCAATTTTATATTGTTCTTTTGATAACTTTTTCTTATATTTACACACTTTAAATGTTTAATTTCTTTGTTCTATTAGCAAAAATTTCAATAACCAACTTGTTTAAACACAAATTTATTAATAAACAATACAATTCCAAGTACAATGCAAGAAACTTCGTTTTTGTTTTTATTATCAAGCGTTTGCTCTCCTCTTCTTCTTAGCGCAACAATGGGGTTGCCAGAGTAAAAAAATAATCAAAATTAAACCAAAAAAAAAAACTTAAAACATAATAATGTAATATTTTTTATTCAATTATGAATAACAAATATGAAATATTTAAAACAAAAGCCTCAAACTATAATAATATGGCTATTAGTAGAAATTAATTCAATAAAACAATATCTAACACAATATGCATTAAGAAATGATGACACATATGGTATTTCACTACACCAGAGTTGTAATTTTAAGGTAGTATACACACAAAAACCGTGTTGTCGCTTTTTATTGAGGAACTACTTATTAGCTTATAACGTTTTAAATACATTTCAAATATAACAATTAAAGTATATAAATTTATATATGAAATTTTATTCGTAATTTAAATTTAAAAATGTAAATAAATAAAAGACTTCCATTTATTACATTTGCCCCAAAATATGCATAATTTGTAGCTTTTTGTTTTTGCTTCTGCCAAAAACTATGTTAAGGTCTTGAACTGTATTCCAGATTTTTCTATTAAAATATTTTCACTGCAATTGCTTTTAAATAGTTGGTGTTATGTTAGAAAAATATGGATTTGAGTGTTCTTTTTTGTCTAAATTAACTCCTAAAGATAGCAACTTTCTTAAGTTTCTGGTCTTATTGCCGCCTTTCCTGTTAAACTGGGCTTCACATACAATGTCTACTTTCTATTTACTTCATAATCAATCAGAGCCTGCAATTCTTTTCTCTCAAGCTTTTCGGCTGACCTATTGAAATAATACTCAATCCTTTGCCTTTCTAAATCACAGAAATAATCCTGCACTATATTTTCTTTACATTTTTCTCGTTACTCTGCCATCTTATACAGAACTAATTACCCAGGAAAGATATAAAAATGACATGACTATAGTTCTTCAGTCAGGTTAATTTCCTCATACTCAAAGATCTCTTGTAATTTCGCACTTGCAGAGAAATGTAAAAACCACTCCAATGCTAATATACAGGACGGTAACTTCTTTTATAGGCAACTGCAAAAAGTAAAAAAGATAATGAGAGGTACCCCTTAGGGTGGGGTTATCTCACCACTTCTCTGACGTCTTGTTATTAACTTAATCCTAAAGGAATACGAAAAAACTGGCTCTAAAGCGGTAGCTTACGCCGATGATGTCATGATCCTCATCTCAGGAATATTTCAATTTGTGCTGAGTAAAATGATGAACTGCGCTTTGAATAGGCTGAATGCCTAGGCTAAAGGATACGGTTTGGGCATAAATCCGGGCTAGACTAAACTAGTGCTGAATTTCTTCTCTGTGACCACACTTGGTATTTGGGCGTGATTCTAACTCTAAATAGACCTAAAGGCGCAATTTTTAGCATCGTTTCAGAAAGCCAAGGCGGTTTACTATACTTGTCGCAAAATGTTCGGATGCCGTTGAGGAGACCTGGAGTTGCATTCTGGATATACAGTTCCATAATTATACCAATACTTACTTATGGCGCGGTGGTATGTCAGCCTGCATCGGCCGTCAGGAGGCTGCGAAAGGTGCAGAGATCAGCCCTTGACGGGTTGTTGCATCTTCTGCCGATTGATTTGTATATTCAGGCCGCCTGTAGCGCAGTGAGATTAAAGTCCTCTGGAGTATGAAAGCCTAGGGCTTATGATAATGTTGGATTCGTAATGAACTCTTGACGGACTACATTCTACTTCTGACTACTGCACCCGGAACTCTACTTCCACTGAATAGTGGCTGTGCTTACTGAGCATTGGGCGATTGGAAACTATGCTCGCGGGAAGGGCTACGGTATAACAACCGCTGTCGCATCTGTGACAAAGTGATATCTCTTCGAAATCCTACTTTGGAAAAGGTGATAATGAGTTATTCCCTAAACCGTTCAGCTTCGAGTGATTGTGGCAGTTCTCAAAACGGTGTCTGAGGACACTACTTTACACCCGTAGTAGCTGTTGGTTGGGCACGTTAACCAAACAACCAACCAAATCTCTCCATGTCTTCAAGATGTCCAAAGCCATCTTATTACTGGTGTAATCATTACATTACTTAGCTTTGTCTTTTATATCCACCAACATGAGTAGTAAGTGACACCACCCAATACTGAAATCTTAAAGTCATGCTGAGCATTTGTATTAAATGTGTGTACACTTATAAAACCAAATGTGTAAAGAGTCCAATTTTTTATTTTTACATGATTTTTACAAAATTAAAGCTTTATTAAACAAAACATCTCTCTTAAACTACGGGATAGACTCCGTAGCTGGCTATGGCGCATTGATTATTTCTATTACGTCTCATTTTAATGTAACCACTATCACCCCAGGAAGTACCCCAAGAATTTTTTACCAACCAGTAGTCTGTGCCTTTATCATCGGTGCCATAACCCACTAGCAAAACTGCATGATTAATCGTTTGTGAACAATTCGGATCATCATAAATGCCACTCTTGTAATTCATAAAATTATTGTTGGCCGAAATGGCTACAGCAATAGGCCCCACCTTGGCCACAGCCTCTAACAAGGCCTGTTCATCGCCCTGGCGTATGGTACGATAACCTGCGCAAGTGGCTGCTATATAACTACTTTGGAATCTACATTTACCTTGGATAGCTTGATAGGGATATTGTGATTCCGGGTTGATACCCTTATTTTCGCGTACATATTCAAAAGATGGTATCATCCAGCCACCTGAACAACCATGATTCGCGGTGGAACAATCCACTAGGTTTTGTTCACTTAAAATCACAGATTTGTTAAGTTTCAGAAAATGATGAGCTTCCAAGGCTCCTGTGCTAGAAAAAGCCCAACAAGAACCACAATTCTTTTGATCTTTAACTGGCGTTACACATCCTGATTCCCGCCAATCTTTGTGTTTTGGTATATCTGATGGGAAACGACTTGTCGGATTTTCAAATTGTAAGAGTCGCTGGAACTGTTGTTTGTCGCTGAAAAGAGAAGAATTTTTATAAAAATCAAAGGCTATCTTCAAGTTATACTTACTTTTCGGTAATTTTTAGACCCATATAAGATTTTTCCATTTCCTTTAAATCCATATCGGTATAAGGATTAACAGCCATTTTATATGTAACCAAACCCTTTTTAAAATGTTGATTATGTTTCTTTATTAAATTTAAATTGTTTACGAAATTTTGAAAACGTTTTTGATTCTCATCCACACTGCGATATCTTTTGCCATATTTTAATTGGAACTCCAGCCATTCCTCTTGTACATCCTTTTGTAACAAGCCATTAGCCAAGGAGCAAAGACTGATTGCTGCAAAAATTATTAATAATTTCATGTTATTAAAGTTCTTCAAAACGTTATTGTATGAAAATAAAAAATGTTAAACCGAGTTTATATAGCAGAAGTCCAGAGGAAGACAAAAAGTCTCTTATCGACGCAATTGGTCTTACCACATATATTTGTTTGAGCCATTTTTATAGCAGATGTTGCAAGTATGTTAACATAAAATTGCTAACAAAACTTGTTTGATTAGATAGGCTCCATATATACACTAGTATCGCTTGAATCCAAATGCAATGTTAACGACCCACAATACTCGCATAATTGAATTTTTAATAAAGATAAGACCAATTTTTATTGGTGGAACTCTTCTTCAGTTGAATAATTTCGATAAAAGAAAAATCAAATTACGTCATGTATAGATAAGTTCCTATACATATATTGATTGCCTGATAACAATGCTAAAGAATGCAAATTTTATTTTCTTATATCGTATTGTAAAAAGTAGTGCCTTCTTTTTTCTGCCATATGTTTCAATCTTATCTTGAGGTCTGTTTTTAATATATTCAAGCATCAAACTATTCAATCTTGGGTTTTAAGAAGTCTTTAAGAATAGTGCAGAATGTCATAGAAGTGATAAATACCTCATAATTACATATCTGGATAGAAAAATAAATATATATAAAAATTATTTTTTTAGTAGTTAGTCTGCTGGGACAGAAAGATAGGTTTAAATTAGTTGTGAAAATTTGATTTTTTACGGAAAAAAGTGATATAGTAAGAGCAGTACTTTAAATGAATGTATACAGCTTTTGTTCGTCCTATTCTGATATATACAATACTGCAACTAATTCCTATTCACCTCCATGTAATAACTATATTTGCCTGCAGTGGGGCTTAGTACATCCGGATGCTGGAGATCAAGACACGCGAGGATTTTCCGCCTTCTTTCCCTGACCTTAAATCAACCATCGGATTATACTACTTCTTATACGGATTTTGATACAGTTCTTAGAGTTAGAACGCTCCCTTCAGGAACGTGTGGTAAAATGGTAACTTAATGGACAAATGTGACAAAGGGATATACATACCTATATGGATGATTTATGAATGAACTGATAGGCTGTTTTGCGATGGACTGGAGTAATATATTAGCAGTATTTTTTAGGCTGAGTTTTTCGAGGTAATGACAGCCTGTAGGGTACTAAAGAGCTATCAATTTTTCGATTATAAAAGTAAAGTTATATAAATAAAACACACCTAAAGCTATGATTTCGATTGAACTTTTAATTCATTAAAATGCTTCGACCTTCATTATAATGCCATGTACCAAATACGATGACATTTAAATCACCGCCTCTGGGTTGGTTGCACTAGCCGATTCTTTTGAGGTGGTTATCGATCACTTTTTGGCACATTTCTGGCGGTATCACCGCGATAACCCGACTAATGTTAGTTTTCAAATATGGTGTTTATCGTAGACCCACAAAAAAAGTTCAACGGCATCAAATGATGATCTTGGTGCCCTACTGACATCGTTAAAACGATAAATTAGACAACAGTGAAATTTCTCATGCAATAATGCCAAATTGGCTCGTGTTCTGTAGCTTGTGGCACCGTCTTGTTAAAACCATATATTGCCTATTTCATAATCTTCAATTGCAGGCTAAAAAGGTCGGTTATTATACGGCTATAGCGCTCTGAATTGACGGTAACGCTTTCTCCAGCGTCATTTTCGAAAAAGTACCGCCTAATGACACCTCCAGACCATAATGTGTACCAAATATTCATATTTTTCGGATGCCAATGCTTTTTGACAATTACTTCTGTGTTCTCTGAGCTCTATATATGAAAGTTTTGCTGGTTGACATTACCACAGAATGATAAATGAGCTTTATCACTGAAGAACACTTTGTTCGAAAAATCAAAAAATTAGTGGCCACGCAAACGATCCATATTTGTAAATACCAAACCTTTAACAGAATATATAACACTTCAGATAACAGGTATTTAACTGTCAGTTATTTTTGTTATAACTAAGCGGCGCTTCTCTCATTGAATTCATACACAAGTTCTTCTCTATTGTTCAGAGAATATAAGAATGAACTGTCTGCTGCGCTATGGTAATAAATGGGCAGAAGAGTGAGCTAAAATTGGATCTGTTTTAAATATATCTAACGCGCCTTCAGTTAAAATTCCATTTTGGTTTATGAAGAGCAGTATCTTCTGAATTTGCCTTGAAATGGCTGAGAATAGATAGTTAATGTGACCCCTTTTTGATAGGAACCACACTATGCAACTTATGACCAGCAATAGACGACACATATCAAAGTAGCAGCCACTAACAACTGAATATTAGATGCTAAGTAAACATTCGGCTCGACTAAGATGGAATTTTTCGAGGAAGAAGTAGGAGACAGTCTTTCATCTTCTCTGCGAGGAAAAACACATTTCTTAACATCCGCATACTGTTAATATCACAAATAGTATTTATTACGATCTGAATGGCAGTACATCTGGCGAGTTGTGTGATTTGGTCAAAAAGCGGTTCTTTCGACTTTACTTGACTGTTTGCGCACAGTGGACTACCACGGAAACCAACCATTTAAGACCAACACTATCAGTTAAGAATAAACCACAAAAAAAAAAATTAATTTAAAAACAATTGAAGATGGATCGAGATTCGTATTTCTCAACTTTATCAACTACATCAACTTTAAAAATAGAGGAAACCCTAGAGAAGGAAAGACTAGAGAACTTTGTTACAAATGCTTTGAAACAAAAACAAAATGTTTAAAAACTTGGGGATAGTTATCAATTTATCTCCAGCTACCGATAATCGCAAAATCTCTAGAGTTAAACGAAACTCTTTAAAGTCCTCTAGACCAATTCTGTAGAAAGTGAAAATGTATCATTCCGTAGGGTTTAAAGAACACTGTTGGAAGATAAACTATCAGGTAGAATAGCTGAAAAAAGAAACTTGCCTAGGTCATCTAATATAAAGCTGAAGTTGTTTTACCTCATACTCACCCAATAAAAAAGAAAAAAACATCGAAATGTCGTTTGAAGTGACGAAAATAAATTTTTCATTGTTATCCTAGGCACTTAGATTATAAGTATAATCACAAACATATAATTCCATTCTCAAACAAGCAATACATTAACAAAAACGAAATTAGCTCCTTAAGTAGCTGTTCGGAACTTAAGTCACTTTAAGTACTTTGTGTAATAAACTTTGTCTTTTATGGCCTCCGCACACCGTTTTGGTATAGTTTTTATGAGATTTGTTAGAATTATTGTAAGCATTGATTGCCACTTTAATTTTAAACTCTCCGTTAGCTTCTGCTTTTTTTTTAAACGACGTGGTCCAGCTCTGCGCTTCAAGAATTAAGAACAAATTTATTTAAGTTAACCGGTTATTTGTATAATTTTTAACCGAAAACCGGTTTTTAAAAATTGCTACTTTTCGAATTATTCGAAAACCGGTTTTTGAAAAAAGTCGAATAATCGATCTCCCTAGTATTTACCCATCGATTTTCATGATATATTTCTATTATATACAGCTTTATGAATAAATAGTGAAACTGGTAAATATTTTCTGCTTTATATTTTTGTGAATTTTTAGAAATAAAAAATTTCATAATTAAAAAAAAAATATTTTTTTTTATAATTTGTTTCTCAATAACTCCAAAAATATTGGTCATATTAAAAAATTATATTAGAATAACTTAAAGCTGTTACAATTTGGAACTTTTTAACATACCATATAGCGTAACGAAATCGAATAAGTCTTTTCAAAGTTTTCATAAGATGTATGAAGCAGCCTTTTCAAAAAAATTCTAAAATAAACTTACCAATGGAATCTGATATGCTTATAATTTTTAAAGTAAGGCAAACATAGCGTATCAAAAATGTAGTGGTTATCTAAGGTCAGAAAATTTATTTCCATTTGTTGCATAGTATAGTTAGCAAGATTCTTAGACAAATCTTAAAACTAGAGTTTGAAAAATTCACAAATTGTACAGTATGTCAACTTTTTGATCTTATATTTTTAAAAGAAAATACAATTGTTATTGCAATTTGCTGTAATTTTGTTGTTATAGTAAGTTGCCATAAAGGAATTGTTTTCATCAAGTACTAAATTTTTGAAGAAAAAATTAGTTACTTTTTAAATAATTCTAAAAAATTCAAATATAGACATGATGAGATAATTATTAACATTTTATATGGCCTTTTTTTGCATTATTTATAGCCTTGGTACGCTTTGGAATGGCCTTCAATACATTTTCGCAGAAGTCTTCGCTAAATTGCACACTTAAACTCAACCCACACATGTTCGATTGGGTTTATATTCGGGGATTAGAGTGGGCAATCGAGTTCTTCGAATTCGTAACTCTGAGGCCAAGATTAAACAACATTGGACATGTGTTTCGGACCTTATCGTGTTGGAAGCTGACTTTCGACACACTTTTGTTCCAAATTTCCAAATTTTCGTAGAGACCTTGGTGCAAAATATCGACGTACTGCCCGTTCGTCCAGAAACTCTATCACACTGATCTACTCCATCCATCCTCATACGCTCCCATAGTATTATGCTATTTATTTTGCTTTAAAAATAAGTGATTTAAAAGTTGTCATCTATATATATAACTGCAGAAACGGGGCTACTAATTTCAGAGTACGTTGGGGATGGTCTGTAGATGGTTTATGTGTAGTTTGCACGAAATCGGCCCAGTGGTTCCGGAGATATGGCATTTACATTTTCCTATATATTCCCATACAAATATCAACAAAATGGCCTCCACTTGTAAAGTTGCCAAACCACGTGTCGTAATGTCTTATGTGTACAATAATTTTTGTATATCTTGAGAACGGTTAAAATGAAGGTTCTAAGCTTGTTCTAAATGACTTCTTAGATAATAAAAACATCAGTTAAAAAGTCGGCGAAATTGGTTAAATGACAAAGTCGATATCGATATTTGTATATCTTAAGAATGTCTAGAGTTGCAGTTTCTAAATAACTTGGAGGTCAATTCAAACCATCAATTTTAAGAAAATATGGAATTTTGCATGTGTAGGGAACGGTAACAGTTTAAACTTTATTATCTATCCACATCAGTCAAAAAACAAGTACAGTCAGGATCCCAGCAACGCGGGAGATATTACTCTAGTACTGTATATATTAAACCTGCTTATTTAGTTTTTGCAGTTCTATACTTATGTACTTCTCAGCGTGGGAGGAAGTCTACTTGTTTCATTTCAAGGAAGATATGGCCATCATGTGATAAACTAAAGGCTGATACTCTAATGAAGTTTTCAAAACGAAATTTTTTTTCAGGTTTTAAAAGTCAGCACTAGGCACTGGCCATTCGAAGAGCATGCCCTCTTTTTCTCGAAATAGCCGGCAACATGATATATAAAAGCTATTGCGAAGACGACAGTATGGTATCGATTGCTCATCACTATCTTTAACTATACAAGTAAAGTAGTCAGTGGATTATGCTTTTGTTATCATTAAAAGAATTTAAGTCCGATAGCAGCATCTTTAGAAAGCGAATTTGAACGATCGTCTTGAGCTTAGCTTAAAGTGACTGTTAAGAAATTGTTTGGACTTGAAGAGTTCAAGCATACAGTAATCTGTGGTTAAAATATCATTATACCGACCAGGCACTATTATTGCAGGACACTGCGACACATGGGATCCATTGTGCCACTTCCGATCTATAGTTTGTTTAGCAGATTTGTTGACTTCCTAATGAACAGCAGATCTGAAGCCATAGTATGTGGATAAACATTTCCACCTAAGCCTATCTAAAACCCTACATTCACACAATATGTATTCCGCTGTCTCTGGTGCCTGTGAACACAGTCTGCAACCATCCACGTCCGTGACTGCCATTCTCTTCTGTGGTTAAAAACAGAGTTCCAATTTATTCTTGAAGCCGTACTCTGGCTACAGAATATCTTTTAAAGTAACAACCTTTAAAGGTAACGTTGTGTACTTTGTTAGTTTGAAAGAAATTAGATGTCGATAGCACCGCCATGCTAAAGGGTTGCCATGTAACGTTTTTTTCAACTAGTGCTTATTTCGTGAATGGTAACACTTAGCTCATGTCTGATTTGACAGATAATTAGTTTTATCCTTCCGCTGAACGAATATGGTTGTGTATACGCTTCGCTAAGTGGGCTTGCGATCGACTTACAAAAGATGCCGATTTTTGCTCATTTTGATCTTGGTGGGTATGTAAACAAGCAAAATTGTCTTATTTGGGGCACAGAAAACCCGCATGCATACATTGAAAAGCCGACACACCCAAGACGAATCACTGTTTGGTGCGGATTTGGGCCCAGAGGCATAATTGGGCCATTTTTCTTCGAAAATGAGAAAGGAGTGGCCGTTACAGTCAATGGAAATTGTTATCGGGCCATGTTGAACAAATTTTTGTTCACAAAAATTGAATAGGAGGATTTTAGCAACATTTGGTTTCAACAGGACGGCGCTACGTGCCACACAGCCGAAGCTACACTCGATGTTTCGCGCCCTGTTTTTGAAGATCGCATTATTAGCCACAGAGCTGATGTCATTTGACCACTTCGGAGCTGCGATTTGACACCGTTGGACTATTATTTGTGGGGTGCCGTCAAGCATAAGTGTTACAAGCTAGAGACAATTGACGCTTTAAAGGACAATATTCGTGAAGCCATTGGTGAAATACAGTTGCACACAATCGATAATGTGCTTAACAATTGGACCGATCGTGTAGGCTACTGCATGGCCAGCCGAGGTAGCCATTTGAATGAAATTATTTTCCATTATTAACCGGAAGGATTGTACTTTCAAATAAAAAAAGAAATTTGAGAAAATATTCAGTAGTTTTTTTTTTATAGAATTTTCAAAAAAAAAAAAAAAAAATTATTTGGCGGACCCTATATAAGCTCAACCCAAAGTGTTTTTAGTCTTCACTTTTTTCTTAAAAATTTTATAGCAAAGCATTCCTACAAATTGTCTGGCAATCCTCCTTGAGCTTTTACTGCAAGAGACATCCGAGTTGCTATTTGGATCAATATTGTCTGGAGTAGTATCTCGTCCTTTTTCAAGGGTAGTGCTACTAATTTGCCGTTAACTCTCACTGCAGCCTTGTCAGCATTGGTTATAACCTAACACTATATTAACTTAATATCCTCTCCTTTGATTAAACTGAAACTACCAACTGTACTTCCCAACCCACTGGAAAATCACCATTCTGTAATGGAATCTATTAAAGTTGGAAGGTCATATTTTTCTATTTCCGTCTTAGATAGCCCGAGTCCTGCTCATTAAGGACTTATCCTAGCTAACACGAACAATTACCGAACAGTTAATTAATCAAACACTTGTAGATTGTGTTTGTTCTAATAATTTTACTTGTTGACATGGCGACTTAAAAGAAAACATAGGTCTCGTATCAACAAATTTAGCAACTTAGCTAGAAATTCGATATTTGAAAATAATTCTGAATTTTCGACTATAGTAAAGTGACGAAATGCTTAAATTTACTGAAAAACAGTTTCTTCTTAGGCTCCCACTGTAGCATAGTCTCAACAAAATTCCGTTTTTCACTTCGGTCTTTCTCTATACTCTTCACCTTGTTTAAAGGATATCCTAATTTTTGTATGTCCTTCTATAATATAGGCTTCCATGAGTCTTTCGGCCTAACACGTGTTCTGGTTTCATATGGGTTCCATTGGATGACTTGACTGCAGATTTCGGTTGCCTGTTTTCTTAGAGTGTATTCAATTCAATTGCTCCCCCTCTTTTTTGATCTCCAGATGTACCGGGATTTGCTTATATTTGGTCCACAATTCCTCGTTTGATATTGTATTTGGCCACCAGATCTTGATAATTTTTCATTGTCTCTTGTTGATAAGTTTTTGGAGTTCTGTACTAAGTGCTTTCGTCATTAGCCAGGTCTCGCACCCGTAAAGCATAACCAGTTTTATATTGTACTTGAGTTAAGCAACCGTATTTTTGTACCTTTTCATATAGATGATGATCTCCAAATTTTTTAGACTGTGAAAAGGCACCTTGTGCCTCAGATTATCTGCTTGAGATTATATTGTCAAAGTAGTTGAATAAACTGACATTCACCAATATGCTATGTTACAATGACTGTCAGGATCCAGCGAATTTATCTTTAGACATTGTCTTCTTGGAGTTGGTCGTTAAACCAACTGCATGTGGTTCGGTAATAATGTCGTCTAGTTTACTCTGCATATCGCAATGTCTTCATGATATTAGACATGTGTCTGTAACCGGCATATGGTATATCTTCTAGGTGATGTTAGAAGTTCCACCGGATTCCACGTAACATGTGTAAAGTTACGATATTATCCAGGACTATTAAAAACTATAAGGGCGATTTGTGTAAGACAACTGTGAGATAACATGCTATCCATGCTATCAAATGTATACTGTATACAATAAATACCAGTGATGATTCCCAATGTGTCTATGTGATCAACACAACGTGATCAACACAGTGCATGTTGTTTATAGGGTTAAGTAGAAACCTAGTCATTATCTTTAATGGAATTGGCGTCAGCATGCTCTGTAATTAACGTTGGCTCAGATCGCTCTGTTTGGGAATTTTGACTGCAATTACCTTCAACCATTTACAAGGTAATTCTTCAGTCTCCCACGTTTTCGAGGAGAGCGATTGTAGCTATTTTGTTGTTCTCGGTTAAAATTTCCAGGAATTAATTTGTAGGGATCTGTGCTAACACCGCGGCTTACGTCTGCCGTGTTTTCGCTTGAATGCATTATGTAGCGAAAATTGCGACTTAAGTTTATTGATCAAATTCTTAATCGCAGTATCAAAATAATGAACATGTTGACCGAAAATATTACAAAAAGATAGCTTTTACAGCTTCACCCAATATTTTCATATTTTTTAATATTTCTTCAAGTGTATTTTATACTGACAATTCTTCATTATATGCTTTCTGTTCAGGCACACCAAAGCTTTTATTTTCGAATAGCGGAGAGATAAAGAGACAGAGAGAGTAACACTAAACTGAGAGAATTATCACAGGTAATAAAATAATAACATAGTTGCTTTCATCGTTTAACAGTTGTAATACAAAACAGTGATATATAAAAATCAAGGTCGTATTTTTAAGGTAATAAACATTTGTAAGTTAACCAGGCTTAAAAATACAAAGTTATAATACTGTTATAAAGAAACTGTTATAAAGATTTTATTAAGCAAGAACTAAGAGTAATTCTGCCTTAATTAAAAGTTGTTAAACGTTCCAAACACAGGATTTAAGACTTTTCTAAGCAACTCTGTTACGATTAACGGTTTTTATCGATTAACAGAGTGAGCAAAATACATAGCATATGTAAGATATATGTAGATGACACTATTTTAAGTGTATATGTGCTTGTGTGTGTGTAAGTTTTTCCCGTACAACTCTCAATACACTGTATGTTCGTTACGGTTTTCTGTGTGGCAAGTTTAACAGTAAAGCTACAGACGTCCTTGCTGGATTTTCTTTGACTGATTCGTGTGCTTTTTTTTCTGTCGTGTATATGAATTTAAAACAAACATAAAACAAGAAATAACGGTGTTTAACGTTTGGCTGTTGTCATCGCATCAAATATAACAAAAGAAAAAATACTGGAATAATAGAAAAGAAATTATATTTGAAAACCAATTTTATATGTAAAAAAAGAAACTTTTCTACTTTCTGAAGCATTGTCCGGGTACTATAGCAAATCATATATAGGCAAGCAAGCTCTTACGTAAATATAAATATATATACATATATAAGAAAAAAATGTTACAAAAAATTGTTTTAAATTCAAAAAATAATAATGGAAAACGTTTATATAAAACAAATATATAAAAAAGTTAAATTTGCAGGAAATAAGGACTTTTTCTTTCAAAAAAAGAACTCAAAAAGAAAAAAAGAAACGAAATATTAGTGTTATAAACTACGTAACCTCTTGATAAATTAAATTATATTATAGATTTACTTTTTTATATATTATATACAAAAAAGATGTGAAATTGAAGAAATATTAAGAAAAATATTTAATTTTTTTGTTCTATTAAAAAAATGTTTTAAATAAATTAATTTGAAAAAAAGTATTGAAATACAGATGAGTTCATGTTTAAATTTTCCTTTAATTGAGCATGACTAATGATTACATAAGTTTTTTTTTCCTTTTAAACAAGAATGAAAATCAAAATCTGTAATTAATTACAACATTTTTTAGAGAAAATATTATGTGATTTTTAAGAATTTTTAAAAATTTAAAATTCAAAATTTTTCCTAATTTGTTTATATAATTTTTTGTTTTCTGCTACAGAATATATATTTTTTTAACTGCAATATTACAATTTTGTTTTTATTTTAAAGATTAAGAAAAAGAAAATTTGCGTTAAGAAAGCAAAGAAATTTATATTTTTTAACAAGAAAATCCTTTTTGAAGAAGAAACAAACTGAAAACTTCTTTTTAAACTGACTCTGCCTTAACTAGGTCAGTTATCGAATTTCCAATAATCACAACAATATTCTATATAGGAGAGAATATATATATATTCCTTTTTTTGAATCGTTAGAGTATAAACAACAAAAACAACAACAACTATCAGAACCAAATTCGTTAACAAAACTAGAACAAAAATTGAAGCCATAACAGCCAGAAGAGCGTAATATAAGTGAGAGAGAGACTTTACACATGTTTGTGTGTGTATATATACATATATACAAAACGAGTGTAAAAAGATAGATAGGGAGAGAGTGAAAAATAACATAAAAAACGTAACCGAGTTATGAAAGTTTCCTTTTACAATCCTTTTTTCTCTATAAAACCGAATTCCAAACTAAAATTTCTTATGAAATTACCTTTTTATTATTATAAAAAAACTCCCTCCCACTCTTTCCCATACTTTCCTATGCTCTCTTTGTAGCTCGACAGGAAATTATATAAATATATAATTTAAAACAGGATATTTACAAAAAAAAAAAAAAAAAAAAAAAAAAACGAAAAAAGAAATCACATTGACAACACTAATAAGAGCCTTAGAAAAAAAACTATAGAATTTTTATATTTCCTGTTTTACACACACACACACACACATTTTTTTTTAAATACATATAACGGTAATTTATAGCATATATACAACAATAATAAAAAAATGAAAAAAATCGCAACTGTTATATCAGTTGTAACGAAAAGAAAAAAAAAGCAGAATGAAAATGAAAAATCAATGTTCTTGTCAGATTTCTTCTTTTTCCTATTCATCATTGCACTAGTATACCTTTTATTTATATGTTATTCCCTCTTTAGGCCCCTCTTACACATTTTCGTGCCTGTATATTGCCTTCTTCTTCTTTTTCTTCTGGCTATTGTAATTATTACGAATGGCAAAGCTATTCACGTTGCCATGTTAAAAAAAAGAAAATAGAAAAAAAAACTTTTACTCATTCCCTTTTATTTTCTCTTAATTATATTTAAAAGAATGCTTTCTTTTAGTTATTTTCTTAATTACATTTTTTTTATAAAAGTCAATAAATGCAAATTTATGGAGAGAGAAATAATTTTTATTTCTTCGTGTGTAATAATGAGGTCATTGTATCAATACATTTGGGGTCAAATGAGGTCATTATGCTATTTTACGTAAACTTCTATTGGAAAATTACTACAAAAAAGAATTTCTTATTTATTGGGGTCATAAGAGGTCACATTATAAAATTTTAAAATTCAATTGAAACTTTTTTTTCTTCATAAGAAATAATTTTTAAAACTGTTAAAAATATTTATTTTTATTTTCTGATATCCACTTGCACTTGTTATGTAAAACACGCTCGTACCATAGTGCCTCAACGTTCTCATAATGACAATGATTCGCTATAATTTCTTACCAGTGAAAATTATACAAGAAATTACTAATTATTTCTATTATATATGATCGATTCACAAAGCCCCTGGTATGGTTGTATAGGTGTTTTATTGTTTTGTAATATAATAGTTGTAAGCTTTTTGTTGGTAATTTTCATATAGAAATATGATACACTCATACACTCTTTTTCCAAGTGTTTTTAAAAAGTATTGGTTGCTGTTAATGTAATGTGAATGCCAATCATTATAAAGAAGAAGAAAAACACAAAATATTTTTTAATTTCGAAATTAACTATTTATGTGCGAATGTATTTAATAAATTTTTGTGTTTTTTCATGTTGTTTATGAAAATCAACTTATGAATGCCGATTATCTTCTTCTTATTTGGGTTTTGTCGTTTGAAATACATTAATACATTAAAACACTAATACAATGGTTGTTCAGAAACTAGTAAACAAAACGTTTGTTCAATACATGATACACGGATACAAAACTTTGTGAATTCAGTAATTGTCTATGCGGTGGTATTTGTAATATGTTAAAGTGTAGAGTATTAAAAATAATAAGTACCAGTCTATTCTAAATGGAGCATAGTGTCTCAAAAAATTTCCCCTGAACAACTCTCTTTTTTATGCTAATGCCTTCACACGGCCTCAATTTGTCTTCTCCATGTATGGGCTAGATTCCAATCTATAGCAATTCTATAAGCCTTTTTATCTCAATCGATAATGATTCGTGTTATGTTCTACGCCAAGGCATAGTATCAGCTAGAAAATAACCAGAATCCAGTAAAGAAAAGCTTTTTATGAAAGCTTATAACTTTATTTAATCGTGAGTGCACTGGTTGGATCGCACGCATGCAACACTAGCGGTCCAGGTTTGAAGCTCTGCTAAAGATATGACGAAAAAAGAAACAAAAAAGAAAATTTAGTTACGGATTCGAATATTTAACAAAGAGACTTTAACCTCCCTCCATACAAATCCATCTAAAGAAGTCCCCCTGACCTTCCAGCATTCCACTGGCGATGGTGAAAAACATCAGACGAATGATCAGGAGAAAAACGCCACCTACTGGAAAAATTTACAACCACCAACACTTAGTCTACCGGTGACCAGTCTGGGGCTATTGTGGTGCCTAAACTGGAGGTGACACGTGTTTGTATTTACACTCACGTGTCACTAGGCCTGACCAGAGGTATTCTGGTGCCATGGGAATCGGGAGCCCCAGGGATTCCAATCTCTGCCCTATTGTTGGGTAGGCCCTATTGTGCGATCCCCGTGGTGGCTGTGGTTTAGACCTAAAGCGCAAGCAGAGCGCAAGCAGGGTGTGGTGTTGCATCTTCTCAACCGGGTGCTGTGAACCATATCACGGCAGGAGCTTAGATAGTCTCCGACTCCACACCAAGGTGTGAAGGTTATGAGTGTCCTTACAGCACGCCTTCGAATTGGTACTCACTTGTGATGTTCACTTGTGGGTATCACAGGTGGGGGCGTTGGTGAACGCATCGTATTCAGTCGTACCATTGGGGCACCGTGGGGTATGTCACACGGCGAAGATTCATGTGACACCTGACACCGCCACTTATCAATAATCTTCACCACTACACAGTAGATTAATCATCTATTTAGCTTGGAAATCAACTTGATTAACAGAACTGAAACAAAGCAATGAATGCTTTGTGGAAAGCTAATATGCTCCCTAGAGGAGTAACGGAAACAAAAACATCGCGAATGGCAGCATTCCATGTTAAGCAACTATACAAAAAGATGGTTCTTAAATTAGCATTGAATACCGCAACTTAGCCCCAACCTGTCGAAGAGGGCTCTCTTAAGAATCGTGCTTAAAAGTGACAGGACACAATCTTGCCCAACTCAAAGTTTTAGCGGAGCTTCCTTACATACTAACGCATTTCATATCACAACATGCTTCAGTTTGTCGAAGGCTTTCTTCCATTCCACATTTTTTTTTTTTTGTAATGGTTCGAAGACTATTAATATAATCTATAGACTTTTGTAGTGACTCCAGCTGCTGCCGTAATAGTGTGATATTACTGTTTCGAAGATTCTCTTGGCAATGAAATAATCTTGTTAATTATGAACAGCAGCGTAATACCACGCCAGTTTTAGGGTTTCTACGGTTGCCACACCCCCAGCAAGTTCAGCAGGTAGATTGCCGTCCTCCTAAAATAATCGAATAATTGATTAGATTATTGTAGCGCTAATAAAGAGATCTTACTTATAGTCCAAAAATAAACATTTTTAGTAGAAAGCCTTTTAGGGTTTCATTTTCAAGGTGGCATATAATTTTAATAGAGTTTATATAACATTTTTTTGTGTTATCAGCTATGATTTATTTACAAAATAAGGATTAACGTTTACAACTTTTTAAACTTATTTGCTGGATCTTTCTAGGATAAATTTGTCATTCATAGCTTGGTTAGATCCTTAGTGACCTTTCTCTAAGTAGCCTGGTGTCTGAATGGGAAGAATTGGTAAATTTAAGTATAACTAGGTGCTTAATTATGGTATCAAGGGCACCGGGAACACTACGTGATAAATTTCAAGCTGATTTATAGGCTGCAGCTTTTCTATCGCTGCGCTCCATCACTACGGCAAACTTTTACCACAGAAAATAAAACGATGCTCTATCAATTCATTTTCATTTGCGGCAGCACTGCCTTTTATTTACATAAATGAGTTTTAGAGTAAAATACTAAAATTACTTTGCTTGAAATGACGCAGAGTTGTTCTGCCTCATAGCTTTATTCCTCCAATCTCTATTGCCAATAGTGTAGCGGAGGCTTAACCAGTTCTCAACACTTAAGCAAGTTAGAGATATCGCACACTAAATCGTGAACAGTCACAACTAAAAATCTGATTTCAGATCAAATCTCTAACGACTACTAAAATTGTATTTGCATAACTGTTTTCCTTAACTAATAAAATAATACTATTTTACTTGTGGCGCCTAAACGTAATCAACTAAAAGTTCAGTTTGACGTGACTTACTGTAACGCCTTAATGCAACACTGTGATCGATCTCTCCTGAACAATTGAAAATGTTGTGTTGTGATTGTTCATAATTTAGTGTGCGGATATGTACACAGAGTGTAGACCTATATACATTGCTACTATCTTTTTGTAGAGGCTCAGAGTGCTTATTATAAGTCTATCGCGAGAGATAAGCATCTAAAACAATTACTATATAAGCATACAGTTACGTTGTCTGGACACAAAACTTCTTTAAAATATTGTTAAGCACTTTGAACACTATTAACTTTCTGTAAAGAATACTTTTTGGTTAAAGTTGTAATTTTATGTTCGCAACGAGTGTTCAAAACAATGTTGTAAGATCAACTATAGATAGCCTGCAGTAACCAGAAACTTACCTAATTATATTAACACGCCTCGTATTTATTTTGCGTAAGTGCTATTAAGAAGTTAACAATACTCAAACGTGACCGATTAAATAAAAGAAAAATGTTACAGCTGCAAAGTAGTTTTTTTGATATCAAAGTACTTTATAAATTACAGAAGATTAAAGGAATGTATTCTTTGAAAATATTTGTAAATATTGGAAATTAAAAGGCTTTTAGTTATTAGTCTTCTTTATAAACAAAATTATGTTACAAAACAGGAGGTAGATAATTTTGGTCATCGGTTTCTCACTGTTGAATCTATTGTATTTTACAGCAGCAATATGCGTATATATTTTGTTGGCTGTGTACGTGGTGGTATCAAGAAATCCGATTTGGCATACAAAGTTTTTTTGTTTGTTTTTTTTTCTTTTGCATCAATACTTATTATTTTTAAAAGATTCTAGAAAATTGGAATACATTATGAGAATAAAACTCCCTCAGATCTTATGAATGCATTCATTTTAACATCTGCCTCCCCACAAAAAAGTGGTAAAAAAGCACCCACTTATATTCATATTAAGGTTTTTTGAGTGAGTGAGATGCTTTTCTTTCTTTTTTTTGCCAGTATAGTATAGTTTATATCATATAGCTTAGTTGTTGTTGGTGTTGTTGTTTTCTTACGTATTCATACCAAACCTTTTAGTTTTATTTTATTTTTGTTTTTTTTTTTGTTTTTTCAAAAAGACTTTTTAACTTTGCAAAGAAGAGTGTAGTTAAAAAGCTAACATTTCAATCCAATTAAATTGTTCTTTCTACCAACACAACTACAGCTAGAGCAAGACACAGTCGAAACTATAACGGCAAAAACAACAACACTAACAAAATAAAATAAAATTTTTGCTGACAAAACACTACGACTACTACCCTCCCAGCCATACAATATAAAGTCTAAAAAATAAAAATATTTCATAGCATATCCCCAAGAGACGGTGTGAGTATGTGTGTGTGTAGGTATGTGCGAGAGTAGTATAGTGACACATCTTAAGAACAATTCTCTTCATGCTTTTGTTATAGTTTTTCTTTTACTTTTTCTGTCGTAAAGTGTGTTTGCAGTCGTTCAAAAACGGTGTCTCTTTATGTGTGCTTGTTAATAGGAGAGTGCGAGAGTACTTGTTTTTTGTGTATATAAAGATTGTGTAAGAATGTATATGTAGGTATGTTTGCATATACAAATGTATATGCATGTAATTAGGTCGTTTATAGTGTCATCATTGTATTGAGTTTAATAGCAAAATGCACAAACAACAACGACAACAATAACAAATGTAAAAAAAAAATACACTCTCTTACACTTACATATTTTTCATGTATAAGTCACACAAGCAAAACAAAAAAGTCCCATATAATAATAATTGAAAGCAACAACAATGCTACTACTAGTATACTACTACAACTACAACAATGACAAATGTAACGAAATAAAAAGAAAAGAAGAAAAATAAAATTGAAACTGCACTCAATAGGTCGTGGACACACACATACATGCAATAAGTGTACCATATAAATATAACAGTAATATCTTTATATGCATGTATGTATGTATGTATGTATGTGTTTTACTTTTTTGTGGTTTTCTTTACTTAAAAAGAAAAATAACGAAAAAGAGAAAAAGTTTTTATTGCCTACTTTTCAGATTAATCCAATACAGTGAAAATGGTTTAGTTTTGTTTTTTGTTCGTTAGTCTCTTTCGCAGTTTTTTTTAAGAAAGAGAGAGAGAGAGAGAGAGTGGGGAGGATGGGGAATTTCTTTATGGTCTTATAATATTTATATAATGGTAATAAGATTAAGTTTTGAGATATAAAATGAAAAACATTTTCATTCTCTTATTTTCTTATTTTTTTATATTTTTTTGAGAATCAATATTTCAAAAATATTACGAAAGTATCTCTCCTGAGATTAAATTATGGTTTGATGACTATTGTTGTGTTCATATTGCCTTTTTCCTTCATTCAAATCAAATTGGGTTAACAAATCACTAATTCTTTTTCTTTTGTAAATCCTTTGTGTGTGGTAGAGTGTATTGAAATGCTAATCAATTGTAAGAAATTAGTATTAGAATGTGTATATTGTATGTGTGTGTACAATTGTTTTGTATACATTTATATAAGATTTGTAGTTTCCGTTTCCGTTTGTTAGTAAATATCGAATGTGTTTTATTTAAATAAATATTTGATATTAAATTATTTAGAATATAAACAACAATTTTAACTAAAATGTTCTAATAATTGTATATCAAAAAATTCTTCAAAGTTATAAAAACTAATTTTAATACAGGGTTTCCATTTTCCGGTTTTAAAAGTAAAGTTAAATAAAACTCACATAAAGCTTTGATTTCATTTAAACTTCTATTTCATTATAATGCTTAGGCCTTGCTCATTATATATAAATTACAATGTTATTGAAATGACCGCCTCTGCAGCGGTTGCAGCAGACGATCCTTTTGAGATAGTTTTAGCATATTTCGGTGGTATTTCGGCGATAACTTGACCAATGTTGGGTTTCAAATGCTCCAACGCGTAGACATGTTCAGTGACGCAGCATCCCCAAAAAACGTCTAACAGTGCCAAATTGCATGACGTGGTGGCCACTTGACGTCGCCAAATCAAGAAATTACGCGACTGGGAAGATTCTCGTGCAATAAGCGAAAATCTTCCGTGTAGTGTGGCTCATGGCACCATCTTATTGAGACCACACATATCTTCCAGTTTGTAATCTTCAATTATACGCCGAGCGAGAATTGAGCTTCATCGCTGAAGAAAATTTTGTTTGGATCACCAGGTTTGAATCACTAATTTTGTGGTAAATTTTAACTTTTTTTTACGCGGCCTTCGGTTATTTTTATAAGGCAGACCTTTCACTTAATAAATGACACTTCAGATAACAGATCTTTAACTCTTTCATGCATTTGTTGTTTGTATACAACAACTCTTTTTTTAAAGAAAGTTATAAAAAACAAAATTCTATGCGTTTAGATTAGTTTTGCTCCGAGTTTGGCTGAAGTAATAAATTTTTGTGTTCTAACTTATAAATTTCCATCGGTCAAGTCTGTTGATTTTTTTGATAATAATTGTTTTATATAAACAGTTACAAAATTTTCGTACTTGGGGGTAGTTTTTTCCATCCGAAATCGTTTTTCTGCGGAACAGTGCTTAGCATGACCCGTTGCAAAATTTCTAATCTCAAACTAAATGTTATTTTTAATAAGAAAAATACAACTTAATGTGTTAAGTTGTTTAAGAAAGTATTTTAAACACTACTTTGGCTTTTTTTTAAGAATAACGATACTATTATCGTGACAGGTCGGACTTAGGCTTTTTATCTATTTAAGACTTTTTGTAATACAAATATTTATTGAACAACAAATTAATAATTTTCTTGAGAAACATTCTTTTAATAACAGGTCTGTAAAATTATAGAGAAAAATATATATATACAGCAATAAAATTAAAGGATGAAAGTCAAACCTTTTAGTAGTGTTATTATTTTGACAATAAGTGTATGTAATTACCTTACCGCGATGCATCGGGAGGAGCTACCATAAAATCGTATATCAATCGATACGATACCTTAAAGTTCTGCATTATCTTTTGCTTTTTGCTTTTTGCAAAAAAAAATATATATATATATACCACCATTAAGCATTAAACACATAACCGACAGCAAGCAGCAGCCAGCAAAATGTCAAAATTAGAATACATACGTTCATATGAAAACAATTATTTTAAAGGCAGCACGGCAAAAGCCTAAACCACAACCTTTGCTGCTGATACTAAGCATAAAATAATTTCTAACTTTTTAGGCAGCTAAACAGAAATTAGTGATACCAATACAATATATAATTTTAAATAAAAAAATGTAAAAATAGTTTTTTTTTATTTATCAGAAAACAACAGTATAAACTTAAAAAATTAAAATTTAAAAGTGTTAGGACCATTATTACAACTTGCCTTCAAAATTGAATTTAGTAAAAGGTAACTTTAGCTAAAGTGAACTTTAAAGTCACCTTTAACTTTTTTCGTTATTACAACTTCCCTGTAAAATAAAGTTAACTTTTTTAAAAATATGGCAACGCCATATTTTTGTTCATTTTGCTTATAAATTTGTGTTTTGTGGTTTTATCTTTTTTATCTTTGTGTTTTTTTTTTTGTGATCTGTTTTACATTTCGATTTGAAAAACTATTAATACATATATAAATGTTTGTTTTTCATGTCTATATTTGAAGTTGCCATATTGAAAATAACATATATGTATATATATATACGACAAACACAAACTAACTTTAAAAGTTACAGGTAGGATGATCTTCCCTTTAGCTTAACGCTGACTTCTGCCTTTTTGTATACTTATAAGAATGGAAAACAAATTATCTGCCAGTTAAAATCCTGCCTTTAGGTAAAGGCAAGTTATAATAATGGCTCTTAAACACATAATTTCATTAATTTTTTTATTTTGGAGTAGTAATTTAAAAGAGTGATTTCGGTGGATTTTAAAAGCTTGATTGTCACCAAGATGACAATAAAATCTAAATTGCGGCTGCTGATTTCAAAATATTTATGAAGTGAATAGTATAGCAGCAAATGCTACCAACAACAACTTGCGGTTTGCTTACACGCTGCATGCTGTCGTCTATGTATTTAAAAAACGTAAACGTTGTGTCGGAAACAAAACAACAAAACGTAACTAAATATAAATTTTAATAGTGATTAAATCGCTAAATGTGATGTACAAATAGGTAATTGGCATTACTTTAATATAAATATAAGCAATAACAATCCATGCTTAAAAATACTACAATGCTAGTTTTGTGTATCTATAACAGCGGTTCGCAGCCAACTTCACTTTCTAACGCGCTGTCAATATGGGATTTTCCAATTAGTGATGAACTTCAAGCAAAGACGCTATCAAAAAAGATGGCCCATAATAAAATCGACAGCCGCAACTTCAAATACTGTCAATTGTCATTTTCCTTTTTATGTTTGTTTTGCTTTTTCTTTTTATTTTTCGCTCCAAACAAAAATATATGTTTTTTGTTTACAAAATGCATAAAATTCAGTGAAAGTACGGCAACGACACACAGATTGTGAGAGCACAATTGAGAGAGTAAGAAAAAAAGCTGTCAAAATAAAATAGAATCTATCTCACGACTGCTTTTACCGACAATTTTTTATGCCATTTTGTATGGAAAAATATCGTCAAGCCCCAATTCTGTTTCATCTCTTACAAAGCGTTGACGCCGCGTTATTTGCGTTTGCTCCATACAATTTGTATGCACATGAGAGTTCTCGATAGATAAATAACGCTCAACGCTCTAATTCAGGTTTGGCTGTTACATTCCATATCACTTTTGCCTGTTTCCGAAACTAAATAGACTTGTAAAATTGCAAAGATTTGCACAGATTCGCGATAGAGGTCTAGGTTACATAAAAAAAAAGCTTATCAGTAGTGTCTCGAAGATTAAAATAAAATTATTTGTTTTTCAGACAATTAAAAGCAACCAGTTTTTGTTAGTAAAAACCGTACACGAACACATAAAGATACTTTATTCGCCTTTGAGACTGATACTGAGTCGATGGTTGTGATTGGGAGCATTTCTAAGTCAAACATACAATATATTCGCCCCACTATCTATGTAGTTTAGTATATGCATTCTTCTAAAAATGTTTAAATTTATTTTATTATGAAAACTATTTTTTATGAAAAAAAACTACAAAAAATTAAACCATAACTTAAAGTCGTAAACGGTTATAGCGAATTTGAAATCACCACACAATTTAGTTTGTTCTAGACGCGGTTATTTCTAAACGTTGTAATTTCAATGACAATTTGTTGAAGGTTACAGCAAAATTCGTTCGCTTTAACCTTGTTCGACTGTATTAATAAAGAGCGTCTTTAATTAATTCGTATAATAACAATGAATTTATTTTATTTTTACTCATTTCAATTATAGCTGAATAAAGGCGACATGGCATGCTGCTGATTTAATATTTAAACGTTCTGAAGTAAAAACATTATCTCTCTCTGTTAAATTTTTTCTTATTTCAAATTAAAATTAAAATATCAAAAAATTGTTGCGTGTTTCACTATTGATTTAATGGTATTGAAACGTTTCAAAGTGAATGACGGACAACGTGTTAGAAAACAAGCAAAAAACCAGTAAACTAAAGTGAAATAATTTTATTTTGTTCGTTATAAACAGTTGTTAAGAACGTATAACACAACTGGTGATACAGTACCTGCGTGTTTATGTGTGAGTGCGTTATAACGGTTATTAAATAATAGTAAAACTAATAAGAAAACCCTAACTTTCTGACTTTCTTATAAAATAAGAAAAATATAATTTAAAAAAATAATTGAAATAACATCAGCAACAACAACAACAAACAAATAAATATAAAATGTCACCATTAATGGAAAGAACACTGCTTTTGGTTGCCGTTTTGGCCTGCCTGCAAGGTAAGTACCAGTCTACACCCTATCATCTTATCTTCTTATATATAAAAATAAATGTGTGTTTGTATGTTTGTTTGTTTGTGGCTTCTGGACAGGCTGAACCGATTTCCTTGAAATTTTACAGTATTTCTCTGTATGTCCGGAAGGAACTATAGGTTATATAAATTTTAAAAATTCCAACTCTGCCACGCCCATACAAAGTGTATATTTATTTGTCTATATCTTCAAAATGGTAACAGAAAGATTCTTTAAATTTGACCCAAACAGATTCATCGTCAATATAAATCATCAAACAAAAAGTGGGCGAAATTGGACAAGTGGGCGTGTTACCTCCCTCTAAATGGCACCTTCCATTCTTACTAAATATGAAATTTTTCATATGTGGAGAGCAGCAATTAAAGATTCGCTAATACATATGTATATAAGAAAAAAGCGGAAAAGATTGGACAAACGGGTATTGAACAAAGCACACGGGCTAAAAGGATTTGGATTTTGACCGAAAGGGGACAAAATGTGGCAAAAGGGGAAAAATGTAACTAAGACAACATTTAAGATAATAATTAAGATTAAGGTAGCGAAGCATGTCTGGTTTTAGTAAGTAGTCTATAAATATGAAGAATTAGGTGAAAAAAAAATAATAAAAAAGAATTAACTTAATTAAAATACAAATCTTCATTTCAATTAATTTAATTAAATTGCAAATGTTAATAGAGTATAGTACAAGTTTATCAACTGTCAACACTTAATCCTCGTTTTACAACATATATTATTTTCTATGCCATAAAGTATTGTAGATGCTGACATTCTTATATCATTTTTAACTATAAACTTTAAAAGTTGAAAACACAAAAGTTTAAAATACAATAAATTTTTTCATAACATCTAATAATTATGGTATTTGCCACGCCCATATTTACAAATAATTCATGAGTAGCCCTCTGTGTTTTTATTAATTAACAAAATATCTGCTAACAGATATTTGACTTATGATAAAAAGCCATGCTCACAGTTTTCATTGCGCTCATTTTGTAGACATAAAAGTTTGAGTATTATCTAGTTTAAGGCTCGAGTTTCACGCCTAATATTTCAATTGTGCTTACAACGTACAATCTAAGCTTAACAAGAAACACTTTGAATAAATCCTAATACGAGTAGATAATCCTAATCCTAAAAGAAATGAAAGAAAAGTCTTTTAAAGCCGAGCCTTTTCATAATACGTTTTATTATAGCATTGTTCCCTACAAAAGGAGGTAATATCTCGAATTTGGAGTTTTTTTTTACTTAAGGCCAGCACTTAGGTGGTGAATCATACCAATAATAGGTTGTGAGAAGGAGGACAGAGGAGTACTGTTTATGGATGTTTGATTTGAACTTATTAATATCGTAAGGGACAGGAAAACCTTTCGCGGGAAGATAGTCCCAAGAACAAACGAACGGTGCATTGTACGATTCATTGGAAAATCAACTAAAAAAAATGTGCTCTATGGGAAAAATTAGTACTGCGTGCAAATATGTGATTATGAGGAATCAATTCCTTTATTTTGTTAGAACGCATTTCGTTATAATACCGATAGAACAACGAAACACACACCACATTGCGATGATGCTCTAAGAAGTCGATACTGTTAGCTACCCTACAGTCATTTAAAAACATCGTCGCCTTCTCCTACACTCGGTCGAGAAGCTGCAGGATAAACTTTGAAGCATTGGCCTATACATGAGAGTTGTATTCCATTTTGGGTCGGATATACATATGTAGGTCTTGTAAGCATTGAGAAGGTCATATGGAGTCAAGTATTTCTTTCACCGTCTTAAAAAACCGAGGGGACTTGAATGCTTTTTTCGACACTCGCAAAATGTGATCGTTCCAACGGACATGATAGTGAAGTCTTATCAGAACATCAAGAGCATCAGACTACTCATTACTCATAGTTACAGACGACACCACACCACCAGAAAACAACATTGGGTCACATAAAACGCTTACGATCAAAAGAATATGAATTACAAATGTTGCCGTCGCCTGCGAAAGAGTAGATAGTTTAGAAGTAAGAAAAAGAAAGTCGTTAAGAAATACTAGCAAAACGCCTTGACAATATCTAGAGCCCCAACTTTGCTTTTACTAAAACCATCAATGGATTTGTTGCACCTCTCGGAGGGTTTCGCCAGCAGATCACCTGTAGAATGGCGGTAGCCGTACTGACGATCGCTTAGCAAATTGTTGGACTCCAAATATTTCACAAGGTGGTGAACCCCACTTTCCTTAACCTTGATAGATTGCTATTGGGCAGTTAGTAACCTCACCCTTTTGGCGTTACATTAACAACGTTCCAACAGGATGCAAAAATGCCTGCGCGATATGACGCACTGAAAAGGTGCTGGTCTAGAAGACTTGTTAGTATTGAGATCTGCTAGAGTGCCTCAAAATCACTTATATTACCATAAACAACTATTCATAGTCTTTTGGTCCTATTTGGACAGATAGTTTCAGTTAACATGTTCATAAACCGTGTTAACTCCGACTAAAACTTACTCTTAGTAAATAATTTAAATAAATCTTCGTCCTATAACCAAGGTCCTAGTCGAAACAAGCTTTAAATAATCAGTCGGAGTAGGTATTGCAGTAGCATCTCTAGGGAGGACCAATGTCATGAACATCGATTTTTAAATTTCTGTTAAATTGTCCCGAAGTCCCTTATGTCACCATAAACTAAACAACCCTTAACAGTTCTTTGCTCCTATTTTGATGTACGTAGAGCCACTAAGACCTAATCCAACCCACTGCTAAGACTCAATCTAACCAAATGATTCAAACCTGTTGAGAAGGTTGTTTCAAAATCAAGCCCCTAGTTAAAAAAGGTTTAATTGACGAAAGAAAATGTAATGCCTCTTAGAATGTTCCGAAATTCATCCTATGGTGATATAAGCAACTTTTAAGAGTTTTTGGTTTTTTAAACAAGTGATCGTAGATTTTCCGCTTGCTAGTACTCAGGGTCATTTACGACAGAATGGCCATGTAAACATCATCTACTTTATCTGGATTTGTTTTTGCCACAGTAGACCTGCATCCAGCTTAGTCTCATATCCTTTTTAAGACATTAGCTGAAGTAGACAGGGTTTTATTAGTAGACTCTCTTATTTCTTCCCGCTCTCTTATTATTTCTTTCTCCACGCCACTTCTACCGCAGTCAGTGTAAATAAAACTGGTCTATTTGATTCCTTGTGAACCAGAACAGTACGAACCGTTGGTTTCAATTGGGCTTCCATCTAAATGCACGATTTTTATTGTAAATAAAACAAAAAGTTTTTAGATAATTATCTTAATATTTTTTATTATGATAGAAGGATCTATGACAATTATGTGTGAAACAAAATATCGACCAAATGCTCGCCACGGCTTCGGTGGCATACCTCTATCCGTCGGTCCATATTTGCAATGACTCTGAGACTCAGTTGAGGTTCAATGGCTTTAATGTGCCGAATTATCTCATCCTTTAGTTCTTGAATTGTTTTTCGCTTATTGAGGTACACTTTTTCTTTTAAATATCCCCAAAGAAAGAAGTCCAACGATGTCAAATCACATGATCGTGGCGTCTAATTAACGACGCTACGACCTGTGACAACATGGCCATTGAATTTCTCGTGCATAAGAGCCATTGTTAACGAATCCACTGAGGTGAAAGTCACTGTTATCTTCTGTCTGTTCAACTAACTATTGGACGTATTGACGACGATTTAAATAGAAATGAACCTTGTAAGCGTGTAAATTCAAATCTATATTAAAAATTTGCATTAGTGATGTTGCGGAGATGTTCAATTGTTGGGCACGACGACAAGTCGAAATTGACGGTTCCTCTGCCACACTATCGCAAACGACAGCAATGTTTTCTGCAGAACGAACTAGGCGAGTATGCACAGGTGTTTCCATATTTCCTATAGACACAGTTTGCTGAAATTTGCGCACAACTTTCCCGATTGTGGATACATTTGGTGGATTATGCTGACCAAAAAAAAAAAAAAATCACGAAGTCCACGAAATGCATTTTGATTTGAAAGCCTATTTTCGTAAAAGGCTCCAACAATATTAACGCGCTGCTCAATTCAATAAACTTAACGCGCTGCTCTCCATGTTTGTATTTGTCAAACACTGAAACAAAAATATTTCAAATTAAGTTGGGCAAAATACTTGACGTTAAGGTCTGACTTACAATTAATATCGTGCTTTATAGTGGGTACACCCTTTAGGCTACTTTGTTAAAACCGACTTAGCCAATGACATAAAAGTGTGAGAATCTTTAATCACAATGAGTTGTAATATAGATGTCTGTGATGCCACAGTTAGTTCGTTCAACGTCTAATGATAGATTCCTTAGTCTGAAAATAAATTCAAACGAAATATAGTCCCCATCTCTAGCTAACCTTAGGTCTTTCCCTATAAATCTCTGCCTAATATTTTTTTCTTTTGGTGAAGTAAGTCCCATGACATTAATTTAAGATAAGATGTGCAACTTTGTTTTATTTTAGTGTGAAACTAGGTAAACCTTGGCTCGCTTCGCCATCCCTATCTTAATTAATATCTTAACTATTAGCTTTGTTATAGTTTTTTACTCTTCTCTCCCATTTTGCCTCCTTCTGGTTTAAGTCCAAACATTTAATATTGTCTATAGTTGCTTCCAGAAAGATACTGAAAAAAGTTAAGACAATTGGTTCTGATTTTAAGATTTTAGGTGTGCTTTGTGCTGATGTTGATAGATAACGACACTTTAACTGTTACCGTTCGCCACAAACGCAATATCCATATTTAGTATTAATCCATATTTAGTATGCAAACCTCCCAATATGAATGAGATAAAAGAGGCGATTAGTAAATTGAAAAACAATAAGGCGCCATGCAAAGATTGACTACCGACGGAAATTCTACGAATTGGCATCCAAACCACGGCTGAATTTCTACGGCCTCACATCGCATCAGTATGGGAGGAAGAGAGACTGCCTTCAACGCAGAAGAAGGGCATCATTGTAAAGTTACCAAAAAGTGGCGACTTGAAAGACTGTAATTATTGGAGAGGCATTGCTTACTTAACACCATGTATAAGATACTTGCAGTCATAATACAGTGGAATTTTCAAAGCAAAATAGACCAAATAGTAGCTGTGTAGATCAGGCCAACACTCTATGAATAATCATAGAACCATCTATTGCATGGCGTACCCCACTGTATCTACTGTTCGTCGATTTTAAGAAAGCATTTGATACCATCAGAAGAACTGCAATGTGGAAAGTACTGAGAATAAAAGGTGTGTCCATAAAAATTATTCGAATAATTAGAGCGATGTACGAAAATGCAAAACTTTCAGTTCTTCACAACAGGAGCAGCCGCTAACCATTCCACACAAATGCTGCACTTAAACAAGGATGCCCGCTATCACCTCAGCTAATTACCATCGTGTTGGATGATATAATGAGCAAAGTCTGTTCAAAAAGAAAAGAAATAACATGGAGTCTCTCAAGCAAACTCGAAGATTTGGACTATGTTCATGACATTTGTTTACTCTCGCGTAAGATTTCCAATATGCGGTCGAAACTGGATGACCCAGAATGATTGACTCGCAATATCGGACTTGAGATAAATATCAAGGAAAATGCTGCTATCTAGGAAGCACAATGACTGTAAACGGCGGCGCAGAAACCGACGTAGATAACAGGCTCAATAAAGCGAGAACAGCATTCGGACGGCTGCAGTTATTATAGAGAAGCTCGCACATATCCAGACGAACTAAACTCAGAATTTTCAACTCATGTGTAAAACCAGTTTTGCTATGTGGTAGCGGAACCTGGCTTGTATAGAATAACATAACATACTGAAGACGATTAGTTAAAGAAAATGTGGGTGGATTGGTCACACTATCCGAAAAAGTCATAATAGTATTACCAGAATATCACTCGAGTGGAATCTTCAAGACTCAAGCAATCGTGGTCGACCAAGAAACACCTGGAAACATGGGAAGACGCACAATGAACAGCGGTAAACCGTGTAAGATGGATATGCTTTGTGAAAGCTATATGCTCCCAAGAAGAGTAATATTTACTATGTATAGGAGATGCCACAACCACTTATTCAGTTTTAAGCTGATGATTTGTATTGACTGCAAAGTCATTTCAAGATATATAAGTCATTTCAAGATATATAAAAATCAATATTTCCTTTGTATGGGAGATACCGTACCCACTTATCGAATTCCAATCACTTTTTAACTGATGATAGACAAATAAATATTTCTATGGACGTGGCACCGTCACACTACAGCTGTCTGTTATGTTGATTTATGAGTTTAATGATTTTGGCACGAAGCTCAGCTGAAACCAGGTTTTTTATTTTCTCTTCAATTCCGACTGCTTTATAATTTCTAGACAAAGCTTAATAGACAAAGCTGCAAACGATTATGATAAAATCTCATCTACCTAAGGCACTGAAATCTTTTTTCTCTTCCCTTTTTTTATTTTCAGTTACAACCGCTTTAATGTGCTATGACTGCAATAGTGAATATGATAGCCGTTGTGGTGATCCTTTTGATCCCTATTCAATAGGCGAAGTTAATTGCAGCAAAAGGGAGCCACGTGAACATCTTAAGGATAAGTATAAACCAATTTTATGCCGTAAAACTGTACAAAAGGGTAAGATACTTTAAAAAAATTATATTACATTTTTGTTAAATAAAATCCACTCAAAATTAATTTTATTTTATTTTATTCATATAAAAATAAAATATTTCTTAGTTTATGGTAAAATACGCATTGTACGAGGCTGCGGTTATATACCTGATGAACGTACCGATGACAATGAATGCCTGAAACGTTCAGGTACTCATGATGTACAGGCTCTATATTGTGCCTGCACCAATGATTTATGCAATCATGCTGCATCAACACTAAATAATAATAATAATTATTTGATTCACTTAATGCCCTATACATTAGCTGCCCTATTCATAATGTTCTCATGTCAGCGTATTAATTTTCACTTAAAACAAGTTTCATAAATATAAAAACAAAAATATAGAAAGAACAACAAAAAATAATTAATAAAAAATCCTCCCCGAACACTAAAAACTAAAAAAAATGAAAAATTAAATCATCTTAATTCGAATATAAAAAAATAGTAAAAATTAATGAAAAACAAAAAACAAATAAATGAAAGCATGATGGTGTTGATACATAAAGAGAGGGATAAGTAATTAAGCTAAATTATATATAATGAAGAAAAAAAAAACATTTACGCTTGACGATAACAAAAAAAAAACTTAAAATAATAATAAGATATTGAGTAATTGAAAGTCTATATATAAATATTATATATTATATATAAAAATAAATAACAATTGAAAAAAATTAGGTCTGAGTCTTGAATAATTGATGAACAGCGCTATTGAAAAAAAAAATTGTTTTAAAAATTCTAATATCAGTTTTTGATTAAATTCAGTTTAGATTTTTTATTAAAACTTTTCTTTTTTATTGACTTTTTTCTTTCCAAAAAACCATTACAATAGTAAAACTGCCTAAAGAGAATTATTTATTAATTTTAAGTATTATGCATATATTTAAGAAAATTTTATTATAAAAGTTGAAAAACAAAACGAACAAATTAATTGGCTTTATTTTTCGTTAATGTTATAGAAACAAAATTTTAATAGCAAATTAAAGTGGTTGTAAAAATTGACAAAAATGAAACATCTTTTTATTTAAAACATTTCTTTTATGAACATTGAACATTTTTCAATATTATTTTTTCATAATTACTTTACTAAAAATCATTTTTTAATAGAAAATTTGGAAACACAGTAACTTTTTAGCAAATTTACAGGAGTTTAAAATAATCTTCAAGAACTTAAATGTTTACTACAATGGTAACACCTTATTTTCAATCAACAATACTCTTCTTTAGTTTTTTCATAATATCAAGGCGAATTCAAGCCATGTGATCTTGGCTTGCTACGTGAGCAACAGCTGATAAGTAACTATATGTCAAAATGATTCGCCATTACTTTTTTTACAACATTTTATTTTATTTATTTATTTGCTTACCGCAGTGTTGCATTATTTTGACACAACGTTAAAGTCTGTTTACAGTGTTGTATTCGTTTTCGAAATGAGACCATCTTATTAAATTCGCCTTGCATAATACTTTCAATATATTTTTAACCTTTTTCACAAATAAACAGTAATTAAAAAAAAATCGTAAAAATGAATTTTTAACACAATGGGAACACTTGATTACCATCAAACAGCTGCTTTCATACTCTTTTCAGATACGACCTTAACCACTAAACGAAATAACAGTAAAATGATTATAACAGTTTCACTGTTGAGGACAAAATATATTCAACAACCAGCAACAAAAGAAGTACGTGCCTCTTTATATACTTATACGTATGTATGAATGTATATAAACATTTCAATATTCCATGAATTTATATCGAATTTCTCGCAAATCATTACATAAAACTTATTAAAAAATTATATTTGGTTTTTATTAATAAAACAGAAAGAAACTGAAAAAAACAAACCTAAATTTGTCGCCATTTTCATTATAATTAAGAGATTTAAATATTTCAAATCAACTGCCAATGTTATCAACTATTATATAAATAAGTACCCGTTTAAACTTTATGTCAATAGCCACACAACAGGTTATGTTTTGCATTTTAATACCTCTATATCCTAGAAGGTTTAGCTTCAATCATTACGATCCATCCATAATATCTTTAATAATGCTGTTCTACAGCATATTCTCATGTTTGGGTGGAATTAGCCATCTTAGACCGGAGATATGTTGTTTTTTTATTTTTCTGCTTTTGACATAAAGGTTAAACATATAAACGTTTATTATAAGTGTCGAAAATTCAGGCATAAGTGAATTTGTTTCTTAAAAGTTACATATTTTGAAAATTAAACAGAGATGTTTAAAAAAATAGTACGATCACAATGAGTTTTTCTGAACTAAATTATAATATGAAATAATCCCCAAATGTATCCGTCGGCATGTAATAGCATACGAATTTTAGGATTTTAAAGTATAAGACATTAAATATCAAATATTGTAGAGCTTTAAAGAGTTTTATATGTATATTTTAAGCGAAACATATGCTATAGTATACGGTTTCGTTAATCATTTAAATTTAGAACAAACCGGTAATTGGTTCACTGTACCAGAATCTGGTGCCAGAGCTGCTGATTTGGCTAAAAAACGACCTTTTAAAGACATAACGCATCTCATTGATTGCTCAACTACACTAGCCGCGTTACCTCTATGTTTTATTTTCAGAGGCCTTAGATTTATGCGGCACACATTTATTATAATACAAGTTACATATGACTACTCTAACCTTAGTCACCGGCGGATCTATCTCCTCATATGTGGAACAATTTCTAATTCTTTGTTTAGTTTACAAAGGGTTTCCAGGCGCTAATTCAGAGACGAAGCTTCTAAAGATACAATTAACAATATGACCATTACAATTTAGGTTAATAACATAAAAAAAATAAAATTGTCATTAGTTTGTTGTGAGGAATATGTATTGAAGAAATCTCTCCATCCCTTGATGTTGAAATTCCATCTCTACTGATTTTCGCCATCTCTACTGATCTCAACATTTCTTTATCCTTAAGGATTCTATTGAACAATGTATGTCTCATGCAAGTCCATTTCCGGCGGCTGATTTCATGAGCTTTGCGGATTTGGTTATTAGTTGATAACAGGTCAACAGTTGCTATACGGCAGGTCCAAACTGTAGTTTTAACGATAGGGACTCTGCTATTTTCCACGTTTCACATTAGTAAAGAAGAAATGATTTTACATTGCGATTAAAGATGTTAATGCCGCTTGAACCATTTGTGTCTAGATCTTGCCCAGAGTGTCATATAAGTGCAAGTTTACTAACATCCTTAATTTTGATATAGTTTAGAATTAGTGGGCTTGTGATTGTCGTGGATATTCTAAACGACTTTGTCTTGTAGATGTTTATTTTGAGTCCGATTCGCATTCCATACTCCTGTAGCCTTTTAAGTATCTGTCGTATGCCGTCCAAAGCATATACTGTCTGCGTCGACAAGATCAGGTGCCATTGAATTCCATTGGCAGCCGCGTTGCTTGTCTGCCGTAAAACTGTGTGTAAAATTAAGAGGAAATGTGCAGGCGTTGTATTATAGTTGTATCTCATGTCTGTATTAGTATTAAAATCCTTGATTTCTTGGATTCTAAAGCGTACATTACATGGTGCATTTTGGTATAGTTCGTATAGAAGAGATATGAGAGTGTCGGAAACACCAATGTTTTCCAGAGCGGACCATATTGGCTGGTTTTTTATATTGTAAAAAGAAAAATTATAGATTCAACCGCATAGTATGTGTGAAGTTAAACAATAGAAATAAGAATTCAATATAATGTCCATGCTAGCAAGTCAAACGTAACGTTCTGAAGCGACTTGCTTGGACTCTATTACCAATTGCAGTAAAAAAAGCGTCAACGCGTTTCAGGCACTAACAGTAATGCTTTTAATAAAATACAGTAAATTCATCTGAGAATAACTAAAGAGACATTGTTTGAAACCAAAAAAAAAAAAAAAAAAACATACTTCACTCCTCAACGCGCTGTACAAGCATCTACACACAATATTTGCGCCATGTATCGTGCATTTTGTATGGCCATGAGAATGTTTTTACTGATAGATAAGGCGCTGATTAATGTCGCGTCCCAATAACAATAGAGAACAAAAAAAGGATTGCAGAAGTGTGTACTAAAAATCATCCTTCACTGAGGTCATATCACTAGACCTTAACCAGACGAAATCTACAAAAAAAAAAATCATATGAAGCATAAGGATTGTTAATATAACACTTGCAAATTATAAGTCGCCTAAAAAGCTTATCATCAGATAACTTTTAATTTAATGTTACATTTAATTTTGAAAACTACATAAACATCAAAAAGTGTGCCACTGTGTTGTGGTAATAAAACACCCGTTTACCCATCAAGAGGTCTTAGGTTCAATACCAGGGCAGGCCATCTGACAATTTGCGGGTGCTACTCATTGATTGAGAGAAGACCCTATTGTTTCAGTTGGGATGGTGCGGAAATTATGTATGTGTACGTAATAACCATAACACTTATGGCAGTAATCATCATCAAGTGAACGATTAAAATTTTGTCTCTACGATTTCATTATTACCCGATTTCGATTTCCATGACATATTGGAATAATTTACTTCTTAGTTTTCTAATTTTTACATCATTAAAATAAAATTAGAATTTTTAACCCACTATAGGTACCATCAAAAGAAATATTTTAATAAATTATTAAACTCCTCTAAATTTGTTTTAAGGCTTTTATATGAAAAATTCTTTTATCACATAATAGTCATAAATTTATAAAAAAAAAAACAGAAAATCTCTTACACTATACTAAATATTAGAATTTATTTTAAATTGAACACTTTTTCTTAATATTTTTAATTCCTTTCATTTTTTACTTTTATGATTTCAAAAACGAATTTTCTTTTAATCATTAATTCATAACCTTGTGTACATTACCAATAGATTTGTACTTAAAAATGCTCTCATTATAAAAACCAGAACATAGACACAAACATCATTATTGAAATTATCAAAACCTCTATTTATATATAAAAAATAAACCTACTTTTCCCACAAAAAAAAATAAATAAATAAATAAAACGATAAAAAACCTTTTTAAACGTTAAAACTCTTATAATAAAATTAACAAAAACAAATATAATTAACACAATAAAATTTTGAAAATAAAACCACTAAGAAAATAAAAACAAAAGTCCACTTTAAAAACAAAAACAACAACAACAACTATTTTTTTTTCATTTAACAGAAATTCTAATTCATCGAACTTAAATTTCTATGAAATAATAAAATAGTATAAAAAACAGAAAATATTTATAAATAAAATTATTAAAAAAAGGAAATTTCTAAAAATAAAAATAAATAAATCTTCCTATGATACAAAAAACATACAAGTGTATACATACATATTTAAATGTCATAGAGTATATATTAGAGCGATAAATAAAATATATCACAAAAACAAAGGTAACATACAACAGAAAAATATTTATTAAAATAGTAACAAATGAATAACACTATGCAACAAAAATTAATGAATTAGATATTTCAAAGAAGTGATACTATTTTTGTGATAGGCGCTAGCCTATCTAAACCAATTCAAAATCTTGATTTACTGGCAAACAATCCATTCTTTGTACCTTCACTATTTTGAGAAGCTTGGAAATATAAAAAAAGAAATCAGAGTACAGATTACATCATTCGATATCGAACGAAATTTCATTCGATATTGAATGCCATAATATGTCCCAAAATCAGTGTTGCCATAATTTTTTAAGAAATACTAAAATTTTTAAAGAAAAAAGCTAATTTACAATACAAAAAACTGCACATACTCAAAAACGTAATAAAACATATACGGGTGTGTTCTGTATACCTGAAACGAGTGAAATTGAAGTCCAGTAAATTTTGCAGAACAAATAAAACTTAAATTCGCTAATTATTCTAAGTTCTTAATAATCAAAGAAGTTATTTGCAAGGTAATTAAGTGAATTAATAAGAAAAAATATCAAATTCTTTTCTGATTTAAAAATTTTACTGTGTTCGTATTAGACACTCCTTTCTCCGACAAGCGTGAAACCCGGTGGATAAACCGTATTTGAGTACCTTGTGTCCAGTGTTGCTAACCGCTTTTTTAGATTAGCTCTTGTTTTCGAGATATACCGTTATTTCAAAAATGAAGAAGGTTGCACAACATATATTAGCGTAACTCAAAAACAGTTTAGTTTATTGAATAAACTAAAAAACCTAAATTCCGCAATTAAAATAACTTTAAGTATAATTAAAAATTTTTTAATATTCAATATTTTATATTTTGTTAGTGAAGCAGATATATCACTCATACGTACGTTCGTACGTATATAATGTGATTCCACTGTTCTTTCAACAAAAAAAGGTATATTTCTAAAACGACTGTGCAGAAAAATGCTAATTTTTTATACCAAAATGTGAGTATCACACGCTGTTTGAATTCTCTGTATCTTTTTGATCAGTTTAAAAAAAAAGGATGCGGTGAAATTCTATCTTCAGAAGTTGTAAAAAAATAACAAAATTTAAAGTAAAAAACTAAAATGTTAAAAACTGCAAAAACTGCACAATTTGCAGAAAATTTTATTTCTTAAACCAAAAACTTCAAAATACAGATAAATCTGCACATTTCGCAACGCTGCCCCAGGGCAAATAGTATCACTTTTAAGGTACTTTTTTTGTCGCATAGTGTAACGCAATAGTTTTTTTGTTTTTTATTATAATATGATTTTAATTTTAACTCAAAATTTTGTTAAAATTTTTTTAAACTTCATAGGAGAAATTATCAATAAACCTCAATCTCTCCCTCTCTCTCTCTGTCTAAAAGCAAATATACTCAAATGGTGTAAAAACTTAATTACAATGATTTTTATGATTTTGTTAAAAATAAAGAACGAAAAAGAAAAAATAAGATTTATAAGTGCAATTATAAGTAGTATTTTAAAAAAAATTAAGTTTAAAACAATTAATTAAAGTGTTCTTTTATTTATAATTTGTTTTTATGTTTTTAAAAATATATAAATCGCCATAATTTATAAAAAAAAGAAACAAAATAATGTATTAAGAAAAACAGTATTTAGCAAATAAAAAACGAAAAACTCATCTAAAAATTTGTTTAAAAATTGGTTTGAAAATAATTTTTAATAAAAACAAAATATATTTATAAAATAAGTTAAAACAAGATAAAGCTGGTAACTCTGTTACAACCCAAAGTTTTTAATTCTCTTCAAAATACCACTGTAGTAGCTGTGTGGCCATCTTGAAGGCACAGGATATGAATAAAAGCAACAATTTTGTACAACAACGATATATTCGCCATTTTTCCTCTCTTCTGAGAAAAAGTTACAGTTCTATCGTAGCATTGACTATTGCCTTACTAGGGAATTTTTGCCACTTCCCTTAGTAGCTCTGAAATAAAGTCAATTTTCTTGCATAAAGAGAGATCCAAATGCTGAATTTCTCTGAATAAAGAAATATTCTTGTACATGGAGAGATTCAATAAAGCTGTGAAGGCAATGAGAACTCAAGGCAGGAACAATATAAATTTTACTCCTCGGGATCTTGTCCTGCAATTATTAGTACATATCTGAACAGTGGAATTTCAACATTTCTTGTACTAAATTGATGGAACTTAAGACGGCAGAATCCAGTAAGAAGTTTGAGGTCACGCTGATTCACTACAGATAAAACCAATGATCTTGTACAAGAAGAAATCCACTATTTACATTAAAGCTAACAAGAACCAAATTGGGATCAAATGCAAACGTTATTTATGTACACATATGTATGGTATATGTTTTCGTAGCATAAGGACTCTAAAAATTGGTTGAACAAATTGCCGCCTTCATTTCGCTCTAGCTTTACTATCTTCGTCTTCTTCATATATGAGCTGATTATTCTTCTCTACGACTTCCTTACGAGTTCCGATCTATGGCGCACTTCGTTATGTAATACATGACCTTCTTAGAGTATATCTAATTCAACGCCATTTTTGCAGCTTAATTACGTAAGCTATGGGTATTTGATTGGCTTGTTCTCATAGTCTAGTATTTGAGATATCATTTGACCAATAAAATCGGAGGATATTTCGAAGCTTTTGTTTCACGAATACTTGAGTTTTCTGCATATCACTGCGAGCGGGATTCCAAGTTTCACACCCTTAAATACAAATGTTACATACATTTACAAATGTACGATTTTGACATTCCCGATATAAGATTGGTGGACCATTCTTTTCGAATGAAGTCCATTGCTTTGCTTCCCTCAAACTCAATGAAAACCCAAGGCAAGTCAAAAACAAATTTTACAATCCGAGATTTTAATTCTCAGAAGCTTATCTACTTTAACATGGTTCCTAAGGTAGCTGTGTCAAGTAGATCATTCTTAGGGCCTACTTAGCGAAATGGAGGAGGCGCATACTCTTCTCATGCAAAATGGGCTTGAGATAACCCAAACTTTTGCGAGATAAAGTCAACGGAAATCCAAGGCAAATACGAATTTAAGGCTCCAAGATTTCAATTTACAGAAGCTGTACAACTTATCCATATTAACATGGTTTTTAAGGTAACTGTGAGACTTCTGTAAAAGGCTTAAGGTTTGCTTAGCGAAAAGTAGGAGAACGAAGACGCATACTCTTCTCCTGCAGACTAGACCTGAGGCAATGTAAACTTTTTTCAAGGAAGCGATTGGAGTCTTGTATCAGACTATCTACAAATAGCCGGGGAATAATAACCAGTCCTGCGAACATAACGAACATTTGATTAAAATAAGTGCAGATACTATTGGGTGGAAACTGAATCGCCAAAGTAGGTACTTGGTGATAGTTTGGGGCACCTAGACACCTATCAGATAAAGAGTGAGCAGCTAACACTACTGACACCAGCCGATATCCTGAATATAAAGTCATCACATCAATAGGGAAACCCTATTCTAGTTGGCGCAATACATTGGCCCTTGGTGGTAAAAAAGCTATCTCTCTGACAAAAGCAAAGATCCCAAATTGCTAGATGATTTCTGCTTTTGAGATGATTACTTTGTCTCTCCGAGTACTGGAAGAGATTCCTATATATAATATAGTTTTGGTCTTATGTCAGAAACTTATTTTTTTCTGGTGCTTTAGGCTCATATGCTAAAAACTTGTTATGGTACTAAAAATCCCGAAGGATTCTTGTGTTAATTAGGCAATCAGATCACCAATTGGCAAACTGAAGTTGATGCTTAAAAATCCAGTGCAGCAGACAGATTATATGTGATCTAATTTTGAAAGATCTCGAGACTCTTAGGCTAGTTTGACTGTCTAACATTAAAGAAAAAAACATTTTTCTTTGCCTTTTTCCTTAAAACTTTACGAGCAGCAATAAATTTGCATCATCAGCCTGTGAGAAAATCGGGTGTTTAGGCTAAATTTGCCAGCTTTATTATATTCCTTGAGGATTGTTTCAGAATCGTATTATATTATTGTTTGCTAACATTGTAAATGGCAACTCTTAGTTCACATGGCTGTAGCATTTTCCTTTCGATATACAAGCAACAAAACTCCCATAACTGTTATACTCTTTTAAATGTTCTAGAAAACAATAAATGGGTTAACAATTGAGTTACCATATTCGTTGGATATTAAAACTTTCATACTTGTTAAGGATTTTTAATTAAATTCAATGATTATTGTTTTTATTGCATTAATTTAAATAATTTTCTTATATAAAAGCCACATAAAATGCATATAAATCATATATATAATAAATCGTTAATGGTCTGTCTTAAATAAACGTAAATTAAAATAAATTTAAAGAAATATAAACAAATATAGTAAAAATTTATATTAAAAAAAAGAAAATTAAACTAAAAATGGAAACTAATTTAATATAAAATAAAACAAATAAAAGAAAACTTCATTAAATTGTAGATAATAATCTATTTAATTTTTAGTACATACAAAAAAATAAATAAAATAATTATGTAATATGTTATAAAAAAATTAAACACTAGCCGAAAAAATCTCATATTTAAAATATATTTAAGTATAAGAAAACAAAAACAAAAACAAAAACTTAAAGTTTAAATATAGTCAAATAAAATTAAAAGAAAAACAAAAAAAGTTCTTTAATAAATAAAAAAAGGAAGCAACTAAAACAAATTTAAATAAATAATTTAAAAAATCTTTAATTAGATATTAATATAAAAATAATATAAAAAAGAAATTTAAATAAATAAAAAATATAAAAAAGCAATGAGTTTGGAAAAAACTTAAAAACATATTTAAAAGAAAAGCATTAAAAAAACTCATAATTTACGTGTAATTTCTTGACACGCTTACATTTTACATTCTTTACATTAACTCCGCCCCTCCTTTAAATAAAATAAAAATATTTAAAAAAAATATGTAAACACACTCACACATCTTTAAACATTTAAATTATGGAAAGGAAAAACAAATATTTACGCATAAAAATCGTCAAAAAGAAAAGCAAAAAACTAAAAACAAAACCAGTGCGTAAAACCATATCATGAGCTTTGCTTGAGCAACAAAAAAACACATTTAACGCAATAATCAAAACAAAACCAAAAAGAATTAAACGTCATTAACTGCATTAACATCATCATTAAAGAGAAAAAACAAATAAAAAATACCTTCCATGGTTCTAATATTTTTTAACAAAACACAACAACAACACCTTGAAAACACTGCTAAAACAACAACAAAATTTATTTAAGAATATAAAATAAAAATTAAGTTTTAAACGAACACCAACAACACAACACAAGAGAACAAAAAAGCTTTTCTCAAAACTTTTTATTAAGTTCATTATTAAAAAAAGTAAGAATAAAAAAAAGACAGCAACCGAAATAAAACCTTTTGTTTTCGTTTGTTAAGCCCCCCAAAAAAGAAAACTTTAAAGAAAATCGTTATTTATGAAGAAAAAAAAACAACAACAAAAGGAAATTAAAGAAGAAGAACAACAACAACAAAAACCTATATTTTACTTTCATTCAGTTTTGTTTATGAATTAGTATTTAAGTCTGTAAAGCTCTGCTTGTAGAAGAAAATCAATAAATGATTAAATAAAGGAAAAATACTAAATAAATAAAAACAAAAAGTTACAACTTTCACAAAAACAACACACAAAAACAAAACAAAAACAACTACTTTGTTTATGTTTTCATTTGAAAAAAAAAAGAGAGTAGGAAGAAAGCTTTACTTTAGCAAAACGGTAAGAGAGATAATATAAGAAGTCAAAACAGGTAAAAGTGTTGCTGTAGTGCAAGTGTTTTTATATGTTATGTGGATATACAAAGTATACTGTACAGAAAACATTGAAAAAGTGAACAGTTTAAATAAAATATTATTTAATTATATAATTAATAACAAAATGAATTGATACATTATTCAAAGTATTGTCCATCGTTAGCCACTACTTTTTCCCAACTTTCACTTTTTCGCTGTTCACCTTAGAACAGGGTATCAATAAATGGTAGTCAGAAGGGGCAAGGTCTTGGCTATAAGGCGTTTGAGCCAAAACTTCCCATGTACTGTTTTCCAAATAGTTTTTGACCGGTCTTGCAGCATGTGGCCGAGCGTTGTCATGATGGAAGATTATGACCACATGTCTGGTCAAATATTCTGGTCGTTTTTCGTTGATTGCTCTCTTCAAACGAGTCAATTGTGTTCGGTACAGGTCGCTTGTGATCGTCTGACCTGATTTCAACAGCTTATAATACAAAACACCCTTCTGATCCCAACAAATACAGAGCATTACCCTAGTATTGTGGTTTTGGCGTTGATTTGGTTGGGTGGTCGGGCTTTACATATGACTTTTTGAGCTTGGGGTTATCGTAATGTATTCATTTTTCATCACCATTAACAATACGATGCAAGAATGACTTCTTTTTGTAGCGTTCAAGCAGCATTTCCGACATGCAAAATCGCCTTTCAACGTCTTTCGGCTTCATTTCCAATAATAGTGAAAATTCTTCTTGCGTTTGACAACAATCTTCGTCGAGTAATGCTTCCAATTCCTAAATTTCAACTTTTTCGAGGCGTGGTCTCTCCTTGTTGTCTGTGTCGAAAGCATCACTTTTGAATCGCGCAAGCCATCGTTCACAAGTTATTTGAGTTGGTGCATGTTGGCCGTAAGCTTCTACCAACAATCGATAACTTTCAGCAGCCGTTTTATTCAAATGAAAGAAAGTTATCAGACTTCCCGGCAAAACATTTTATATCTTTCATCTTTTATCAACATCTTCGACATTATTATAGCGATTGTAAAATGTGTGTTTGCAAATTGGCATCTATCGAATACTGAATTATAATGACAGAATTTTATCCTAAAAATACCATATTTGTTATTATTGACACAATCCATACGTAATAGTTATGCCATATGTTGTCCAAATCGACATTATTAACTTATATACCCAATATTACTTCCAGAATAGTTTTTTTACCAAAAAAATACCATAACTATGGTACCTGAGTATCGTAATTTACAGTTAAAACAGTTATATGTTCAAAGAAGACAAATTTAACAATGTAGGTGCATAGTTTGATGAATGCTAATCATTGGGGCTTATCGGCGTAGACAAGCAGTTTCACATATCCCCACAGAAAATAGACTAGTGGCGTTAAATCGCACAATCTTGGAGGTCAATTCACGGGTCCGAAATGTGAAACTATGCCGTTACATAACGTTTCCTTTAAGAAATCAATTGTGAAAATCGGGATCAACGACAATCTTGTGTTGGGACCATTTGGCCTATTTGGAAGCGCGTTCAGGCGTCAGTCTGTTCATGTTGAAATGCCAAACCAAACTAAGCATAAATCACTTGACAGCTGAAAAATGGCCGCCAGTTAAAAAAGTGTTGTCAAATTAAAGTTTTATACCTCTATAAAAAAACCTGGTACTTTTACTACAATACTGATAATGGCCGGTAAACCAGCAGTATCAATAAAAGTTTACGAGACTTATAAAACGCCAGACATTTTTCAATGTATCGTGCAGTAATGGTACGCACCCACTGTGTGTGAATTGATGCAATTCATTAAGCCAAATAAATGATTGGCAAAAACCCGGGTTTTTTTAAACCCAACACACCGGGTTTTATTGGATTTTTTGATGGGTTTTCTTGGGTTTTATAACTGCTTCCAAATTTCGTTCAAATCGACAATATCTTTTGTTTGTTTATACAATCACGTTGTCATACTATTTATAATGCAATTTTGCTTTCTTGGTGTAATCAACGCGGCATTGCATACTACGAGCTGCTAAAACTCGGTGATCGGAGCAGATTGCAGTTACTTCGCTTGAATAATGTATTATGAGACATGACGAAGTTATTCTTTTGTATGACAACAGTCGACCTAAAATCACAAAAGTTTCAAAACAATTATTAGCGACGATCAAATGCCGCATCCGCCGTATTCTCTGGCTGTTGCGACATATACAATGTACTCACACGTCTTTATGCGGGTTTTCTTTACATGGCATTTCGCTATAACGGCCTGTTTGAATTATGGAACACATTGCTTTAAGCGCAAATTACCTCGTTCTACGGTTAAAAAACCGTGGATTATCCGTTATTCAACAAAAAGTGCAAGGAAAGCAATTCGATTTACGGTCTACATTTTTAGAAACTATCTTGGCCGTATAAAGAGATATGCGCTTATCTTGACATGTCCTCGTTCGTCCGTATACGAATGCTAGAATTAGCCCTCAGGTCTTCTTATAAGAGGTTTTATTTTTATATCTAAAAAACGGACATTTTAATATTAAAACATCGAATGTTTAATTGATTGTAAAGAGGAGAATAAATGGCTACCTCAGCTACGCTTGCAGGATCATACTCTTTTCATGAAAATTTCCATCACATTTGCAACTGTGTTCGATAAATTTACGAACTTCATCTTTGAGAAATTGAATCTATTGTGGGCCATCGGCGTTGACCTTATTTTTCACGTACCGACAAAAAAAAATTTAATGAAAATGTGCTTCATTACTTAAGATGATTTTTCGATGAAATGCCGGAGAAGTTGATGCATTTTAAGGAGCAGCAATCAGTGAAGACATGATCAGGTGTGAGTTCTTGTGTTAATTGAACTTAGAAAGACTGAAATTTTATGCAAACTACGGTGTACTGTCGTTTGTGGAATGTTCAGTTCTAAAGATTAACGAGAAATGGACAAACCTCAACACCGTGGACTATAACAGAAATATTCTCAATTGTTCTTGAGTGACGTGCACTAGTTAGTCACTAACAGCTCTAATTTTTCCACGAGTTTCGCAAAACCGCTTGAGTTTTTCAAACTGCTTTTCTACCAAACATTTTCCAAAATTATCCCAAAACCGTTCGCAGCCTACCAAAAATTCAAGTGAGAAATTAAAAATCGAAAATTTTTCATTTATTCAGCTTTTACACATTAAAGTACTTTCTTGAAAGTTACAATATATTCATATATTACATACTTTATCCTAAAGTTGTGTCGAGCGATAAATACTATATTATTTTGGTTAGGATCAAAATGCACTGCGATCCATAGGATTCTTTGTGCAGACCAAAAAATACACCACTTTAGATTGCTGCGAATAAAGCCTTACCTATTTGGTAAGTAAGGAAATACCTTTTTCGGAGTCAGCACAGCATCTGCCAGGAACCTCATCTTCTGAGCCAGATGTTTCGGCATTAACCTACACCGGTCATCCTCAACATTTCCCAAAATACAGTGATGGTAGTTAAGATTACAGTGCCCCAAAGAAATGAAAGTAAGTTTTTTATACAGTATTTCAGTTGGAAACGCGATATAAAAAGTCAAAATCAACGATAGAGCATGGAAATAAGCAGTTTCGTTTTGGTTTAGCAATGCATACCGGCGGATGAGGTTGGTATTTAAGTTTTTATTGATACATCTAGGGATTACCTCATATATTTGTACCTACTTGAAGATAATTCGAGGAAATCTACGTCCTTTGGGACCTGATAAGAATACCATTGAACTCTCCCAATCTGAATGAGATAAATGAGGCGATTGGTAAATTGAAAAATAATAAGGCGGCAGGCGAAGATGGACTAACAGCGGAAATTCTAAATTTGGCATCCAAACCGCAGCTGAACTTCTACTGCCTCACATCACATCAGTATGGGAGGAGGAGAGGCTTCCTCCTACGTGAAAGAAGGGCATCATTGTAAAGTTACCAAAAAGTTGCGACTTAAAAGACTGTAATAATTAGAGCGGAATAACTCTACTAAACACCATATATAAGATACTTGCAGTCATAATACAGGGGAGGTTTCAGAGCAGAATAGACAACATACTGCGAGACGAACAAGTTGGCTTCAGACCGAATAGAAGCTGCGTAGATCAGAGGGAGGCGTGGTGTAGTGGTTAGAGCGCACGCATAACAACACAAACGAGCCAGGTTCAAGCCCCAGCAAAGGACATGACGAAGAAAAAAATTTAATTGTGGTTCTTTTTAGTAAAAAAAGGCTTCAACGTCTCTCTAGACAAGTTTATCAAAAAAATAATGGAAAAAAGCCTCCCTGATTTTTCCGCATACCGCTGGCGATGATGACAAACATCAGACGAATGATCAGGAAAAACAGGCCACCTACTGAGAAAAAATTACAATGCTAAAATAAAGATCACCACCAATTAGCAAGGATCTTCACCACTACACAAAAAAAATCATATGGAGGAAGCTACAACGGATTAAAAAAAGCAATAGATTCTTTGTGGAAATTCAATATGTTCCCTAGAAAAGTGACGGAGAAAAAAAAAAGGATCAGGCCAGCACTTTACGAATAATCATTGAACAGTCCATAGAATGGCGTACCCTCCTGTATCTACTATTCGTCGATTTCAAGAAAGCGTTTGATACCATAAGCGAACGGCTATATGGAAAGCACTAAGAACCAAAGGAGAGTACCACAGAATATAATTCGAATAATTAGAGCGATGTATGAGGATGCAGAACTTTCAGTTCTTCACAACGGAAACATCAGCCAACCATTCTACACCAATGCTGGAGCTAAACAAGGCTGTCAACCGTCACCTCAGCTATTCACCATCGTGCTGGATGACGTAATGAGCAAAGTCTGTTCGAAAAGAAGAGGGCTCACAAGGAGTCTCTCACGCCAACTCGAAGACTTGGACTATGCGAATAAACAATACGAGCATGGAAAACATTATGCTACAGGGTCAGCCAGTCGAGTATGTAGATAGCTTCTGCTATCTAGGAAGTACATGACTACAAACGGTGGCACAGAAACAGACGCAGATAACAGGCTCAACAAATCGAGAGCGGCATTTGGACAACTGCAGTCAGTATGGAGAAGCTCACATATATCCAGACGAACTAAGCTCAGAATATTAAATAATATAAATCGGTACTGCTGTATGGCAGTGAAACCTAGCTTGTATCGAATAACATCACACAGAAACTCCAGGTATTCATTAACAAGTGCCTCAGAATCATATGCAGAATATTCTGGCCTAACACCATAAGTAACACAGAACTGTGGAGCATGACTAATGAGATGCCCATACTGAAACAGATAAGGAAAAGAAAGTGTGGATGGATCGGTCACACAATCCAAAAAGTCCAGAAAGTATCACTAGAATGTCACTCGAGTGGAATCCTCAAAACCAAGAACTGAGACAGAACAACCTAACATGGGAAGAGACAAAGTCAACAGCTGTAAGCCGTGTTAGGTGGAGATGCTAAGAGAAAAGGTCATAGATTTATTACATTTAGAAATAATTTTTTAGAGCAGTGTTAACATTAGTGAAAATTATTATCTATTCAAAGTTAAAAAATCTACCAAAAATTTAAGGAATTTGGAACAAACCAACCAAACTACCAAGTTGTTTTTAAACAACGAAAAACTACAAACTTTTTGGCAACGCTGGGCGTAGTTTTCGCTTGTCTTCTGTCAAATATGCAGTTACAGGTTGACTCGATGATAGGTGCTAAAAAGTCGGGCTATTGAATAAAAACATCTTATTGAAAAACATCTGACAATCTTATCTTTCAGATAATTTATTATCGTTTTTTTATTACTTTTGTTAATGCAGCTAAAATTAGTTTCTTTTTCTATTAAATTCGGTCGTTATAACTAGGGATTGACTTCTTTTTATCAAGAAAAAAAAAATCACACCTTTTTTGGAACTGTTGTTCTCGTATCTCATAACAGATTTAGATTAGATGTACGCCATATACATACATATATATTTTTCAAACTACTTTTTAGACAAAACGACAGACTGCATCATTTAAATATTTATTTCTTTCCTACGGAAGAAATTCAAAATAAATTTTTATACAAATATTTGCTTTAATGTTAAGAGATGTGTTAACAAAACATTACCGCATATTAAAATTTTTTTAAATGTTAAAAAAATTAAGCCCTTGAATGGTAAAACAGCTTAAGTTGAGTTATAAAAATATTATCTTTGTAGATATGATATTAATCGTTGGCAACTTCTCAGAAATATTAGAGTTTTATCTTATTATTTAGAAAAAACAAAATTTTAAGAAACAACATTTCAAAGAAAAACAACAAAAGTGGTAGTTGATCACAAGTTCAACTGTATATTATACCCTACATTACAAGAAACTATTTGGAAGAACTGTTTGCCATTTTTTCGATTATCTGGGATAATTATCAGCTTAAACGTTTCACATTTTTACATCTCACCCGGATCAATGTCATCGATAATGTTAGGCAAAGAATCATTGATTATAGTGCGCTACTGATCTTTCTTCGTTTTTGAAGAAATAAAGTGCAACCGATGTGAACTGCACCAAACGATGCATTTTGCTGGATGTAATGGAGCCTGTAGTGTATGTTAAGGACTATATTCACTCCATGTGCAGCAATTTGGCTTATTAACTAACTCTTTAAGCCAAATATTAGCCACAACGCTAAAATCAATTTTATAGTCTATAAGTTGCTAGAATTAATAGCCGACTTAAAAAAAATCTATATAATTGGTAGCGTTGTGCAATCGTCAATGTTTTCATGATGATTTTCCACTTATAGCAACTTATAGCAAGAAAAACAAAATTAATTGTGGTTCTGAGTGTTTAATAAGGAGAATTTCACTACCCTCCAGATAACTCCATCTGAAAAGTAAAGAACCATTCAGCTTACTTCTGAAGATGATGGAAAACATCACGTACTTTCTTATCAAATCTCAATATGTCACATTTGTGTCCCTATTATTTTTCACATCACTGCATAACAGGCTATCTGAAGCCAACCTTAGTTATTATAAGTAGACTAGAACTTACGAAACAGTCAGCATGATGTATATTAACATCATATTTAGAGGCGCATGACATTTCTTGACCAGGTGGGTTATTTTATAGATAACTAACAACTAAAATTTTAAGAAACTATTGGTTATCGATAAATAAATACTTAATATCCAAAATATCGCCAATTTACAGACATTTTATAGCAAATACTTTAACCCGGAAAACATGGTATCTGTGCACCGATCAAAAACATTCTGAATTCAATCTGTCTCATTAAAATATATTGTTGAATAGGGGATTTGAAAAGACTTAGGAACTATGCAATAGTCAATGTTCACAGTTTAAGACTTTCGCTCAGCTAGAAATGAAATGCGAACAGACGATCTGCTAAGGTAAAAAAAAATTTTCTGTCACAAGTAGGGACTCGGTAGAGAACTACACTGACGATTGTAGACTTGAGAATAAAGTTAGCAGTGGAATTTTTTCAAAAAAAAAAACAAACAAGCTCACTGTGTTTCTCCGTCTCATGGATCATTGTAGCGTGTTTCAGACTGAAGTAATAGCTATAAATAATGCTACGGGATTGATTCTAAGCGGTGAAGCTCCGACCGCTTCTGACAGTCACGCGGCGTTAAAGTCCCTTTCAGATATGTATGTTAATTCGAAATAAGACACTGTCACGATTCCCGGGATTTGCCTTTGTGATAGTTTTCTGTACGCCTAATATGGGCTTCTGCTCACGAAGCCATTCTAGTGAATTGTATGACCATTCATTTCTAAATAATGGTATTCTTCATAACTTAAATAAACTGGCTATTAGACAAAGGTATCGTCTATCGAATTCTGACAGATAATAAGCTTAGCAGCAATCGTGCTTCACTGCTAGGTGCACCTGGCCTAAATTCAATAGTAAGCGCATCAGTCAACTATTAAATATGGCTCGGCCTTTTTCGATAGCTTAACATAGCTATTGTACCATGGCATCATGACTCTTATTAGGTTCATTAAGATTTCGTGCTTGTTTTTGCTTTTCAGCTTCGTCTCATATCGCACAGCAGCGGACTGCTACGTGTGCTCAAGTGAGCTTTGACTTGACAGAACTAACTAACCCTGTAGCCCATTCAAAATATAACAATTTAATAAAAAAAAAAAAATACGAGAGCTAGCTAAGGACATTAGTGGACCTTTATTATTATTTATATGTTAATTCCCATAATATTCCATGAAGGAACATGGGGATTGGTCTCAGTCAATGAGCTCCACCCGATTTTATTTTTAAACTAATTGAAAGGGACCTACTTTAACGCCGGCTTTCCAATAGTAAGTAATACTCAAAACCAGTTACTAGCTAATGTTATGAGGTGATACCGCTGTCGAAAAACTTTTTTTTTTAAGAAGGTCTGGCATGGTATTGAACCGAGACCTTCTGGTTGGTAGGCGGGTGTCTTACCTACCATACCACAGTGGACCTCTATTGAGTTTTGCAAAATGGTAAACTGTCATATAAAGTTTTATTGACTCAATTTCCGTCATGATTTAGCTCTATACAACTGTCTGTCGAAAAAAATTCATGATATTTCCCCAAAATTTTTGCATAAGCTATGTGGAAGCACGATTGGTTGGTAAGGAGAACTTTGTTTTTAAAACATGTTTTTAAAGTTGAATTAAGACGAAATTTGGTCTTTGGGAGTATAGGGTATGAACATGTTAAAATATTTACAGTGTCCATACATTTTATTAGCACAATAGTGTAAGAAAATGATTGACAAAACTGTTACCTTAATTCGAAGTCTTAAAGGCACTCCAACTTACTTGAAGTCATATTGACATTCTGACTTTAAGTGATTTCTATCATGCATGATGCCTATACTGTCTATTATTTCCATAACAGCATGAACTTTCTATTTAAATAACTATCGTACTTAGTAGGTACTATTTGCATTAAGTAATTGACCAAAAGTACTTCTAGCAGCAGCATATTTATATTTTATTAACAATATTTAAACCTCATTTCAAATGACCGGAACATGACCCTTTTATTGTCTTAAAAAAAATTTAATTTAAAAGCATGTTTTCTCTAAACAAATAAAAGATAAATATGTACCAACAATTGCTTTTTTTTTGATATTAAAAATGTATTTGGGGACAATTTTGGAAAAGGTATAAAACTCTGGGAAAATTCTAACTAATTAATCAGTTGCCTTCAAACGTTTAAAGAGTCAATTAGTGGATTAATATAGCGGGGCAAAAAGTTTTATTTTAGCATGGCTAGAATATCTTTAATAATCTTAACAATTGTTATGATCAGTTTATTGGAATTGTCTGCGGCTCTATTATATGTATCACCACAGGAATGGGCCGATTATAAGGTAAGTTAAAAGATATTAATCGTTTATGTGAAAAATCCTTATAAGTACACAACAAAGAAGAATATTTAGCATTAAAGTACTTCTTCTTATACAAAAGTACTATTGTTACAACTGTGCAAAGAATAATAGTATTTCATTTTGTACTTTAAAAATAGAAACAGTACAATATTCAACGCGTATGTGGAAATTTCTTATGTGTACACAAAAAAATACAATATTTGAGATTTCGGTAATTGTTTATTATTAAAACGAAAGTACTTTTCTGCAATAGCACGAAAAGTTAACAAAAACAAACAATATTTTTCTAGAAAAGTACATTTTTGGTACTAAAACAATAGCATGTGGCCAAAATATTTTTACTTTTTATTCTTAAAATTTTTCTTTTAATTCTTTAATAGAACAGAACTGTTTTTGATACTAAAGTGTACTTTCTTGGTCCTTTTCTTATTAAAAATAATAACAATATACGTATATATCCTCCCAAATCTTATTTTTTAGTTCTAAAAAGTTCTAAAAAGTTCGAAATGTACTAGAAAAGTACTAAATATAACAAAATATTTATCTTTTATAAAAGTTGATGGGAATTTTACTTAAAAAATTATTACTTCAAATCTAAAACATGTACCAGAAAAGTACATTTTTGTACCAAATTTAACAAAATATTTTTTTAGATAAAAGTTGATGGTCATTTTACTTAAAAAATTATTACTTTATTTACAGGGTGTCCACCGGGAAGATATACTACTTTGTTTGTTTATAATTTTTGATTATATGAAAGAGAATGGATCTTATATTGATAAATGTTTTATTTAATTTATCAGATAAATGCCCGCCTCTGCGAGCCCTTTTCAGCATATTTTTTATTACATTCTCACACATTTCACGCGGTATTTCATCAATTTGATCACGAATATTTTGTTTGAGTTGCTCCAGCGTTTCTGGTTTGTTTGCATAAGCCTTGGTTTTCAGCCAAGAAAGAAGTCCGGAGCAGTCAAATCAGGCGACCATGGAGGCCAATCAACATCACCCACCCTTCCTTAAAATAATTTGTTGTGGAAAGAGGTTTCACAGTAATTCCACATGTTAGTCAAGCCCAAAGCATAAAGTTGTGGCGTTAAAAAGTTTTCAGTCATATCACGATATCGCTCCCCATTGAAAATTACCCTTAGGCCGTTTTCAGTTTCAAAGAAGTAAGATCCAATGATTCCTCCTGACCAAATTGCATACTATACTGTCATTTTTAATGGATGCAAAGATGGCTGATGAATAATTTGAGGGTTTTCCATTGCCCAGAACCGACTATTCTGTTTGTTCACATAACCATTCAAAAGAAAATGTGCCTCGCCACTCATTATGATTTTTTCATGAAAATCGATGATTGATTTTGATAAAATGTTTTAACAATTAAAACACGTTGGTTTACTGAATAGTTTTCCATAATAAATTGCCACGTCTCTACTTCACGACTGTCATATATGAACTGTCAACACTAATGTTTACCAAAATGGCTGAAAAACAAAGTAGTATACCTTCCCGGTGGACACCCTGTATAAAAAAGTACTTTTTTAAAGTATTCTGAAAAAATACTTTTTAGTGCACGAGAAATGACAAAAAAGTCTTTTTTAGTACCTAAGTACTAAAACACTATTTTGTTAGAGTTCTTTAAGAAAACCATTTAAATTAGTATTCATTATATTCTTTGGTACTTTTTCTAAAACATATTTATATTTCCTTTCAATTTCAATGTCTTTCAGCTCAAATACAATAAAGATTATGGTGGATTTCCCTTTAGTGACACCTATGCCCAATACTATTATACGTATAACAAAAAAATGATCGAAAAGCATAATGCTTTGTATGATCGTGGTCTAAGAACTTTTCGTTTGGAGGTTAATCAATTTACCGATATGCGTTTTATACATTATAACGCTTTATTTCCAGAGGCTAGATCTTGGACACGTTTTCCTGATACCCAATTGCCTACCCTTAGTACGGCCGTAGCTGACAACTTCGATATACGTACGTTCGTAACCAATCATCGAATTGAAGATCAGGGTACCAAATGTAATAGTGGTTGGGCTTATGCTGCTGTTAAGTCCATAGAGATACAAAAAAATTTTCAAAGCCCCTTGCCGGGGCCTTTATCAACACAAAATATTATCGATTGTGCCGGACGCTCGAATGCTTGCAGAAATGAAGTGCCTCAGGCTGCTTTTGAGTACTTGACAACACATAAACAAAATTTACATCTGGAAAGCGATTATATGAATAACAAACAATTAAGTGAACCGGATATGTGTAAACCAAATGGTCAATTTTTCACTAATTTAGCTTTGTACGCCAAAATTGATGGTACAAATGATGAGCTGATCAAACAGTGTGTTAACGCTTTTTACCCTGTGGTGGTTGAAGTAAATCCCAGTTCATTTGAATTTATGCACTACTCTGAGGGTGTTTTCCAACAACCCCCTGCACGTAGAGGTTCTCATTTTATGGTTGTGCTGGGCTATGGTCATGATACTAGCCTTGGTATGGACTATTGGCTATTGCAGAACTCATTCGGTGATACTTGGGGTGAACAGGGTGTTATGAAACTGCATCGAGCACCTAATTCGAAATTGTCGAAGATTGCTTTGGTTCCGCTGGAATAAAAGAGTGGAAAAGTATTAGTAAATACTTATGTTAAAAGAGAAATTTAATTAAAAAATAATAAATAAAAAAACAGTCATATTGCATATTTATTCTTCAATGCGCCTATTATTAATTTATATTTTAATTAATTAAAATGTATGTACCGTCACCTAAAATCCAAAAGGTCGTAAGCGACAAAAAATTATTTTTTTTAAATGATTCTGAAGTAATTAGCCAAAATACCATACATCAAACTCAATAGAAAAATACACTAAAATTTTTTTGGCGCTTATGGCATTTTGAATTTAAGGTGACGGCATTAAAGACAACACCACCTTACAAGTTTGTCATAAAGAACATATAGCGAGCGGTTTATTATAAATAAAGGAGTATGGCAAGGATACTCATTTTATCTGTTACTAGAGGGTATTATGTTGGAGAATGACGAAACTGGAAGAGAGATAATCTTGGGACTCCACAGCCAGCTTAAGGATCTCGACGTTGCAAACAGTATCTGTTGTATATCCCACACACATAATAACATGCAGAGGAAAATCATTAATTTGATGACTCTTTCCAAACACAGCAGTCTTGGGGTCAACATGCAGAAGATCAAGAGCCATGGGGATGACTCTTTAGTTTGTTGGTTTATTTGTCCTTCCGGCGACGTTTCATAAGGGCCGAATATTCACACAGGAAGTGCTCTTCCTCCTCCACCTTGACACAGGTGCGACAGTGATGTTAAAACGAAACCCCATCCTGTCAGCTTGATTTCCCATCGGCCAGCGCCCGTTAAGTCCACACCACCAACCTGGATACCAGAACCTTACGTTATACTCAGGCCAAGTAGGCCTTGTGATCCTGCAAACCCTTTCGCTCTCCACCTGTAGATCGCTCGATTTAAGTAGAATTCCAAAATAGGTCTCTACAGTGACTCTATAGGCGATGCCACGGAGATCGGATCGGCACACGATGTAAACCCATTAATTTCCATAAAAGTTACGGTGAACCGAAGTACAAGCCAGGGTTGTCTCAGAAGAGAGGCTAAGGATGTTCAATGAGTCTCTATGCACTTTTACCAATCGAAAGGACTACCTCCTCCAGGCAAATAAGCATGAGGATGAACTATGACAACGGTAACGACTTTAAAGTGGATGATCGTAAAATAAAATTTTTGAAAAGCTTTTACTATTTGAGATGTATTATATCGGTAAACGGTAGAATCAATATACTATGAGCGCCAAAATTAGTAAACATCCACATTCTCTGGAATTTAGATTCATATATCAATCTTTAAAAGTGCGACAAATTTTTAAAACTAAATAATAAATAAAAAACAACAATAAAATTTTTACAACAACTAAGGTTATACAACAACAAAGATCCTTATTTTTTATACGTCAAAATAAAGTGTATATAAGAAAAACTATGCCACAAAAAAGAACGTAGTAGATACATCCGAGAAGTGTTACCATTATCTTTAGAAAATCTGTCGTAACAATTCTAAATTACGGATAATAAACCGGATTTTCGTACCTTCATATACTTATAAGCTAAACTTAGCTAAATGTTAACAGGTTTCAAAAAGAGTATTTTGAAAGAAAAGGAACAGATTTATCAAATGGTGTAAACTTTACTTAAGTAAACTTGAGCAAACAAATTTTTTGGTCAATTTATTCAAAATTGTCCAAGTTTAGACACGTTTTCGCTCACTATTTTATAAAGGAACTGTAGTATTTCTCGATTTATTAAAGTAGTAGGTTTAGTTATTAATAAAAAGCTATTTTATTTTTTAAAATCGGAGAGAAATTGACGGAGTAATAGCTCCTATTCGGCAAAGTTCCTTTTTTCAAATCCACCAAGAATCTTAAAATCGATTACCATTCAGCTAAGTTATCTTTTACGATTAACAGCAGGTGTGACAAACTGTTTTTTTACCCGCAACTCAAAATTTTGCAGGTGTTACAAAAAATTCTAAATCAGTTTCTTATTGTACTCGATAGAACCTATCAAAAAATGGTATCACTTCCCAAATATTTTTACTTTATTCTTTGTCGTCGCATAGGTTTTTGTCTTGTATACCTTTTTTGATGCGTAAAAAATAGAGTCACTTTAATTTCTGCCGTTTAACTTTATTTGTTGTAAGAATTTTGTTGTTGTTTTTTATGGATTTTGTAAAGCCATAAATAAAGTCTTAAAAATATATATGGCAAACTAAATTCCAGATAATGTTGGTGTTTACTTAATTTTGACGCGCATAGTAAGTTGCGCAAGTCTCGATCTACATTTGGGCAACCCAACTATCCTTACAATGAAGGCGATAATCCAAAATATCCAAACACGAATAGATAAGTACCTACGTAGCATATGTCGAATCTTTTAGCTAAATGCCATCACAAACGCTGAACTATTGCGGAAAACCAAAGAAATGCTTATAAGTTACTGGATTGCAGTTGTGGACTAGGAATGGTAACGATATACTCTTGGTGGGCCACACGAGAGTATCACAGAATATAACCTAGAATGAAACACACAGGGTAGCCGTGAATGTGTAAGGTCGGAGGATAATTGGAAAAATTGGAGGAAACTAAAATGGATAATCTTGTAGACGCCATATGGTCCCAAGCAGAATAAAAAAGAAAGAAGGCTTTTTATCAAGGAACATTATACAATTTCTTCTAAAACATATTCATATGAAAACATTCGTAAAAATTAGAAGATTTTTGAACTTTATTGATCTATTAGCTTATCGACCTGGCACTGTTGCAGAACACTGCGATGTATTTGCTCCATTGCCCCGCTTCTATAGTTTGTTTAACAGATCTGCTGCCTTCCTATTGGGCACCAGCAGATCTGAAATCATAATGGTGAATATGTCACCCAGTGAGACCATTTATCTACCTAAACATTTCCACCTAAACCTATCAAGAGCCCCACATACACACAATATGTGTTCCGCTGTCTCTGATGCCTGTGAGCACAGTTTACAAATATTAACGTCTGTGATCGCCTTCCTCTTCAGATGCGTTCTTGGTCTTCAGTGTCCAGTGAGGAGTTTCAAGTCCGGCCTGACATACTTGAGAACCTCAAAGCGACGCCCAAATTGCGGACTGATCGCCGCTCTAGAGCATTCTAGAGCATAGTGTTCAAAAGTATCTGACAATTGTCAAGTATCTGGCAATATCCCAATCCTTGATTAGGTTGAGGATGGCAGTAAGTGGTGCTGCAAAGCAAGAAACCATTTCAGGCTAATGCATCCGCTATTTCATTACCATATATTGCACAGAGTCCAGTTACCCAAAACAACTGGACCTTATTTCCAAGCGAAAGCTTTTGCAACGTTCCGTGGCAATATTTAACAAGACTAGATGTTATACGATTCGATCCAAGTAACTTTATGGCAGCTTGGCTGTCAGAGAACATATTAATAGTCTCAGCCTTGTGCGCACTATCTATGTTGATCTCCGTACATATAGCAATGACCATAACCTCAGCTTGGAAAAAACTCAGTTATCTTCCCATTTAAAACGAAAAGTCTCAAAAGCACCAATACAGTCATTCATTCTTGAGCCATCGGTATACCAGTTTAGATCCAACTCACTCCGAACTAAGGCTTCATTAGACTAATAATTAAGGCCTGGGAATTCAACCATGAATCTCCAAAGGCATTACATCCAGGAGCAAAGATGGTTCTTCGACCACCTCTTTTGTTCTATTAGCGTAATATGTTGCAGTTTAAAAACGGGTTTCCAATAAGGTCGAGTAAAATTTTAAAATAATATGCAACATTAAAATAGAACTGCTTTTTATTCAAAGAAATTTAATAAGTATGTAACGATTTTTAAGGATCAAATCGAACCACAACAAAATTTGGTCCATAGAATAGATTTAGCAGTCACACAGAAATCATGAAAGGAACAAGGGTATCATACATTATGTAGGACTTAGGCGACTATAACTGTTTACTTTTAATTCTTGTCTGGCCTTTAGATTCCTTTTTAGAAGCGAAATATATGACGTCAACAATAAAGTCATAACAGGTATAATAGGTCTCCAAACGAAAAAGATAGTGAACGAGTACAGACTCTTTTATTCATTCTATGTCTTGTTATATGTTAACCATAACGTACTTAAGCTCTTTTCCTTTATTAACAGCGTATATATTTAATGTCAATGGCAAATTAAATTAGATTTTTAACACTTTTTTTTCGTCATCTCTTTCAATTTCTTCAGAAATTCTTTTCGTAAATATGGGTTAGAACATAATTTTTGTGGGTGAAATCTTTTTTTTCACAGTTAAACAAACAAACGGATAATAAAAGTATAAAAAAAAACTAAACAAATTATTTAAATAGAAATTTTGTATCATTCTGAAGAAGAGTATAAAAGTAATGACTGGCGGCTGAAGAAAAATCAGTTGAAATTCGTTATTAGTTTGGATTACATTTGAGGAATTACTTGGGTCGGTATCATACAAAATGAGGACTATTTCGTTGGCGTTATTATTGGCTGTGATGGCCGTGAGTCTAGTGGATTTTTCCTCAGCCATAAATTATGTACCAGCAGAAAAGTGGAAAGAATATAAGGTGAGTAGTTAATCAAAAAAAACAAAATTTTGTGTGATATTTACGTAAACACATGCATAAAAGGGATTAAATGTCTAAAATTTTATGTTAAAGAATTAAAACAACTGAGATACGTGCGTGATTATCTCGACATTGTTATACGATACAGTTTAAATCAGAAAAATGAATCATAATGGAAGAAATATTAATGAAATTAACTTTTATTCGCTTATTGCCTGAATTCTTAATTGTTTTCTTAAATATTCTATCAATTTACTACCGCTTTTAAGGTGAAAAATAAATAACACAAACTTGTTATACCTTGTAACGTGTAGGTCATCTGTTGCGTTCTTTTTCAAACGAAAGAAATATGTAACATTTCAAGAAATCAACAAGGCAAGGAATATTAAATAAATATTATATCGATATACTGAAATAATGGTCAAAAATATTAACGCGCAGTAGATTGGGTTATACGGGAATTGTAACATATATGTATATCTACATAAGATACCTAGAGAAATAAACGCACCCTATCCAAAATTCTTCAAGAAAACCGATCCTGATCAAATACACAAAATAGACGAACTCGAAGCTGTGGGTAGTGACATGGATGTTTCTCTGGAAAAGAATAAATGACTGACAACGAAGGATTTGCATCTCAGCAAGTGAACGAGATGGGTAAATGAAACCATCTGTTAGGTTAATGGGTTGCCAGCGATCTGTGAGATCATTCGGAAGTCCTATGGCTTTTTCGGCCATAGGAGCCAACCGGTACCCCAGACGAAGTTAATCAACTTGGACAATGACTCATCCCTAAGACGGTCCAAATCATGGAAGTGACTTGCACCTAGGTGCCTTAGTCTGAGTTCCCATAGAACGGGGCAGTCACAGAGTAGTTGTTGTACCTATTCCCCTTCCTCCTCATCAGCTCCTACGGTAGCTATTACCAGGGCGCACAATGCTTGCCGATGTGCACCCTATCATACAGTGCCAGGGAAGTAAGAAGTCTGATCGATCCCATTCCAAACCTAAGAAGAGATAGTTTTCTCAATCCAACTGTATTCCGTCATGCCCAGTGCACATTTGTCTATCAAGCTCGACAACGCAACCAAAGGGACATATGGTACATATATGCTTGGCCCTGTAGCCATATCAGTTCGACACTTACTACTACGTAGGAGTCGGTTGCTAGAACACCCTCAACGTAGATTCTAATAGAACACGAGGCATCGTGGTCTACTTTCCGTATACGCCTAGTGGGCCTGTCTATAACGTAAATCTCGGCCTGTAAAACAGTGCAATCATCGAGCACTCTCTGTCTGAGTGACACACTGAGGTCAAATTCATCAGAGTAGAAACTCGAATCCGTTTTTATCTTTAAGCCTTTGGATCCTTACGAAGAACGAATAACGCAGACCATTTATCCGTAGTAGATATTCTAATGCTATAGACCCTGTCAAAGTTCAAAGTAGATATTGCACAATCTTTCCGATGCGCCTGGATCGGGATAGTACAGTGTCCCATGAGGACGTGACTAAATTCTCTCTACTCCGTGAACATAGGCGCAGTTTTCGCAGAAACACATTTGACGAAGATATCAAGTGGTGTTATGCTCAGAATTGCCAAGGATACAAGTAAGGTCCCATATGTGGTCAAAAAGCTCTTGGTAAACATGCCTCAAAACTGATAATTCTAGAGGAGCAAGAGAGAAATCACCTAAACATCTTTTCTATCATTCTGCCTTTTACCATGACCAATCAGTGATCGAGTGCACCTTACCTCATATTCAGACCAAATCAAAAGTCTTAATCCCACTTATTAACAAGAAGTCTCTATGCGCCATTTCGTCTCAGAAGAATGGCTGAGGGTGGTTAATTAGCCCTTGCACTTTCTCACCAACCGACAGGAGGTAGTGTGATTAAAGGCAAGGATCTGCCTGAAAACCACTCGAGCCTTCAGAAGAAACTTAGTCGTAATTCAGGTTAGCCGTTCGTGTAGACCCTGATGTTAAGACCGTTGAAGGGGCGCCCGGATTCCATTCAGAAGTTGAGTTCTGTATTGCAGCAGTCAAAAGTAGAATGTAGTCCCTCCAAGAGTTCATCGAGAACTTGGTGTGACCATATGCTCCAGCCTTGACGTCTAACTAAAGACTTAGTTCTGGTACCACGGGCACTAAAACTATGGTTTTTGCTTTTTTTCATTGGTTCTGACCATTCGTAGAGAGCAATTATGGTCTTGAGCTACTGATTCAGAAAAATATTCAAGAGCAACTGTTAGTACACCGTAGATTAAGGTATGGAATTGATAGTCAATAGCCCTACTTAAAGTCCGCGATGCTCTTATGACTATCAAAGCAAGGTTATCATGGTTAATATATTGCATTAGCGAACAAAGTCGAAAAATTGCTCTTGAATTGATTAAAAAAAAATAAAATTAATTTTTTGATATTTACTTTATTCCAGGATAGATTCAATAAAAACTACAATTCGGCCGTCACTGAGGGATATGCCCAATATTATTATGCCTATAATAAGAGAATGATCGACAGGCATAACAACCTTTATGAGCGCGGCTTGAGAACATATAAATTGGCTGAAAATGAATTTACCGACATGCGTTTCAGACAGTTTAATGCTTTATTCCCGGAAGTCACTTCAAGTGGACCTTCTTATGACTCGCCCTTGCCCGAAGTACAGCCAGCTGCTCCCCGTTATGATCCCATAACTGATTTTGGCATCTCTTCAAATATTGAAAATCAAGGCATTAAATGCAATAGTGGTTGGGCTTATGCTGCTGTCAAGGCCATAGAATTATTGCAGGCTTACCAATCAGGTAACATGAGTCCTGCCCCCTTGTCGGCTCAAAATATAATTGATTGTGCTGGTCAAGCGGCCGCCTGTAAAACTCAGGTACCTCAAGCAGCCTTTGATTATCTAACACAATATGGCATGGATTTACATTTGGAGAGTGATTATAACAATAATAACACCCTCTCAGAACCGGCTATGTGTACGCCTAGTGGCCAATTGGTTACAAATTTGGCCAACTACTCCCGGCTCATTGATGGGGATGATGAATCTTTGAAAGCTTATGTCTCGGGCGGTATTCCGGTGGTGGTTGAATTTAATCCCACCTCTTTTGAATTTATGCACTATTCATGTGGTATTTTCCAGCAACCTGCCACTAACAGAGGCACTCATTTTATGGTTGTATTGGGTTATGATACTGACATCACAACTGGCATGGATTATTGGCTATTGCAGAACTCCTTTGGTGTTGATTGGGGTGAAATGGGTTTAATGAGACTGTTCCGTTCACCTACAATGAAATTGACTAAGAATGCCATATTCCCAACGGAATTAGCTTAAGTTTGAATAAGGAAAATGAAAACATTACGAAAATATTTTAGAATTATTTTTGATTTGATTTAATAAAAAAAAGGTGTTTTAATAAAAAAAATGATATATAATAAAACGATAAAATAATTTTTATTTAAAAAATAATTTTGTTAAACCTAATCGTACCTTGGAAATAATTTTGAAACTTTACACCAATTCACATTTAAGAAGGTGGTGTTGCCGGTTCATTGTCAATAGCTTTATTTAGTTTACACCTAAGCCTGGTTTCGCATGATTTTTTTGCACGGTATTGTTCGGAACTTAAGCAATATGTACAAACAGCCGCAGGTGTATTTTATTATAAATGTCAAACGTTTTTTTTTTATTTTACACCTAATCCTGTATTTACGCCATTACGATATCGTTTGGAATTTTTCTAGAGTGTAAGAATAGGATTAGGTGTATTTTATTTAAAATATAATTTATTTTAATTTTTTTGACATTCAAAATTCACAAAAAAACAACAAATATATGTTGTTTTTGTTAAAAAGTTAGTTGTTGTACAGGCAACACTATTGTCAAAAGTTTACGAAAAAACCTGGCCACTTTTTTTTTAATTAAGTAATTAAAAATATAAATATTTTTTGATACTATTATTTGTTTTTAATAAATTTTTTAAGAAACGCTGACATACAAGCAAATCATAAAATGTTGCTATAAAATAATGGTTACATTTTTTTCGTCAAATATTTAACAAATATGACTGAAGCTTTAGTAACAATTGTTTCTATTTTAGAAGCAGTCAAACATCGTGTGTGAAGCTTTAATTGTCAATTAAGGAAATTTACGAAATTAAGGCCTTAATTGTGCTAAATTTACCATACAAAACCACATTTTATAAATTGCTCAATTAGTACTTAATTGCACAATTAATTGAATAAAATTCAAAATGCAACCCTGTGTGAAGAGTGTAGCATGAGGCGTGACAACTCTGGGTGAAGTATGTTCAGTAAGGAGTGACAACTATATACAGTAAGAAAAATATGTATTCGTAAGAATTTTCGAACAGGATTTATTGGTCATATTTTGTAATAAAATAAATATATAAAAATTATATTTTTTATGCGATTTTAAATAAGAAGGTTTTATTGCATACAACAAATAAAAAACAGCACTTAAATCATTTGGTTTTGTAAAAAAATATTAAAATTCAGGTAAATAATTTGTTTTTCAAGTTGTATGAATAAAGACTTCGCATACTGTACAATGTCATTTGAAATATAATATTAATAAAATGAAAAAAGTAAACAAAAAATTTGTGTATATTGAATTTATGTTTAATCATTAAATTTTACATTCGTTTTAACGCTAAAGTTTTATTAATTATAAGTTCCATATTGCAAATTAACAAATTAAAGTTTTTATGAACAAAATGTGTCTTAGCATTTTCAGCTGTCAAATGCTGACTGTTTAAACGCTAAATACAATAGCGCAATTTAAAAATTAATTGACTTAAAACGTATATATGAACATGCTAAAATATGCTAAAATTAGCTTTGCCATACCATACTCGTCCATATGCTACATTGTTTCATATTTACCGAAGGTGTGCATAATACTTAACAAATTTTAACAAAACTTCAGGCCTGTAGATGTCAACGGCCAAGAGTACAGTGTTATCTGCGGAGAATATAATTTTAACAGACGCAGCCGCCAACCAGCTACAATCAGCTGGATTTGTCATTTTCAGAAATTCAATGAAGAATTAAGGTCAGATAACAATAGAATTCGCCTAAATTTCATTAACTGGGCACGACAAATGTTGAGCAAATAAGATGGATGGTAAGATTAAGTTGTAAGTACTCTGAGGAAAACTTAAATGTGTAGCCCATTTGGATCCAATAAATCAATTTCTAAAACCTGAAAAAATGACCGATAGAAAGAGTACAAAAGAACAAATTGACAAACGATGAATGTAAAAAAAGGTACAGAGGACAATTTAGAAAGGTGAGAGATCGTAGAAAGCTCAGAAATTATCTGAAAAGTTCGATATAAAAGTTAGATTACGACAAATTGTCAGCACAAGCTGCTGGCTCTAGTAAAGATGACTATATGGTATCTCTCAGTCTGCCTACTAACAGGAAGATCCAAAATGTCATTAAAGTACTTCGAGTACAGGCATTCAAAGGTGGTGTTACTCTAGAGCTGTGCAGTGTTTTTTTTACCAATTTTATTAAATTAAATCCTCATTGTAACGCGAGCAAATAATTTGTATTTAAATCTTAAAACTAAACTAATTATACCAATTCAGTCCAGCCACCGTGGGACGATATAACTTTCGCTGATGTTACTAATTTGATATTATTCTCGCTCTTTCTGTCAATTCTCCAGTGCCTCTTTTCTCAAGGGATGTGGCCGGCACTATGCAAAACGCACAGGCTAGTAGGTTCAGCTGTACCTCTAGCGTATTCAAATACGCGTTACCTTACCTTGAGAATTCCTCTCTAGGCAGATCTTTATGAATGTTCGAATTTCTTATAATCCTTGGACCATTTGTTATCAGTAGCAATATTTTATTTTGTCACCCTTAAATCCTTTCTATGTTTAAAGTTGAGGTAGTGTCCTATAACTATACTTCGTAGCACTAGATTGGTTTCAAAATCGCATTATAAAGAAGGAACTTGCACTCCAAGCTTAAAAATGACTTGGCTCTGTGACTCTTCCATGTTAGCAGTTAAGATGCATTCTTTAATACTTAATTATTTATTTTAAAAGGATGGTGTGACTGACCTACGCAGTATGAAAGCTGATTAACCTTTATTTTCCATTGCTTTATCCTGGCCTCCAGCTGTGTTACATGGTCTTGTAAACATTTGGTTGTATTCTGCTAGTCTTCATGGATGCATAAGATAATTGCATCATCAGCGAACGTTGAGGTATGTATGTATGAAAGTAAACCCCAAATGTACAAGCAAAAAACACGTGTTTATCCAATTTTAACTTTACTGTAGTGTTGTGGAATAAAACGAAATGGATCATAAAAGTGAGTACACATTTAGAAAATCTATGGAATGTAAAGCTTCGAAAGAAATAAATCTTTCATATGTGGATCATTACATTTAAAAGAAAATTCAAAAAACTTAGGGCCGCCAAGAAGCGATCTTTTACTTAGAACGTTAAGAGCTGTACAGTGGCACAGAAGGTTAAATATTGTCTACTCATCCTCAATATCACGATAGCTGTAAAAAAGAGACCTATCCTCGAAAATTACATTGATTTGTAACAATTACAGTGGTGGTCATATAATTAAAATAATTGCAATTTCTGGATATTTCGCATTATTTACTCACTTTCGTATTTTTATACTTCATGCCTTTTTACACGATTTTATCTGGAACGTATCACCGTGGAAAAACTGAAATTGGTGTATATTATATATAAGTATTGTTAAAAAAACTAAAGAAAGTAAAAAGACATCCAATATCTAGGGATAATAGAAATCCCTGGGCTTAATTATATGACCACCAGTGTATAAATACAGTTTGTCAAAAAAATGTTTTCAATGTGGAAAAAAATTCAAATCTTATTTTAATTTGATAATTCCAATAACAAATTCTTATCATGTGCATTCTTTGCACACATTACGTACAATGTAAATAAGTGGGTCTCAATTCAATGTTTTCCAAAATAAGAAATTATTGCAACTTTGGAGTTAGAGTTTCTCTGATTAAAAATATTTTTTCATGAATGTATTGTATGTAAAAGACGTAACATAGCGTTCTGCAATAAAAAACAATTGGACAAACGTGCAACAAATGACTTTAAATTTCAATAAAAACATTCGGTATAGAACACTTTCAAAGCGTTAAGGAATTTCTATTCTTATAAAAGCAACTCAACTAGAAAGTCCCCAATATGTTCTCAGAGCTGTATACAACATTATGTCACCCGCATATGAATGATCGAATAAATAAGATTAATGCTTGAACTCATTATCTAGCATTCATAAAATTCCCAATTTTTTTTCTTAAAAAACCCTGTTGGAACCACATGTTAGCAAGATTAATGACAGCTAATTGAGGTACGAAAAATTTTTTAATCATGTCCCTATACTTTTCATCATTGACAGTAGCATTCTGACCATCATTCTGACGACATCAATGACTCCACCAGGCCACAAAGCGTAAAAAACTGTTGTAAAAGTATTTCGACAAAGGCTTGTGTATTATCCGCACCCCGAATGTGACAATTACGCGTATTTACGCGTATTATATTTATTTTAAAATTGGCTTCATTTTGTATTTTAAAGTTTGACGTACAGCACCATTATTTTCATAAAACTTTTCAACAATTTGCCAGCATTGCTCATGGTAAGTCTATCCATAGTTAAATTTCAAACCAAACTAAGCAAAAAGCTACTTTCAGCTGTTAAATAGGTTGTCAAATAAAGCAGTGCTGCAACTCAAATTTATAAACATCTAAAAACACACCCGATAGTTCGAAAGGATAAAGCTAAAGTTCTAAATTTAGGGTTGGAAAACTAAATATGGTTCTCAATTTGAGCATTAAATGAAAGAATTATGGATAAAATTGAACGTCGTTGTCTACAGACTTAGTTACTACGAGGCGGATTGATATTGAAGCTACGTAGCGCTAGATGGCAGCACAAACACAAAAACTTTTTCTTTCTTAGAAATTACGATCTGTCAAACGTCAGCTGTTAAAATTTTAGCCCAATTCATCGATTAGTTTATTTGTTATAGTCGTTTGAAGTAAGCAACTTTTGTGTTTCTTGGAAAATGGAAAAAAGTGAATTTCGTGTAGTGAATAAACACTATTATTTGAAAGGCAAAACGACGAAAGAGACAAAAGAAAAACATGATAAACATTACGGCGAATCTGCTCCGTCAGATTATATGGTAAAATATTGGATTGCTGAATTTGAACGAGACCGAACAAGCACTGCAACAATACCATCAACAGGAAGGCCAAAAGTGGTGGTTACTGAAGAAAATATTGAGAAAATCCTCTATATCGTTATGAATGATCGCCGGGTCAAAATCCGTGAGATTGCTGAAATGGTAAACATATCATATGAACGTGTGTTCAACATTTTGCATGAACATTTGCATATGAAAAAGATATCGGCAAGATGGGTGCTGCGTTGGCTCAGTGTTGAACAAAAACGAGTTCGACAGATCACTTCACAGCGGTGTTTGGACATTATAAAGCATAATCCTCTAGATTTTTGGCGTAGATTAATAACTGTTGATGAAACGTGGGTCCACCACTACACACCTGAAACCAAAAAATCAATCAAAGCAATGGGTGGAAGCTGGTGGAAGTGCTCCGAAGAAGGCGAAGACAGCGAAATCGGCTGGCAAGGTTATGGCCCCTGTATTTTGGGATGCACACGAAATATTGCTCATTGATTATCTTGAATAGGGATCTACAATCACAGGAGGGTATAATCGTGCATTATTGGATCAATTGGTTGATGCAATTAAGGAAAAACGACCACATTTAAACAAGAAAAATGTGCTCTTTCTTCAAGACAACGCACCGGTTGACACAGCATTTGATAGAAAAGAGAAAACGAGCAAACCACTTCGAATTGGTTGATCATCCACCTTATAGTCCAGATTTAGCCCCTAGTGAATTTTTCCTGTTTCCAAACTTGAAAAAAAGGCTCGCAGGAAAAAGATTCATCTCAAACGAAGAAGTGATTACCGAAACTAATGCGTATTTTGAGGAGTTCCCAAAATCGTATTATTCAGATGGTATAAAAAAGTTGGAAAATCGTCTTACTAAGTGTATTGAGCTAAAAGGAGACTATGTTGAGAAATGAATGGTTTTTTTCCTATTTAGGTAGCTTCAATATCAATCCGCCCTCGTATTTTCAAAATAATAAGGAACCTTTTGTTGTTCACAAGCGAACTATTGCCATCTGTCTGTATGTGGTTGTTGATTATTCACATCGGAAATGCGTCTATAGTGCCTTTTTCCTTGCAGCATTATATAAATTGAATCATCTTAATAAACTGATCTGCAGCGACCATTTAAATGAGATGCCTGTTACTGTACATAAAACAGCATGAGTATAATCTAGAAAAATGCTACAATCGTTCATGTTTACACACCCAACAGCAAAGACCTAATTTACTTAATTAATTGTTAAATGGAACGCGTTAAACAAGTTCAAAAAAAATCTCTTTTTTTCCCAAACAATTGACATTTAACTCCAAACCCTATTTTCAAACATCAATTGTTTACCAAAAGTCAACACACACCTAATGCGCATGCGCTGCTGTAAGTGCAGCATCACTATGCAGCACAAACAATAGCGTCAAACAAATAACACAATATTTAAGGCCAAACGAAGCAAAAAAAAACTCTTAATGACAATACAAATAAAATTTTAAAGCCAAAAACAAGTTAGAAAGATACGAATTGACGAGCATACATACTGACAGTGCGGTACGCTACATTACAATGCATTTTATTGATTTAATACGATAAATAAGCATTTTTTTGTGGTTATTTTTTAACATTTATAACTTCAACCACATAGGGCCCAGATAGAAGTATTTTTATGTTTTAAAAAATATTATGATGAAAAGTATTACCTTTGCATTGAAAGGCATTTCTGTAATTAATAACACTGCACAACAGCATTTCTGATGATTGGGTTATGTTACACGATATTAGTTCAGTTTATGATGATGATTTCAATTCCGTGAGTGAAATTTATGTATCAGCTCTAGTTAAAAAATATGACTCGTGTGTTTTTTATAATAAAACATTATAAGTTTTGAGTTAAATGGAAAAAACGTTATCTTATATGAGAGCTATTCGGAATGCTCCAACAATAGTCAGCTATCATGTGTGCGTTTCAGTAGACTTGATAGCGTTCCTCCATGGTACGGAGGCCTGATGGAATTACTCTTCACTTAAATCCACAGCACTGGCGGGAAAGTAGTCCAGGTAGTTGTGAAGAAAATCTAACTTGATGCTCATGTTCCATCTAAGCCTTTGCAATTGACTCATCAGTTGTTCGACGTGTTAGAACTTTTCCTATTTCGTTTTTTTTTTTTTTTTGTTACAAAGTTTCTTTCTTTTGATCTAGAAGCCAAAATTTCTAAAGTGGCCTTTGACAATTGCACATCTCCGACAAGGTCGTTATTATCATCTTGGTTGAATAGTTATGACGCTCTTGGGTCACATTCAATGTCACTATCACTACTGCCAGTTTTCGCCTCAAAATGCATAGGCTCGCCCTGTGAAGCATCAGCTAGAGGTTCAAGTGATATTCTAGGCCGCAAAACAGGTCTGTGTGCCGACCGATCGATGAACTGAAATTGGATATAAGAAAATTATTATTAAAAATATCTTGAACTGAAAGGATAACAAACACAGAACTGCTTAGAAGAATCAGCAAAGAACGAGACCTATTGAAAAATATAAAACATAGAAAAGCGGCCATATAATGAGAAATGAAAAGCACCATCTACTTCAACTTATACCAGAGGAGAATATTAAAGGAAGACGTGGCTAGGCCGAAAACAATCATCATGGCTATGAAACATACGCCAATGGACGGGCATAAGAAATGTTGGACATTTATTAACAGCAGCCAGGAGTAGAAATGTGTTGCCTAAGATTATTAGAAATATTATAGAAGATGTATAGCTTTAAGTAGATAATGTGCATTACGATGAATAAATACTACGTATTGTTAATAGTTTAAGTCTTATAATGAATTAATAAATTGTATGGTCGCTTACATTCGATATCGGATTGGCAGATCAAGAAGAATATGAACTGAACTCTTGAACCATGGTTTAGTATCTTAAATTATTCCTTTTCTTATTTGTCCACAAACGTAAAAGCTCAACGCAAGTTTTTCACACCTTCTACGGTATCCAAGGCTTGTCTTTCATATCCAGTGTATGAAGAAAGTAATTTTTGTCTCTCTCTCTCTGCAAATGAATTGATTACAAGCAAATTAACACACTAACACAGCGTGAAAGTTATATCTCGTAAACAAGAGCTGTTACAAAAAAACTGAGGTTATATTTGAAATCAGCGACATCATATTAGTAAACAAGACGTGATAAAAGACAATAATCAGACAAAAGTTGTCATATTGTTGTGCAACGTAATCAATTGTAAATAGGCCTCTTAGCACAAAAGTCAATTTTAGGAATATTTAAATATTTAATAAAAAATATGTTCATACTCGTAGATGTGATTTCTATTGATACCTAGTTGATAAGAAGATCAGCATATGAAAGTAAGTAAGGTGGCTGAGCCTGTAAGCATATCAATCCAGGGAATGTATTATATCTTGGGTTTCACCTATTGGGTGATGCCCTTACTCATACTTGACCTTTAGCTGAACCGTGTTCGGAGATTTTCAGAAGCACTGAGCATTAGTTTTTTTTTCGTTTAACAACTGAGTGTTTGGTTTAATTCAGTTACAAATTGTCGATAGATGGCTCTAAACTCTAATATTTCACGTTGACTGGACTGAAAGAAGAACATCGAGGAACGTACGAAAGGGTTTATTTGATGGTAGTCTATTCCTGCAAGAACTCAATTGGAAGGTAATTGTGGTTTGAAGCCGCATGTTGTTCACTGACTGTACAACAAAGTGTTACATCCCCTTCTTACTTAAGGTAGTCTTGTCTGGTGGCATGCGGTGGGCGGTAGATCGCACTTATTGAAGCTGAGTATTGTGCAGCGTTCCGCTTCGCTCCTCATAACGAAAGCGTGTAGAAGTACTCCGAAGACGGCTCTGAACGTTATTCTTGGTATCCGGCCTATGAGTCTTCAAATTCACTTTCAAGTGGCAAGAAGTGCCCTACGATTCAGGGAACTGCGCTTTGGAGAGATGCTATGAGTCTCGGAACGAATGGAGGAGCAAGTAATTATGTCCTGTTGACCATGAGTTTTGAGACTACTGATATGGTGATACTGAGCAGGTATAGATGGCAGGAGTGTGACCCTCCTCTTGGTGGTCTTGCCTTTTTACAGACGAATCCAAGACAGGGAAAGGCTGAGACTGAGAACAACTTTATCTCAGGTGTTCTTATAAGTTAAGCGGCGAGTGCAGTGTTTTCCACGCGGAAGTTTTTCCAATTAGAAAGGCAGTGGTGGTGATTGAGTAAGGGTGCGCTACCTGGTGACTATTTTCGTGGATAATCAGGCGGCTCTCAAAGCTCTTAATTCGTGCTCGATCAGATCCAAAGTCGTTCTTGACTGCAAGCTAGCTTTGGGTAGGCTGCCGTAGAATGTTAAACTTTGCTGTTTACCAGGTCATTGTGGCATCGCAGATGATGAAAAGGCTTATAAATTGGCTCGCCATGGCTCTGAGTCAATAGTCCTGTAGACTGAAGACTTCGTTCTCCCGCCGTTGAGTCATTACATCGGTGAACTCGAGAGATTCTTCGTTAGGAAGACTGATCTAATCTGGTATAATGAATCATGTAGCAAGGGCATCTCCATATGGCCGATTTTTTTAGTCGTATGACGTTTTTTTTTCTTAATGAGCAAAGTAGAGCTGAGGCTGACTATGATGTTAATGTGGGCCATTGCACTATCCTTTCGATAACTCGTAGCTGACCAAATACTGATATTGATTACTGTAGGCTGTACGAAGACGAGGAAGAATTTTGGACGATCGAGCACCTATTGTGCCATTGTCATACGTTTTCGGGCATGGAGAATTGATTCTTAGGTGAATTTACAATCCAAACTCTAACATTCCTGTCGTGTACTGACCCTAATTTCATCCTTCGGTTTGCCAAAGGCCTCAGCTGGCTGCGGCATAGGAATTGATTGGATCCCGTGGAATGTAGAACCTTCCAGTCTTTTAATTTTTTATTCTTAGCTTCTTTCTGATTTTTAGGACTGTTAGTTAGTTTAATTGATTAATTAGGTTCCGTTTTTTCTTTTCTCTTTCAAATTAATTACTTCTTCTTCTTTTTTCTCCCATTTTTTATAATACAGTTCTTTCTCTTCATAGAACGATCACAAGGGACCTTTTTGTCTCCGGCGGTATTTCATTACTACCAGATGAGCGCTAACTTAGCCTAATGTGATATCTCTGGTAGTTTTAATTGAATCAAGCAACACTATAACCTTTTTGAAAGGCGACATTTTAAGCTTAACTTCGTTAACTTCTGTGAAAAGTTATTTTCGTTTAAAAATAAGTCACAATTCGATCTGTTGATTTTGATGTTAAAGATGCACCTCGCTCGAGTCGAGCAATCACTAAAAATCGATTAAATAATGAAAAAAAATTGAGAAAGATCGGCACACAAACAGGGTGAACGATGTTAGAGAACTAGGCGCTTATCACTGTACAGTTATTACCCAGTCCAAAAAAACAGGATACGTAAAGAAGATCAAAGTTTGAGTGCCACATTATTTAACAGTGAAAAATTTAATGAACCGAATATCCATTTGAGATTCACTGCCAAAAGAGAACGAAACGAACAATTTCTGAAATACAATAATGTGACATGAAGTATCTGACACCAAGAAGTGTAATTGTATATTATGAGCATTTACAACCAGTCAAATGATTGATTCTGATCTTTACTGTCAACAATTAACGATATTAAAATAGCCAGAATTGATCAACAAAGAAAATATTGTTCCATCACTAAAACGCGAAGACACACGCATCTTTGATGAACCGTCAGAGACTGAGACAGCTTGGTTGGGAAGTTATGATGCGTCCACCATATATCTCGGACCTTGAAGCTTAAGATTATCATTTATTTCAACCTCCGCAGCACTTTCTTTATGGTGTAAATTTAAATTTCATAGAGGCCTGAAAAATTCAATTACAAAATGCAAAGTAACTCTGTGAAACGAGTAAGTCAGTAAGGGTCGGATAACAGTGAAAGTACCATATGGCTGAGACACAAAGTGAGTGTGCATATGTGGTATACGCTCAATAGGCTAGTTGTGCATACTTTGAGTGTGGACTGATTACATCTTTGGAAGAAACAACACCTATAATACAAAAATCGAAAAAAGGTTATCTTAACAGAGTTTTTGGAGTATACGTAGTGTCTTTACGTCATTGGACATCAATGAGAAGGTAAAAGTTTTCTAGCAGATTCAATATTAATTTGAATTTATAACGACAATTTATTAGTGCACACTTGACTATGGCAAAAGCGCTGAGTTAGGCTATGAACTGCCACTGAAAAAAAATTTGGATGGTAAGGAATTTAAAAGCCTCTAAGATTTTCTTTATTAAGTATAAATTAAAAAATAAATTTAAAAACACTACATCTGTCTACTCTTCAGATTTAGCCCTTAAAGACTATTTTCCGTTTATAAATTTGAAAATACGAAGGCTAGATGGTAGACGATTTGGGCCGAACTAAAAAAACATCATTCAAACAAATGCCTTGTTTTTATTATTTGGAGGCGATTAATGTCATGTTTACACGGTTCTTCGAATTACTTTATTAGCTGTGTGAATTACTTAGACGATACTCTGTTCACATCGTTTCTTTCTAATTGGTTTTGAAAGTACTTCTTTTTGTTGTTTTTCTTTATTGTTAAATTGCGTAAATTTCGCGTTAACAACGCAAGAAAAAAATAAGGAAAATATAAAAAAATATACAATTAATATTAAAATATTTATATAAAACTAACAAAACCCGGCATGCTTCGCTCTTCCAATTTAGTTCTTTAGTATTCCATTATTAATATTTGCTTAGTATGGAGAGCAGCACTCCCTCTGATTCTATCCTCCCTAGATATTTTCACTAAAGCGGTTTTATAGGAAAGTGATTGAAATGACACTTTACGGCTATTGCTGTAACAGTTCTAAAGATATTCTAAAATTAATTTTTGCTTTTTATGGGGTTATTTTTCCCCTAATCCTATTCCGCCCAGATATTTTGTATTGGTTATTTTAGGAAGGGGTTGGGATAAAATATTATCACAATTATTATAATAGTGATCGAAAATCAATATTTGATCTATATGGGGGGTACTTCTCGCCATCATTATATCTGCACTACATTCATTCCAGTAAATTACTTTCATAGAAAAATGATTGCAACATAATTTTAAGACTGTCACTATATTAGTTTTTCAGGTAAACGATAATAAAAATTTGCTTTGTATAGGGTATACTTCTCGCCCATTTTTTTCAAAAAATCAGTTTCAAACGAAAGTAATTGGGGTAAAGTTTTATAACTCTGGCTGATAAAATTCTTTTGATATGCAATTATTAATATTTAGTTTGTATGGGGGAAAACCTGACTCTATCGGCAAAAAATATAGCCTATGTCTCCTTTCAGGCATACGGGATGATACAGTGAAAATTTCAAGAAAATCGGTTCAGCCTTTTAGCCGTCTATAGACTTCAAACACACATATATATGTAAAGATATTATTTTTTACAGCAAATAGAAAAGCAATAAAATGAAAACGAATTGAAAAGCATATGGAATCAGTGGAGCGATCGGGCATTGTTTTGTTTGCTTACTTCCCTTTATTTATGTTATTTTTTGCTTTTTTCATGTTTGACTGCGGATGATGTTATAAAATCGATAAAGGGTACAGATCACTTTGATTTTTTTGGTAATTCACAAGTAATTGAAACTAAATTATTTACAAATTAGTTAATTTGCCCTCATAAATTTGTATGGGGAATTATATAATTCGGCTAGCAGTTGGGATTTTAATTATGAATGAGGGAGCGAATTACGAAAAACGTTGTCGTGTGTGTGTATATGGCATAAATACAATAGAAAGACACTGGATGCTGGATACTTCTTGGATGGTAAAAAAATTTAGATCAAACTAAGAGGTCATCATCGCAACAAACTTTAATTTTAAGGGCCTTAAAAAATCTTCTTACGAGAGCAGTTTGAAGTACTCTTAGCCTAAAAATGAAGTGCTAGATTATTAAAATTATTTTATATCTCATCTCCTAAAACTTCAATACACTTAGTCCAACGTTTTTCTAGCAATTCTATACCTTGAGTAAAATAACCTTTCTGAAGCTCCTCAAAATAATTGTGCACAGCTGCCATTGAATTTTGTAAATTTGGAAACAGGTAAAAATCAGAGGAAGCTAAGTCAAGAGCATAAAGTGGGTGGTCAAGTAATTCGTACTTAAGTTCGTTCAATTTTACCCATGTTAAAACACTCTTGTGTGATGGTTTATGTTATAAACCAGGCCGTTTTTTTTTCAAATTTTAAAATACAATTGATCCAAAAGGTAACAAACATTTTTCGAATTTAATGTTTTACCTTTTTGAAGATAGTCTAGCAATCTAATATCTTTGTCATCTCAGAAAACCGTTGCCATGAACTTACCAGTCGATTGTACCGTTTTTGCCTTCATTTGTGCACTTCCATCAGCTTAAGTCCATTGTTTGGATTGTTTTCTTGTCTGTGGTATATAATGATGAATTCATGTTTCATCAACAGTTATGAAACGACTCTTTAAGTCCATTTTATTTCGCTTAAATGGATCCAGACAACTATGAGAAACTTTCATTCGAATGCATTTTTGGTCTACTATTAACAAATGTGACACTTAACTGGCAAAAAGCTTATTCATCTGTAATTCTCGATGCAAAACGAACTACACTCACCTTCACTCGCCGATCGTCTAATACAGATACTGGCAAGAAGCTGCTCTTTTAATTTTACACGTACATATGTAATCACATACATAGGCAAAAAATAAGCTAAAATTAAACAAAGAGAAGTAAAGTGAAAACAAGTGGAAAAATACAGTGCAAAGTCACCTGAGTGCGAGAATCTCAAACTACTACCACAATTGTAAAATACATTAATATTGGTTTGCCTAACGCTGTTATAATGCCATATCACATACTTTAGCTATGATTTCTGGCGTTGTCGCAGTTTTTGCAGTTCCACTTTAAGCCACGCTTAAATTCGGCAGTCCACTTTTGTACTGTTGCATATGAAGGAGCACTTTCATTATGAATTTCTTGTCCCGATAAACCTTTTTTATCATAAGAATCTTATCTAAACAACGGGTACGCCATCTAACGTTTTTTTTCAACTAGTGCTTATCTCATGAATGGTAACACTAGTAGTTTTTTTTATAGCGGACCCTTTATAATGGAAACTTCCATCTGTCATATAAACATATGTTAAATATCATTTACATCTGTTAACAGGTTTTCAAGAAAGGCGCTTCAGTGTTTTTTTTATAAGGGAAAAATTAGAAATTCATGGTGTGACTAAATATAGAGTCCGCCAAATAATTTTTTTTTTTGAAAACGGGGCGCAAAACATCGAGTGTAGCTTCGGCTGTGTGTGTGGCACGTATCTCCGTCCTGTTGAAACCAAATGTTGCTAATATCCTCCTCTTCAATTTTTGTGAACAAAAATTCGTTCAACATGGCCCGATAACGATCGCCATTGACTGTAACGGCCACTCCTTGCTCATTTTCGAAGAAAAATGGCCCAATTATGCCTCTGGACCAAAATCCGTGTATCGTGTATCGGGTGTATCGGCTTTTCAGTGTATGCGTGCGAGTTTTCTGTGCCCCAAATGCGACAATTTTGCTTGTTTACATACCCGCCAAGATCAAAATGAGCTTCATCTGAAAAGATGATTGTTTTGGCAAAATCCGCATCTTCTGTAAATCGATCGCAGGCCCACTTAGCGAAGCGTATACACAACCATAATCGTTCAGCGGAAGAATAAAACTAATTATCTGTCAAATCAAACATGAACTAAGTGTTACCATTTACGACATAAGCACTAGTTGAAAAAAAAAAACGTTAGATGGCGGACCCAATACAAAGTTTTTTGCTGTTTATACCGCCATTGTAATGTCAGGCTAAGAACAGTTCCTACTACACTCGTATTATTTGAAGGGAACTTAAAAGAAATTTATCGATTTTAGAAAAGTTTACATTGAGATTTTGTACAAAACTATAAAACAAACCCTCGTATATTATTTTATTTAAAAAAAAAATAATTTTTAAACAAATAAATTTTTTAAATATCAAGTTTTTTAATGCTTTAAAACTTATTATTATTTGTCTTTCACTGCCCCAGCTGCTTTTAATAGATTTAAATGAAAGTGGAATTAAAAACACTCGCTCAACTTCTTCAATGACGCCCGCTTCTTTTCAAGGAACAATTGATCATAAACAAAATAAGTCGTCAAAACAATATACATTTAATTTGCTTTAATCAAAAACCACATTAATTAACATAATTATAGACAGACAGAAATCGCTTTTTAGTTTAAAATTTCAATTAAAAATAAAATCAAACGGATCCAAAACATTTCTATAAAAAAAATATATTCCAGCGAAATCAAAAGGGGGAATATTTGTTGAAAAAAGCAAAAACTAGCGAGAGTAACTTTAAAACAACTCGATGACAAATTATGGAAATAGAGAAACAAAACAAAAACATAGCGACGAATTCAAAGCAAAAAAGTTTAATTCATTTAAAAATGCAGACACACAAATAGACAATTTTAAGCCACAAAATCGTTTCTTTTTTCCTGTTTTTTCGTAAATTCAGCTTCACGACTTAATGATGCATTTCTTTAAAGAAAAAAAGATAGAAAATAAATAAATATTGTAAATGGCATACAAAAACCTTAAAAAATTTGAAACAAAGTTTCATTCGATTCGAAGACGTTTAACGGAAAACATCTTAAAGTTTTTAAATACGTAGAGAAAGAAAAAACAATAATTGCGTATCTTGAAAACATAATTACTTAAAATAATAGTTTAAAATTAAATTTGTATACAACGGATATTGTAAATTACTAAGATTTAATATTTTTTTTTTCTTTGAAAGGTGTGTAGTGTAAAATTTAAAATAAAAATAAAAAAATTAATAAATAAAAGATGAATTAATTAAAAAACAGATTTATATAACATAATACAATATTATACAACAATTTATAACAAATTACAACTATCGCTCAAAGGCAACAAATGAAAATGGCATACAAATGCTTTGGAATTTTAAAATGATTAAAAAGAAGAAATAGTAAAAGTACAAGAAGAGAAATAATAATTATAGACGACCAATTTTAGGTACATGTGGTGTTATAACAAATAAACAAAATCTATATAAAAATGTCATGTGAAAATCAAAAGTTATTACCGCCAATTTAATATAAATTTAAGTAGAAATTTTCAATGCATTAGTAATTGCTTAACTAAACTTAAACAAAACTACACAGCAAAAGTAAAAATCAAAAGCAAAAAAATAACATTTTTACTTTGCTTTAGTTTTTAGCTTTATATTAAATAACTGTTGTTGCTGAATGCTTACTGAAAACTTTAAAACATAATAAGCAAATGTAAAAAAGCAAAAGCAAAAAAGTAAAATAGTAAATAACTTGCTTAGTCAGCAAAATAACTTCTTTTTCAAAAATTGCTTTTGCTGTAAGCAATAAGTTATTGTTTACTTAACTATTAACTGTAATGTGGGCTTATTCTGCGCCTCTGTCACCAACAGGGTTGGCAACCCACTGGTTAACCCAGTAAAACCCGGATGGGCTTAATTGAGTATTATATTTAAAGGTTTTCGTAGTTTATTTGCAACAAAAATAAGTATTAATTACGTATTGGGATTACAAATTAATTCGATCCGTTTTTTTAGCTCAAAAAAAAAAATAGTGAATCAATACTTACCAGAGCGGATTGATATTGAAGCTACCTAAGTACGCTAAAAAATATTTTTTTTTTTTTCAAAAACCATTCATTTCTCAACATAGTCTCCTTTTAGCTCAATAAACTTAGTAAGACGATTTTCCAACTTTTTTATACCATCTGAATAATACGATTTTGGGAACTCCTCAAAATACGCATTAGTTTCGGTAATCACTTCTTCGTTTGAGATGAATCTTTTACCTGCGAGGCATTTTTTCAAGTTTGGAGACAGGAAAAAGTCACTAGGGGCTAAATCTGGACTATAGGGTGGATGATCAACCAATTCGAAGTGAATTTCTCGTAGTTTTAGCATGCTATCTAATGCTGTGTGAACCGGTGTGTTGTCTTGAAGAAAGAACACTTTTTTCTTGTTTAAATGTGATGGTTTTTCCTTGATTGCATCAACCAATTGATCCAATAATGCACGATAATACTCTCCTGTGATTGTGGATCCCTTTTCAAGATAATCGACGAGCAATATTCCGTGTGCATCCCAAAATACAGTGGCCATAACCTTGCCAGCCGATTTCGCTGTCTTCGCCTTCTTCGGAGCACTTCCACCAGCTTCCATCCATTGCTTCGATTGATTTTTGGTTTCAGGTGTTTAGTGGTGGACCCACGTTTTATCAACAGTTATTAATCTACGCCAAAAATCAGCAGGATTATGCTTTATCATGTCCAAGCACCGCTGTGAAGTGATCTGTCGAACTCGTTTTTGTTCAACACTGAACAAACGCGGCACCTATCTTGCCGATAGCTTTTTCATATCAAATGTTCATACCAAATGTTAAACACACGTTCATATGAAATGTTTACCATTTCAGCAATCTCACAGATTTTGACCCGGCGATCATTCATAACGATATCGAGGATTTTCTTGATATTTTCTTCAGTAACCACCTCTTTTGGCCTTCCTGTTGATGCTATTGTTGCAGTGCTTGTTCGGCCCCGTTCAAATTCAGCAATCCAATATTTTACCATATAATCTGACGGAGCAGGTCCACCGTTATGTTTATCAAGCTTTTCTTTTGTCTCTTTCGCCGTTTTGCCTTTCAAATAATAGTGTTTAATCACTACATGAAATTCACTTTTTTCCATTCCATTTCCAAGAAACACAAAAGTTGCTTACTTCAAACTACTACAACAAGTACACTAATCGATGAATTTGGCTAAAATTTTAACAGCTGACGGTTGACAGCTCGTAATTTCTAAGAAAGTTTTTGTGTTTGTACTGCTATCTAGCGTTAGGTAGCTTCAATGTCAATCCGCCCGCGTACATCTTTTCCCCGCTTTTGAGCATATTTCCGAATACCTTCTCAGAAAAACTTTTCGTCTTTTAAGGCGGTCTAACTTTGGAGCCAATTTTATATTTCTTCGCAGAAAGTGAATTGATGACATGCTTGCAGATAAACTCATACCTCTTTATACAGTCTAGATACGTTCTGAAAATATAGGCCGTAAATCGAGATGAATTTATATTGCGTTGCTACTCGTACACTTTTTGTTAAAAAACGGTGAATCTACGATTTTTTAACCGTATAACTAGGTAATTTGCGTCATAAAGCGAATGTGTTCCATAATTCAAACAGGCCGTTGTAGCGAAATGTCGGATAAAGAAAGGCTATATAAAAAGACGGAGTCAGACGGAGCAATATTCAGAGAATACGACGGAAGCGGCATTTGATTGTTTCTAATAACCGTTTTGAAACGTCTGTGACTTGAGGCCTGGTATTGCCATGCAAAAGAATAACTTAATCACGTCTGTTTTTATATTCCTGCAGTTTTGCATGGTTCAAATGAAGTAATTGCAGTTTGCTCTCATCATCGAGTGTTAGCAGCTCATAACTCCAACCAAGAGTGCAAAATTGCACTATAAATAGTAAAACAACGTAATTGTAATAACAAACAAAAAATATTGTCGACTTGAACGAAATTTGAAACCAGTTATGAAACCCAATAAAAGCCAAAAAAACGCATCAAAAAACCCAATAAAACCCGGTGGATTGGGTTTTTTTACAAAAAAGAAATGAAAGGGTCAGAATTGATATCAGTGAAAACAAATTTAACCAATTTTTCTTCAATGAAACGACAAACGATCGCTAAAATTGAAGCAACAGCAACTTAGTCAATAAATAAGTAGTAAACAGTTAAGCAAAAGCAAACATAAAGTAAACAACAACTTATTGCTTACAGCCTGAGCAATTCTTGATAATGTGTTTGGTTTGCTGACTGCTTAAGCAAAGAACATACACTTAATATTATTAAGCAAGTTATTTACTTTATTTTACTTTTTTGCTTTTTACTTTTGTTTATTATTTTTTAAAGTTTTCAGTAAGCATTCAGCAACACAGTTATTTCATTTGAAACTAAGCACTGCAGCAAAGGTTAAATTTTAGTGCTCTTGCTTATTTCAAGCCAGCAATTTAAGCCCTCACTACAACTTCCGTAAGCTGGTGTGAACAGGTGTGATGCGATGGCTCTATTATCAATAAAAAATTTGAGTAACGCTTAACAACTTCGAAAAAGGTGGCTGTCTTGGCTTGTAGCTATGATGTCGTTAAAATAATCGTTTTCATACAAACCTATATATGTATGTGTTCTAGTTTTGACAGCTTAATGTCGGTAGCTTTCTGTGCTCCATGTGTTTAATGCATAATTTATTTAATTTTAATGCTTTTACAGTCAACTGGCACTCTTGTAGTATTAAAAACTAGGGTGATTTTGACAATCGATCTTCTAAAAAATTTTATTTTATGGAATTCAATCAATTTTGTTTTTTTTTAGTTTGCCTACTCTGGGTAGTTATTTATTTCAAAGGTGTACGAAATATGCCTTGACTTATCAGTATTGATTATAATTTTCTATTTTGTAAATAAATCTTGTTGTAGCTTGAGCTCATTCACATGTAATGAGACTGTAGCCGAGGATTCATGTAACGCTATTATTACCGTATTATCAGCGTACTTTGCTATAGTTACCTTCGCATACGTAGGCATGTTAGATGTAAAAATTGTTTGCAGTATTGATTTCTGTACTTTACCTTGAGGAACGCCAGCGTAAAAAAGCCTTATTTTAGATGTTCCTTCGTTCAAGTAGGATTTTAGCAACAGATACATGGAAGCTGGTAAAAGCCTTTAAGTTTTAAAGTAAGTCGTGATGCCAGACCCTGTCAAAAATTGTTTAAACATCAAGTGCTGAGCAATATATATCCTCTCACAAGCATCAATTATTCAGTGGAGGTATTTAGGGATGAAATATTTGGGATGAAACTAGGCTTGCTAGATGCGCCTTGATTTTGCTTGATTTATAAGAATTTTTACAGCCAAAAATCAAGTGAAGAATCAAAGATTGTCAAGATTTTTAAAACACATTTTTTTAAAAGTTTTCTTTACACAAAGTTTTGTAAAAAGTTATTAAGCATTTTAAGGCATTGATAACGTTAACCGTTTTAAGTGTATTTGTTTTCTAGTTTAGTTTGTGTAAAAAATTTATAATTAAATTGGTTAAATTGAAAAATTAAACATTTTTTTTTCTTATTTTTGTTGATCAATTCTGGCTGTTTTAATTGATTTTCTTGCTTCAATCTTGTTAATTATCGACAGTAGAAATCGGAATCAATCGTTCGACCAAGCTCATAATGAACAATTTCCTTCAAGACACATAGCATTTCCTTTCTTGGTGGCAATCCTAGCTTTTCCACCGTCTGCGTAGCTTCGCCTTACTTCGTTCATGATCTTTTTCGCACATTATTCTCTAATGCGATTCACTTTTCCTCGCACGTGATCATTCGGCTCTAACAAAGAAGCTATTATGTAGCCTGATGCAATTAATACTACCAAAGGTATTATATTTAAGAGCCATCTAACGACAATTTGTGTCAAGATTTTTTTTCTTTAAATGTAACTCTTAATATTGCGACCCCAGATCAAACCCAAATTCAGAATTATATTCTGCCTCATCAAGAGAGGTATTAGACGGTTTGAAACATTTCTCGCTCTCTATTCATAATACAATCCCCAATTATGAGTTTAATTACATAAATTTTTATACAAAATTTTGAGAGGGAAACCCTTAAATTGTAAATAATTTTATTTCTTAGATCATGAGTTGGCAAAAAGTAAACAAACAAAGCAATGGCCGCTCGCTGCATTAATTCCATTTGCTAGCAGCTAAAAAAACTACAGTGCGATCGTAATAAACCAAAAAAGTAATACAAAAAAGAGAGCTAAGTAATCCAAAGTCTTGTGCGAACATAGCATTGTTTGATTTTAGGATCATTAAAATTTCCACACATTTCTATTGTGTTGGATAGTGAAACAGGCTCTTAATGTCAAGTACAGTATAACTTTGCTCAATAGATTTTTGACAAGTGTGGAATGAATGTATTTTGTGTTACTTAGGGAATTGGCATAACTAAACTTATTTATTTTATTACCCATTTGGCTTTGTATAGTAGTGACCAGCTGTTTAGGGATTACAATTGCTTGCATACTATCTCAGAATGATTATTTATTGATTTGAAGCCTCAATAATAAATAACGACTTCTTACTATGTATGAGAGATGATACTCCTACATATTCAACTCCGCCCACTTTCAAACTGATGCTTTATATCGGCTGCCTAGTTATTTAGACTAAATTCAGAAACTTTTACCATTCTTGAGACATAAAAAAGTCGATGTTTATTTCTATGAGAGATAACATGCCCAGTTATGCAGTTCCGCCGACTTATTGGCTGATGACTTATATTAACTACAAAGTAATTTACACAAAATTAAGAAACTTCCACTTTAACCGTTCTTAAGATACAATATTCACTTCTCCAAATCCCTTTATATTTGCTGAAGAACTAAAAATATTGGGTCCGCCAAATAATTTTTTTTTTTAAATGCTATAAAAAAAAACTACTGAATATTTTCTCAAATTTCTTTTTTTATTTGAAAGTACAATCCTTCCGGTTAATAATAGAAAATAATTTCTTACAAATGGCTGCCTCGGCTGGCCATGCAGTAGCCTATACAATCGGTCGAATTTTTAAGCACATTATCGATTGTGTGCAGCTCTATTTCACCAATGGCTGCACGAATATTGTCCTTTAAAGCGTCAATTGTCTCTGGCTTGTTGGCGTAACACTTATCTTTGACGGCACCCCACAAATAATAGTCCAACGGTGTCAAATTGCAGCTCCGAGGTGGCCAAACGACATCAGTTCTGCGGCTGATAATGCGATCTTCAAAAAGAGGGCCCAAAACATCGAGTGTATCTTAAGCTGTGTGGCACGTAGCGCCGTCCTGTTGAAACCAAATGTTGCTAATATCCTCCTCTTCAATTTTTGTGAACAAAAATTCGTTGGACCGATAACGATCGCCATTAACTGTAACGGCCACTCCTTGCTCATTTTCGAAGAAAAATGGCCCAATTACGCCTCTGGACCAAAATTCGCACCAAACAGTGACTCGTCTTGGGTATATCGCCATTGACTGTAACGGCCACTACTTGCTCATTTTCGAAGAAAAATGGCGCAATTATGCCTCTGGACCAAAATCCGCACCAAACAGTGACTCGTCTTGGGTGTATCGGCTTTTCAATGTATGCGTGCGGGTTTTCTGTGCCCCAAATGCGACAATTTTGCTTGTTTACATACCCGGCAAGATCAAAATGAGCTTCATCTGAAAAGATGATTTTTTCGGCATCTACTGTAAGTCGATCGCAGGCCCAGATTCCCAGCGTTGTTCAAGCGTATACACAACCAAATTTGTTTAGCGAAAGGATAAAACAAATTATCTGTCAAATCAGACATGAGCCAAGTGTTGCCATTGACGAAATAAGCATTAGTTGAAAAAAAACATTAGATGGCGGACCTCTTATTCAAATACATTTAATAGGAACAGAGATTAACGAATGAACGAAAGATCGCATACGGTGACACCTGTTGAACATTTTTCGACTTTTCCCTTTTGCCCTAAGCCTTTGCGTAGCAATTGCGAATAAAATCGCATAAGGTAGTATCCAATTTGGTCCAGTCGTTTTCAAGTCTTAGGCATTCGAACAAACCACAATCGATTTTTAAAGGAGAATATACTTTAATTGATTATTTCATTAGATATGGAAACTCTAAAAAATTTTATTTTTTTTTTCACTTGTAGAATTTGTAGATGAAAAGTATAGAGAAGTTTGTTCAAGTTGTTCGGAAAAAGGTACTCCTCCGCTTTTGCTTGGCATAAGAACCATTCAAAAATATTAATCAATTGAAATATATTTTTTCAATTAATAAATCGATTTTAAATTTAACTCATTCATATTCAACAAAAAATTTCATTGAATATTTAAAATTTTTAAGTAAAATACATACTTTCTTTTTCGTTATCAAACAAAAAATTCAAATTTGTGCTAATGATGTATGGCACTAAATATAGTTGTTTTTATACAAACACAAAAAATTTTTATTTTTACAACAAATTAATTATGAACTTGATTAATTTTCAAAAAAAAAAAATCCCCAAATCACCTGCCCTTTTATCTTTATTTTAATTTTTATTTTTCAGCATAATAAAATACCATAAAAAATTAGAAAACAAATTAAACATTAACATAATAATCAAGTCATATTCGACTATATTCGTACAACTACACCACAAAGCCATTTTCAAATATGTATGTGATTTACATGGCTGGTACAAAAAACCGTGGAAAGGTTTCAAATAAAAACAGTAGTAGTCTTGTCTCGTCGACAAGAACTCAGTTTTCAAAATTCCATTGAATGTTGTTAAAAGAGGTGTAGTCGGTGTTAAGCTGGGTTTTCTACCAGATTTGCTTGTGCACTCTAGTAGATGATTTCAGAAAACTTTACTACTTTACTAGATTATCATAAATTTCATTATAAATCGACTTTACCCCGCTCTTTTTTGATAAACTCGACTTTATCCAGCTCTTTTTGGACAAAAATAATTTTTGTGATTTTTTAATAAAACTTTGTATTGCAGCTTAGTTCATATATTAACTGATATTGACATTCGCCCAAAACAAAATACACCATCACCTATAGCTGTGCCTGAGTACAGTTTTAGTAAATGAGAGCACCATAACACAATGGTTCCTGCCGCAGGCCAAAAATAAAAAAAATAAGGAAAATTTTTTTCACCAAATATGGCATCACTTTTGCAAGATAGAAGAAGCGTTATAAAGATATATTTATTTTCGTTTCATTTCCGCTGTTTCCGTTAAAAATAGCCTCAAAACGAGAGAATATTGTTATTTGCTGCTTGCAGTATAAAAAGGTCACAAATAATATCCTAGAACAAGGGTGGTCAAAAAGAAAAAAATCAACAACAAAGTAAACAACAAAACAAATACGCAATTTTAATACGCCAAGCGACGTACATACATCTGCTTTCATCAAAGGTTATCACACAACTGAATGAAGTTGTTGTTTATTTGTTATTCTCCGTTGAATATTATCGCTTGCGTTCGGGCTTACACATATACAGAGCCGATTTAACGAATGCACTTCTTCGCGACTATTGCCACATATGTCTTAAAAGCTGTTCCGTATGAATTTGAACCAAATTTGTTCTTGTAGAGGCAGGTGTTTACTTTACTTTTAAAATAATTTTATTGGCATTAGCATGTTGAATATTTAATTTAAAAAAATGGATTCTTCCCCGTGCCATTTTGTTTCACGAATATATGTATTTTATATTTTAACTGACTCCCTCCATTTGGACTTTTTAATTATATTTGGCCAATGTTTTGAAATCCTATATTGTTAATTTCAGCTGTTAGCTAGTGCACTCTTTGTGATATCTTCTACAGATCAAAGTGTTCTCTTTGGACTTAAGACAGACTTCTAAATAGCATGCAACAAAATAGAATGAAGCGGAAATAAGTGGAAAATGCTATAATATTTCTGATAGGCACCACCGTTCTCAACAATAATTTGAATGTTTTTCATAACACCGCCAAAGTTATTGACTTCCGGGTAAAAAAAAAACCGGTTTTTTGAGCCTTCATGCACTTAAATGCTAATAACTCACTTGAGTATTAAGCGATTTTAGGTTGCTTATAAAATTTAAAAAGAACACAAACCTTTAGAATGATGAAGTTCTTGATCTCTTGAATTTTTAATTGTTATTCATAAATCAATTAATTAAAGCCTACATAGTGGGTAAATTATAAAGAGTTCATAGAACTTTAGAATATTTTTAGTATAGACTGTAATTTACTTTAAGACAATAACAAATTATTTTACTAATGCAAATGAACCTATCGCTCATTTAGTCAATAGTGTCATAACTCTCCTGAAATATTTGTTTTTTTTTTGAGCTATGACACTGTTGAAGTAAATGAGCGATATGTATGAATATTTTGTCAATGTTTTCCCATAGAAAATTTTCATTATTAATTTGTTATTGGAATTATCCCATATCTCAAGGAAAATATAAATGAATTGTAGAATAAGCTTATCATAAACAATTTTTGATAAGCAAATTACAATCGCATCGAGCCATAACCGCCAAAAAGACATAAACGTCATGATTATCGACTTTCGTTTCTTAATAAAAGTCGATAGTTTCATTGCTGTAAATTGTGCCGTTATGTTTTTACTGCAAAAACAAAAAAGATTTATGTACTACACTAGATGAAAAATATTTAAAGAAAACCTCCTGTAAAATTTACTTTTTGTCGCTTACGTTTTTTCGGCAGTAATGGCTCGGTATCCACAACGCTTTTCTAAGCTTAAGGCTTATGTTATCAAGCTTGTTCCAAGTTATTTTTAAATCATTTTGGCTTGTTGGAATATAATTATACTCACAAATACCTTAAAATATTATTAAATAATATTAAAATTTTAATATAAAACTAAAGGGTCCGCCAAATAATTGTTTTTTAAATGCTATAAAAAAACTACTGAATATTTTCTCAAATTTCTTTTTTTATTTGAAAGTACAATCCTTCCGGAAAATTATTTCATTCAAATGGCTGCCTCGGCTGGCCATGCAGTAGCCTACACGATCGGTCCAATTTTCAAGCACATTATCGATTGTGTGCAGCTGTATTTCACCAATGGCTTCACGAATATTGTCCATTAAAGCGTCAATTGTCTCTGGCTTGTTGACGTAACACGGCACCCCACAAATAATAGTCCAACAGTGTTAAATCGTAGCTCCGAGGTGGCCAAAGGACATCAGCTCTGCGGCTGATAATGCGATCTTCATAAGCAGGGCGCAAAACATCGAGTGTAGCTTCGGCTGTGTGGCAGGTAGCGCCATCCTGTTGAAACCAAATATTGCTAATATCCTCCTCTTCAATTTTTATGAACAAGAATTCGTTCAACATGGCCCGATAACGATCGCCATTGACTGTAACGGCCACTTCTTGCTTATTTTCAAAGAAAAATGGCCCAATTATGCCTCTGGACCAAAATCCGCACCAAACAGTGACTCGTCTTGGATGTATCGGCTTTTCAATGTATGCGTGCGGGTTTTCTGTGCCCCAAATGCGACAATTTTGCTTGTTTACATACCCGCCAAGATCAAAATGAGCTTCATCTGAAAAGATAATTTTTTTGGTAAAATCGTCATCTTCTGTAAGTCGATCGCAGGCCCATATTCCCAGCGTTGTTTAAGCGTATACACAACCATATTCGTTCAGTGGAAGGATAAAACTAATTATCTGTCAAATCAGACATGAGCTAAGTGTTACCATTCACGAAATAAGCCCTAGTTGAAAAAAAAACCTTAGATGGCGAACCCTTTAGCTGACCCGGCAAACGTAGTTCTGCCTTCAAGGTGGTTGAAGAGGAATCGTTGTTTTGCCTTTCACTTTTTTGTTTCATAACCTTCGAGCAAACTTTACATAAATCATCTCCAGACCATCCCCAGCGAACCTTGGAATTTTAATTGAAATCGGTCGACTAGTTTCCGCAGTTAGTGGTGACATTAAAATCTACACTTATTTTTATATATATAGATAAACATTCGTACAAATAAGTGACCAATAAATATAATTATAAAAATTAAAAAAAATAAATAAAATTGTAAGCAACTCATGACAATATCCTTCAGATCCTTATGTAGCAGGGTATACTAAAAAAAACCAAGATAACCAAGCAATTAATAATTAATTTTATTTATTATCTCTTTTTGATTTACTAGATAGATTATTTTTAATGTATTATAGTATAAAATTTTTACACTTATTTCTTATTTTATATCAAATTGCGTAAATTATTTTCTCAAGTTTTTACTTGCAAAGGAAAGAAGTGGGATTTATTTTAGGTAACAACCACATCCATTTGAATAGTAAATAATTGTATAATGCAGTGAACAATGGTTTACGTTGATAGTATATCAGTGTAATCACTGTGCATGGGTTGAACTATCACCACAGACTTTTAGATCTGTACATGGAAGGCATTACATTATTATTATCATTGAGGTATAAAAGTATTGCTACCTCTCGATCTTTTGTATAACCCTCCATCTATATTGGCTTCCTCTATAATATCTCCCCCAAACCTCGTCAATCTGACAAAATTCAGGATGTCGGTTGGACCCACCGCAATAACTCCCTACCTAGTATCTGATAGGCACCTAGATACTTCCACACATGTACCCAGTATATGCTCTGGTGATTCGATCTCCTCATCACAAAATCTATACATCGGGCCTGAGACTATTCCCATTTGACTCAGATCTCTATTTAGCCTGCAATGACCGGTCAGAAGCCCGGTCAGTATCCTTAGGTTGTCTCTGGACATTCCTATGCAGTATTCAAATCTCCTCCTGTTATAGTTACACAAAAAAAATTGGCCAGAGAAGAGTACCTGCCTCTCATTATCCCCATTTTTGTTGAGTATGCCCTTCCATACCCCACTTCCCAATCCACAAATTTGTTCTGACCCCACCAGAGGGGTGGAAGCTCTTTTTCTGGCCATTTTATCGGCTATTTCATTCCCCGGTATGCCTACATGACTCGAGACCCTGGCCTTCTGGTTCAGTTTACCCGGACAATCCCAAACTAGCTTTGAGTCAATGTCATAGGAGCCAAGTAAGCGAATGGCGAGTGAGTATGGCTATGGCATGTCCTCTATATTTCCTGCAGGCATTACATATTGTAAAGTGTTTTAGTCAACATACTCAGCACTAATTTTATAATGTATTTAAGATTCCAATAAGTCTTTGAATTCGTCATTCCATGTTCACGCGACAACGTTTTTTGTAATTTGCTCTCTGGTTCATAATTGAAGCAACAATTATGAGCCGAACTAAACTATTCCCATACGAAATTTTAAAGGCGAATCAGCCAAATTGTAAATATGTAATTAAGTTTCAATTAAACTATGGATTACTTAAAAATTAATGTGATTTTTTATTAAAATTATTGGGTGTTTTTCTACGCTAAGTTTGTTTAATTTCTCAATCTTTTAGTTACATTTTTAAAACACATTTTATCAGAAAATAATAAAACAATAAATAAAAATAACAAGAAAAAGTGAAGAATGATCAAATTACAAAAGTGCTGTGTGAACGGACAACTCATATAAATAATTCAAACACTGAACAAAGCATCGTGTGAACATGCTATTAGTTATTAAATTTATTGGAAGAGCACATGTTTACAATGTACACGTGAATCGGTGGAAAAGTAGGGACTTTGTTAAAATGGCAGTCGGAGATTAGATTATCAGCGAAGAATATGCTCTGCTACTCTGTATTGAGCTAATGGTGGTAGTAACACATATCTAATTTACGCCACATAAAAATCGCAGCTTTACCATACCTTTATTCATATTTTATCTTGTTTTCTTTCTCATTATTTCACCCACTTAAAGTCCATCAACAAAATATTTCAGTCAAACCAGTTTCAAGTTTAACGAACTTTTTTTTGTTTATTTTTTTAATTCATTTGTCTGATCTATCAGAAATGATCATCTAAATTAGCACCTGCTTATAACAAAAAATTTCAATTTATTTTTAGATTTCACCCGCATAGAGATTAAAAAAAAAAAAAAACAAAAAAACAACAACAAAAATGTTCCAAATTCATAATTTAACAGCCCTATTGGCTTTAATGACACTAACCATGTGTATTTCTATGACTTATGCTTTGAGCAACTTTCCCAAATTGTGTGATGTACGGAATTACGATGATTTTCTACAACAGACGGGTAAAGTGTACCAAGATGAGAAGGAGAAAATGTTTAGAGAGTCAATTTTTAAAGCCAAGAAAGCTGCTATAGATTTGGGTAATAAATATGCTGCTTTGGGTCTAATGTCCTTCCATATGGAATTGAATACTTTGGCCGATTTAAGCAATAGAGAAGTGGCTAAACTATTGGGTTCCAAAATCACCTTTACAGGAGAGTAAGTTTTTATTTTCGATTTTTTAATAATTTCTTTTATTGGTTTACTTTGCTCTTTATTTTTATTTTCAGAGAAATCACCTCGAAACATACCAATTTCGTAACGGCCAAAACCAATACCCAAAATTTGCCCGATCATTTTGATTGGCGTGAATTGGGTGGTGTTACTCCAGCCGGTTTCCAAGGCTTAGATTGTGGTTCGTGTTGGTCTTTTGCTACGATTGGTGCTTTAGAGGGTCATTTATTCAGACGTACTGGTCTTTTGATACCCCTATCTGAACAAAATTTAGTGGATTGTGCTGAGGATTATGGCAGCATGGGCTGTGATGGTGGTTTTCAGGAGTATGCATTTGAATACATACGTGATCATGGTGTTTCTCTTGAAGCCAAATATCCCTATACTGAAATGGAAAATGCTGAATGTGGTCGTAATGAAACCTACGATAAGGGTGTCTTCATACGTGACTATGCCCGCATTAAACCGGGCGATGAAGAGAAAATGAAAGAAGTTATAGCTACTCTGGGTCCTTTGGCCTGTTCCATTAAAGCTGATGTCATTACATTCGAACAGTATAGTGGTGGTATTTTTGATGATGATGAATGTAATCAGGGTGAGGTTAATCATTCTGTTGTAGTTGTTGGTTATGGCACCGAAAATGGTCGTGATTACTGGATTATTAAAAATTCTTATTCTGCCAACTGGGGTGAGAATGGTTTTATGAAATTGCCTCGTAATGAGAATAGTTTCTGTGGTATAGCCAGTGAATGTAGTTATCCCATATTGTAAATAGTTTTATGGAGAGAGAGAGGGAATTGTGTTGTAAGCTAAGCTTTAAGGTACTGTTGTTGTGTTTTGTTAAGTATACTAAATTTAAATTAAGTTAAAAACATATAAATCTAAGCGGATCTTAATAAAAAAAAAAATTAAATAAAATGAATAAATATACGTATGTATGTATGCGTCTGCGACTTAGTTATGTATTAGGTCATCGTTTCTATTCACGATCTTCTTCCACCTCTCGACCAATTTGTCGAAGCCTTTCCATCAATAATAACCCGGTTTAGTATTGTAGAGTTGTTAAGAAGGTTATTTTCGACGATAACGTCCGTTTATATTTCAGCTTAAAGCAGAAGAAATGGTACTTGACCCGAAGAATATGACGAATTCTAAAAAGGTCTATTATTGAAGTTTGTGTGCAAAATGAAAGGTGTATTTTTTCGGTAACTCAATTTGAATGATTGATTTTTCGGCCAATTCACGACTTGTTTCGCGACCGTACTCTGGCAAAACTGCTTTGAGACGCTCTTTGTCGAATTTAAAAGGTCTTCGGCTACGAAGGTCTAAAACCACCATTTTCGAACTCATCAAGTCATTCCCGTGCTGTAAGCTTGTCTCTTGCACATATTCCATAGACTTTACAAATATTGCGGTAGCTTTTTCTCGATGAAAAGCAACAAAGAGCAGATGTCGAAAATATTGTTTTTTGCCTTCTGGATATTCTATTTCTAAGCCTAGGAAGTAACAAAAAATTAAAGTACGATTAACGCAGGTTTTTAGAGCAGAAAGAACTCTTTCGACTGAATTGGCCCTTATCATGTCCGTAGTTAAAGAAAATAACCAAAATTTGCATATAATCACGTTTTAAAACGACTACGACTCGCTAATCAGGATAAAGGTACTAAGAGTACTATTCGGCGACTTTAATTACCATTGGTCTGGAGTCCAGAGGTGTGGAAGTTTTTCGAAGCCTCGCATTGGGCATATACATAATGCAGCACTATTGTCTAACAAAAAAATTCAGATAAAAAATCATCCTAAGTATCCGTCAAAGGGCTTCATAATCTTTAAATTATCAAAGCTCGAGTTTTAGGCTGCAGTAAGTTGTCGCCTATTAGTGTAGTGGTAGCGTTCAGTTCCACTAATAAAATACTATGTAACATTTTAAAACGGCAACATTTAAAAACACCCGTGCTGTTAGGCGATTGTAATTCAAGTTTGGCATAATATGATACTTCATAACTTTGAAGCTTCAAAAGCGCCCAGGTGTAATCGAGATACAATCAAATCCCTGCTTCAGCATTGCATTTAGTAAAGTGACTTCGACTTAGTTCACCGCTGCACCAGTCTCCTCTGTACCAACCGTCATGCAAAGAGAATAGGAATAGAATAGATTTAAGCCCTCTTTAGCACTTTTCTTCGGCTTTAACGTCACGGATTTGAACTTCCATCTAAAGGATTCAATTCAATGCTGTTTTACGCCTAGAATATCATTCACGAGCATGGAAAATTTGCTTATCTCTAAGATCTCGAAAACTGGAAAGAGCCACACAAAAGTAGATTCATACAGGCCAATAAGCCTGTTGTATAATATATGCAAGTTGTTCCAAACCATGAATTTGGATTTAGAAGACAACATATGACAGTGGAAAAAATACAATAGACTGGAGAATGACATAAGAAGGACTTATTTGAAAAAAAATATGCGTTGGACAAAGTATGGCATGAAGGCATGATACATAAACTAAGACAAAATTTGGCACCAAATGCCTACAGCCTATTCCTAGAAGATTTAACTGAACTTAAGTTTAAGGTCCAGGAAGACGATTACTTAAGTGAATCTCAGACTATTGAGACCAGAGTATCCCAAGGAAGTATCTTGAGATCGATATTGTATCTGATATATACCTCTAATATGCCAACATGCAGTCATACACATACCTCAACATTCGCCGATGATGCAGCTATCTAAAGCGTTCATGAAAACCAACAGGAAGCAACTATGTATTTGCAAGATCATATAGCACAACTGAAGGCCTGGTAGAAGCAGCGGAGAAAGTTAACGAGTAAAAATGTCCTTACGTAACATTTACACTGCGTAGGGAGTCTTGCCCACCAAATTATCCCCCAGAGCTCTGAAGTTAAATATTGGGGACTACATATTGACCACCGGCCACCATTGAATATCTACATAGATGCTAAGTGAAGGCACAAGTGAAATAGAACGCGATACAAATGAATTGGCTAATTAAAGGAAATTCGGTTCTTTTGGACCAATGACTCAATCTTCAATGTTGAACAAAGGCGACAAAATAAAATACAGTGTCTGATATCAAATGCTTCATTGTTTACAAGAAATTTGAGAATCCATAAAGACCTGAACGTGCCTATGGTTAAAGAAAAATTCGTGAAGTATGCTAAGACTGATTTGAAGAAGCTAAAGGTCCAACCAAACCCACTAGCCCGTGCAATCTTATATTATGCTGGTCATACCGGATATCATAAGAAGAAGAGTGAGAACAATGTCAAATCTTTTCCATGAACCATTAATCTTTCGTACCGCGCTGACTGGACTAAGCATAATAGTAGAATTAATATAGTGTCTAAGATTTGAATACAAATTGGTAGCTTACATTACAGCGGGGATCCAATTTTAATCAAATTTAAAAAAGAGAAAAACATCTAGAAGATTATTCAATGATGCGGTAAAAAAGATAGTCTACGAGCTTACGGAGCAGTAGAAAATCTCTCTTCATATGTAACTTGGTATGTAGGCGAAGAAAACAACGACAAGAAACGAAGACAAGAACAGTCTTGCAATGGGCGAAGTCTTCGTACAATCGACTGGGTAAATGACGAAAACTGGCCAACATATTTAGGACTTGAACTCCGAAAGCACAACTACTTTTATACAAGGTTCATAGCTTTGAGTTGGCAGCACTGATTTATTTGTCAACTGATTCAACAGCTGACAGTTGCCTTTTGCTTAGTTTGGTTTGACATTTCAGTATGGATAGGCTTACACCATCGCCAATTCGGTGAATGGGCTGAAGCACAAATTGATATTGATATTGAATTTCCATTCAAAATTTTGTTCTCCTATGAAGCCCATTTTTGGTTTAATTGGGACCTAAATAAGCAGAATTGCTTCATTTTCATTTCCACAAGCTTTTGTCGAAACACCATTAAATCTACAAAAAATTACTGTTTGATTCGCTTTTTGGGCTGACGAAGTAATTGGTCCATATGTCTTCAAAACCCACCGGCTTTTGTTGGGTTTTTTATGGGTTTTTTTGGGTTTTATAACTGCATTCAAACTTCGTTCAAGTCGACAATATTATTTGTTTGTTTATACAATCACGTTGTTTTAGTACTTATAGTGCAACTTTGCACTTTTAGTGGGATTAAGACAGCATTGTGTACTATGAGCTGCTAAAGCTCGGTATACGAAACAGACTGCAATTAATTCGCTTGAATCATGAATTATGAGAAAAACGGCCGGAATATAAAGACAGACGTGATGAAGTTATTCTTTTTCATGACAACACCCGACCACATGTCGGTAAAGTTTCAAAAAAATTATTAGAAACGATCAAATGTCGCATCCGCCGTATTCTCCGAACATTGCTTCGTCGGCTGTTGCGACGGATACAATATACTCTTACCTGTTTATACGGGTTTTACATGGCATTTTGCTATAACACATTCGCTTTTAGCGCAAATTTCCTCGTTTTACGGTTAAAATGTATTCTACCTTTTTTCAACAAAAAGTGTAAGGCAATCAAGCATATTCATCTCGTTTAAAAGCATTTCGATTTACGGCCTACATTTTCGGAAACTACATATGCCGTATAAATGGGGTATAAATGGGTATGAGTTTATCTTATCAGAGCGCCTTAAAACACGAGAATTTTTCTTGAGACGCGACTTGGAAATTGGCTCAGAGGTGGGGAAAAGATGTAAGCAGTGATTTGATAAATTTGTTATTTCATTATCTTTTTTGGGTTCAAAAACGGAACAAATAAATTTGTAGTCCCAATACGTAAATTACACCTGTTTTTGTTGTAAACAAACTACGAAAACCTTTAATAATAAAACCTGGGTGTGTTTAATTGGGTTACCCAATGGGTTGCCAACTTTGGTATAAGGACATGATTAGAAATATTTTCTAACCTCAATTAGACGGCATTTATCTTGTTGACATGTAATGGGTCCACCATCTAAAGTTTCTTTTTCAACTAGTGCTTATTTCGTGAATGGTAACACTTAGCTCAAGTCTGATTTGACAGATAATTAGTTTTATCGTTCCGCTGAATGAGCCTGCGATCAAGTTACAGAAGATGCCGATATTGCCAAAAAGATCATCTTTTCAGATGAAGCTCATTTTGATCTTGGCGGGTATGTAAACAAGCAAAATTGTCGCATTTGGGGCACAGAAAAATCGCACCCATACATTGAAAAGCCGATACAGCCAAGACGCGTCCCTGTTTGGTGCGGATTTTTGTCCAGAGGCATAATTGGGCCATTTTTCTTCGAAAATGAGCAAGGAGTGGCCGTTACAGTCAATGGCGATCGTTATCGGACATGTTGAACGAATTTTTGTTCACAAAAATTGAAGAGAAGGATATTAGCAACATTTGGTTTCAACAGGACGGCGCTAAGTGCCACACAGCCGAAGCTACACTCGATGTTTTGCGCCCTGTTTTTGAAGATCGCATTATCAGCCGCAGAGCTGATGTCGTTTGGCCTCCTCGGAGCTGCGATTTGACACCGTTGGACTATTATTTGTGGGATGCCGTCAAAGATAAGTGTTACGCCAACAAGCCAGAGACAATTGACGCTTTAAAGGACAATATTCGTGAAGCCATTGGTGAAATACAGCTGCACACAATCGATAATGTGTTTGAAAATTGGACCGATGGTGTAGACTACTGTCTGGCCAGCCGAGGCAGCCATTTGAATGGAATTATTTTCCATTATTAACCGGAAGGATTCTACTTTCAAATAAAAAAGAAATTTGAGAAAATATTCAATAGTTTTTTTTTTTGATAGAATTTTCAAAAAAAAAATTATTTGGCGGACAGGATGGAGCCATATGTCACACAATGCGCGCTACAATTGAAAAACTCAAAAAACTTTTGATGAAACTTTTGATTTCACGTAATGGTGCAATTAGTTGGCCACCCTATCGGATTATTTTCTTTGGGGTTATGTAAATTCACTTCGTTATATCCATAAACCAGATACAATTGAACACCTGTAAATCAACATTGGAAAAATTATTGGCGAAATACGGCCAATTTCTGAAAATTGGTGTTCCAGATTGTTCCGCCAGCTGTGGCAGCCACTTGGGCAAAATTAAATTTAAATATAATTCTCATAAAATCTTCTTTTCAGCAAATAAAAATATATTTCTTTGTTTTATTATGATTTTAGCTTGGATAACTGTAAAAAACACCTGATATACATATCTAAGGAAGAAATTAAAAGAATGTAATCAACAATTATTATATTTTTTATTTAAGATGTTTATTTTTCATTTTCAAATAATTTTTCAACCAAACATATTTATTTTTAAATTTATTATTATTATTTCTATTTATAATATTAAATTTATTTATTTATCTTGTATTCATTTGTTTTATGCTGATTTTAAATGAGTTTTTTCATTCGGGTTATATTTAATTAATAAAATAACATAATTATTACTTATTTATTACATTTATATGTATTGTATGTAGTATGTATATTAGTATGTATTTATTGTGTAATGGTTTATTTTTTATTTTTTAATATTATTTTTATATATAAGAATTTTATTTTATTTTTTCTAATAAAAAAACGCGCACATTTACTACTTAAATAGACAATTATATATAAATATATATGTATATTTCCTTTTAAATTACATGTATGTGTTCTATATATATATATATATATATATATATATATATATATATATATATATATATATATATATATGTATGTATTTAATATTTATTTATATTTATTTTATATTTTTTATGTATGTAACAATGGTTGTTTTCTATATTTCAAGAAATAATGGAATTTATTTTTTATGTTTTTTAATATATTTATGTTTTGTTAAACAAACAGCAAATTGTTTGTTGCTGATTTTTATAAATTGTTGTTGTTGTTGTTGTTATTTTGTCATTAAACCATTTAGCATAATTTTGTTTTCTATTTGGCATTTTAATGGGAAATTTGGTTAATTTTTAACATAATTTTCGGTTTACAAAATATATTTTTTGAAATGTTTCTTTCTCTTATTTTCTTAATGCAATTTATTTTTTTCAAATTGTTTAAATTTTAATTTTAAATTCTTTTTGTTTTAATTTATTGAACAACTATGTGTACGTAAAGTGTGTTTCATTAGTGAGTGTTTTTCGTTTGTCTATATAAAATCGTTGAATAATACTTTGAGTATTAGGAAATAATTAAATTTAAATAAATTAAAATTGTTTTAAAATTAAAAATAATAAGTAAAATATGAAGTAATAATTAATTTTAAATTAATACTTTTATAGGTAAAACACTTTAATAATACCATTTCAAAGAGATGCTCAAATTTTAACAACCAATGTTTTTCTTGTCACAGTCCTTTTTTAATATAATTTTTGGTCTTTCAACTTTTAAATAATTAAACATTTTTTTAAATTTTTATTTTTTTTTTATAGTTTTGTCATTCCCAAGCATATATGAATGTACGTCTGTGTGTAACACCTCACGCAATTAGTCCCCGGTTATGTAAAGCAGCATTGTAGACAGACCTACTGTAGTACTAAGCTTCAGACAATACGTATCAAAATTTCAGGGTATTTTAACTGTAAGTTTAAAGGCTATAGTCGTTTCAGTAACACTAGTTTTGAAATTTTCAAGGCAATAAATAAAATCAATCGTACAAGCACCAATGGTGCTAAAGTCTCTGTTCGTCAACAATCGACTTCTGTTCTAGAAAACATAAAAATGTCCACAGAATATTTTAATATCATGTTCACACACAAGCCTTAATTGACAATTAAGGGATTTTAGGCAATGTAGGCCTTAATTGAGTTCAATTTACCATACAATAGCATAATTAATAAACTTATCAATTGTGTAAAATATGTAGAATGAGGAATGGCAACTCTGTAGAAGTGTGTTCAGTAAGAACTGACAACTGACAACTGCATACTGTATGCAAAACACGTATTTATACATATTTTCAAATTGCAATTTTTTGAATTAATAATTTTTAATAAAATAAATATTAAATAATATTTTTTATAGTTTTAAATAAAGAGGTTTTACTACTTAAAACAAATAAAGAACGGCACTTGAATCATATAGTTTTCTTTTTTAGAAAAATAATATAATTCAAGAAAATAAATTTTTGGGGTTGATTGAATGCGGATTTTTCACACTGTACTATGTCGTATGAAATACATACATATGTATTATCAAAATGAAAAGAAGTTAAAAGAAATTTTGTTTATTGAATTTAAGTGAAAACTATTCACGAATTAAATCTGTCTTAGCATTTCCGGCTATCAAATGCTTATTAGGTCAACTTAATTGCGCTATACATACGTGAACAGCAAACTCGATAGTTCAATTTAAAAATTAATTGACTCAATTAAAATCTATGTCGGAACATGGTATAAGAGGACTGTGAAATGAAGTTGCGTTAGATAGCTGACACCTTGTAGTAGAAGGTAGTGTCAAGTTTACGTCAAAATGTAGTTACTACGCTTACTTACACCAGGGTAGGAACAAAAACGCGTCGAAAATTCAAAATGCTGATTAGAGCTATATAGGCATCAATATGTAGCAGTGTATGTCACATGGATCGACCACTATACCCTGAATCAAAAATATCATCAGATGAGTGAACAGCAGTCGGTGAAAGTTGTCCAAAAAGTTAAAAAAACAAAAGATTATTTTGATAAAGGGAAAACTATCGATTACGGCACCACATGCAAAAGAAAAACGTACTGTAGTACCACGATTATGTCTTGTTTTGCAAAAAGTTGACAACATTGGTTAAAAGGTTGAATTATGTTTTGAATTACTTCACCACCCACCACACAATTGAACCCTAATGACTACCGGTCTCTTGCTTCGGTGAAAAAATTGAATCAGACAAAAACAAGTCAAATGCAGAAGTAATTGCCAAAACTGGGGCCTATGTTGAGAGCAATGACAAATAGTTTTACATAAAGAGTAAATTTAGAGTGAATGTTTCCCTCTTAAATTTAGGAACCTTTTAAGGTTTTAAGGTTTTTTTACTCATTTATCTAGATGAAAATTTTTTTCCTCCATCACTTCTCTAGGGAGCATATTAGCCTTCCACAAAGCATTCATTGCTTTGTTTCAGTTTAATTAATTAAGTTGATTTTTCAGGCTAAGTAACTGATTAATCCACTGTAGTTCGTTTCCATATGATTATGTAGTGGTGAAGATTCTTGCTAAGTGATGGCGGTGATCCTTATTTAGCATTGTAATATTTCCCAGATTTACCAAGATTAGAATATAATTACAAATCATATTATAACTTTAACAAACAGGTGACTCACTCGGCGTGGTGACCAGATCTCTCTGCTGGGTATCAAACCCACGATCCGCGAGCTATGTAAGTCTACATATTACTTACTAGCCCATCGGGACACCAAAGATATCAAATAACTTGCGTTTTTTGAAGTATAAAACATTAAACACATAACCAACAGCAAGCAGCATGAAAGCAAGCAGCAAGTTGTTGTTGGCAGTATTTGCTGCTACGCTATCGACTTCATAAATATTTTGAAAGCAGCAGCAGCTATAAAATTAGGTTTCATTGTCATCTTTTTTATTTGTCATAAGAATATTTTTCAGCGGTGACACTCAAGCTTTTCAAATCCACCAAAATAAATTTTCTTTATTAAAATATTATAAAAAATATATAAAAATTAATGAAATTATGTGTTTAAAACTTTTTAATTATTAACATAAATGTTGTTTGATAAAATATTTTAATCTTATACTGCTGTTTTCTGATAAATAAAAAAAACAACTATTTTATGTTTTTTTTTTTTTGTTATTTAAAATTTTATATTGTATTAGTATCACTTTTTTTGTTTTGTTGCCTACAAAATATAAATTATTTTATGTTTAGCAGCAACAGCAAAGATTTTTGTCTGGGCTTTTGCTGTGCTGTTTTTAAAATAATTGTTTTCATGTAAACGTATCTATTCGAATTTTGACATTTTGCTGTCTGCTGCTTGCTGTCGGTTATGTGTTTAATGCTAAAAGCCCAATTTCTTACAAAAAAATATATATTTAAAGTTTCTTTTAAAAAATTGTTTAACACGTCAGGTATTTCTATGCAAAATAATATTTAAATTATTGAAAATTACCAAACAAAAGGTGTTTTTCAAAAGTAAGAACATCATCTCCATTCGAACTAAAATAATGTATTGATTTAAGCAACTAATCTTAAAAATAAAAACTTAAGCTAGGCTAACCTATTATTTTTTTTTCATGCAAATTATATTAAAAAATTATACTAAAAATTAAATTATTTATTTTATTTTTTTATTTATTTATTTATTTTTTTGTATTATAACCTGAGTTATCAATAATAATGTTTGTTCTTTTTTTTCTTAAAGTTTTACAATAACATTTATTATATGAAATATTTTTAAAATATTTTTGTATTATTTTTTACATCCAATTTTAAGAATACTAATTATATCTAAGCAATTACTATTGCATTGTTTTCACCCATGTTCTGTAAATAGAGAACAAGTGAAATTGGGCGATAAATGATAATTCAAATTACTGAATTACTTAAAAATACTGAAACAGGATAAGCTTCTTCAACTGTTTTATTTTGGACCAGTTTTGCCAACATCGATCTCTAATGACTTTCTGCAGGTGTATGAGTAATTATTACAATTACACGTAGCACAGTATTCATCACACCGGGCAATAGATATTTTAGTACGTTTGTCAGCAACAATGAGGACTTTACCATAAGACACACTCGAGTTGCAATTAAGTGCTCCCCTGTCTGGCTGTAGTAGCTCCTTGCAGGAATTGAGCGCTATATAAACCTACGATGCACCATTAGCAGTATGTAATGTAAATGCTATAGCATTCATTTTCATGACAGTGCAGAATGACATAAATGTTATGGAAACATATATAATATATGGTCTAAAAGTGTTTATTAAGTGCTTGAGAACATAAAATTATAATAAAAGACAGAAATTTGGTTCAAATGAAATTTTTTATTATAATCTGGTAGGTAATTCATGACATTTATTTTTTAGATATGATTTCCGACATAGGTACGCCAACACTACAAGTTGGTGATCCATTCAATCAGTCCAATTTTTGTCTACACCAACGCTTCAAGAGTTGCTGGTTTGTCGGAATAAACTAATGACTTAACCATAGCTCCTTATAAAGCAATCTACAAGCGTGGAGTCGCATGAATGAGATGGCCTGTGAACAGAACCACTTTTGTGAAAGAAAGTTGTTACCAAATCGGTTGTTAAGCGGGCTGTGTGGCAAGTTGCTTCGTTTTGTAAAACCAAATGTCGTTGATGGTTAGCTGATGAATTTTTGCAAACTTAAATTCAGTCAGCGTGGCTCTATAGCGCTCGTCATTCAACGATGATGTCACCAACGTATAACCCCACCAAACAATCAAGTTTTTGTCTTGTTGATGGTTTTGAATTCGGAAAAGTAAAATTAGTGCGAAAATGATTATTAACTGCACGAATTGCTTGCTCACTAGCCCGATTATGTTGACTGTAAAATAGACAAAGTGCTCTACGAACTTCACTAATAGGTTTAATTTTTTCAGAGTGAATTTCCACAATTTGGAAGCGTTGTTCTAGCGTTAAACGATTCATAATGACTTGTCAAACTTTACTGAACAGAAGTGTGAACACAGTCTGATATTCCCGGCTTTAAAAAAAAGACACCCTTTATATATCTCTACTCAATCTTCTGCTGCTCTAAGTGTCTTAAACAATTGCCATCTTAAAATATTATCCTGAGGCTATCTGAAAACATAACCAACCCAACTTCATTATCTTTTTGCAAAAATCTCTAATTGATACGAGAATAGAGCAATGGTCAATATATACTTGAAGTGACTGTCATTTGCAGTATAATTTATAGAAGAGAAGATTCTCCAATTGAAAAGAGATAGCGCTGGTAAGTTTGAAAATAGCTTACAGCTGATTTGTATACCCTTTGCAGCGTCTTGGTATGATAACTTCACAGATGTGTATAGGTTCTGTATTTTCGGAATGCTTAACCTTAAAGTATCTCTCCGCCTCTCGAACTACTGTAGTGTGTCGACAATCAGATCTCTTTCGAGTGTGATTTTCAGCTCTAGACTGATTAGGGACTGTCGTGATTCTTTTGGGATACTCTCATGGTAGTTTTGTGTCCCTCTTATTTGCGTTCCTGATCACAATAACGTCCCAATTAATTGCGTTGCTGATGACTTTGCCAGGGCGGACACACTTCTTTCGACATCCACCAACACATTACACAGAAGTATTTTTTTACGCTGACGGAGGAAGAATCTTACTACACTGCTAGACTCACCTGGCCTCAGATTGGATATTGAGCGTACCAATCATTGTGTTATAAGTAGGCACGCACAAAGGCAGCGCTTACCAGCGAATTATTTCTGTTGAGGTAGTGCATTGGTTTAGGATGCGGAGAACGTGGTCCACTTTATTTGCCAGTGTCTGTTTCTGGCTCACACTTAGCTCGCCCTTTCTCACTGACTTAACTAAGCTATTAACCACTGATATCAGGTTATAGCCAGGGTGATTAGGCTGTCGGATTGGTTTCCTAGTTAATTTAGAGAATTATGCTACAGTGTGAAGCCTCTAGGTAATCGTCGAGACCGGTTAGTCTGCACTTGGTGACTGGTACAGGAGCATTGCTTCATGAGTGGTATCTCACAACGGGCCGCTATGTGCGCTCAAGTGTGCCTTGATTTAACTAGGTTGCCATGCCCTCCTAACTTAATCCTAAGTCCTGCTTCGAGCGCCTCTGATTATGCAAGTCTTCACCAAGTATCTGCCGGACGGTCTCTCCTTCAGCCTACCTATGAATTCTAGACTATTGCTACTTTAACGGTGTCGTTCGCTGGTTTTTTCAAAGTCTAGACCAGTCCCTTCCACTTTTGATTCATGTTGCGTTATATGCCATAAGCTGAAATTATAAACTGATGCTGACCAGAATATTCGTAAAATCTTAGTTAAGCAACTGTTTATAAATGACTGCATTGTTTAGATTTCTGCTTTGCAGAAAAACGTGAAATCAATTCTTCGATTTAAGTCGAACAGTCTAATGTTTGTTTATCTGGTTAAGTGTGAAAGTTTCCACACCTTGTCCAGTGAGCCAAATGCTATTCGCCACTTTCTGATTTTCGACCGCATATCTACGTGAACCACTTGTGACAGATTTTTTAGGCCACCCACCATTCACACCCATACGATGCATGGCGTAGATGCTTGTTTCTTATTATACAATCAAGTCCAGTACAATGATGATGAAATCGGTTATTCAATTAAAATGCATACCAGATTGCTTGACGATATGATGTCCTTTTTGACTTTGAAAAAAAAACTTCAAAAAATGTTTAAAGTTTGTTATATAATCAATTCCACTTGCCTACGTTTTACAGTTTATGGGGGAGTGTGTTTCAGAGAGATAGAGTACCAAACAAAGTTTTATAAAAACCTTACTATGCATTTTCTTATATTTTAACAATAACTTTGTATTTTATTTGTAATTTTCTACCCCCATATTCATAAAATATAAAATAAGTTCGAAATGTATTTCCTTTCAAATTTTTCAAACGAAATTTTCTTAATATAGATTTCAGACACAAATTTATTTTTTATGAATATGGGGGTTAATATATAATTAATGATTTCAAATTATTTGCTATGGATATTTTGGTTTCTAATACTTATTAAAATATAAAAAGTTTTTTTTGTTTTTGTTTTTGTTTATTTAATTTTTTAATAAATTCTCATCTAAAGCTGAAGCAAGTTGTTCGTTTTTCATTTATTAAATTAGATTTTTTTCAGTGTATAATTCTTTATTTTTATAAATTTATATACCAAACAAAGCTTTTATTTTTTTTTTCTTTTATTATTATTGTTGTTTTTGTAGGTGTTTTAAACTTATTTTATAGTTTTTTCTCCTTATTTTTCTCTTGTATATAATATTAATAATAGTTTTTATTTCTTAAATTTTGAAATGTATGTTTCTATTACAGTTTTTTGTTTTTGTTTCTTTTTGTTTTTTTGTGTGATTTTTTTGTATTAAATATCCTTTTGTCTAGTTTGTATTTGTGTCCACTAAATATGTATCATTTCGGTGTATTTTTTGTATTGTTCAAATTCTTGTTTTTTTTACCTTGAGCGCCAGATTTCAAAATAATAAATTTTGTTTTGTTGTTCTAAGATATCTTCAGCATGTTATAGTGTAGTCGTATGTCAAGTGATATAATTTTTGCTCAACTACTTAAAAAGAAAAGATAAAAACACAGGAGGGGAGTTCTTGTTTTGCTTTTGGTTTATCATAGATGTAGTTGTAGATTTTAGTTCTAAAATTTTATCTAATAGGTGGGCTGTTGATAATCCATAGTAGGCTGTTGTTGTTCCATGCCTTTGTATGGAAAAAAATGAATTTTTAAAATATATTTTTAGATATTTTTTTATATTCATTTCATACCTGTTTGTTGAGCGGTAAATGGTGAAGCACTATATTGATCATTATCATTGTCCACGGAATAACTATTGTAGGCCTGCTGATGTACCACATTGGCGGGATCATTTTCAAAGGCTGAGGTAAATTCATCGCCAGCACCAATTAAGAAACGTTTATAGGCCAAAAATGCACATAAAACCTGTAAAATGTAATGAAAAAATGTAATTTTTCGTATTAAAAACCTATTAAATAGAACTTTAAAGGTGCATAAAATGGGTTTTAGCCACAATTACGAAAATGCTCGTTGAGCTTAGCTCTACGATTTTTTTAGGTCATTATAATTGTAAACTTCCTATCCTTGACTCAAATGTCGATGCCAAGGTAGAAATGGTCGTAAATATAAAAAGACTGGTGACGAATATTATTATTCCATCCAAAAAGCTTTCGATTAAATCTGGAAATAAATTTTTAATTATTCAGACGTGTAAAATGGTTGTCAAACCCAGATAAGAATCGATAGGGAATTGTCGCAATAATAAATGTGATCAATAATAAATTTGCTTCGTAGCAGGCGAGACCTTTATGTGCCGCAATACTTAGACCCGAAAAGGCTCTATACGAGCAGCGTTTTTATGCTAGAGTTCTTATCTTTTAGCGGGGAAGTAAGAACGTTTGCCCGTTCACTAAAAGGCTAAGAAACAGCGCTAGTTAGATTCCTGTCATTAAAAATAATGACATTCACGAACGCGGTTGAATATGCAAACCTTATTTCGCACTTGTCGAAGACCGTTCAACCATTGTCCGGACTGGAAAGAGTATCAGTAGCCATGCCTAGTATATTGTTTCGCGACCGTGCTGTAAAAATGGCAAGTTTGAATGTTAACAGGCCATTTGGGCCAGATGATATTGCAGTACTGGTCCATTAGTCTAACCTTTTCAGTGCGTCCTATCGCGCTGGTGTTTTTTCATTTTGCTGAAAGGTTGCTAATGTAATGCCAATCTGTAAAAAGGGCGAGGCTAGTAACTCTGAGAACTACCGCCCAACAGCAATTTGTTCCGCACTCTTCAAAGTTATGTAAAATATAATTAATCACCACGTTATGAGGTATTTGGAGCCCAACGATTTGCTAAGCTATCGTCAGAGTGATTATAACTGGGGTCTCATCCGACGAGTTCAGGATAAAGTCAGGAGAAGCACAAAGCGCTGTTCTTTCTCCCACTCTATTTCTAATATCGGGTGGGCCATCTATCGGTTTAAATTTGAACCATCGGCTATTTCGAATTTGACAAATACTTATGTCATTCTATGGCGATCGTTATCGGGCCATGTTGAACGAATTTTTGTTCACAAAAATCAAGAGGAGGATATTAGCAACATTTGGTTTCAACAGGACGGAGCTACGTGCCACACAGCCGAAGCTACACTCAATGTTTTGCGCCCTGTTTTTGAAGATCGCATTATCAGCCGCAGAGCTGATGTCGTTTGGCCACCTCGGAGCTGCGATTTGACACCGTTGGACTATTCTTTGTGGGGTGCCGTCAAAGATAAGTGTTACGCCAACAAGCCAGAGACAATTGACGCTTTAAAGGACAATATTCGTGAAGCCATTTGTGAAATACAGCTGCACACAATCGATAATGTGCTTAAAAATTGGACCGATCGTGTAGGCTACTGCATGGATGAATGAAATTATTTTCCATTATTAACCGGAAGAATTGTACTTTCAAATAAAAAAAGAAATTTGAGAAAATATTCAGTAGTTTTTTTATAGCATTTTCCAAAAAAAATTATTTGGCGAATCCATTATAAGAACTATGACTTTCCTTTCGTTTAAGGGTTGGCAAAATAAGATCGGTTGGCGTATTTCGGAGTACATTAATTACAACGCATTTTTTAGCCTTCTTTTATATTATAGAAGATAAGTAGAGAAATTGCCCAAAATTATGTCCTGGTGGCACACCGAAAAAGACTTCTATGGTTTTAGAAATATATTCTTCTTAAATAGTGCATTTTGACATCAATGTTTTAGATAAGAATCCATTATTCAATTCAAGCTATTTGAGGAAATAGCCAAGATATATATAACTTGTGTATGAGGAGATTATGGTTAACTTTGCCATTGATAATAATGGTGGTAAGTGTTAATGAAGTGATATCAAGTTTGATAAACTATGATTTAGGAATTTGGTAATAAGCTTTTCAAGAATCCTTATAATAGAATTAAGCTTGGCAATACCTCTATATTTCTTGACATTTATCTTAAAATCTGATTTAAATAAAGGAATAATGTATGAGGCTTTCTAATGATTATTAACGTAGCCATTACTTATAGATAAGTTGAATAATAGCGATAAGGGCTTGTATAAACTAAACGCACAGTTTCTCAGTAGATAATTCGGTATACCGTCAGGTCCTTGATTAGAGAATGATTTTAGTTCCGATAATTCGATTTCGTTACAATTGATTAATGGAAAATTAAATATTGATTTTGATCAAATTTCATAAAGATAGTGAGTGGCCTTGGAATACGTAGAGTTTGAATAAGTTTTGGAAAAATATCAAGATAGTTTCAGCCTGCTTTGGCCAGCTCATCAGCACGCGATATTGTCTAGGAACTCAGCACAGCTTGTCATTGCATACATTCAGTAGTGACGTAAGGGTCATTCTGCATTATGAAATCAACTACGAACTAACACAGCGCCTAATCAGCGCCTTAGTAGCAACCTGACTGTCAACATAACATAGATGACCACACTTTCCCCAGTAGCAACAAAGGCGCAAATTTTCTCAGCTGACTTAAGGACAGCAAAAACCTCAAACTGGAAGACTGGAAGACTGCACTCGTTCGGAAGTCTACAGGACAGTCTCATGTCACCGTCCCCACACCAGTGCTTTCCTTAGTCTTAGATCCAGCAACAAAGTCTAAATATCAATAATATTTTTACGTTTTTTCTTTGTAAAACTTTAATTCAATAAGTTCGTAGATCGAAAATTAGCATTCTAACCAGGCACTCTTGCAGGATATTGCAAATCATAGGATTTAATATTTAGGTGCGGACTGTTTTGAATGAGTTTTATTATTTATTATTAATTCCCACAACATACCATGAAGGAACATGGGGACTTCTCTTAGTCAATGAGCTTCACCCAATTCCATTTTTAAACGCCGGCTCCGAACGGCAAATACATTTAGAGAAATTTTCAATAGTATTTATACTCATAACCAGTTACTAGCTAATGTTATGAGGTGATACCGCTGCAGAAACCTTTTTTTTAAGGTGGTCTGGCATGGTATTAAGCCGAGGACCTTCTACTTCGTAGGCGGGTGTCTTACCTACCATACCACAGCGGCAAAATAACCGTCCGTTCTTGAAGCCCCCCTTTGATTTTTGTGTACTCATTTTCGTGATGCTGGGTTGTTTTCGCATCGATTTCTGCAACTTGCTTGCATTAAGAACTAATTTCTTTTACGATCATAGGCCAGATGTTTTCGTCTTATGTAAAACTCAGTTTTCTGAAAATGATAACCCACAGAGTTTTCATATTCATGGGTATCACCTTCCATCTCTTGTTCAATTTTCATAGGGTTCTTGATATGTATGTACATTCGCGATGAAATTAGATTTTAGTCGTCTTTGGGAGATGGCAGAATATGAATGAAACACTCACAAGTGACTTCTCGAAAATCTCTGAGTGGGGTCGTGTGAACAGGTTCAAATTTAATGCGCATGTGAATTCATTGTAACGTTCGGTGGAACGATCACATTTCACATACGTTACAAGATGATAATTATCTCCATAATTTCAGAGAGTTACAAACAAACTGCTATTGGGCGGTGGTTTTCGGGGCTACTGGTCTAACCCTTTTTTGCTATTGGTGTCGCATTGGCAACCTACCAGCAAGATATAAAAATACTGGCACGCTGACACGCAATGAAAAATTTAGCTCAATAGTCCAAGAGTTCAGGACCAGCTCTAAAATGTCACCCGACCCAGATGACTTGTTAACGGAGGGCAACCTTTTTGACTGCACGGGCTCGAAAAAAATTGTGAGTCATAGTATATTTGAATTTATAAGGATTGGAACAAAACTAACGCTATTTCTAGACTCTTAATGAATGACAAAAGCTCCATGGGAAGTAAGGAGGAAAAAATAACTTAAGCCCTAAGACAATGTTCGTCTAGAGCCTTTTCGGGTACAGAGGCACATGATGACTATATTCTTTTTGAAAGTTAGACAAAAAATGAGTGGTAGGAGATTTTGGGGAAATAAACGCCTTTATTGAGACCTCTGAGAAATAATATTATTTTCAAAAACTACTTTGTGCCAACTTTTAATTTAATCTTAACACAATCCTACACATGAGTTATTTCTAAATTCACTTGTGTGAAACCAAAATTTAAAACCGATTTTAACCAAAACGGAAATACTTCGTTTGAAAATTTAAGGAATGCCAGCAGTATACATTACAGAATTTATTGAATAATTAAGAGCTCACAGCATGAATAAAGAAAACAAAGTCTTGCGCAAATATTTTTTCCAACAATTTTTGTTTTTACTTCAGACAGCTGGCCTTTTTATGGATTTTATATTTGTCATGTAGATTTCCAATATATCTGTGGCTTGGTGCTATTTTATATATATTTTATATATAAGTTCATTGTATTTTATATATAAGTTCATTGTAATATTGGCTAGCAAAACCCTTATAAAGCTGTTCCAAGTTAAATTAGCCATTGGCTGTTTTAAAAAAATAAAAGAAAGTAGGAAAAGGAACACAATACAACAACTAACTTAAAACAATAAAATATTGACATTGTCTCTTTTGGTGCCAAGCGACAGATATTTCCATAATAAGTCTCATTTCTATCTACTTACCCAAAGGAATATGGAAAGTAATGAAAATACAATGACTGCCTGCATATCACTGGCACCAATACCGCCGGGTGGCATTTCAGCCGAACTCCATTGCGACCAAACATATATAAAAGCCACAAAATACATAAGAGCCCAAAATGCTATAAAAAAGGAAATTACTCAACCAAAATAATACGAAACGTTTCCATTTTCCACTTACCTGAGAAACCCATATCAGCATAAACAAAACGTCTCCGACTTTTTACCGAAGACATTCGTTCAAAAAGAAATTCACCCACTATGAAACCCGTCGACGCTATAAAACCAAACACGCCCACTGTGTTAGCAAAGCTACAGGCCATGTTGTCATCATTCAGTATACACAAGTCTTTATCATCCACTTCACGATAACCTTGCGATTGTATGCAACCGAAGACAACAATGGAGAAAACCTTAAAATAAAAACGTTATAACAAAAGAGATGCTTAATAAAATATAAAACAAAATTTAAGGGAATTTTAAAATTATGGAAAGCATACAACTGATTGTCTTAATCCTTAGAAAGGTAGGAATTTAATTTGTCTCCGAAATCTAACCAAGAATAAATTAATGGCGCATAACTCCGATTTGCAACAGAAGTGCGTAAGTAACCTTAACTATCGGGCATTTTTTTTAGAGGTTCATAACTTTGGGTTGGCAACACTGCTTTATTTGACAATCGATTTAACAGCTGACAGCTGCTTTTTGTTTATTTTATTTTAATAATTCATTGTGGATGGACTTACACCTACAAGTTGATGAAATTTTGTATCAAAATAATGGTTCTATTCGTCAAACTTTTTTATTTAGTTTTTCCGTTGAATGGATACGAACATAAGCAGAATTCTCGCATTTGGAGTGAGGATAATACCCAAGCTTTTGTTGAAACACCCATTACATGCACAGAAAACTACTGTTTGTTGTGTTCTATGGGTTTTCGACGTCATTGGTGCATATGTCTTCAAAAAGGATGATGGTCAGAATGTTAGTGTCAATGGTGAACGGTATAGGGACATGATTAAAAAAATTTTCGTAACTTAATCAGCTGGCATTAATCTTGCTGACATTTGGTTCTAACAGGACGGAGCCATATGCCACACAGCGCGCGCTACAATTGATTTACTCAAAGAAACTTTTGATGAAAGAGTAATTTTACGTAATGGTTCAATTAAAATCGGTGACTTAGCTCCATTGGATTATATTCTTTGTGGTTATGTGAGTCATTTAGCTACCAGAGACAATTAAACATTTATTGAAGAGTTATTGGCGAAATCCGGCCGCTAAAATTAGTGAATATTGGTGTCGGCCACATGGCCGAAATCATACTTAAATATTAATATCATAGAATTTGTTATCCAACAAAGCCCGTTTCATTGATATTAAAAATATATTTCTTTGTTTTATTATCATTTAAACTTGTTTAACTGTAGAAAAAAACAACCCGATATATTGCTAACCAAAGAACAAAAACCTGTTAATTTATTTTAATACAAAAAAAAGAATCAATCGATTTTCAAATACCCTGCTCTACAGTGAAGCTTATTCTAGTGAGAGCACACTACCGCAGCTGTGAAGACATTGTGGAGGAAGAGAATGCTAAGCACTTTCAATGGGAATGTCCGGCTCTTATGAACAGCTGTCATAAGGCCTTTGATGGTTTCTACACTAGATATCGATTTCCTTAATCCTGCATTAAACCAGGTGATCTTCTCAGATACTTCAACCTGATGCAGTGGTTGTGAGGTATTACCGACATTGTTTAGTGTTCGAGCTTTTTTTACCAACTCATAAAAACAAACCTTTTTCCAGCCTATATTTTATAAATTTCGTTTTAATTAGTTTTGCAATATATGGCCGAAAATTATCATGATTAAATGTTACGGCTACATTTTTAGCCAAATATTTTAATCCTCGTTTCAAACGAATCAATTGTGTTCGGTATTCCTCTGAGCACAACAAATACTGGCTGGTTAATTGTTTATATACGATTTCTGTGTTCATTGATTGATCCATTTTTCGTCCGTAGTACTTTTATAGCGTTCGTGCAACCTTTCGACATTAATTCGAATGATACATAATTAATATTTTTTTAGATAAATTCTGCTGCTTGCAACAGTTCTAAAATTACTACTTAAATGACTCACAATAATCTTGCAACTTCTTTGGATTTGACAGCAATCTTTATGGAGTATGCCTCCGTTTATTATCTTAAAAGTGTTTTTGATCTTTCTCTTCTATTCCTAAATCACCACTTCTAAACTGCACAAACCATATTTGCAAGTTAAAACGATACAATCTATTTATAATAAACTTCGGTGGTCAATCGACGTGTAGTAGGAGGGCGGATTGACATTGAAGCTACCTAGCGCTAGATGGCAGCACAAACACAAAAACTTTATCTTTCTTAAAAATTACGATCTGTCAAACGTCAGCTGTTAAAATTCTAGCCAAATTCATCGATTAGTTTATTTGTTGTAGTCGTTTGAAATAAGCAACTTTTGTGTTTCTTGAAAAAGGAAAAAATTTGAATTTCGTGTAGTGATTAAACACTATTATTTGAAAGGCAAAACGGCGAAAGAGGCAAAAGAAAAGCTTGATAAACATTACGGCGAATCTGCTCCGTCAGACTATAATATTGGATTGCTAAACCTAAACGGGGTCGAACAAGCACTGCAACAAAATCATCAACAGGAAGGCCAAAAGAGGTGGTTACTGAAGAAAATATCAAGAAAATTCTCGATATCGTTATGAATGATTGCAGGGTCAAAATACGTGAGATTGCTGAAATGGTAAACATAACATATGAACGCGTGTTCAACATTTTGCATGAATATTTGCGTATGAAAAAGCTATCGGCAAGATGGGTGCCGCGTTTGCTCAGTGTTGAACAAAAACGAGTTCGACAGATCACTTCACAGCGGTGTTTGGACATGATAAAGCATAGTCCTGCTGTTTTTTGGCGTAGATTAATAACTGTTGATTAAACGTGGGTTCACCACTACACACCTGACACCAAAAATCAATTAAAGCAATGGGTGGCAGCTTGTGGAAGTGCTCCGAAGAAGGCGAATACAGCGAAATCGGCTGGCAAGGTTATGGCCACTGTATTTTGGGATGCACACGGAATATTGCTTAAAGGGATCCACAATCACAGGAGAGTATTATCGTGTATTATTGGATCAATTGGTTGATGCAATCAAGGAAAAATAACCACATTTAAACAAGAAAAATGTGCTCTTTCTTAAAGACAACGCACCGGTTCACACAGCATTAAATACGATGGTAAAACTACGAGAAATCCACTTCGAATTGGTTGATCATCCACCCTATAGTCCAGATTTAGCCCCTAGTGACTTTTTCCTGTTTCCAAACTTGAAAAAATGGCTCGCAGGAAAAAGATTCATCTCAAACGAAGAAGTGATTACCGAAACTAATGCGTATTTTAAGGAGTTCCCAAAATCGTATTATTCAGGTGGTATAAAAAAGTTAGAAAATCGTCTTACTAAGTGTATTGAGCTAAAAGGAGACTATGTTGAGAAATGAATGGCTTTTGAAAAAAAAAAAAATGTTTTTCTTCCTACTTAGGTAGCTTCAATGTCAATCCGGCCTCGTATGCTAACGTTTTTTTCACAAACTGGGTAAGTAAAACAAAACTTAACGCACGTGATGCTTTGTTGGAACAAGATCCATACTTTTCTGTTCACAATTGTTAGGTCATCTACCATATTAAAGTTGTACACCCAATATATAAAATTGTTATTTTAATACTTGTTATACGTTTAAGAGGCTTCCATATAAGGTTTTAAAAATGCCTTCGTGTGTAATCTTTAGTTATATATTGTGATTACTCTATTCATATGCTAAGAAACTTTATACATATATTTGTGTTTTATTACAAAAAAAGAGAAACTACTATTGAGTTAAAAAAATAAAAAGAAAGTTTGTTACGAATGTTATTTAGATTTATAACAAACATTTAAAAAGTTTTTTAAAATTTAATGATATACGCAAAGTATATTACAATGTTACCCTGACCTTTCAAGGCACAATATTGAAAAAACAAATGAAAATAGTAGGGCAAAAGTATTTAATATTTAACACTAAAGCTACCATGACCGGGTCAAATGATGCGTTATAAATTTTTTTATCGAAATTTCTCCTTAATAACATTATAATTTCGCCATTTGCCTTTATTACTTTTATATAAAAATACATTTAATACATTTTTCAGTACTTACTCCTCTCTTATTAACTTATTTGCCGAGAAATATGTGTAACCTGCCCTAACTATAACAACGGGTCATTTGACCCCCTGAGGTAAGCATGGGTATACATACTGTATCGGTAGGTTTAGTGTTAAGTATAACCAATATATTCAGCACGTAAATTTGTATTATGCCTGTAATGCATATTTGTTTATTAATTAAAAAATAATTTAGAATTTCCATAATCTTAAGTATTTAATTATGCATAGTAAGGCTGCATTTTTTTTTTTATATAACAGCCTTTTTCTCCACTCCTTGTTTTGAAATATTATTATTATTCATTATTATAGATTTGCCAAGTTTTTTTTGTGCTTTCCATGTATAAGTGTAGTTTTTGTTTTTATTTTTAAATTCTCTTCTAAGAATAAAAAGTGCAGCAGAAAGAAAGAAAGTGGGTGTAGGTGTCAGGGAGAAAAAATAATAAAAAAATAACAGAAACTAAAAAGCTTTAGTTTGGTATGACAACTATTACTCATAAATTGTTTTAAATTTATATAGGGTCCGCCAAATAAATTTTTTTTTTTGAAAACAGGGCGCAAAACATCGAGTGTAGCTTCGGCTGTGTGGCACGTAACGTCGTCCTGTTGAAACCAAATGTTGCTAATATCCTCCTCTTAAATTCTTGTGAACAAAAATTCGTTCAACATGGCCCGATAACGATCGCCATTTACTGTAACAGCCACTTCTTGCTCATTTTCGAAGAAAAATGGCCCAATTATGCAGCTGGACAAAAATTCGCACCAAACAGGGACTCGTCTTGTCTGTATCAGCTTATCAAAGTATGCGTGCGGGTTTTCTGTGCCCCAAATGCGACAATTTTGCTTGTTTAAATACCCGCCGAGATCAAAATGAGTTTATCTGAACACATCGCACACATTCTGCAACATTACCCTGATTTCCAAAGTAATGTCGCGATATTTCCCAGCGTTATTCAAGCGTATACACAACCATATTCGTTCAGCGGAAGGATAAAACTAATTATCTGTCAAATCAGACATGAGCTAAGTGTTACCATTCACGAAATAAGCACCAGTTGAAAAAAAAAAACGTTAGTTGGCGGACCCGTTATAATGTTTTGTTTAACATACTCTATAAGTGTGTGAGTGTGTGTTCGCAAATAGAGTATATTATCTCATATTTGCTAACGGAAGCTGAACCAGCCCAAGACAAAAACAAAAACGTTAACAAACTGAGAGTGGGAGAGAGAGAGAGAGAGAGAGATACAAATGCAAAAACAATAACCACTATTGTCCTAGTTTCTGTTTTGTTATTCCATCTTTTATTTTTGCTTTATTATGGCAATTTGTTGTTGTTGTGTTGTCGTCAGCATTGTTTCTCGAAAGAATAGTGACAGAGAAAAGAAAGAAAAATAAGCTTTTCTTCTATCCATGTAGGCGTATGATGAATGTTAATGATTTCTTAAAGGGGAAATAGTAGTTTTTCATGTTTTTTTTTACTCAGTTTTTTTTTTATTTTAAAACTTACTTTAACTGTGGCTATGATTGTGTAAAAGAAAGGCATGAAACTTATTGTAAAAAACAAAATCAGAAATTGTGGAAGTAAATTGTTGAAGCCTAAGGGTCTATTTATGGCAGGCATTTGTATTGGAGACTGAATAAAATGCATAAATAATGACACAATTTCTCATGTCATTGTAATGTTCATAAAGCATTTTTATACACTACACTAACTAAGGATACATAAATCGTTTTAAACAGAACTACTCTTCAAAGAAACACATCTACTGCACTACGAGCAGTACGTCTGTGCTACCCTTTAAATCTTGTACTTGCTGCCGTTTTAGGTATAAATGGAATTCGATGTATTAAACACATAAACGACAGCAGGCAGCACGAAGAAATGTTAGTAAATGCTGCATTTGCCGCTGTGTTGTCGATTACATGAAAGGAACTAATAATTAAAAATGTTAAGAAGAAAAATGCTTCGATCCTGTGTTTTTGAGAAGAATAGACACCGCAAGTGGAAGCAGCTTTCTACATCTAGAACATTAATAAACAACCACTTAAAGAGTTCACTACTTCAATGGGATATGAAATTTATAAAAGGCATGATATTTTGTAAAAACCTTAAATGGGGAATGTATTGATGCGAACATAAGAGATCGTGATGAATGTCCGGTGAAATCTGGCAAACGTCACTAAGGCGCTACATGCTTTGAAATGCATTTCTTCATCTTTTGACCTACTACCAACGTGCCACAGAAAGGCAAATGGAATAGTGTAATATAAACTAAAATATTTAAGTTAAACTAAAATATTTTGTTAGTTTAAATAAAATTTAAAAAAAAAAACATTCCCAAATGTTGCAGTCTGAATCCCTTATAACGGGTCCAACATCTAACGTTATTTTTTCAACTAGTGCTTATTTCGTGAATGGTAACACTTAGCTCATGTCTGATTTGACAGATAATTAGTTTTATCCTTCCGTTGAACGAATATGGTTGTGTTTAAGCTTGAACAATGCTGGGAAATATTGCGACATTACTTTGATCGATCGACTTACAGAAGATGGCGTTTTTGCTAAAAAAAAATCATCTTTTCAGATGAAGATCATTTTGATCTTGGCGGGTACGTAAACAAACAAAATTCTCGCATTTGGGGCACAGAAAACCCGCACGCATACATTGAAAAGCCGATACACCCAAGACGAGTCACTGTTTATAATTGAGCCATTTTTCTTCGAAAATGAGCACGGAGTGGCCGTTACAGTCAATGGCGATCGTTATCGGGCCAGATTGAACGAATTTTTGTTCACAAAAATTGAAGAGGATAATATTAGCAACATTTGGTTTCAACAGGACGACGCTACGTGCCACACAGCCGAAGCTACACACGATGTCTTGCGCCCTGTTTTTGAAGATCGCATTATCAGCCGCAGAGCTGATGTCGTTTGGCCACGTCGTAGCTGCGATTTGACACCGTTGGACTATTATTTGTGGGGTGCCGTCAAAGATAAGTATTATGCCAACAAGCCTGAGACAATTGACGCTTTAAAGGACAATATTCGTGAAGCCATTGGTGAAATATTGAAGAGGTTCAAAGGTTATTATCATCTAAGTTTGATATTAATTGTTTGGGCAAAGCGAGTCATTATATAGGCATCGAAATATTCCAAGATAAAAATTCGAATTTTTATATTCGTCAGTCAAAATTACATAAAATATCTTTTGAAAGAAAAATCTCACAATATCCCTTTGATCCGGGGTATGGTAAAACGGAATCTAAACAACTTGGACTATGCCGACGCGAATTGGGCAGAAGACTTACTAGACAGAAAATCTAACTCTGGTTATATCTTTCAGATAAAAAGAAGTACAATAAGTTGGTCATGCAGAAAGCAAACCCTAGTCAAGTTATCGTCAACGGAAGCAGAGTTCATATCACATTCTGATACATGCAAAGAAACTATTTGGATAAAAGGACTATTAAACGATACGCATGTTCCACAAAGCGATCCGATCGCTATTTATGAAGATAACCAAAGCTGCATTCATATGATAAAAGAACAGAAACTAAGTTCCAGAACCAAACACATCGACACAAAAGCTCATATTGTGAAGGATCATATTGACAAAGGCGACATAATATGCCACTACTGCCCATCAACATAACATATTAGCTGATACTATGACAAAACCTTTATGTAAAACAGCATTTGTTAAATTTAGAGAACTGTTTAGAGTGAAATCCAGTTGCATTTCACTCAAGCAAAATATACTTTGCTAGTTTAAAATAAATTTAATCAGTATTCATTTGTAATAATAATTAGATTTGTAATTTTATAAATTAAACTTTTTGTTTTTTCAATAAAAACCTTCAAAGAGTAAAAGTGCTGCTGAGTTTTATGATAATGTGGATCAATGAATCCGACAGTATATAAAGCGCAACAAACAGTAGTTTTCTATAAATGTAATCGTGCTTCGACAAAAGCTTGTATATTATCCTCAAGCAAAATGAGACAATTCTGCTTATATACATATCCATTCCACTTAAAATGAGTTTCCTCAAACAAGAAAATGTAGAATTTTATAGTTTGACAAACAGAACCATTTAAAAAAAAAAAAATTTCAACAATTTTCAAGCGTTACTCTGGTGTAAGTCTATACATAATTTAATGTCAAACCAAATTAAGCAAAAAGCAGTTGTGCTCCAGAAAGATGATTAGGGCAAATATAATTATTTCTTCAAATACTCTTGTTGGTTGTAAATTGGCATAAAGGCCACTGGTTCGGCTTTAGACTTATTCTGTAGCACATTATAAACTTTCGAAGCCTCAAGACAAGACTAATATCCATTCAAAGACATTTAATAAAACAAATTATTTATTAAAATAAGATTATTTATTGGTACCAACAATGATAAACTGAAGTGTACGCCATCACGCACACAAAATTAAAACTTTCTGCGCATGTTGAATCAATGACGTCACGCAATTTGTGTTCCTATTGCTAACGATTTTCGATTACCAAACTATTATATTTATATGTAAATATAACAGTGGGACAATTTAATTTTTGTTTCTACAAAATTATTTATTAGCAAAAACTTTTTTTTTCAAAAATGTATTTATTGAAAACTCAATAAATAAAAATTATCCAACAATATTTTATTAATTGAAATATTATATGAAAATAAAATAAAGTGAAAAAAGGTTTTTTTATGTTATTATTTTATTCATTTTCCTTTTTCTTTTGTTAATATGTTGAGAAGCTTCAGTATTTAATAATCTTATTCTGAAGTACATTCTACATCTAAAAAAAAGTTTTTTCACTTCATCCTTTCCTTCAATGTCGTTTGCTTACAAGTGGTTGTGGATATACCCGCTCGTAATCATCAATTGTTCTGCATTTAATTTCAAAAAAATGGCATCACACGATTTTAATGTTTTCATTAGTGCATCTGATGGCTTACTTAGCCCACCTTCACTTATGTGGTTGACCCATGTATACATCGAGTTCTGTAGAGGTTTCATTGCAAGATTGGGGTTTTCGTTTTTTAATTTGTGACAAATATATCCGGCCAAATTCTCTAAGCCGTCGTACTGTAGGTTTTCTAATTCTGTTTCATTATTTTCGTGCAATATGTCCTCTGGGGTATCAGTATTAATGTTCTTAAATATAGTACCTGTAGAAACCAGAAGGAAAATTAAACACCTTTATTTTAAATTGTATGTCGAGACTTACCAGTTAAAGAATTATGTACTTCCAAATCGGGAGCATTGTCGACCTCCACATTTATATTAGCAGCTAAAATGCCTTCGTTATAGCCCAAAATATATGACTGAAGTCTATATTTGAATTCTTGACGATAAGGGTGATCGTGGAGCCCGCCAAAAAAAATTTCCAGGACATCCTGATTTAGGCGATGTGTTAAAATAAATTCAATATTATATTGTATATTCAATGTACAGCATTTTCAAAGCGTTGTTTGATTGAATTACTCGTATGCCTGTGAAATAATATGTTAGTCAAATAATTTTAAAAGTATGATGTTATACCTTTGTGAAATGGTAACAGTGTATTTTTCCCATTCACACGTATGTATCTCTGAGATCATTTGCGACATATTATTTAAAATATCATTTTGTATTTCTGACGCCGGTTGCTAAATCCTGTGCTTAACTATTAAGTAAAGGACTGCTAAATCTATATTGTGGAACTTACCCATTTCAAATTTCTTTCAAAATCTTCTTGGGTGAAATGTAAGGAACAAATTTTCTCCTTTTCAAAATTTTAACCCAAGACTTCCTTTGAACTCCATTTTTTGGAAATTTATAAAATCGTACATCTACATCATTTTAAAAATTATTAAAATTTCATTAAAAATACAGGACATTTTTTTTAATTTCTCACTTGTTTTTTTAAAACTATTTTGCTTGCATTTGCCCACTGCACACTTCATGTTTTTATTTTCCGGCAATATTTCTTTTTAGTTTTACTTTGTTTTGTAGCTTTTTTAAGAAACTTCACTAATTTATTTTATAATGTTAATTTTGTTAACGTTCTTTTGCACTAAATTTTTCACAAATTTAGATGTATATTTCAAGAATAAATAAATATTTTTTTCTTAAACTGTCAATGTAATTTATATTGCAGGGCTGCCAACTTTCATGTAATGCTCACATTTTTCAGAAGAAATGTTAATTTTCACATATGAAAAATATTTGGAAACCTTTCAAGTAGCCCAACGATCATTACCACAAAACAATACTGTTAAAAGGTCATAAGTAAACATTCGTAAATATCAACGATAAAATATATACATACACATTTTTATGCACATACATATAGGAATATTAAAAGGGCCTCTTTACCAAATTATAAGTATACTTATAGTTTAATTGCCGTGTACACCCTTCATTTAAATATTGCACGCGAAGCTTTAACATTAATAAACTTCTAATTCGCTTGTATTAGTATTTTGTTATTGTTTTTTAATATATAGGGTCCGCCATCTAACGTTTTTTTTTAACTAGTGCTTATTTCGTGAATGGTAACACTTAGCCCATGTCTGATTTGACAGATAATTAGTTTTATCCTTCCGCTGAACGAATATGGTTGTGTATGCGCTTTGCTGAGTGGGCCTGAGATCGACTTACAGAAGATGCCGATTTTGCCAAAAAAAAAATCATCTTTTCGGATGAAGCTCATTTTGGTCTTGGCGGGTATGTAAACAAGCGAAATTGTCGCATTTGGGGCACAGAAAACCCGCACGCATACATTGAAAAGCCGATACACCCAAGAAGAGTCACTTTTTGGTGCGGATTTTGGTCCAGAGGCATAATTGGGTCATTTTTCTTCGAAAATGAGCAAGAAGTGGCCGTTACAGTCAATGGCGATCGTATCGGGCCATGTTGAACGAATTTTTGTTCACAAAAATTGAAGAGGAAGATATTAGCAACATTTGGTTTCAACAGGATGGCGCTACGTGTCACACAGCCGAAGCTACACTCGATGTTTTGCGCCCTGTTTTTGAAGATCGCATTATCAGCCGCAGAGCTGATGTCGTTTGGCCACCTCGGAGCTGCGATTTGACACCGTTGGACTATTATTTGTCGGTTGCCGTCAAAGATAAGTGTTACGCCAACAAGCCAGAGACAATTGACGCTTTATAGGACAATATTCGTGAAGCCATTGGTGAAATACAGCTGCACACAATCCATAATGTGCTTAACAATTGGACCGATTGTGTAGGCTACTGCATGGCTAGCCGAGGCAGCCATTTGAATGAAATTATTTTCCATTATTAACCGGAAGGATTGTACTTTCAAATAAAAAAAGAAATTTGAGAAAATATTCAGTAGTTTTTTTCTAGCATTTTCATAAAAGAAAAATATTTGGCGGACCCTTTACTATTTTCTTATAAACACCTTCAATACATACATATGTATATGTGTATATGCCTTCCCAGCTAGCAATTGGAAGATCGTTTTTCGATATATCAGCTTTTTGAGTCTTTTTCGAGTCCTGTGGGTGATTAAAACCTGATTAATCACTTACACGATTAATAAAGAACTCAAAAATGATTCGCGCTAATGGTTAAAAAGTGTTTGATTTTAAATACTATAACAAATTGTATAGCAATCGCATATTAATCATCCAGAAGTTTAAAATTTGAGTATTAAATACTACTAGAAAAGGGGTCGAAAATGACTCTAAACTAACAACGAAAAAGGCTCATAAATTATTCATCACGAAGAGTCGCGACTAGGGACAATTTCCTACCGACAAAAATATCTTTTTTGGTTAGAAAACGAGCACATATTCCAGCTTTTAATCGCGCAGAGGAGTCAAAATTGAGTTGGATTTAAGTAAAAATTTCAACAAATGCTGGCTGGGTTTCTTTTCTTAAAAACTTTACACTCGCATAACACATATAATAACAGTATACTACTCTGTTTATAAGCAAGAGATATAGAGAGAGCGAGTGTAGATAAGAGCAAGAGAATTTAGTGGCAGAAGGCAAAAAAAAATAGAAACAAACCAACACTTACATAAACTAGAAATCAAAAACGTTGACAATAACAACAATGCAAACAGGTGTGAAAAAATATAAGAGAATAAATAAATGTGTATGTTTATTATTGTTGTTATTGTTGTATATGCCATACTTGAAGGTCATTGTTGGCCTTGGATACGGATACTAATGAATTATTTATGATTTGACCCATTTAAAATAACCAGAAAAATGGCAAATAAGCAAAAAAAACACAAAACACAAATCGAGAAAACAAAAACAAAATTCTAAATAAAATTCCATGTTCCTATGTATTTCGAACACAAGGTTACCTTCGTAGTTTTTTTATTTAAACGAAAGTATAGTTTTTTTGTTCTTGAAAACCTTTTAGTTTTCCTTTTACTCATACTCAAGCACATACATACTACATATGTACGTTCTCCATCATTGAGTATAAATACGTAGTGGATATTATTTTAAGGTCACTCAAGCGTATACGTAATGTTGTAATTTTGCTTAAGTATAAAGAAATCGAAATGCCTCATACGTTTAGGTGGGCAGATATTTTTACTTGTACTTAAATTATGTTTATACATACATATGTATGTATATTGCGATATTAAATAATAAATAAAAGTTATTGAAATGGAAATAATGTAATGAAATATTATAAAAAAGAGCACAATATTGATATTTTTAAAAGAGAACTTTTGTTATCTTTAAAAGATTTCACTCTGTACTGCACATGTGTCTGAAAATGTAAATTGCATATAATTAAAAATAATGAGATGTTAATGAAGGCTACAAGCGTGTGAAATAAATTTGCTACATTTTATTGAAAGCAGCAAATGTTTAACGTATATTTATCAAAAAAAAAAGTTTGCTTAAACTATTAAGTGTTTTTAAAGCTACTGACTCTGTAATTTTTATTAGAAATATAAAAATCTGATTTCAGATATATTTTTAATTTATGCATTTTTTAGTGATTCAGGCAAGATTTAATAATTAAAAAAATAACATAAAAACTAGAAGCGAAATCCATAAAAAAAGGCATGCGCCAGCTTATCGGTAGAATATGATTAAAATCAAGTATCCCCAATGGAAACCTCAGTGCTAGAAGGGAGACCCACAATTTGTGCCAAACACAGGGGTATAAGCCTTCTCCCTACCGCAAACAAGGTTCTTATGTGCGAATTGTGTGAACGACTGAAATCATTAGCCAACGCACTGATTGGACCTTATCAGTGTGGCTCAAGACCTGGTAAATCCACCATTGACCAGATATTTATACTACGCCGAATTCCAGGTATACTGGTATGAAATAAGCATTTTTTTCTTTTGAGGCACTCAGGGCTAACCCCTTCTCAGGCAGTGCATTGTGCTGGTACTAGGAAAATAGGTTGTGGGATGGAGGATAGATTGAGTAGTGGCTGTGGACGTTCGATTTAAAATTGCTCATGTCGTAAGAGGCAGACGAACAGTGCGGCCAAAGAACGAATTCGCCCTATAATGCGTTGTGCGTTTTACTGGACAATCAACTACAAAGGGATATGCTCTACGAGAAATACGAGTACTACTCAGAACACATAGTACCGATAAAATAATAAAACACACGCCACAATGCTCTAATGAATCGATAGAGTTGACTACTTTACCGTCATTAATAAGAATCTTCACCCACTCCTGTACGCGGTCGAGAAGCACCAAAATAGACTTTGAAACACCGGCCTATACATGAGAGTTGTATACCAGTTTGGGTCGGATATAGGTCTTGTAAATATTAAGGAGATCAGATGAAGTGAAGTAATTCTTACAACGTCTTAAAAAACCGAGACTCTTGGATGCTTCTTTCGACACTCGAAATATGTAATCATTCCAACGAACGTCACAGTGAATTCTCATGCCTAGAACATCAAGAGCATCTGATTGACAAATGTTGCTGTCATCTGCAAAAGAGTAGAAAGGATTAGAAGTGAAAAAAAGAAAGTCATTAAGAAATATGAGAAATAGAGTCCGAGAAAGAACAGAGCCTTATCTATACCCCCCGTTAATAAGTCACCCAATTTTGACTTCCTCGTGGGAATCAAAATGCCACTCTGCCAATGCATATCCCATCGATTAAAACAAATAGTAGTCGGAAGACGCCAAGTCTGTTGAATACGGTGGGTGTGGTAGTAGCTTCCAGCCTAATGCTTCATTGTATTCTGTACCGGTTTTGCTTTGTTTTTAAAGGAAAGTGAAAAAAATTCCAAAAGCTAAGTTTGAAATTGTAAATAAATAATTATTGATCTTTGGCGAACTTTGTGTTTCGCAAGTTTACGTATGGTGACCGCCTAATTTAACGTTTTGGACCTGTGAATGGGCCTCCAAGATCTTGTGATTTAACACCGCTAGACTACTTTCTGTGAGTCTATGTAAAGTCAGTGGTCTATGCGGTAAAGCCGCAAACGCTTGACCATTTGGAAGACAACATTCGCCGTGTTATTGCCGATATACGGCCAAAAATGTTGGAAAAAGTCATCGAAAATTAGACGTCCAAATTGGACTACATCCGCGCCAGCTGTGGCGGTCATATGCCAGAAATCATATTTAGAATGTAATGCCACAAGATTATCTTTCGGATAAATAAAATTCATGTCAATCCAATAATCCATCGTTGTTTTATTACAACTTGAAGTTCTATACCTTTATAAAAAACTCCCCTTATAAACTCATTATGCAGCACTGTTGTTGCTCAAATTCTTTCCTGCAATGTGAATCAAACTTCAAAATTAAAATAAAAATTTTGATTAATTTTGCATTTTTTTTTTTTTTTTTTTTTTTTTTTTTTTTGTCTAGACAAGTTCTAAAGCGTTTTTTTTACATAAAAAAATTTATTTTCTGACTCCGTTTTTTTAAATCTGTGCGTCATAAGACCCATAAACAAAATTTTGGTTCAAGCAATATACTCGTCCATAGTCGACTTAAAACTACATGTCCACAGCCATATTTATTGAAGATTAACTATTGAATTTATATAGAAATTTTTTTTTTTTTCGATAATAAAACACTTGTTAAGAAATTGTATTTACACTTCAAAATGGGGCTTTTTAAAAATTAGTTTTTTCTTAAACCATTATCATGATATTAAGTTCTAAATTTATATTTATAGATGTATGTTTGTATGTATATTAAATGTCAATTTTAAAATAAACCCAAGATTATAAATTTAATTTCCAAAATAAGCCAAATGTCTTTGTCAATAAACGATGGGGCCATAAATTTCCTCACAAGCATACACAAAACAAATATACGATTTTTGAATATGTATGTATGTGTGTATGTATGTATGTATATAAATTCTTTAATAAGCTATTTTTATATGGCCTACAATAACGAAAACAACAACAAAAAGGAAATAAGTGTAGAAAAACACTTAAACATTTTCATCAATTATTCTTTTTCTAAAAGCTTTTTCTAACGAGAAAACACATTTTCTTTCTTATATTTCTTGTATTGCTTCTAATACTCGGCACGTACCCACTACTGGCATTAAAGCAGACGGACAGCTAAAGAAACATTTTAGTCGTATTATCCCTGCTTACTCTCGCATTTTATTTGAAAAAAAGAAAACGTATACGTATTTCTTGTCTTTTTTCAACAAAATTTCCCATTTTTTCGTTTGTTTTATGGCCATTTAATAGTTAAAACGAGTATGTTAGTGTGTGTGTGTGTTTTTTTTTCTTTTTTTGTTCTATACACGTTCGACCTTTTCTTATTTTTCATGTTGAATATTTTCCTTCTTCCATTTCCATATTTTACGACTATTTTATGGCGTTTAAAAATTTATGAATGCTTCTCAAAGACCTTCAACAAACCTCTTTCATATAATAGACCTTGCAAACAGAATCCTAATCGATTGCTAATTCCAAAGAAATAACTATTCTAAATGGAGTTTTGAATATTAAATAGAATGATTTTAAAGAGGCTTTTCCAAAAAGAATTTTGGTTTTCAAAAGCAAATAAAAAATAACACAAAATTGCGAATTTTTATTGTTTTGAAGAAACCACGCATATATGGTAGATGTGTTTTGTCTAAATGGCGTACGCGTGAGTTTACGAGAAAAAATAGGAACAAAATCATATATCTGAACATATCATCTGCCCGACGACAAGTTCTTCGAAACATAATATTTCTTTACCTCCAAGACCTCCTAAACGTCGCGAAATGGTTAATAAAGAGGATGTTTTTTCTGTTCGGAGTGAAATCAGTTACGTGTCTGTAGGTACTTCTTCATCTGCATGTAGAAGTTCATTGAAGAAACCTCATTTTCTTAACCAATCTGATCTAAATGATCTTGTTTGAGACTTAGAACTCTCAAAATCATAGTCCGAATTTCTTGGTTCAAGATTACAGCAATGGAATTTGTCTCATATTTTCAATATAGACAAGAAGATTTTCTGCCTTATTTTAGTAAAATGACGATTTAGTATTTTGTGATGATGCCGCGGGACTATTACGAAAACCGGGTTTCCCTGAAATATCTAAGGAACGGCGAACCTTTATTGATTCGTCAAAGAAAAACATACATATGTATGTATATGCTTATGTATTGTTTCCTACCAAACATTTTCTTTCATCATGTTTGTGCATTGCCTTAAAATGTACTAAAAATTTTTTTCAACGTTAGGTACCTACCTTTATGGGTTATTTTACTTTCAACATATCTGGCTTTCAGTTAATTGCTTAAAATATAATAAAGCGTAGAACAACTGGCAGTTTTGATAAACTTTTAATTCGTGCTTCAAAGATGAATACCTTCATGTCATCAAAAAGCCTCAAAAATGAATTTATTCTCATGTTTCAAGTCGCACAATAAAAAAAAAAACTTATAGAAACTAGACTTATGGATAAGAGTCCTCGAAATGTTTCATTTCGCAGCAAACGGAAGCAACAGCTGCCACGTAATAGTTGGAACAACATGCTATGGTCTGACGATATGAAGATTAATTTGTTTGGATCCAATGCAAAATCGTATGTACGAACATATTTTAGTTACAATTCATGCTTTGAGTTTAATAAATATAAATTTAGGAAACTGTTAAACTGTATCCCTATATAACAATAAAAGGTGACAGATGTCTGATAACCTGCGTCGAACAAATTTTTGCAAATGTTACTTTGACTATGTACTTTTAGTGACCTCCATATTTACTATTAGAATTTGGCGACAGTATCGATTGTCAGCCAAAAACAAAACTATCGATACTATCGATAGTACTATCGATTGTTTTGCAGCTCTAGGTAAACATAATTCAGCTTAAAGGAACAACAACAACAATTACAAGTGAACGTACAAGCAATTATATTGTGAGAACCAAGAAAAATACATGCTTAACCTTAATTAACCCACAGAATCAACGAATTATAGACTAAATGGTAGCAAATTAAATATTTTACTCTGTGATTTGTAACCCACGCCGTTGCTGGTGGGTATTTTTGTTTTTGGTTAAACAAAATTTGTACAAGTTTCCTGTGCGGGTAAAAAACGTTCATATTTTGGGATATTTTAAAGTATGTGTTTAAAAGCATTCCTTTTTGGTTGCCTGACAGGAGTATATCGTATTGGAATAACACGACAGTATTGACATTACTTGTAAAAGCTTTATTAATTAAGTCTAATAAGTCATCTAAAATAATTATTTTTTCAGTATAACCTGTTAATTCCTTTTGAACCTTTATTGGACAAATATAAGCATATGATCGGTCAGCTTTCAGTTCATGTAGTTGTACTGCGCAAGGCTTAAAAGCCAATCCAAGAAATGTGATCACTATGAATAAACTGCATTGTTGAGAACCTTTGAGAAATTTATAAACTGAAATATTCTTTAATACTGCAGCTCACGGTTATACAAACGTTGGTTTAAACTCATACGTATATAGCAAGCCAGTCGACACAAATTTTTCAACTAAATTCCTAATCACAGTCACCAAAGGACAATTATTTTGACCGATAATATCACGAATTTCACGAAATATAGTTCCTACAGAATCGTCATACCACCTGATCGTAAGGAGATACGAATAGATACAGTTATTTGGGGCCGGCGGAGAAGAGTTGCTAAGGTGCATGCACCAGCTTTTTGTTTTCTAGATTACTCCTCCAGGAAACATATTGGCTTTCCACAAAGCATCTACTACTTTGTTTCAGTTTTGCTCATCAAGTTGATTTTCGAGCAGATGATTAATCTATTGTAGCTTGCCACCATATAATTGTGTATAGTGTTGAGAACCTTGCTAAGTAGTGGTGGTACTGATCTTTACTTAGCATTGCAATTTTTCTAATTTTTCTTCCCGGTAGGTGGCTTTTTCTTCTGATCATTCGTGTGATGTTTATCATCATTACCAGAGGTAAGCTGGAAATTCAAGGGGGGCTTCTTTAGATAGATTTGTCTAGAGGTCGGTTGAAGTCTCTTTATTAAATACTTGATATTTGTTTCATCGTGACCTATGCTTGAATTCGGATAAATGCATGCCAAGCGGTGAGAACATAAACATGATCTCTCCAGATCATAATAAACGTGATCTCACCATTTGAGCAATTTAACTCCAAATTAGCCTCATTAACATCGCGTACATGGTCCTCTCTAGAATATTATACGTTTGACTGAAACCCATCTCAGTGTGACTTTAGCCCTGATAAATCTACCATCGACCTAATCTACACAATTTTATTATTCGCCGATTTTAAAGCCGACTTTGTCACTACGGATAAAAATTACTTCTACGCCACATTATCTGAATTTGATATCTTTGCTAAACTTATACGGCTATGTAGTATCGAGTCGTTCGGTAATAAACGAGGCTTCAGACAAGGCGAAGCCTCTTACTGAAGAAAACTATTTGTGCCTGCGGGTTTAATTGCCAAAACAGTATTTTCTACAAGAGTATGCTGCAGATAAATGTCAACGATACTGACATTGTCGACTTTAACAACCGTGCTGTATCTTTTGCGTTCTTCATGCTGGAGAACAGAGGCCAAAGTAGGTCACGCGGTAAATTAGGACAGGATTAACAGCCAGTTTTTGTAAGACAGGTAGAAAACAAGCAAGCTGAGACATCTGTGTGTTTTCATGTAAAACACACTAAATTTTTGATGGGCACGTCACTCAGTTTGCTTGTCTGTAACTTGTCTTACAAAAACAGGTGGTGTTTTGGACGTCACGTCACTGTTGGCGACCGTAGTTCTGAAATAGCGAAAAACTTTGTCTATCTTGGTGCCAACGTGAATACCATCAACGACGACAGCGTGAAGCTAAACAGAGAAACAATTTTGATAACAGGTGTTAATTTGAACTTAGAGGGCAATTGGAAAGCGAAGCTACCTCTCGAAGAAATAAACTCATGCTTTACAAAACACGTATCTGTCCTGCTATATAGCGCAGAAGACGAACAACGATGATCTTCGGTCCACTACAACTAAGAGATGTATACCGACGTTGCAACATCGAGCTGTATGATGTGTAAAGGGCCGTACATATAGTAAAGCACAATGGCTTCCGTAATTTGGACGTCTCTCATATCGTCGAAGAAACTCCGACAAGGCAAATCTTTGAATAGGTATCCCAACATAGAAAGCTGGGAAGACCAAATGGATAGACCAAATGCGGTAGAATCTGGCGGCCACGGAAACTTCAAACTCGTGTTTTGTACTCGGCCAAAACCAAAAACGGTTGTAGCTTAACATAAGTACATAAGTAAGCTTTTACAGATTCACATTTTACAAAAGATTTTTAGAGGACTTATTAGATTAAATTGCCAAAGCTTCTACTACAAGTAATGTCAATACTGTCATGTTATTCCAATATACTCCCGTCAGGCAACCAAAAAATATGTTTTATGTTTTAAAAGCGTAATTAAAGAAAGCTTTTATACACATACTTTAAAATTTTCTTTAGCCAAAACAAAAATACCCACCAGCAACGGTGTGGGTTACAAATCACAGAGTAAAATATTTAATTTGCCACCATTTAGTCTATAATTCGTTGATTCTGTGGGTTAATTAAGGTTAAGCATGTGTTTGTCTTTGTTCTCACAATATAATTGCTTGTATGTTCACTTGTAATTGTTGTTGTTGTTCCTTTAAGCTGAATGATGTTTACCCCCAGGATGTATGAAGTTTATATCTTTATGGCAAAAATAAATAAAATAAAATTACTCATACGCTTTATGGATAATGAATTTTGCTTAATCTTTAAGAAAAATATGTCTCAGTGGTTGGTTTTATTTATGAAAAATGTATTATATTGGGTGTACAAAAAAGAGTTCAGTCCATTTTAAAAAGATAGCTCTAAAAACATTAAATTTTTAAATATTTGGGAATGGCTGATAACCGTAGACGGTTTGGACATCTGTCGATAACATCCAGTTTGATTGAGTATAATACAAAACGCTTTTTTTATAAATAAAAAGTATTTTCAGACAAGAAGTAAAGCGGTGACCTGCCAAATCTTGTTGAACGCACCAGTACTCAGAAGAAGCAATGTCCGATCAATGCTGCCAAGAATTTAGGATATAAGGCAGACGTTGCATATTGCTCTGTGTTGAAAACTCCTTGTTTTTGACTCACTGTGAGCATTTTTACTATTTAATTTTAATTTTTTTACACAAAATTTAATAAAAATTCTCTCGAAAACAGAATATCGGCGTGTAGATAAAACATATTTTACTTTTGATTGGTTGGTTGGGTGATTGGTTCCTCTGGCACTCTCAAAACAGAGAGTCAATTAGCAGCATTTTGATACCACAAAACAAAGAATACCGCAGTCAGGAAGTGCCACATTTAGCATCGATGAAAAGGAAAAGGATAATAACTCGTTTTTCTATATCCAGTCAGAAATTATGCATAACCAGCACAATCCTAGTTCGCCATACTGCTGAAGTTCGAAGCGCCCAGTATGGGGCCTGAGCCTCATAGTATATAAAAACTCGGCTCGTTTTATGACTCGTGCTCATTAATTTTTATTTTTTAATTCGTGATCACGAATCATATTTTTTGCTCGACTCGTGACCACAAAATTGAAATTTAAAAAAATTTTAGTTTACTTTCGAGTTTGTATTTTAACTCGTGAGCACGAATTTTATACAGCGAACGAACTGAAAATATGCAAAAAAGAATCGAAAAGGAGCAATTTATTTGAATGCATGTTGTTTGCGTAAGCTTAAATGCGTAATACCATGCATTCATATGTGTGTATGTATGTATATTTTGTGTGCAGCGGCCAATAAGTATCGAACACATGCATTTTGGATATTACACAAACAACATTTACTAAAAAGAATTGCTTGTTTTCAACTCGTTTTGATACTTTTCGACTTGATTTGCGTCCCGAATTTTATTTTTAAATCCTTTTGTTTTTGATTCTTCTCAAAAGTCGTATTTTGAATTCTTTTAAAAGTCGGCACTCCGAAAAAATTGCTCTTTACAAACGAATTCAATTTGAGTGCTCTTCTACTCTGCAAATTCTACTCCTGCAGATGAACCATAGATTTTTAACTATCGTTCTAACAATAGCTTCTACACACAGTTTCGCTGGCTATTTCGAAATATCTGACATGTTTTCCCAATAGCCAAGTACTGATTGTCACAAACCGGAATATGTTTCTTTTTGAAAGTCTCATCAGAGTGTCGCTCTTTGGTCTATCATAGGATGGCCACCTAGACATTACCCACCATCTTTTATTTTTTTCGTTACTTGGACCATATGGTTTTCCATAAAACATCCAATGCCGTCTTTCAGTTTCATTAATCAGTTGATTTTTCAAACCAAGCAGATGATTAGTCTACTGAAGCTCGCCTCCATGTGATTGCGTAGTGGTGAAGATCTCTGTTAAGTGATAGTGAAGATTTTAACTTAGCACTGCCATTTTTTTCCCATTAGGTGGCATTTTCTTCTGATCGTTATATGTGATATTTGTCATTATCATCAGAGGTAAGCTGAAATGTGATATGTCTTTTATCTGGAAGGGAGTTAATTATCTTAATTAAACACTCTAACTCCTATAAAATTGTTTCGTCTATCTTCTGCTGGCGACCATTACACCACGCCACACTTCCCAGCTACATTCCCACTATCTCCCAAAGGCCACCCATAAACATCGTTTGATCACCCTTCCTAGAGTAAGTACCAGTGCATATTAAAGTCCACTATTAAGGCATCATAATTTCCAGGAACACAACTTTTAATGCACATCAGGTTTTGCCTGAATATCTTCGTCACTATTGACGATTTTTACTTCTGTAAGGTATAATCTAATATCTCTGATCTTTAATAGTTGAAACGTGAACATTTGTTCGAGACAAGTTTATCGCCTAACATTTACCTTTTTTTGAAGAATCTCTGTAGCATATACTCATTCTGGAACCTTAAGAACATATTTGTTCAATTTTATTAAAATATCAGTTACTGAAACTGAACCCGAACGGGTTCATCTTCGCTGCTTATAAAAACTTTGATCCTGAATCTCTTGAACACATGCGAGAAGTGAAAGAAAGAAAATATAAACAAAAATAAAATACCGATTATTTATAACGAAAAGTAACCATATTTACACAAAGTAGTGCAAAAAGGGAAATTCTGTTTTACAGTTCCAAAAATTGACAAGGAAAAACGGAAGAGAGTTTTGTAGGAGAATCAATATCTTGTTCTGTAGAAGGCGAGGAATATTTGCTCGAACAAATTTTAAAAGAGAAGGAAAGATATTTGATTGAATGCTTATTTAAAAATGAAATTGCCATCAATAATTGAAGAGTAGCTTAAGTCAACTTAAGCTATTCTTACTTACCGACACAGATTTATCATATTTAGAGACAATCTCGGAAAAATCTAGCAGAATACACTTCTAACGAATACACTCTAGTCGTATTCGATATTCCCTTCTTCGTATCTTGTTTTTTATCATATAAATCTGTATCGGTAAGTAAGAATATCTTAAGTTGACTTAAGCTATCTTAAGTTAACTTAACTTAAGCTATCTTAACTTAACTTAAGAATATCTTAAGTTGACTTAAGCTATTCTTCCATATCCATACATATATGTATGTATGAAAAATAATCAAGACTGGAAAAAAGAAAAACACATTTCATTATTTTGGGAGCAACATTAAATGAGAACGCCATAATTCTATCAAGCTGCTCAGATTATTTTTGCAGTACCTGCTACGCAACTAAGCGTCGAGAGGAAATTTGCAACCTAGAAATTTATTCTGTAGCGACAAAAAACAAATTTAAAATTAGAAATCTAAAAAAATACATACTATATATTAAGTATAAAATTAACCAAATCAACTTTGAAAAATAAATATATTTCATACTAATAAAACATTTGTAATTTCTTAAATTTTGAACGGAACCCCAACCTGAACACATTTTGTACAAGTTTTCAGTCTCTGCTTTAGAGACATACATACTTTAAGGAAGGACGGACAAACTGCAGTTGGCTTAAAAATTGATTCTGAGATGACCGATCTAACTTAATATTAGATTAGGACTGGTTTCTAAATGTGTTATACAAGAAAATAATTTTTCCTTTTAATCAAATTAAAATTCTATGTAATTTTCCAATACATTTCTTTAAGTGTATATCGCTCATTTACTTCAACAGTGTCACAATTCAAGAAAGAAAATTTTTCAGTAGAGCTGTTTTGATTTTTAATTTCTGCTTATCTAGCATTGTTATGTTACACTTTATTCCTGTGCTCTTAATTTTGTATGAACCGCAAAAAATTTTGAACACAATATAGATCACAATATTCGCCATATTTTAGACTACTTAATTAAAAATCATTTTTTTTGAGTTATGACACTATTGAAGTAAATGGGCGATATGATTGATTTCAATTTAACAATTAAAATAAGCAAACATTTTAAATTACTATGCAATAAAATTAAAAAGCAAAAAGAAAAATAACAATATAACAGATTGCCTACATATAACATTAGTTAATGTCGTCTTAAACAAATATACAATGACATTTTTCATCACCATAGGCCTTGAATAGAATAAAAAAACAGAAAAAATCATACAAATAAAAACAATCACGTTAAAAAGAAATGACGTTAAAATAAACCGTAAAGAAATTAAAATAAAATCAATACAAATGTCTATTAATTTTTTACATTGTTAACTAAACTCACATACACAAACACATGTATTTGCATATGCTTTATATGTATGAATATAATGTTATATTAATGTAAATGAAAGCAAAAGCAAATAAAAATATATATTTTTTTAATTTGTAAATGTATAAGTAGTGAGCAAGAATTTACGTATTTTGTTACGGCAAGTATTTGTGTGTGTGTATGTTTAGTTGTAAAAAAAATTGTAGGCCATTGTGTAAACAAGGTGTCAAGTTTACAGCTACAACGCAGCAAACTTGAGAGAAGAAAAAAAAAACGAAATAAGAGCAAGACTTCAAAATGTAAAAATGTAAGCAACAACAATATTATTAGTAATGAAAATAAATATGTTATATGAGCAAGCATAAGAGTATTTCAATTAAAACAATTAAGGTTTAAACGTGAGAAAACTGCAAATTAATAAAAATATGCAATAAATACAAGAAAAAAATTAAAACAAATATAAATATTAATCGAAAACGAAAAATGATGAAAAAAATATATGTTTTTAAATTAATTATTTATTTAAATTTACGAAGAAGCATGAAATTTATATAAAAAATAATAAATTATAAGAAAAAAATATCAAAAATATAAAATTTTGCCTCGATTTACTAATTTAAGGTCACAAAAATTATATGCATGTGTATGTATAAGGAGATCTACATAGTGTTTTTACTTATACATGTGACCCTCAAAACTTACCCAACACAAGGCTCGTATCACTACTTGTGGTTTCATGACAAACGCTATGGGATCAAAGGCACCACCTGCCTTGCCACCACCATATGCCCCGCCAGCATTCGTATTTAATATTTGATTAAACATATCCATTTTTATTTATATATTTTTTTGTGTTTTATTAGAGGTTGTTGTTGTTGTGTTTTTAAAATATTTTGTATTTTACTAATGTTTATAGAAAAACTTAGCAAATCCTGAACCTTTTTTTGTTGTTTATAACTATTGATTTTTAACGTAAATAATTTCTCTTCTTACAAATTTTCTGTGTGTGTTTTTTTAATAGTTAAAAAGTAAAAACTTTAACACTTTATTTGAATTAATTTTCTTCTAATAGGTTTGTTTTATTTTTTCTTATTTTATCCTTGTAATGAAATTCCTTGAATTTCTTAAAACTAATAAAAGAAATTGTCAGATTCTTTCTCTATTTTTCGTTTTCTTTTTTTCTTTCACTCTGCCTTACTCTCTCTCTCTCTCTTCCTTACTCTCAGTATTGCTTTACAATAGTCCTTTGTTTTCTTTTCTCTTATGTGTAATAAAAATAAATTTCTCCTTGTTTAAATCATGTATTTGCAATATTTGTATATGTGTGTATGTATGTGTTTGCTTTTGTATGCTTTTACTCTGTACAGTTTTTGTACTCCACATTAATGTATTTGTATGTATATGAAGCTCTCTTCTGAGTGTATATCGTTAACGGTACAGGGTGGCGTATACGTTTCTTGTACTTTTTTTGATTTATTTTTAAATAACTTTTTTTAGATTCTTCGTGTTTATTAATAAATATTTATTTTATTTATTAACTTTTTTAATACATTTATTTGCTTTATTTGTTATTATATTATTATTTAATAACTTTTTTACAAAAAAAATACTTTTAGTAACGCATATCGACAAGCGTGCTTGTGTTATCACAACAAAACCCAAATCAAACTGAATCTGTTTTTCTCCATAAAGCGTTAAAGGAAAACACATGTTGTATTAGCAAGAAAAAAGCTTTTCTTGTGTTTCTGTATATAAGCAAGCTTAGGAAAAAGCTTAAATTACAAACGTTATTAAAGGATAGAGTAAAAATTGAATAAATGATATGAAAGAACTGAATAACTTCAAAACAACCAATAATTTGTAGGTTATGGTTCACACTATGCACTATGTGCGAGTCGCAGAGTAGAAAAGAACTAATTTACTCGCAATTAGAGCCAGGGAATTGCTCCTAGGGGCAACAAGATCCAAGTTTGAGAATTGGGTTTTAATGCCCATGTCTCACTTTGAAATAGTGAGCCAGTAGAGAAAATTACAAGAACTTTGAGGGGATCAGAACTAGGAAAGGACAAAGAGCTTATTGCGCATAGGCAAGAGGGACCTTAGTAACAGCTTATGAGCTCACTTAAACCACATAGGCGTGACAGAAGGCAACGTTTTTAGAACTTATAGGGAGAATGATCAAATTCTGGAAATCTTTCTATGATACTGTGCGGCCTTTGCCAGAAATAGGTCGAGTTTTCTAAAAAGCTACACGTTACCATACATCTTTCACCTTAGAGATCTTGAATGGAAGAGACTAAATGAGTTTGTTAGTAGCACGGAATTCATGAGGAACTGAAATGATAGGTTTTTCTTCATTGTGGAGTTATATTTCTGTGCGAACACACAACGGGCAAACTTTTGTGGATATGGAACCATTGTCCTTTGTATATCAACCAACCAACCAATTTTAAATCTCAAAATATTGAATGTTATTAACTTTAAGCTTTATGTCGCTAAATAAGACACCTAATAAGGTCCTCGGTGCAATTCCAGGCCAGACCATCTGACAAATTTCAACAGCGGTATCACATCATAAAATTTCTATATACTGGTTATGAATATTAGCGCTATGTAGAACTTCTCTAACTGATGCATCTGCTTTTCAGAGCCTGCGTTAAGCTGTAGGTCCCTTTCAATGAGCCTAAAAATATAATCAGGTGCAGCTCATTGATTGGTAAAAGTCCCCTTTATTCTATTCTATAGTATCGTGGAAAGTATGTCTCTGTGCATGTGAATATTTAGGACTACAAGTGCTATCATACTCTCTAGCATTTAACCTAATATAGAGAGGGCATAGTATTTTGTACGGCCGTCATAGGTTGTGGAATTTTGTGATTTTATTTTGGAGAAGGGTACCTGCCTCTTTTGTCTGTCGCAACTATTAGAGTGTAGGTTTAAGGTATCCTAGAAACTTCGTCGAATTCTATAGCTGTTGATTCAATTGTTATCCTAATCTACCAATTTGTCGAACTATGCCATTTAAGCTGAAATTAGACGTGAATTAATAAAATAACCTTATGAACACACTGTGTTAGCGGTAACAAGCCATACGCCAATATTGATCAATTAAATTTTGGTTTTTTCGATCAGGTTACGGTTAAGTCACGTCTAATTTAAACTTCATATTTATGTTGGCCAATTTTGTAGCTTTTCCCTTTTTAGTTGAGAAGAAAAGCAACTGTGTTGATGCCAATATATGGTCTAGGGTTGTGCAATCACCTAATGTAAAGGAAAAGGCATTATCCATGCGCAATTACAGTATCAATCAGATCTAGTCATTTAATAAATATATGTCTATATAATTATCTTAAATGCATATTGTTTAAAATATTGTAAATTAAAACTCCATTTTGATTTTTTTCTATAAACTTTATGCTTATACATATACAATATTTTATTTTAAAAATAAAAAAATAAAAAAGAAAACTTAGTTTTCACAATAATATTTATAAATGCATTACTGGTAATGAAATAAAGGTGTGATAAAACATAATTATCTGTAAACGTTTAAGTTTTTTGCAAAAAAAAAACAGATTTTTTTACAGCGACTTAGTTATTGTTAAACTTGGCGGGACGTTTTTCAACGAAAGCAGTCATACCTTCCTTGCGGTCATTCTAAAAATTACAAAGGAATAAAATATTAAAAAAATCTATTATTCACTGTGAAAAAAAAAAATAATCAACTTACAGTAGAGAAAGTGGCATGGAAAGTTCTTCTTTCGTATTTCAAACCCTCTTGCAAAGTGGTTTCATAAGCAGTGTTAACAGCTTCCTTGCACAATTGCACAATCAATTGTGAGTGAGTGCCGATCTTTTCGCCCAATTTAACAGCCTCACTAACCAATTGATCAGCGGGTACAACTTTGCTAACCAAACCCATTTTTTCAGCTTCAGCAGCATTAATCATGTTGCCAGTCAAGCACATTTCCATGGCTTTGGATTTGCCAACAACACGAGTTAAACGTTGGGTGCCACCAGCACCGGGAATGGTACCCAAAGCAATTTCAGGTTGACCAAATTTGGCCTTCTCACCAGCATAGATGATATCGCACATCATGGCCAATTCACAGCCACCACCCAAAGCATAACCGTTAACAGCGGCAATAATAGGTTTTTGGCATTTAGCAACACGAGTCCAATCGTTTAAGAAATTGCCCATAATACAGCTTTCATAGGTATTGGGTTGCATTTCCTTGATGTCAGCACCGGCGGCGAAAGCCTTCTCACTACCAGTAATAACAATGGCGGCAATGCTGTCATCCTTTTCATATTTATCCAAAGAGGCATTGAGCTCGGTAAATAATCCGTTGCATAAAGCATTTAAAGCCTTAGGGCGATTCAAAGTGATGACGGCAACATTTTTCTTTTCACCAGCCAATTCGGTCTTGATGAACTGGAAGTTGGTGGCTAAAAAATTGAAAAGAAATAAAGGGAAATTAAGTTGCTCAATATTCTAAACGTTTCTGTTCTAAGCAGTGAGGAGATCGTTTTCCCACTAACTCTCCTGGATTGTTGTTACACTTATAGCTCTCTATACGGCCTAGAGAGGTTCTGAGAATGTAGGCCGTAAAACGAAGTGGATATGTGTTGCTTTTGCTTGGCTTACATTTTTTGATAAAAAAAAAACAGTGATTCTACAGTTGTTTAGCTGTATAACGAGGTAATTTGTGCCGTAAAGCGAATGTTTTCCATAATTCAAGCACGCCATTATAGCGAAATGCCGTGTAAAGGGAAACCGTATAAAGAGGCATGAGTTTACATGCCGCAATTACCTTCCTCCTTCTACCCTAGCTTACCACTAAGCTACCCCTCTCTACCTTAGATACATTTTCTACTACTATTTTCTACACTAGATCTTATTTATTGAATATTATCTTTCTTTATTAGTATCAATAATACTTTGAATTTACATTTACAATAGTTTCTACTCACTGAATCATTCTTATATAATTTCATTTTACCTAATTTGGTGTTTACTTATACTCAGTGTTTTATTAATATCGTTTAATTATTAGAAATCCTCTTATTATTAGAAACATTTTAAATCCCCAATTAGATCTGTTTATCCTTTCTCATTAATTAAAACTCTGGCATCTCGAAATAAGGCACTATAATCCTCCTTTATTAAAGAATAGTGCTGCCAAATTTCAAAGTTAATGTTTATTATTGTTTTCGCTCTTTATCTTCACTTGTCTAACAATAACAACGACAAGACAATCAATTAAGCCAATGACAAGCATTTATACTTAATTATGATAATGTATAAAGTCCGCTTATTACGTATAATAGTGTTTTGATAGAAACCAAAGGACTTTTTTAAATTACAATTAATTTAAAAAAACAATTATTTTGTCTTGTCTCTAATACAATAGATAACAAAGAATTTATCAAAATACTCTTTCTACTATCAAGTTACGTAATATTTTCAACAAAAGAAATATGTTTTCTAAAAGTATAAAGTCATTCTATTAATTTAAATTACAAAAACAACAACATTATAAAGCCGGTCATTTCTCCTAATCTTTTAGCAATATAACACTCCTTTAGAAAAAAAAAAAATATTGCATTTGTATTGCATTTTAATTTACTATAGCTTTAGTGCGGAGGGGAATGTTACTGACATAGCAACTTGTTGGTTGTAGGTAAAAAGAAAAAAAAAAATAAATTCATAAGTTACTTACCAGCAGTACTGCAGAAACGTGGAGCCAATTGGGGATGTTTGGCAGCAGCCTGCAAGATATTGTGGGCACGACCGGCAAAGATTTTAGCAATTTGGGCCATATTTCTATAAATTACTTCTACTAAAATAAAAACAAATAATTAGTAATTAATTAAGGTTCCATAATTACTTTATATAATAAAAATTAAAAACGGAAAATATAGTTAACACTCACGCCACGAACACTGGAGAAAGAATGTATTCGAGAAAAAATATTTTAATAAATTTACTAAAAATAGAGAGTAACGATCATTTAAGTAAACACATGCATAAAAAGACTTATTCTCTTTCACAGAACAAAGATAAGGTCTTTTTAGTAGCCACACACTACTAAACAGACAATAGCGATTCATATTATATACAGTGTTGCCAACTTTTGACGTTCGAAACGCGCAGACCTCCTACTCAAAAGGTGCTAAAAAGCGCTAAATTAATTTTTTGTGTAACTATTTGTTATCAAAACGCGCTGTAAAAAAGCGTTAAACATATTTAAATACAGAAATATATACAAAAATTGTAAATAAATTTCTATTCTTACAAAATGTTTTTAATAATTTAAACTATTGCTTAAAAAATACAATTAAAACGACTTAGAAGAAAACAAAAACTTAAAAACTTTTTCGTTATTTTTGAGTTCAGGTGTAATTACATTTAAACATTTATAAAACGCTGTCTGCGTGACATTTGAAATACATCTGACAATTATTCTGTGAGAAGGAAACGGAAATGGATTCTACATACTCAAAGAAATCAAAACTAAAACTGCGGAATTTACTATTGAAAAATCGGAAGGCCAGCCCATTCCTAGAGAAGATATATTGAAAGACCAACTGCTTTCCACAGAATAACTTGGAGCCATATTAGATCATTGGTTTTAGATCGGTGTAGATGAAAAGAATTCGTTATGGTCCACTTTGTATCTTTAAAGGATCTAATAATAAAAAATTAGAACTTCGTTATTGTAATGATTTAATAAATCTTAAAAAGTCTTATAAGTCTTAAAAAATGGGCCTATAGTTTTGATATATGTACGTTTCAGAAACACTATCTTTACTATATGTTACGCAAATATTATCTAGAACAACGTAATTTTCATCCATAGCTTATATGAATTAATGAGTTTATTGAATTTAGACGCTTTTATTTTTTATAAAAAATTGCAAATTGAAAGCGCTAACCTAGCGCGTTTTGGAAAAAAGCGATAAGAGACAAAACGAGACTTTTTGGGAGTTGGAACGCGCTGAATTGGCAGCACTGATTTTATAGAAGAAAATTTGTTACACCAAAAATGCTACCCTGTACTGATTTTGTTATAAATGAAAACGTAACTCTATTATTCTAGCACATACTAATAAATACAACCCTGCTTTTTTCTTTTTGAAAACAAAAACAACGCAGCTGCTACATTTTTTCCCCTTTTTCAAACGGCATTTTTAAAAAACAGTATTGACACGCGCTAAACTTCGTTTAATGAAAAAGATTCTTAAAATATAATAACTGAAACGTAAATTAGTTTTTAATTAACTAAATGATAAAATATTTCGAAGTGAGTGTAATTCTTAAGGAAAAATGACTTCTGCCACCACTCTGCTTTCTACTTTGGCCACCTTCGATGATTTGAGACGCTGTGTTCAGGTCTTGGTGGATGGCTCAGCTGAGGAACAATTTCTTAAAATTTTACAATTACAAGAGAAAATGCAATTGGAGTGTTTGTCACGAGCCCAAGAAGCCCAACGCATACAACGTGAGTTGGATGCTTCTTTGCAGTCAATGGCCGATTTGGAGACCAAACTCTTCCATGCCCGTCGTCTGCTCGAAATGGAAAGTAAGGCGCGTCGTGAAGCCGAACATGAACGCGATCAAATGGAAAAGAAAATTGTTGCAGTAGCCGATTTGTTGCAACATGAAAATAATTTAAAAAATGAGACCAAAGACAAGTTGGCCTTTTTGAATACTCTACCGCGAAAGAGAAAATCACTCCATCGTCATGTGGAGGAAAATTTTGGTAACGATATTAATTCCACGGGTAGTTTTCTATCGGATTTATCCATTACCCAGTCCGAAGATGATTTCCTTGATATGTATAATACACGTTCTAGACGCAAAAATCGTAATTCAGTTGCAAACCAACCAACCGTGTCAACTAGTAAAAGAACTCGTTTAAGCAATGCAGCACCAAACAATAGTAGACGCTCACGTAGGCGTAGCAGTGCACAAAAAAAGATTATTGACAACAATCCAGATTTCGAACGTATATGTGCCACCACAACGGTTACCATACCTCAGGATGGTAATGGTGCGATAAGAGCTGAATCTACAATAGAAACTGTACCCGTAACTGTACATAAAGAGAATAATTCTGACGAAATGGAATGTTTAGTCAGTGGACCATGTATGACTCCTCAAAAAACAGAACCTAAACAGACTACTGCAGCTACACCCATGACGCCAGCTAATGGCCAAACAGATTCGCCCATGCAACAGCATATGAAGTCGGCTGGAACTTTAAAACGTCCACATAACTTTGTGAGTAAAACATTTATAAGAGCCGAGACATGCATACAATGTCAAAAAAAGTAAGTTCAATAATAGTTCAATATAGTTTTTAAATAATTTTTAATATAAAAATGGTTTTTAGAATACGCTTTGGTTCTTTGGGTTTGCGTTGTCGTGACTGTCCCGTACGCTGTCATACAGATTGTCGCGGTTTTCTTACCGTCATGTGTATGCCTTCTGCTGGCACTCCAGTTTTCAAAGGTCCCATGGGCCATATATCAGATTATGCCCCCTCTGTGGCCCCCCTAATACCAGCTTTGATTGTACATTGTGTTAATGAAATAGAATCTAGAGGTCTTAACGAAGTAGGCATTTATCGTGTTTCTGGTTCAGAACGTGAAATCAAAGCTTTGAAGGAACGTTTTCTAAGAGGAAAATCTCCACCATACTTAGCTAATATAGATATACACGTCTTATGCGGTTGCATTAAAGACTTCTTGCGTTCACTACGTGAGCCTTTGATACCCACTAATCTATGGAAGGATTTCTGTAATGCTGTACAAAATCCTTCTGAGGATGATATACGCAGAGACTTATATAAAGCTATAGATGCCTTGCCACAAGCAAATCGTGATACATTAGCTTTTCTAGTTTTGCATTTTCAACGTATAGCCGAATGTCGTGAAGTATTAATGCCTTTAGATAATATAGCCCGAGTTTTTGGTCCAACAATGGTAGGCTATTCTTCACCTGATCCAGATCAACATGCCATATTCACGGAAGTCTATACACAGTACATGGTTATGTTAAATTTATTGAAGATACCATTCGACTATTGGTCACAGTTTGTATCGTTAGGCGAAGATAAAGAAAACAATGGCATAACAGCTACATTGACAAGGACACCAAGTAATAATAAGGAAACTATTTATTCTTTATATGGTAAGAGAGGAAAAATCTGTTTAATATAGCTTTGTATTGCTATTGATATATGTATATATTTTTGTTTGTTTTTTTTTTTTTTATAATGTTGCAGCCACACCACAAAAATCCACTCTAAAGAAACGCCAATTTTATGATTCACCAGCTTATCAGAAGGCTAAAATTTAAACATTATATTATATATTAGATATTGTTTATTATTACTTTGTTTGTAGTATTGAAAGAATCTCTATATGAAAATTTCGTTTATTTTTTATTCATTTAACTTTTCATATCAATTCTTCATTTTTACGAAACCTTTTTTCTTATATTTAAATTCATATTAATTGGAAGAATTTTATTTTTTCTCTTTTGTATACGGATAAGGGTCTTTAATGTATTTTTTGATATTTTGTTTTACATTCAAAAACCGCAATGGGAATTTGTCTTTTTTATAATTACCAATTTATTGAATTCTTGATTTATTTCAACAAACAGAAATTAAAACATAAATATTAAAATAATTTTTAGTTTGATTGTCCTTTACAGCCGATAAGTTTGGGTTCTATTTTTTCCCTCATATCAAATATAAATTTCTGACTAGTTCTATCAGCAGGTGTAAAAATTTTGTTCGCATGCTCTGAATATTCTTCGAATGGTATTAAAGTGTGGACGGGGGCTTTAAAAGTGCTTCGCATTAAATCAATCAAATCCATTAACATATTATTGCGTTCAACGGTATGGGAATTTTTCTTATTCCAATCGGTATTCCAATAGCCAAGAAATTTATGTCTTTTAAATATCATATTGCCTGTACTAACGGCAACAGGCTTAAGGGACATGCCACCGTAGGTAACCATTACACCTTTGTGTTCTAAATATTTAGCTATAGCAACAGCACTATCACCGCCTACGCAATTCAAAGCCAATAGGGGTTTCGATAAGCAACCTGCTTTGAAAAGATCAGTTTGAAGCGCTTCGGTTTCGGTGAGAACTTCCGTGGCTCCCAGTCTTCGTAATTGCTGCTTAAGATGAATTATATCTGGACGATCACGTACCACACCTATCGATTTGTAACCCCAATGTTTACATAATTGATGTACAGCCTGACCCACAGCACCATTGGCACCATTTTGTATCACACAATTGCCGGCGTTAAGTTTAACGAAATCTTTTAACATACGATAGGCCGTACAGGGACTTACAGTTAGTGTAGCCGCCTCTGGTAAGGTAAGATTATCTGGTACAGGATATATTTGTCTACTATCTAACAGCAGATATTGACTCCATGTGCCTAAACCATTCTCAAAGGCTACAACATGTTCGTTTAAAATAAAATTATCAACCCTTTCGCCCAACTTAACGATTTCACCAACAAATTCATTACCACCGGTGGCTGGAAGATGTGAAGGTTGCAAAGGATAGCGACCTAAAAAGCTTTTAAAAATAAATAATCTCTAAAACAAGACCATTGGTAGCTTACCCTGTATTGTAAAAATGTCAGCCGGATTGATGGGAGCCATTAAAACTTTAATCAATACTTGAAAATCATGTGGATCTGGCAGTTCTTCTTCCACCAATTTTAAAACTTGCAGAGGATCTCCATTAGTACGAAATTTTAATGATAACGTTTTAATAAAACGCTTCTGATGAATAAGGTGAGTAAAAACAGTCTTGGTAAAGGCTTTCGAAAACATTTTTAAAAAAAGAGCGTAGCTTTAAAAAAAGAGACTAATTTTGTAAATAATTTTGGTTTTCACTAAATTTAAAGTCGCTTGGAATTGCTGCTGCTATTTAAACGTATTCTTTAAGCGGTGGATAACGGTTCTAATCTTGAAAAGCGTGTAGAGTTTTTGTTTAAAGCAAAGTTTGGTTGTTTCGTTTTGAAAAATGCATAACTTTAAATGTTTTTTTTTTAAATTCTTGACTGACATTTGTTTGAATGTTTCGAAATGTTTTATGAAGAATTGTATTTCGTAACCGAAATGGCTCAAAATTTTTGAAAACAAATATTTAAAACTTAACGAGTGTTATGAGTTATCGATGTGAAAAAGGTTTATAAAAATTCTACTATTGGCATACAAACAAATAGACACGCGCAGAATGTGCTCTATTTCTAAGAAGCCTTATTCAATCTCAAGAAAGAAGACAATGTGAGAAAAAAATAAATTCCTTCATAAGCGGATAGCGTTTGTCTTGTAAATAAACGAAAACCCATTGATACAAGCCATACCATATAGCTCTGCTGGACCCATAACAAGCTACTACTTATCGTCACTTAAAATTCAAAAGGCCGTAAGCCACAAAAAATTCAATAACGGCTAATTAGCCAAACTTATAGCCTTTCGGATTTTAGCTAATCTACATAAACGGGTAGTCACGTCTTCACAGCGCATAATGTTACACTTAAAAGTGCCGAGGCATTGTTGGAATCGGACAGGGTTAGGAAATGTGCTAACAAAAAGTGGGTCAAATTGTATTGATGGATATACCCAACACTAGGGCTATTAGTGCATTGTCTAAATTTCTAACCATTTCGCTAATCACTCTTGCGAATAGCAGAACAAAAAAATAATATAAATGTTTGGACATGTACCATGAAGACCTTGTCTTATAACTCGGACTTACTGCAGCAGTCAGGAGCAATACTTTTGTTCCAGATAATTTGCCTAAGACTATAAACCATCCCCCAAATTGTGTCTATTACAAGATCGAATTGGCCAGCTTTTTCAACTCTTAAGCATAATCCGTCGTACCCTAGGTTTATGGATGGCAATAGAATTTTAGTTGCGTTGCCGAAAATTGAATCAGTTATGGCAACTTGCAACTAAAAAATCTATTAATTACAATTGCTATTTAGGCGAATTGCCTTGGCAATTGCATGTTCTAGTTGCCATCCATAATCTACTCATTAAATTCACTATTTTCAAGCCTTTAACATATACATACATAAAAACACACTGCTACTTTAATTTTCAAGTATTTATAAAATAACTTTATTTAAAACTCTTATTTCCATTGTCAGTATTATTACAATGATTAACACCTTATCGTTTTCTGTGCATGTGCAAACGGTTCTTGCGTTTCCAGGCAGCACGGCGGGAACCACCAATGGTTTGAGAGTATCTGTAACCCTTGCCAATACCACGGGAGCTCTTGCCGGCCGAGGTCAAACCACGAAGTTCACGATGCTTGTGAACATGCTTGCAGATCCAGTTGATCTTAGGATCACGACGGATGGCATTGTGGTGGGTATCGACCAAAATGACTTCGAAGTATTTGTAGGAAGCATCTTGGGCAACCCAGTAGGAGTTCAATACACGTAAACCTCCCAATCTACGGCCAACACGTTCCTAAAATGAAAACAGAAGTAATGTATAAGTAAAACAGCTCAAATTAGTAGTAATAGAACAACTGTTTCTTTTAATTGGGGTACAATCAGACATCTAAGGAAGGAAATGTAGTCAACATGGTCTCTTCTTACAAACAGTATGTTAGCATCATTAAACAATTAATTAAATACAAGGTTAGGTTAAGGTAACCCATGCCGTATAAAGTGAATGTATGCTTACCTCAGCAATGGATTGTAATCCACGGTATGGTTTCAATTCGTTGACACCATGACTCTTGGGTTTACCATAAGTGCAACCCTTGGGTACGGGACGTTTGCGACCACCACGGCGTACACGAATTCTGTAGATGACGAAACCTTGCTTGGCTTTGTATCCCAAACGGCGGGCCTTATCTGGACGAGTGGGTCTGGGTGAACGGTGCAATTTTGTTAATTGACGGTATTGCCAGACACGGATGCGAAGCAAGTAACGCATAACATCACTTTGCTTCTTCCTGTACAATTCCTGCATATAACGGTAGGCACCCATGTTGGAGATAGACCTAGTAACATAAATTCAATTAAATGTTATTTGTTTTTAAATAACTTGTCACATCATCGGTCTATCCGCGCGAATATAATTCATTGAGAATAGACATTGTGAGCAAATGGTTTTAATTTTTTTGTTCTAAAATTAAAGTTTAATTTGATTAGTTTTTCATTATTTGAACACACAAATTATATATTTTTCACATATTTTTAATCAGATATGCCAATATCAACAGCTTGAATGCTTTTGGTGAAAGCTTCAGAATGGTGCAAGGCCAGTATATATATCATCACGTGTAATTATTTCAAATTTTCTCAACTTCAATTGTAACTATTTTCACAATTACTTCACATGAACACCTACCTTCCACGAGATGCGAATTCCAAAAGAAATGGCCGAGTCAGGAACAAGCTAAAGTTGGCTGTAGTTGAATCACCATTAAAGTTTTCCAATAAGATGCCAGACTTTTTTAAAGTAGAAGCATTGCCAATTAAAAAAATTGTTAGTTCTCGATTTTTACCATTCTGCAAAGTCTATTATAAAAATTTAAGGTATTATATTGACTGAATGAGGTATGCGTTCATTATTTTGTAGCTTAGTAACTTTGAAGATATTTTCTTCACTATTCAGTTTCAGTCTACCTTGGTTTTAGTAGAGACTATAGTTTTTATGAATCAAATCAATGTGCATTGATTTTATTAATATTTAGTGTGGAAATGACATTGTGCTTTTAAGCGATTTTCTTAGTGGAATTTTTTCTGGCAATACTTGCCTCATTAACGGCATTTCTTATCAACTGCATCTCTTATTGTAAAGATCGTTTCTACACAGTGATTGTACACAATAACGATATAAACAAACGTCAGCTGTCGAAATATTTCCATCAATATTTTTCATTATTTCATAATTAGTTGTCGAATAAGAACTCCGTAAATATATGAAAAGATTTCCAAAAATGTTTTTCAAACATTTAAAACTAGTAACAAAGCAATTAAGCATTTGCCCAGGCATACATCAACAACAGTGGTCACGAAATATGGCGGTTTTGGCCAGGAGTATAAAGTACTGCCAGTTTGGTGAGCCGGTCGATGTTTTAAAATTAGTCGATGAGAATTTAGAAAAGCCTCAAAACAATCAAGTATTGGTTAAAGTATTAGCAGCACCCATAAATCCAGCCGATATAAATACCATACAAGGTAATAAAAAAAATAATAATAGGGAAACTTAAATTTATTCCAAATATTTTTAGGTAAATATCCTGTAAAACCGACTTTTCCTGCCGTAGCCGGTAATGAATGTGTTGCAGAGGTAGTGGATGTCGGTAATAATGTTAAAAATTTGACAAAAGGCCAACGTGTTGTGCCTTTTGTTACCGGCATAGGCACCTGGTCTTCACATGCTATCTATACCGAAGATCAATTAATGCCAATTTCTCATAAAATCGGTTTGGCCGAGGCAGCCACCATTACTGTAAATCCACCCACAGCCTATCGTATGCTTAAGGATTTCGTTAAACTTTCGCCTGGTGATTGTGTTATACAAAATGGTGCCAATAGTGCTGTAGGCCAGGCCGTACATCAACTCTGTAAAGCCTGGGGTCTTAAATCAGTGGGCGTAGTAAGATCTAGACCAGATATAGAACAGTTGAAGACATATCTTAAATCTTTGGGTGCTACCGAAGTATTTACCGAGGAAGAATTGCGTGCTTGCACTCTATTCAAAGAAGGCAAATTGCCTAAACCCAAATTAGCCTTTAATTGTGTGGGTGGTAAGAGCGCCACAGAAATAACTAGACATTTAGAAGATAAGGGTGTTATGGTTACATATGGTGGGATGTCTCGCGAACCGGTGGTTGCAGCCACAGCTGCTTTAATTTTTAAGGATATTGCTTTCCGTGGCTTCTGGATGACCCGTTGGACTAAGGAAAACCCTGAATCACCCGAACGTCAACAAATGTTTAGAGAATTGTGTGAATTAATGGAACAAAAGAAATTTGTTGCTCCCGTACATGAATTAGTGCCATTGAAAAGTTTTAAAGATGCTGCTGCCGCTGCTTTGAATTTTAAAGGTTTTACGGGCAAGAAGTATATTTTAAATATGCAGGATTAATTTAGTTGTTATTAAAAGGAGTTTTAGTTTAATGGATCAAACTAAATGTTTAACATTTTTACAAAATTGATAGTTAAAAATACAAGATTTTGTGATCATTTGCTTTCTTAAATTGTAGTTTCCCACTTATTGTTTTTTGCTTAAGATTGTGAATAAATTTTATTTCTTTACTTTAACCGCTTGTACTACAATAATTATCTATTCGTATGAAGCCTTTTTCGCTCATGGCTTTACTGATTTACAAATTAAAGTAAAAGCACTAAAGGCTCTGGTATTTACCAAGTTTTACTGAACGTTTATGATAATTCAAATTGTTAATGGAGATCTAATGTAAAAGTAGCTGAAAACTAAGGGTCACTTATGAGGAGAAGGATTCAGGAGTCACATATGAGAACAAAGAATCGATTTTTAGCTTGTCTGACCTATCAACAGGTAATTTATGACTAAGATATATATGTTTTATACAATCAACTGTAATTGGTTTTTACGTTTCTTTTCAGTAAGTTTTGACAAATCATCATGGACAATATTACACTCAAGAAAAGTTCGTTTTCGACAATTTTTGATTTTTATATTTGGTGCATTCTATTCTAATAATAACAAAAATGATAAATATCCGTATTTCATGGTCAATATGAGGTAAGAGTTACCGTTACAGTAAATGCTATACATCATCGACGTGTAGTCAATCAATTTTTGTTTTCAATAAACAAAGTGGTTCGCTGTTGTATGGTAAGTAAAACTTTCGCTTACTCGCCCTAGGTTCAATCCCAGGCCGTACCATCTGACAATGTTAACAGCGGCATTGCCTCATAATTAGCTATCAACTGGTTATAAGTATTACACTATGAAAAATATCTCTAACAAATCATTTGGCGGTTGGAAAAAAAGTCAAAAAATATAATCCTTCTTGTGTTGTGGGAATTACGTTTGGATGTATAATCAAAAAGATAAGTATCAAAACACGGCAATTTGGTGATCTGTGTGGCGCTGTGGTATGGTAAGTAAGTCACCCGCCTACCTCAGCTCAAAACCAAACCAGACCATCAGATAATTTTCAACAGCGGTATCACCTCATAGCACTGCTAGCGACTAGTTGTGAGTATTAGCGCTAAAAAACTTCTCTAATTAATGTATATGACGGAGCCGTCGTTAAACTGTAGGTCCCTTTCAACGAGTCTAAATATAGAATCGGGTGCAGCTCATTGATTGAGAGTAGTCCCACTTGGGTAATCGTGAGAATTATGTATGTATGTATGTATTTTGGTGGTCTGGGTGTTATGTTTTTGAGCTCAAAGATTGTTGAAAGTTATTTTGATACTTTCTGAATATTTTCTGTAGGTCTACTACGTTAAGTCTATGTGTTATGCTCTATATAAATCTTGAGCAATTAGTGATCAGTGGTGGTCAAAAATGGAACTGGCGGAATACGTGCGCTGACATTTCGAACACATGGAGGGAATATAAAAATGCATTTAATTAACTTTTTGTTGGCTAATGAGTCCATTATGAAAGGCAACCAAACTTTAGTTGCATTGCGTGTTGCCGAAAATTATATTACTACGTATGGTAACTGACAATTAAAAGTCTATTAATTTCAATTGCCATGTAAGCAACTACAAATTTTTAGTTGTCGTTTGGCAACGCAACTGAAGTTCGGTTGCCATGCATAATCGACCCATTAATTTAAATTAAAGTTAAAAAAGCATTTCTATGAGGTGCTAAACTTCTTTATGAATATTCAAATATGAAATTGCGTGCATATACTATGGCCTGTTAAGTGCTTGCAAAATACTCTCAACCATATTAGCAAAAGGTAGTTTTCAATCAAATTTATATAAAATTGCAATTAAATGTGCTTAAGACACGAGAAGAAAACACATTTTGAAAATAATAACATGGCCAATATTAAAACTGTGGGCACAATAACAATTTATATACACAGAGGCACAAAGTATGAAGTAATTGATCGTTCAATAAATACATATGTACGTACATATATGCATGTAATGCCTTAGGAGGCTATAAATGCATATTTTAAAACTTACCCTCTATTTTTTGTAAATACACATAAATATTGACTATCATGCTTTGTCTTCTAAGTTTTTTTTATTAAAACAATCAATATTGCTATTAGGGGTTCTCTATATTATAATTTGGTTACTTTAATATCTATTTAGCGTGAGAAATTTTTTAAAAACAACTAGCTAATGTTTTTTAATTGTAAACTAATAAAATTATTGTCACCATTAGGACACTGTATAGACAGACCACCTTTCCCCTTTTCATAATAATAACTATTAATTAATTAATTACTGTATGTGTGAGCTAAATGCTTAAAATCCATATGTGTTTTAAATATATTTATTAAACATTTTCTCAAGGTCATTGAAAAAATCAAGTACATATACAAGTACGTGTAGTCTAGACCAGATTACTTATTAGAATATATGTATTTCAGTCAAGCAAAATTTAAAAGCTAGAACCTGGTATTCGATATCGAACAAAAATATTTTGTAAGCTGTATTGAAATGATATTAAATTTTATAATGGTTTTCCTTAATCTCTACATTCATAAAAGAAAAAAAATGTATTTGACTTCTATTTTAAGAAATTTAAACTGATTTAAAATAGTAAATTGACAAAGAAAGTTTTCCTGTCTCTGTGTTCACATATAACAATTTTTATAGCAAAAATCCTGCACTTAACTTCAGAATTTATATTACGAATGAGAAAAAAATTGACTTAAAATACATGACTCTGAGAGAGTAGTCCCATTTGTACACCCTCAAACTGACCTCTGACCAATTAATACCACAAAAGAGCTCTGCGCTGAAAAAATCCGCTGTGGACCTCACTGTATGATCTTGTTAGCCGCACTAGTTGTTGAATATAGTCAAAGCACTCCTCAACTGGCCATGATTTTAGCGCACATGGAGTCAATGCCCATAGTGCCGCGTGACTATATAAATTAAAATGGTTGTATGCACACTTTTGATAACCTTTGTAAGTTTATGTTAGCACACACTGAAATTGCGTTAAATTGAGCCTGAACACACCGTACTTATGGCCAGATACGGAAATCTTAGTATTAGGTCCAATACCACCACCACTACACTCCTGTCAACCAACTTGGGCTTCTGGGGTCTAAACAAGGTCTAATACGACCCCAATTAAAATCCCTTCTTAGCCTTTACCAAAACAGACCCAGTTGCCAGAGATGAACCTTTCTGTATTTCTCCTTGCGTCGACTTAACCCCACCAGTCTAATATGAGCCTAAGGACAATCCTTTCTTATCTTTAACCAAAACAGACTCAATTCCCAGAGATGAACCTTTATGTATTTCTTCTTGCGTCGACTTAACTCACCTTACAGCCGGATTGTAGATGTTCCTACCAAGAAGTACTTGTCCTATAGATCGAGAGCGATTTCCCTGGAACGCTGGTCATCTTCTATCTCCGTAAACATATAACAGTAAAATGTAAAGTTCCTACTGCTATATGCAAGCTGAGATTGATGTAGGGCTGCTATATTAACCATCTTTTCTCTGATATGGAGATCCACCAATTTCTCCATAGTCTTAAGTAGAAGAGATCATAGACGAAAAGGTCTATAGGATTTCGGTAGTTTACTGTAACTTTTGCCCATCTCTGGAATAAACATCACATTAAACCTGTGCCAAACAAGTAATATATATTTGCTGCTAAAGTTATTTCAGAAGATTACCACAAAAAGTCCTAGCAGTACATCTATATGGAGGGTTTGTATACAGTTGACCATCGTATAACACGGTACTTATTAAACACGGTTTCGATTTTAGACGGTACTGTATATTTACGAACAATACAACACATATTTTAATATTTCTCAATATACATATAAGTTCAAAGATTCTTTGCCTTAATTGAGCCTGTAATTCTGAAATTCGTCTAAGTCAGGAATAAAAGAAATTACTTTTGTTATTACATCTTGTGCAATTTAAGATGTTTTTCAATTCCAAAAAGAGTTAAAAGTAGAATTAATTTGATATTTATCCCATTTGGGCGATAAAAGTTTTGGTTTTCGTAATAACGTATTTACATATCCAGCCATAACCGCCAAAAAGACGTAAGCGCCATGTTATCGATTTTCGTTATTTGATAAAAATCGATAGTATTCGATCATTCCCACCAGCATATAAAATTTTGTAGCTCTAAAATGTACCTTTGTGATTTCACAGCAAAAACAAAAGAGTCTTATATACTACTCTAGAACAAAAAATATTGAAAAAAATCTTCTCCCGAAAAATTTGTTTTTTGTCGCTTACGTCTTTTTGGCGGTTATGGCTCGATATATTTGTGTAACGAAGTTTTAGTTCTTGCAAAATTTTAAACTTTACGGTTTGGTTTCAATATAATACGGTACACCTTTCATTAATTTACATGATGTGCTTCATAGTTTTGTGAAACACGAATGAATTACATTGACACATAAAATTACATTGACTTTTTAGTTATGCATAATACGGCTTTAACCTTTTTAAAACATTTTAGTTCTTTTAAATTGCGTGAAATAAAATAAATAACAGGTGGTTATTGTTTTATTTTACTCTCCTTATTTCTACACCAACTTATTTGTACTGTAATTTATTTGTACAGTATCCAACTTATTTATCTTGCACTTAATACACGAATTTTACTCAACACTTTCTTTACACCACTTTACTTATTGACTGTTACAACTGACGGACGTAGGCAAGCAGCGTTCCTTATATACCTGACTGCCATCGGTTAAGAAAGTTCTAGAAGAGTCTTAACCATCTCAAATCTCCTATTCGTCCGTTAATTTTAAAAATGTAAGATCGTGTTACCCAAAGATGGTCGAACTGCAATGCTGCCTAATACATAAATAAGTACGGCATTGCCAGGGTGACACATTGACAGCCATGATACAAACCAATAGACTAAAATCACCGGTACAGTTTTAAATGCACTGTTTTGTATCTTCTTTAGGCATTGTTTATTTTCGTAACAATACGCTACTAATTGACAGTGCTATACGTGGACTAAATGTACATATGTCTATATTTAATAACTTAATTCCCTGCGGTATAGTAACACATATATTCAGATATGTACGAGTAAATATTATATGCAGGTCTGTTGAAGTCTGAGTGTTAAATTCTTGCGCTTTAATTCTTGGGAAAAATTGAACAAATATAAAAAACCATTAAGAGTTATAGTCATCAAGATATGTATTGAAAAGTCTGAATAAAGTCTACGGCATTATTTTTTTGCTCATCCAAATTACAAGACTAGATTTAAAAGCAAAGCTTGTGGATTTAAATGAAAGCTTTGATCACATTTGAAGTTTTTGCTAAATTGCAAGACGTATACCTCTTATGTCAAGAGTGTTGACAGACATGTTAATATTCTATACTGTAAAGTATAGAGCATACATATCCATATTTATAACGCCATAAATACAAACGATGCTCTCGGTAATCACGCGACTGATGTCATGTTTAACATTTTGAATTTGCAAGAATTTGTTTTTGTTTATTCTTTACATAATTTTTAACCAGTCCTATCTATTTATTATTTCATTAATCATTGAGTATATTAACCTTTCTTTTTTCGCTCTTATTTAAATTATTAAAACAAATTACAATTTTGTCATAATATGGAATATTTTGTTTTAGAATTTACACCATTTTCAACTGCAATTTAAAAACGTTTTATAAAATATGAAAATTTTTATAAAATATAATTATGTATGCTTAAAAATTTGAGTTGTATTAGATTTATATAGAGTCCGACAATTTTTTTTTTTTTTTTTTGAAAACAGGGCGCAAAACATCGATTGTGTGGCACGTAACGCTAATATCCTCCTCTTCAAATACTAAACAGTGACTCGTCTTGGGTGTATCGGCTTTTCCATGCGTGCGGGTTTTCTGTGCCCCAAATGCGACAATTTTGCTTGTATACATACCCGCCAAGATCAAAATGAGCTTCATCTGAAAAGATGATTTTTTTTGGCAAAATCGGCATCGATCGTAGACCCACTTAGCGAAGCGAAAAAAGCGTATACACAATCATATTCGTTCAGCGGAAGGATGAAACTAATGATCTGTCAAATCAGACATGAGCTAAGTGTTACCATTCACGAAATAAGCACTAGTTGGAAAAAAACGTTAGATGGCGGACCCTATATTAGGCTAATTAAAAATATATATTTTTGCAGCATTAAAACTCGCACTTAGCGAAGCGAAAAAAGCGTATACACAATCATATTCGTTCAGCGGAAGGATGAAACTAATGATCTGTCAAATCAGACATGAGCTAAGTGTTACCATTCACGAAATAAGCACTAGTTGGGAAAAAACGTTAGATGGCGGACCCTATATTAGGCTAATTAAAAATATATATTTTTGCAGCATTAAAACATTTAATTTCTCAGCATGGTGTCTATATTTTTAGTTCAATATTTTTACTAGTTTTTATATTTCTTCTAAATACCCAGACTTTTGAAGATATCTAAAATAAAGGTTTGTTTCAATACTGACCTATTCGTTTCTGATAAATGTCTTACCAGCTAGCCGCAAGTGGTCAAATCTGGAGAGCATGCTAAAGAGTTTAGGTATTGGTAGACCCATTTATACACACGAGTGCATTTTTCTAAATAATAGATATCTACCGATAAGCGTTTAATTCTTCTCAAAAATGAATCGAGGCGTGTGACGCCGTGTGTCTACCAAAAAACTATGTATATTACCTTGTTAGCTGACTAACCCACCTCATTCTTCTTAAAAATAAATAACAGAAACCTATCGTTTTAATCATTTTTTGACCACTGCACAAAAATCGCTCATATTGCTCCAGAAAATCGCCAAATACTTCGTTAAAGTGATTACACGGTTGCTCGAATGGTCTTGCTTGAACATTTATCCCGATAACTTTCTTACATCCAAATTTTCATGTAAAATGTAATGTTAGCGCTCGTTTGTGATGTCTACAGCCTTAGTCACTTCACGCATTTTCATCCTCCAGTCTTTTAATACCATTCAATGGATTTTGTCGACTATTTTCGCAGTTACTCCCTTTGTTGGGCAATTTGTACTCTTGGTTTTATTTGTGCTTTTAAGATCAAAACTAAAGTCTGTAAACCAGTTTTTAGACCTTGGATTTTATGGTGTGAAATTCCCATAGATTTTCTGAGGCCTTTTAATTTATTTCGAAATTTACTGTTTTTCATCTTCCTTGCTGTAAAAACAAATTAAAAGATCTAGCTTTACCTCAATATTTATCTACCTCAATATTTATATTTAATATAATAAGAGATAATGGTTATTATGAACAACACAGGATATACAAAAATTCAATAAATTTTTCTAATCACATCATAAGTATGTTTACTTATGTGTTAATTGTGTTACCCTACGTTTTTAGCACTAACAAAAAACTTGGAAATGGTGTAGTTAGTGACTGTGTGCGTATATTAGTTTATAAGTCACTCGAACTTAATTCTCCTTTTTATTGTTAATAATACAGGATTCGTTCATTACCTACTTTAGTAAGCGGTTATTCGGTTCAGGCAAATATTCGCTAATAACCACTTAAAACCTGTGGAAAATCGTTTAATTAGTTTTATTTGCTTACTTTCTTGCTCCATTTTTAAAGGCAGCGTCGTTATCTATCTTAAAACAAAATTCGATACTAAGTAACTCAAGTCCCTTAAGATAATCATAACATATCACGTTCAATATCTCTATAACGAAGCTCGATACTCAGTAATGCAGGGTCTAATAATAACTTTAAGATATCCTGTTAGGGGAGGTTAAGAAGGAAGTTTTATTTAAAATTTCCAAAATAAAATTTTTAAATTATTGCTATTTTTTATTATTATTATTACAATGTTATGAAATTTTACTTAAAGTATTACAACAAACAAAAACCTAATAATTAGATAAATAAAACTACTAAAATCACAGAATTAAGAAAAAAAATTCTAGAAAACCATCAACAAACTTTAAATATTATAAAAAGTTTTGAAATACTCACGAATTGACTCTTTTAGTAAAAAAGAGACTTAGTGGCTATTTAGCAAATTCCTTATTATATCATATGTAGGCATTCTGCATTTTTCACTAAATGACAGTCAGTTTCCTTGCGAATGATTAAGCATTAAGTTAGAATATCTGGGGTTAAGCCCATGTATATTCTTCAGATTTTTATTTTGCAATTAGCTGTAGTTTCTTTCAATATGTTCTAGAAGCTTTGAAGAACCATACTTGGCACGCATATGACAAAGTAGATCGAATACACATTTTGTACAAGAGAAACTTATTCTTGGAATTCAGTTTAGATCTTCTATTGAGTAAGGAATAAAGGGAACGACCGCATCTCACTGCCTATTCAGAAATATAATCCAGGTGTTAGACTAATTTCTTATCTTAACTAACTCCTAGATATTTAATATTATCCCTTAGTGGGATCAAAACTCCCCTAGAGCAGACATTTCTCGTATGAATACGTTTCATCGACTTATGGAAATATTTAACTTGTGTCTTACATCATTAATCTTTACTTTCCACCTTTCAACGTATTTGCGGGTTAGTCTTAAACTCTCCTCCATTCTCCTGACTATCGCGTTCGACACCTTATCACAGCAAATGAAAGCGCTATCATCAGCGTAAAAAGTCCTTTCGTGATTCCAGGGAACGATAATATCGGATATGTTGATGAAGTAAAGAGTTTGAGATAATACCGACCCCCGCAGAAGCCTCGCATGTATTTGCCGACCACTAGACATAGATACAACAAAAGAACATTGCTCCAAAAAACTCAATAATTTCCTGCAGATAGGTTGGAAAATTAAATTTATCAAGTTTAAAAAACGAACCGTCATGCCATATAGAATCGAAGGCCTTTTCGATATTTAGAAAAATAACGCCAGTACTCTTTCGATTCCTTTTATTACACTCAAGATAATTAACAACTCTTTTCAGTTGACGTACAGTAGAATGCTCTAATATTAATCTGATTAGAAAAATCAAAAATTCTCTTACAGATTATTTTCTCAAATACCTCGTCTAATAAACTCAGAATGCTGATAGGCCTATAGCTTTAGGGTAATTTAGAATCTTTCCCTGGTTTCGAATATAACCTTCCAATAAAAAGAAATTAAAAAGTTTACTCAAAATCTCAAAGAATCCGTTGATTCTTAGGACACTCGCCAGTTTCCAAAATTTTTTCATGGAGCACGGAGGCAAAGTTTGAATAGACTTTGATTACGAATTATTGCGCTCCTTATTAAGGTGGAAGTCAATCAGTCTATTTCATTGTCCGAGGATACATCGCAATTGAATTCTTTCATTGACGTCCCTACATCTCTGATATCTTCGCCTGAACATATTTTTTTGACATACAAACATAATACTTGAATCAGAGATTTCCCTATGCCATAAATTTTTGCGCCCTATAGGTATATTTTTGAAAGCTTCTTGAACGATAGAGAATAAAAATCAAGGTTAGTCGAATCAGATGGGAGCTGGTCAATGTTCTGACACCGGATCTCATTTTCCACCCAGTTTGTAATTACTGCCCAGTCTGCACGATGATACAAGGGAACATGGTCCGGTTGCAAGATATTTGAATGGGTCTCAAGGTTCAAAAAATTGAGACACGAGTTAGATAAACGAATATCCACTGTAGATGGCTGGACTGCGTTGATGTTTGTTCAAAACGAGTGTGTTCATTGGGTTAATAAATAAAGTAGCTGGATTGGAGGCAGTGGCTATATAGCTCTTTACCGGCTGAGGTGTTTGAAACACAATTACAATTGAGATGTTGCGCATTTAAATTACCTATGCCGGTGTGAACAGGATAATAAGTCGATGTGAATACAACAGGGAGCATATTAATCACAACTTGGATCGAAATACTATCAGCAACGCTAGTTCTGATCTTTGGTAACAAAATATGCTTAATATCAGCTTTAATTGCAATAAGAACTCCTCCGCCACGCGTGGACCGATCATCTTTATAAACCTTATAGCCATCAGGTTTAAATTTGTGGTAGTGATTTAAAAAAGTGTGATTAAAAAGGAGAATATCGATATTAATATTGTTTGAAATATATTCCAACTGAGCGGCTGCAGATTCGGTTGGAATGCCCTGTGCGAACATTATTTGAACAAGTGGAATTATATAGCATTTTGAAGCATTGTACCTAAAACTCGTAGTTTATCGTACTTGTTTTGACGTCTCTATAAAGCATCGACAGATTAGAAAAATATTTGGAATGCCGACGTGGGCACTTTGAGTCATCAGTTCAGTGGTTAAATTCCTTAAATTCTCCTTCAAGCAGTTGCGGCTCTTATAAATTACGGTACCAACATTGCTATTATTATTAAGTGCGCAGTCTGAGAACTCGTGATTTCCAGCACAGGCCGAGCATATTACAACACGATAATAATTGTTAGCAACATAGAGCATTTGGAGCATTGCAAAAAAATCTCAAGCTCATGATTACTGTCTTGAACATCTGCTGTTGGTTAAACTCGACAAGATAAATTGTATCATCCACATTGGATCTTCTTGTTGCTAATTCCTTAATACTTACCGACTTTATATCTATAACGTGCGGTGATTAAATACCAGTTTAAAAGTTTATCGTCCTTCAACTCTGGCGTGTAAAACTGGAGAATTCTGTACTTCAGAACACGTAAAGCGTCGTTATATAAAAATAGCGAATCGGATACAATTTTTGTTCCAATTGACATGCTTTTAATGTTAAACTTTTCGCCAATTAGTCCGATGACGATAGAAAACCTATGCGTGGAATCAACAATTTTAGGAGAAATTTTCTTCTTCACAACAACCGCTTCTTTTTTCTCGTCATCAGATAGTAGCTGATATCTGTTGTAACTTGTAGGCCCGTCCGTTTTTGACACCTTGAATTTACGGTAAGGCCCCCATACTTTTTTTTGAGCAAACATTGCAAATCGCAATAAAAAATTAAATAAAAATGTGTTTTTTTTTTTTGGATTCAATAAATTTAATAAATTTTTACAACAAAAAAATAAACGCGTTGTTTTCAAATCGAGGCAGAGATGCCAGTATTTAAATTATTGCTCTAACAATCATCTAATACCCAATTTTAAATCGAATAACTATATACTCTAACTATTAGACACGCTAACTTTGCTCACTGTATAAGAACACTACTACTAAGTATCCTTCTGTACTAAATATCTATAAAACTCATGCCCAGTTAAATTGGCTGTAACGAACAAAATACAAAGGAAACAAAACAGTTATCGTTTGAATATCGAGTTTAACGGACGTGTTTTCTTAAAGAGTAACGCTGGCGTACGAATAAATAAAATGACTTCTTTTAGTCCAAACTTAAATCCGCGAGCAAATGTTTTCATTATGGTCAATTTGGGTTGTGAAATGTTATTTGTAATCGATCAACGTTTAAAAGCACAGCAAATAGCACTGGAGAAGTCAGTACAAGGTAGCTAATAAAGAAAAAGTGAAGAAATATTGTAATGATATATGTACATAACTGGTATTTAGTAGGGAGAGGGCTAAATATATTTCTTTTTCTTTTCCGTTGTTATACATATTGTTTTGTGAACTAAAGGGGTGCTTTACAAATTGTTTATAGTTGTTTGACATTGAAAAATAACAAACAATTCTTATATAATTGTGGAACTTTAAACAGTGTACAGAAGGGGGGTATAATAATATTTCCATTAGCTACTATTCACTATTTTAAATTGGCTACCTACCGAAATGTTGGCTGTGGAGTTTTCTCGAAACAGCCAAGTGTCAGACCGCCGCAGAAGCTATGGTCATAAAAATTTGCACTCAGTATATCTGGAACTCTCCACGTAGGGAATTCTACTGAGCACTTGCAAGCTTAGGATTTACAATAAGGTATTAGACGCCGTCAATGTCGCATCGACATTGACAAGATGGTGCAGCAAATCTGGCCAAAGGTGGAAGAAGCATACTAAGCGTCGTTGTCGGTGTTATTACTGGGCATTGTATACTAGGCACTCATGTTAGGCGGCTTGGACTGGGACATCTAACCAATGATTTCTGCAGAAGCAGAAATTGTTCACCTACTATGTGCATGTCCTGCGTTATGCAATAAAGCTTACGGAGCTGTCGAGGACATATATCTAGCGATTTTATTATGAGCTCCATTGCGGTATCACAACGGGCTGCTCAGACTATGAATATAATTACAGATGGCAAAATGGATATAAGATCCTTAGAGAGTGTACACAGTATATTGAAGAGATACATACATATATTGCGAAGTATCACAATGTATTATAGGCTACCGAATTTTAGCATTGTTCTATAAGCGAAGTTTATGGTCATAAAGATTGTCGCTCAGTATGTCCAGTATATATGTGAACATAAGGCTTAAGGCTGGTTACAAGGGCAACCAGAAAGCCTTCACGTTGCTTCTGGACTGCGACAGTGTTGAACTATGCTGGGTTCCAGAGCACTGTGTCATTTTGGGAAATGAAACCGTAGATAAACTAGTGAGAGATGGCGTGGAGTGTGTGGATTTGACGGACGGGTTTGTGAGACCACCAATGAGTTTCTTCGTTGGCTCGATGGACCTATGGATTCGCTAAATGAGCCTCTTAGAATTTTGGTAGGTTTTTTGATTAGACATTGTGTCCGAGGCAAAATGCATTGTGGAACAAACAACGTGTGGCGGTCCCATCTTTCCGATTTGAGTTTTTTTTTTTTTTGTTAGGTTGGTACATCTCTTGTTAATATTCCCGCTAAAACTTAGCATCGAAGCTTGACATCTGCATTTATTATATTCGTTTTCAGTATGTCCATCAGTGCTTTCTGCGATTTTTTCATCATTTCCTCTCGGCTGCTGAAACGCATTCCCCGGAATGGTTTTTTAAAGAAGTCACAGGGAGCCAAATCAGATGAATTCGGTGGCTGCTGGATGGTATTTGTTACATGTTTGGTCAAAAATTTTGGATAATGATGGCACTGTGCAATGGTGCAAAATCCACGAGTTTTCTGGTCTCTTTCGGCGAATTGCTCCACACAAACTTCTCATAACGCCAAAATAATAATCTTTGTTTACTGTCTGGCCTACTGACAAAAATTCATGATGAAAATCTTGAGCATTGCATTCTTTTTTGACTAAAAAGCGCCATTAACTTGCCTAATATCTGTATTGCGTGTCGTACTCATAAACCCACGTCTTTTCTCTTTTTAATGAATGTGGGATCGGAGTCAGCCTTGCAAATCATGTCTTTTGCGACCTCAACACCGTCAAAATCGTAAAAAATTGCCAATTTAGTATGCATCCGTAATTTCTGCAATTGTGTGACAATAAAGGGGAGCCTAAAATAGTTGCAGTTATCACGTGCATTTGCCCAGATTTCGGAGACTCAGGTCTTGTGGAATTACAAATGCGTCTGCAGGGATTTCTGGCATCAAGGGAGGGCTGAGTTTCCTTTCTACTTCTGCTTAATTCTATCTATTTTTTCTATTCCTTGTCCTTTTTGCTTGCTATCTACTTTATTCTTTGTTGGTTGGTTCCAATCTTCTTGTTTTTCTGTTTTTTGGAAGGTATCCACAATAACCTCTTTTTTAGTCCCTACACCACACACACGTGCACCACCTTTTCGGTCTAACCTTACCATGTCCAGTATATACGAAAGAGTATATTTACTGATAGTAAAGTGTACGTTAGATTTAATGCCAAGTGACTCTGGAGGAAATAGCGAGATATACGATGGTTATGGTTAGATGCGTTCCTAGACATAGTGACATAAAAGTAACTACATAGAGTACAAGCTTACACTAGATGGTATCACTTAAGAAACTTTTCAATCAATTTGATATTGCAGAAAGACAAATGAAAAATAGGTTTTTACTTAACCAGAAAGTTCTGGCCAAACTTTGATGGCCGAAGAATAACACCAGTTCTGAAAGTGGCCAGAATACATGTAAGAAACCTATGCCTCCAACATGATGATCCATACACTAATTTCTGTTCTTGCTCGGCATTTCAGGAGATAAGGCTAAACCATGCTAGGACACAGAATATTCCACGGCAAGAACAGACTTACAGTAGGCAATAGACTTTTTAAAATCGATTTTGTGACTGAAGAAAAGTGGTCATGCGATGTTGGACCCTGACAAGATAATGAAAATTATGGTTCGATTATGGATAGTAACCGAACTTTAATTGCGTTGCCACATGCTGAAAATTGTATTGCGTATGGCAACTGGCAACTTAAAGTCTGTTTACTTCAGTTGCGATATAGACAACTACAAATTTTGAGTTGACGTTCGGCGAAGCAGTCAGCAATCAGTCCACTAAACTTCGTTGAAATTTAGATTTTTTCAACATGTTTTCATCAACTTGACCATTTCAATGAAGTGTTTGATTATATGTAGGTGTAACGCAAGCGAAATTTGTTCTATTTTGTGACTGTAAAAAAAAAACATGAACGCAGCACAATACATTAAAGTCATAGACTAAAGAAAAGCAGCAAAAATTGTCTATAACCTATTACAACAATGTCGAAATACTAAAAATACTACACCACACACAATAATGTTGATATTGCCTAAGCACAATTTCAGAACTGTGAAATATTTCAAATTTACAAAGCATCTAATTTTTATTCCTAATTTACTTTCTCTCTTCCTTGTAGTCATACACGATGTAACGGCCGTACTATTGGAACCCAAATTTATTGATTCCCTTATAGTGGGTTCGACACAACCGAATGCCCAAATCTTGACCGAAGATCATTGTAAATTTATGCTCAAAGATATAGCCACCTGCTCTTTGATGCGTTTAGATGACGTATCGATGGATAAACTATGGAATCTAATGACAATGATTTACAAATGGCAACTATACCAAACGAAGCAACAGCATCATTTAATGGATATAACCTTTCGCCATCTACAGGCTATTGGAAATATACATAGGGATGAAAAGCGTATCATGTTAATAGATTTTATTAAAAATACTTTATTGGACTTTTGGAATTCGTGCAGTGATGAAGAACAAATTTCCATATATAATACGAATAAGGCATGGTTGGAATTATTTCATACAAAAATATCTCTCCTAATAAGACTGGGTTTTCAAAAGACCGATGGTACTTTTAACGAATATGTAGATGCCACATACTATCAAGATTTTAAAGAGTGTATAGGTGATAATATTTATTTAAAAAGTTCGGAAATAGCGGAATTGAAAAAACAGCAAGAACAACAACATACTGGTAATACATTAACAAGTACAACGAAATGTGTTAATCAATTGGCGGAGATGTTAAATATCCCTCAAGGCACTACTAGATATACAAGTAGTTGTAGTGGCAGTGGCAGCGGTAGTGATGATTTTAAACCCATTAATGTTAACGAATTTCAAAAGAAATTCGAACAAAATCTACAACAATGCAATATATTATTTCAGGATTTCGATGTTAATCCAGAGAATAGTACACGTAACTCTATGTCGGTAACTAGCCAGGAAACAGAAGAATTTGTGCGCCTACAACCCTTATACAATAACAAACAAATTGATCCAAACTCTGTGAGCTCTACTCAACATACTTCTGCAAGTTATGCTTCATCTCATTCGTCGTCCAATGCTCAGTCGCCTTTAATTAGAGGAGATGCTGCCAGCAACAGGGTGCTTACTAATGACTTAATAGATCTATATAGTAAAATAGATTAGTTTAGTTAGTGTTTGTATTAAACTACAAAAAATATATTTTGCTTATGGTTTTATTAATTGGTTTTTAGATGATTTTTCTTTTTCGTTCTTCTTTTTTTAACAGTTTTTTGTATTTAAGTTTTTCATTTTAATTTTTATTAATAATTTGTTTTCTATTCTATTACAATTAACAAAAGTATTGTGTATGTGTGTGTATGCGCAAAAGAAGATTTAAAGGAAATAAAACCAAAAAAGTTTTATTAAAATTATATAAACAGCATGTTTTGTTAGTAATAAACAAATAAAAACAAACTTAAAATAATATTTTTCTTAATAATTTAAATATAAAATTCTAAAGAGTGTCTCGAAACATGATGCAAAAATGTTTAACGACTGATTTTGTGTTTTTATTCGAACTTGGTGTAATTTTTGTATAGAAATTTTCTGCATAAATTTAAACTATTTTTAATTCTATTTCAAAGCTTCTTTAAATTTTATTAAAAAAGATTAAATTTTCTGTCTCTTATTAAATTACTTTCTATTATATTATTTAGCATTGAGATTATCTGATTAGATTTCGAAACTTTTTATATTGTGCATTTTTTAAAGCTTAATTCTAAAACTTAGACGTTCAATTTCTGCGATCATACCTTGATTTTACTATGTTCGGAAAAAGTTGTACCTTACGAATTCGACAAATTTTATTCCAAAATTTTCAAAACTTTTCTACATATTTCTGTAATCATTACACTATGTTTTATTTTTTTTTTAAGTTTTCTTAATTCTCTTGTTGTGCCTTACAAATCTGATATTTTTTTCAGATTTTATTTTAAATAATTCCTACAATCAATCATTCATACACTTTTTGTGTCTTTTAAAATTCAATTGTTGTGCTTTTCGAATATGGAAAATATCATTCAAAAGTTTAAAATTTGAACATTTTTGAACTTCTGTAATTTATTTCTGCAATATTTACATTTTTTGTGTTCAATTTCTTAAGTTTTTTTAATTTCCTTATTGTGCTTACGAATTTGGCAAATATCATTCAAAAGCCGAATATATTAGCATTTCTTGCATTTCCGTAATCATTATACTGAATTTCATTTTTTTTTTTTTTTCATAAAAGCTTTCTAATTCCGTTTCTAATTGAAACAAATTGAATTCAAAAATTGAACATTTTGAAACTAACATTTTTAGAAATATTTTGTGCTCTTCTAGATTCCCTTGTTTTGTCTTTCGAATTCGAAAATTTTCATTCGCTTTAAGATATGTCTCGAGCCATCATTTCATTTTTCTTCTATTTTGCTTAAGATAAGGTTACCGGAATTGAATTAAGTTTTTGATTTCGAATATTTTATTTTTAATTGTACGAGATTTTATTTCCAGTTAAATGCTAAACATGATGAAATTTAAATACAAAAAGAATTTTTTCATTTTATAGTATTCGTTTAAAATATTAGCCTTATTGCGGTTGCCATATTTCGACATTACCCGACGGAGAACCTCATTGTGACAAACGCTGAAAACGTTAAATTATTGATGATTGACGATGAATTTTCTTTGGTGTCATACATATGTGCATGACTTTTTTAAGTAATCTTCCAAATTCTTATATATGACAAAAGTTGATTTTGGCTTATAGGCGTGCGTGTATTAGTGATTCCTAACGGGCAATATCACCCAAAATCATTTTGCTTTGTTAACGCAGAAAAATCCCGCGTATTGCAGCAACCACTATTTTATACAAAGAATTTATGGAAACATTTCCTTTTTTGTCAGAATTTCTGAATTTTTTTTTCAAAACAAGTACGTAATAATACCAAAAAATATTAAGATTTTTTAAAAAAATTTGACAAGTGTGACCATAGCTTAAGATTCATCAATATAATTTTTGATTTATCATAATTTCATACAAATTTCATGCAATTTGACGATGATTCATCGATGAAAATATGATAGTGACAATGTCGTTCAAATACAGCACCGGGTCCTTGTTCTAGATTAGAAACAACAAATTAAACCATTACAAAATATAAAGCATGTTCTAGAAATCAAATTTTACCAAAATCCACAAACAATATTTATTTAAAATCGATATATTACTACCGATTTGAAATCACCTGCTTACTTTGGTAAACACTGTGCTGCGTAAATCATATACTAATTTGTAAAATTAGTTATTTTATTAAAAATAGTACAATTATAGCGATTTTTAAAAAACACTTCTAATTTCGTCGAAATATCAAAAATCATTTATGTTTTGAAATCCCTATGATTTTAGAACAGATCTGTATAACTATAAGGACTACCAAAGAGGATAAATGTTTTCAGAGTAATTAAAAATCAATTACCTTTAAGATCTCTTTATATGCAAAGTTTGAATACTTTCCTTCCAGTCGAAAGGAAATTTCGACAAGTCACTAGAAAAATTGCTTATCAATCACTATAAATTCTAATTCGAAATGTAAGATAAAGATAACTAAAAGAAATATTTACTCTTTAGAAAAAATGTGTTTGAATGCAAACGTTAGTCTTATTGGTACCATTCATAAGTTAAATTTAAGAAATTAAATATTAATGGTAAATTTTTTTTAAATCTATTTCAGAAAAGTTGAAAACTAACAACGTGGACTATGGAAAACACAATGTATCGTTAACATATGAAAGTAGCATTCGAAAATCTTTATAAAATTCGTAATAATTTATCTTAAAACATATTCATACATTTATGCTCTTTTCGAAATCCATATTCTGTTTAAATAATTTTCTTCTAATTCTGGATTTAATTAACCAAGTTTTCAAAAATTTTGGACGGATAACGAGGATATTCGTATAATTATGTGTCTTTTTCCAATAAATATTAAGTGCTTCTTTTCAGTGTAATTTGTCTAGGTATATTACAAATTGTTAAAAAAAATTGCAGTGTTTTCAAATGAATTTCGAATATTTTATGTGTTAGTTGCAATTTTAATAAATAGTCGTATAAAAATAAATCGTACAAAAGATGATATCAAAAATGTAAAGGAAAAGTTTGATAATTCAAATCCATTTCGAAATTTCTATACAAAAATTATACTTTCTTTTGAGCTCTTGAATAAAAAAGCGCTATTGGGTGTGAGTTGAGTTTGTAAGAGGTGAATGTTTAACATAATTAGGCTTAGTTTTCTATAAAAATAAAAAAGTGTTGATATTTTTTCACTTATTGTTTCATCTTATCTTTAGTTCCACTTTTATCTTAAGATTTGTTTTGTATTCACAAAATAAAAACATTTAAATTAAAATCTTAGTTTTTGTTTTTGCAAGGTTTTACATAAAACCTTTTATCTCTATCAAAATAAATAAACGCCGTCGTCAATCAATCAATCAATTGTATAGTTAAGTTAATGCTTAAGGTTTATGTTTTATGGCATTCCTTTTTTTCCGCTATTGTTGTTGTTGTGTTAGATTTAATTAGTTTTGACTTCAGTTTTAACTTCTTGTTTTTGTTTCATTTCTGTTTTAAGATTATGTTCGTTTTCTGTTTCTTGCTTGGCAACATCATCTAGTTTGGTTCGATCGAAAAACTGTGGACTTTGATACATGCGGGCTTTTAGAGGTACAGCATCGACTAAAATGTGCAGTGCCATTTTGAGACTTTCTTCGACCTGGCTAATTTCTAAGCAGGGATAAGCCTCACCGTATTTGGTTAGAAATTCACAATATTTACGATAGTTTTTCAAAGCAAAATCAAAATCGTAAGCTATCAGACTCTTCATATCATTTTCATCGTTTGCATGCGGTACAAACAGTTTAGGCTTTAATTTACCAATTCTGGGATAATCATTTTGGCAGGCTTCACATTTACAAGTGAAATGATATTGCAATGAAAGGGTTTCAATGCGTTTCGCTTTAGGAAATATGGCAAAATGTTGTCTAAAATCGATATAAAGTAAGTTAATTAATGAATTTTTTTCTTTTTAATTAGCAACAACAACAACAAAACTTACCCATAATTGTCATAGAGTACACCACCGGCCGGTATTGGACGAAACACAAACAAATAAGCTTTACAGCCTTTATGAATACGCATTGTATTGGGAGCACATGAATGATTAAGTAATGACAGAAAGGCAAAAGCCGCTGAAGCATGCGTAGTATCATCTTTAGTCTCATTAACCTGTTCCACTAAATCTATGCCATGCATATTAGAGGGTGATGTCTGTAAATGTCTAAACAATAGTTCAGTAAAGAAATTTTCTCCCTCATCTCCACCCAGAAAGTCTTTCAATGGCGTATAATTTATGATAAAATGTTTGAGGACAGCACAAACAACAGAACGTTGAAATAGATCGGACACTGAACGTAAATGTTGATTGGTTACCAGACCGTGTATAGCTCTATAATGTTCTCTTGGCGTAAAATTAGTATAGTCTAGATCAAATGCTGATTTATTTTGATTATCCGGATCATCGCAAAAGGCCATAAGCTCTTCAATGGTGGGAAACAGTTCTAAGGCCGCTAGACACACACGCAACGCAATGCCATGTATTTTATTAAACATGGTGTGTAATAAATCAATGACAGGACATTCGTATTTATGGAAAGTGTTGACTGCCGTCTCACGACACTCTTCCGAACAAAACATAACCGAACAACAGCTTTCGCAGGGTATTAGCGTTAGATATTTCTCTTCCTTACAGGTGGCACAGCGTATATAACGCATAGGTGGCAGTAGAGTAGAACAAAATGGTTCTTCAACGGCTATCAAATCGCCCACAACCAAATCTCGTTTCGTGCATATGTAACGACCTTCATCGGCCGATTGACGCATCTCTAAAAATTCAGCTATATTCGGCACTTGGGGATGTGCCTCAAATTCCATTTGAAATTCATAGGGTTGTATGTCGGGCGGTTGACTGGCCAATAGTTTATGACAATCTTTCTCACGTTTGTCCAATTTGTGCATTAACCTGCTGGGATAGTTGGCCTTGCGTGCCAACTCGATATTTTGTAAACATTCACGATAACGTTTCCATTCGAAGAGGACAGCTGAACGATTTGCATAACCAATTGAGAGATTCTCGGAACCGGGTTCAGAAAAACAAATACTTTTATTGTATAATTCCAAAGCCTGCAACGAAGAATTTTTTTGTTGAGATATTTAGAAAATTTATAGCGATTTTATGTAAATTAAATAATAATAATAATAATGTTACAATGTTATGTACAGGAATTATAGGAAAGACTCTTGGCAGGAAGATTGTTACACATACCTATAAGACGGCTAAGGAACGAATTCTGCCTGTAATACAATATGCGTTCCAGTTCAAATTATAAAGAGGTATATTAAATGAATAAGCCGATAACTATTTAGAAATATTTGATTCTTAGGAAAATGGCGTATTATGTTTTGGGTTTCTAATAACTTATATGGCATTTTGGAGTGTAAATATCTGTCATATATTCTCACATATTCATCGATTTAGAAAGTGTAACGGGTAGTTTTTTGTGCTTCTGTAGTGTAGCATTTGTGCCAACAAAACTTCAAGCCAAAAAAGTTCGAAGATGATGAAATAAAGGTTTTACTCGATGAAGATTGCTGCAATTTCAAAACGTTTAAATGCGAAAGAATTCATCGAAAATAGAGAAAATTGGCTTGAGACAGAGAGATCTTGAAAGACGATTATGCTGCTTTGTATTGAATCATATCGCAATAAAAAACGAATATACTACGACAATCAGAAGCCTATGTTATCGTGTGTGAAGCCATGTACACTAACTAAAAAACGTTCAGAATATGCAACTGAACAAGCTTGCATAACATTCCAATATGACAATATTTATCATATGTTACAAGACAAGTTGTAAACTATTTAAACATTGGTGGCGTGGAAGTTTTGCCTTATTAAACCTTTCGACTACCAATTGTTCCGCTTCATTTTACTCTCACTGGAATACGCTTCACTTAGAAACAGGGTAATCAAAATTGGCTTTATTCGTCCTTGGCCTCAATAAAATGTACGAAATTTATATGTTGCCAATAAGATCGAAGGAAAGGGTTATAGACGACGATGGCCAATGGTTGGTAAGTAGGTAGAAGAGGTGGTGTTGGAGCACCCCAGCCAGAGACCATTAGAGGAACATTGTGGAAACCTTTATTAATAGAAAAATAGTGAAAATTATATATAAAAAGTAAGAAATGAAGAAAAGAGAAAGGAAGGGAAGGAAGGAAAGAAAGATGTAAAAAAGGAGAGAAGGACATCTAAATAAAAACAGTGCATCACCTGATAAGTCAGCCTAGACCTGATATATAACTATCCAGGTTACAAACGAAACCTCACCTAGACCTTAGAAATATCCCTGGCCTAGCAATCTGAGCCTGCCGCCCATAGAGAGCCGGGAAATGGCAGAAAATATGTTGCACAGTCCCCGGCTACTCAACGTCGCCGCGAACTCGGATAAAATTTGGGGTGTCTTTTTTCCATAGCCCCATTCATGCCCTTAGAGCGCAACGGCCAGTGCAGAACCTTTCTAAAACCTGACAGATTTTTTTCTCAATCCATCTTAGAGCAGTCGAATTTAGGCTAAAGCAGCCTGGAGTCCCTGAAGTCTTCTCTGACACCCTCCACTGCTTATCCATTCTATGACTGGCCCAGCTATCTATTGAGCGCGCAAAGAACCCAAGTGGTGATTTAACTCAGTACAGCTTGGCGCTGCACACATCCAGAAGTGACGTGTGAAACTAGCTTTTACATAGAGAAACTAGCTTTGAGCTGACATAGCGTCCAGTAAGCGCTTTGATAGTAGAATGACTGCCTGTATAAAATACCACACTATCCAGTCTAGTGGTTAAGTCACGTATTAGCTCGGCTGCCCTAATGACAGCAAAGACCTCAGCCTGGAAGACACTGCACTCATCCGGAAGTCTATAGGACAGTTTGATATCACTGTCCACAACGTAGACCTCCGTACCCGTGCCCTCCTCGTTCTTAGAGTCATACGTGAAGATAGCATGGCCATTCAGCAAGTCATTCGGTCTCTTCAGATACTGAAACATTTTTTTAAATATTGAACAGCTTAATATGGGTTGGCTCTGGTACGTTTTTCATTCATACCGAAATTAAAAAAAAAAACAAGAAAAAACGATGTTGCGATTTACAGGGCACACATGTCTAAACTATTTAGAACACATTATACGTAAATACATATGTACATATCGTCACCTAAAAGGCAAGCGGCCCTATCGTAAAATTCAAATTCGACTTTTTCATTAATTCTGATGCATTTCATCAAAACAAAGGTTTACAAACAAATTTGGGCTCTTCCGACTAAAATGATCAATTTTATTACCAAAAAATAAAAGCAAACGCCCTTAACTACAAAAACGATTATATGATAAACGCAAAAAGATCAAACTAAACGTTTGTATAAAGTACAACATTGTCAATTGTCAAAACGTTATATTGTTTTATAACTTAATTAAATAAAATATGAAAATTGTATCTAAAATATTGACAAAAATCTCGCTGATTACAACAATATTTTTTATTTTATATAGTTTTTGCCTCTCCTGTAAAATTTTCAGAATGTTAGATAAGGCCGTTTGCGTTTTAGGTGACGATATACTACAAAACCGCACATTTTCATTTATGTCAAAATTTCACAGATGTTGTACCTATGACAAGAAATACTGAATGAAAGTGTTTAATTTCAATTAATATTTAAATAATAATAAAATAGAAAAGAAAATTGGAAAAGAGTTTGTTTTTCCTTCCACTCTCATATACACTATGTACTATGTACTGTGTGTAGGTATTTAGTATATATTGTATTACTCACCTGAAAATATTTTTTATTTTTCAATGAAAATTGTTCATTACCCAACATACGATATTCGGAACTCCGTTTATTGCACTTCTCCTCACGCAGTTTAACATTCAATAGAATTTTCTCGATGTATTTGAAATCGATCAAAGCATGTTCAACGAAATTCACTTTCGAATGATTCTCTTTAAGTTCATTAAATTTACCCGATATAATGCCAATCAGTTTCCAATCGTTAAGTTTCTTAATCAAATCATCACTAACATCATACACATCCATATTGAGGCAGCGACAGGGCAACGGTTGCAGGAAAGTGCGTAGCAACGCAAAGCAACAGCCGGGAGCACACAATCTCTAAAACAGATTTCCTTTTCCAAGCACGTTAACAATCTGGGAGGTCGTCGTCGTTAAGCGATGCCTCTCATAAGGCCGGCAGTCAATCCGCAAAGAAATCCTTATATAATTATACAAAAAAAAAAAGTTCTTGGGAGCACGTCTGCCAAAAGTGATAGGCCTTTCTTTCTTATTTACTTTGTTGTGGTTATAAAATTAAATAGTTCCTTGAAATTAAAAATTTAATTTTGCATGTGCATATATTTCTTTTTTCTTCTCTTCGCTCTCGCTCTCCTGTTATTGGAAGCTTTCGTTCTTATGGGTTATTTTTATTATTATTCTTTATAATTTTCTTCTTTCCTTTTTTTTGCCGACCACCCGGTTGTCTTGTGTGCATTTATGCACCGCCTGTTTTTTTATTACACAAATAACGCGCAAAATTTTAGAGCTTTAAGATTTAATTTATAATTTTCTTAAATTTAACAATACGATTTCACTTTAGCAATAACAAAATTCTTAAATATTTGTATAATTCTTTGTAGAAATATTGTAACAAAATTTATGGTAAAATCGTATTCCCATAGATGCTGTGCGAGTTTACGTATATATGTGCTTGTGTGTATTTTAACAAAAGTAGAGTAATTTTGACATTTTGCTTTAGGTTTGCCATTCTTATACATACGTTCATACGCCAATAATAGTTTGACAGTTTATCTTGCTCCAACGGCGGGAAGAAAACAAACTTACTAGCAATCTTAAAAATCTAATAAGAATTAATAAAACTAATATAATTATTATATAATAAAAAAACAAGTTAATAAAAAACACAAGCAGTACTAATAAAAAAAATAATAGGGCAATGTTATAATTAAACAGTAACATTACAATTTAGTACTATTAAAATGCAACACTGTAAGGCATAACCTAAAAATACAACTCGTCAAAGGTGGGTTTAAAAAACAAGCAAAAAGAGTGACTAGAAAAATGAACGATAAGTGCTAAAATTAACAGTGATAAAGTGAAATTAGTAAATTTTAATACAAATGTCAGTAAAATTAAATCTATTTACAATACTTCACAGTCCAGGAACTGTGGTAAACATGAAACAACAGTGTTTATAGTATCTATTAGTGAAATATGCTTAAAAAAACTTTTTGCACTGGCTGCTACTTTATGCTGCTGGCATTGTCCAAATTTCATAATATTCTTAAAAAATTTAGTGAAATATACAAAATTCATATATAAATCTTTTATAAAAAACCTTAATTAGTTGCTTTAATTGATAAAAAATTGAAATTAGCAATTTTTTTTTGGCGGCAAGGTCAATCCGTGGTGAAATTTATTTTTATCTTATGGTGAAATTTGCGCTTTTTTTCAACACAAAATTAAAAATTTTTCTCTTAAATACCGTTAATTTAAATTTGAATTTGAAATAAAAAAATGTGTAAAATTAATTACTTTAAAAATTTGAAAGTGGAAATAATAATAATAAAACAGAGCTGGAATTATTTTTGTTAAAAGAAAACTGACTATGCAGTTTTTTCGAAATTATTTGATACGTTGAGTAAAACGCCGGTATCTTTGAATTATTTTATTTTCATTCATTTTTGAGTTAAGTGTAAAAAATAGTTAAATTCTTGTTATAAAACTTTTGTGTTTTAAAGAACAGATAAGCAAAACTAAAATGAATTTACTGTTGTTTCCAACCATGGTCTAATAATGTCTGCTCAATAGTGTGGTGAATAAAAAACGTGACGTCACGCATAGCCTAAAAAACTTAGTTTACACCATAATACTTTACGTACGTAAAATCAGAGAAAAAAATGTAAAATTCTATCCGTATTGGGCGTAAAAATCTTACGACAAATTTTTTTACGTTTACAGGATACGTAAAAGATCAAAATAAAGTAAAATGAAAGCAATTGTCTTAAAGTAGACCAATAGTGCGAGCGAAAAAATTACTTTTTCTCTGTTTACACAAAAATATATCCCTGATCTAATGAAGTGTGATGGTTTTTAAATATTTTTAAAAAACAAAGAGAGCCGTACGACTGCCAAATCTTCATCAGTATTTTCTTTCAATATCGTACGCTCTCTTCTGCACAAAAATGTAACATATCGTACGACTTGTATCACCGTGTAAACCCCCCTTGAGTAATATTATTTTGTTTTTTTTTCTTCAACATTATTATAGTAAAACCTTGATAATCGGTATAATTGATTGCAGACTCTGATCTGGATTGCTAAAAATTTACCATATTTATAATATTGTTTTGAAATTAAATGCTTTCAAAGCATATATCGTAAATAACATAACATTTAACAAGAACAAAAAAAAAAAAACAATGAAACTAACAAAAATAGTTTGTTTGCAAAAAAAACATGTTTTTGGAGTAATAAATAATAGAGATTAACATTACACAACAGCTTGAATGCAATCCGGATTATAAAACTGCAATCAATCAGTATTATAGACTACAGGATTACCGAAAAATCCGAATTAGCGAGGTCCGGATTTTCAAGGATTTACTGTATTTAAAAAAAACAACTACGTGTGACGTCAGTATAAGTAAATATGGCAACAATATTATCTCGTTTGAAAACACCATGGTGAAATTACATATAAATAATTTTAATATGGAACACACCTTATAATTTTTTTCACCATGGTTTCCAGCCAAAGAAAACATGTGCGAATTTATTATTGTTTACAACTACGCAAGAAAAAAACCAGAGGTGAATTTATTATGGCTACAGCTAAATGAGGTGTTCTGTAAAGCGATTAAAGTGACACTCAACCATAGTGAATTTATCATTGCTTACAACCAAAACAGGAAAACCAACAAAGGTGAGTTTATTATTGTTTATCACCAAAAAAGAACAAAAAAGAAAGAATCAAAGATGAATTTATTATTGCTTACAACCAAACAGGGTGTTTCGTAATTTGAATAATTACTAAGTTATACATTAGGATTTATTAAAAAGCAATTATTGCTTTTATTTGTAAATAATTTATTTGTCATAAGGAAATTATTCGTAATTACTAATAATAAATAAAATATTTTGAAACAATTAATGCCATATTCACTCGATATTTTTTCGTAATTCGATTTCTCATTCATAATTAAACTCCCAATTATGAACTGAATTATATAGTATAGTTCTCTATGCAGGATAGTGTGTTGTGACAAAACTGCGCCTTCTCTCGGAAACCGATCGGGCCATTGTGATGCCTGTCAGAAGAAAAATGATCCAGTTAAAATAAGAAGGAAACAGGAAGTACAATAATCAAATGAAAACAGCAGAGACCATTGAGACGGCTATCATAGGTGACTGCCCCTAAGGCAAAACCCACCAGGGTGCTAAGAAGACGTCTCCCGTTGACGTATTTATTCAGATGTACAACAATAACTATTTTTTTATTTGAGGTGTCAATATTAATCTTTCTCTGAAGTTACATTTTTAACAAAATGTACAACTTGATATAGAATAGTTAGTGGAAAACTCTAGTTTTTATAGTTTTCAAGATATACCGTAATAACTACGTGTTTCATAGGAATGAACTATAAACTAAAAAGTCCTTCTTTTATCTCCTATTAGCCCCTCAAAATGCATTTTTGAAAATGAAAATAAAATGAGTGTCATTTCAGAAGAATAGTCATCAATGTTAATCGTTTCCCCCCGATTTTAAAGTCCACGAGGTCTAATTTAAAAAAAAAAATTCCCTATTGCATATTCGTTGGCTTCGAGACAAAATAAAGTATATATTTTTAATGAATATGATCATTTTGCTAAGAATTAAAAACGACTTAAGATATTTCCAAAATTAAATTTTAATATAAAATAGTAGCGTATCTGAAAAATAAAAATTAATTTTGATATACTACCTTGATCAAAAAATCCCATCGTTCCTATTTGAGTTCTTTTTTTTGTTACGTTGGTACATCTGTTGTTGATATTCCCGCTAAATCTTAGCGTCATAGCTTGACATTTGAATTTTTTAAATTCGGATTTCGGTATGTCCATTAGTGCTTCCTGCCATTTGTTCATTATTTCCTTTCGGCTGCTGAAATGCGTTCATCGTAATGTATTTTTTAAATCGATTGAATAGAAAGAAGTCACAAGGAGTCAAATCAGGAGAATTCGGTGGCTGTTGGATGGTATTTGCTGCAATTTTCGTCACAAAATTTCGAGTAATGATTTCACTGTGCGACGGAGCGGTATCAAAGTGCAAAATCCACGAGCTTTCTGTCCACAATTCTGATATCTTTTGGCGAATTGATTCACGCAAACGACTCATAATATCTAAATAATAGTCTTTGTTTACTGTCTGGCCTTCTGGCAAAAAATTCTGATGCACTACACTGTTGTAATCCATGAAAACTATGAGCACTGGCTTCTTTTTTGACTGAAAATGGTCTTGGCTCATTTGTTGAATGCCATTCACTTGTCTGATGTCTGGATTGCGTGCCATACTCATAAACCCACGCCTCGTCTCAAATTGAAACGATGTGAGCGCCACACGGCGATTATTCCGGAAACTTTTTGATCAAGGTAAAATACAACATAAAAAGCTTAATTTTTATGGATTTTTATTAATTAAAGCACATTACGCACGCGACAATTTAAAGCATTAAAATCAAACAATTCAAAAAATTATAACTACTTATTATTTGTTTCGTGTACGTTTTTAATTTTTAATGACTCCTCGAAATCGTTTCGGTATGCTATTAACGAACTTTCCAAATGTTTCTGAAGGTATCCTTGTTTATTTAACCTGTATCCTTGTTGACAAGTTTATGGCTTTAATTTTGCTATTTGAAGATATTGTTACGTTTTAAAATTTTTAAAACGTTTGAGTCCTTTTAAATTGTGTAAAATAAAATAAATAACACGTATTTGTCGTTTTATATTACAGTCTTTTTATTTCCACACCTGAACTTTATCTTAATACAGTAACTTATTTATCATGCACTTAATATTCGCTTATACACAAATATTCAACTCTTCACGCGAAGTGCCTCCCTTTATACCAAATCATCATCAATATCGAATATTTTTGTAGTTACTACGAATATCTATTTACGTTTAATTTTTAAATTTAAAAGGTTATAAAATCATAATACACAAAAAGGAATCAAGCTGCAACACCGTTAAACATGTAAGAGGTAGCACTCTTAATAGCGCAGACAAATAGGGCAGTGATAGATACATAAGAGTCTTGACACCAACCAATAAATTCCATAGCTAAGACTATCACTGTACTAATTTAGTTTATCTTTCTTTAGTCTTTGGTTTTTTTAATTATATTATATTTAAATGTCCCATGATATTTTATCCATAGAGTTACAATTTAATTTGCCATTATTTCGGCAGATTTCTTACAATTTTTCTTTAGCATTTTATTATACACATTAGCTGCGATATTGCTACCGATTTTTTCTTAGTTACTAACACTTCTTTTAAAAAGGCAGACCTAAACCAGAATGACCTCTAAACTACGATTTACAGTATACGAAACGAAATTAAGTCTACCGTGATCACAACTCAAGGGAACAAGCAAATTACATTTCATTTATTGGTTTGTTATAGTCTCTTATATAGAATTTAATTTATTAGGTCCTTTAATAGGTCTTTATTTTTTGGTATCCCATTTATTAGCACCTTATTTATTAGATACTCTTTTATTAGATCATCATTTATTAGATCCTCATTTATTAGTATCTCATTTATTAAGTCTCTCCCCTTATTTAATTTTTTTACAATTAGGGGATGTGTTAACCCATTCTTAGGTGATGTTAAGATTGCAACATAACATACTTTTAATAAAAAATTAATTGTCTGATAATTTTCTAAATTGTGATCATGGCGGACTTAAGCACTTTCGTTAGATAGATATATCTGTGATCCGAATTTCATCAATATCGGTTCAGTAGTTTCGTGTACTGAATGACAAACAACCAAATAAATAAACTACAAAGGAATCTGTAATATACTAACTGAAACCTGACGTGCTTTGCTACCTATATTATATATAAATTGCCATAACATTCCATGAAGGAATACGGGGACTTTTCTCAGTCAATGAGCTGCACCCGATTCTATTTTTAGACTCATTGAAAGGGACCTATTGTATAACACCGGCTCCAAACGGCAAATGCATTAGAGTTGTTTTCAATAGTAGTAATACTCATAACCATTTACTAGATAATGTTATGAGGTGACACCACTGTTGAAAAAACTTTCTAATTTTTTCAGATGGTGTGGCTTGGTATTGAACCGAGGATTTTCTGGTTGGTAGGCGGTAGTCTTACCTACCATAGCACAGCGCTATCTATATATTTATTATTATCTTAATAACTATTTTAGTTATCATTTTGTTACTCTTTTTCCATATTTTTTTACCCTCCGGTTGAAATCAAAACATTTAAGATAACCTATGGTTCCTTCCAGAAAAACACTGAAGAATCTGCTTTGTAGCTGTATATAGTTTTCAAATAAATGTACATTATTTTTTTAAAGTATATGTATAGATTGTTACAAAAATCAGTTCGGGCACCCCTGTGTTTGCTACATTGCTAAAAAGAATAACAGCTCGTATATCGCAAAAACAACTATACGTGCTGTTTACAAATAACCAAATTGACAACAACAAACATTGGCAGAAATAAAGTAAATAAAACTGCAACAGTAAAAACTAACAGAAAAGAAAACAAGCAACAGACAATAACAAACAACAACTAATAACAAAATCTGAATGAAGTAGATGTTTATATTTGCATATATTTGTTTCATAAGAATAAAAAAAAAAAATAAATATTAAGGAAAGAAATGGAATCTACCTGAAATATCGAGAGGTTTGAGAGACTTCGAAGTGTTGTTTTACAGCGTGAAGATAGTTTGTTGGTTTGAACTCGGTGTGAAGAAAGTTTGTAAGGAGTAAATTCGTGAAGTGAATCTTGAAGTAAAAAACGAGTTTACCAGTTTACCTGGCTGAAGAGGTTGTGATCAAACCTAAGTGGTAACAACGATCTGTAGATAGAAATATCTGTCGTAAACAGAAAGAGTAATTAAGAACGGAAATTGTTATTGGTTGTATAAAGGTTAAAAGCAGTAGAATGCGAACACAAGATTTATTTTATTTTAACTACAATCTACGAACTCATAAATAAACGTTTTTACCCGGTGTGCTTTGTTCAGTATCCGTTTATCTAATCTTTTTCGCTTTTTGGCAGATGTGATAGATAGCGATGATAGATAGCTAATTATTGTTCTCCACATATAAAAAATTCCATATTTAGTATAAATAAAAAGTGCCACGCCCATTTATTCAATCTCGCCTATTTTTTGTCTGATGATTTGTATTGAATACAAAGTCATTTAGGCAAATTCAGAAACTTACACTTTAGCCGTTCACACGTTCACACCGTTCACAAAAATCAATATTTAGTTTGTATGGGAGGTACCCATGCCCACTTATTGAATTTCGCCCACCTTTTTACTAATAATGTGGGTAATGCGTATTTAAAAAATTAATATTTATGTAGTTTGTGAGAGGTACCATGCCCACTTATCCAAATCAACTCACTTTTTGTCTAATGATTTGTATTGATTATAAGGTCATTCAGACCTTATGTTAAAGCTTTCGCTTTAACCGTTCTCAAAATATATAAAAATCAATATTTAGTTTGTGTGGGAGGTATCCTGACCACTTGTCCTATTTCTCTCACTTTTGGACTGATGACTTATGTTGACTATGAAGTCATTCGGACTAAATTCGCAAACTTTAGCTTTAACCGTTCTCAAGATAAACTAAAATCAATATTTAGTTCGTATGGGAGTTATTACTGCCACTTATCCTATTCCGCCCACTTTTTGACTGATGATTTGTATTGACCATGAAGCTATTGTGATTAAATTTAGAGACTCTACTGATACCATTTTGAAGATATAGACTAATATGTATTTACTTTGTAGGGGTGTGGCATAGCCCAGTTCGTTCCAGACATGCAAAGAGATACTGTACAAATTTAAGAACACCGATTCAGCTGTTTAGATTTCTATAAGGCTCAAGCAAACAAACAAACTTACACATGTACAGACATACATACAAACACACATTAATTTCTATATATAAGATGTATATATGGATTGTTCTGAACTGTACTAAATCACAAACTTAAATGTCTTTATACTCAGAGAGAAAAACTGTTGTATGAAATAAAAAAGAGTTGTAAGAGAAAGACGATAAAAAAAATTTGCATTTTGAATACAGCTGCTACTATGGTTTCTATTTTACAGCTTTAAAGTCTACTAATAGTTAATATAACACTTTATTTGCACAGTCATGAGCATTAAAAACGGCTGTTTGTAGTAGATATTCTATTAGTACTATAAAAATATTTTTGCTTATTTACTGAGATACAGTCATGTCAAAAACAATAGGAACACTAATGTGGCACATTGAGATTTGAAAAGAAAGTACGTAAAATGAGAGAATTGCTGCTAAATAATTAATCTTATTTTTAATTAATTAACTAGAGAAACGAGTTTCATTGCATTTTTATTAACTTATTGCTTATATTTCCAAATATAATTAAATTACACTTAAAATATAAATTCATCCTGTGAAAAAAAAGTAGGGACACTTCAAGGAATTTTCAAAATGGTTATAAAAATATATAATATAATATGTACTAGATTTGAACTAATTTCCCTTCTAATGTTGTTCTAGAGTGGTTAGTACTTTGTCGAGGTTCCGTAGTTGATTAAAACCGTCAGACATCGACTTTTGACCTACTGAAGCCTGAAATATTTCCCAAAGCCCATAATAATTTGTGGGACACTTCCGCTGGCTGCAATTTTTACTACATTCCACAAATTGCCTGTTATCGCATTTAAATCTGGAGACTGTGAATACCCTTTCTTAGAACAATTTGCAGTACAACACTCATCAAAGTGGCTTATTCTCTTCGTGGGAAGGTCGCTTACAAGTTTGGGGGATTTGAATATAAACTGTTGCTTTAATAAATTTCTGTAGATAATATGGTGGCCCATAGTACAATGGGAAAATTACCCCAAACAACCTAATGATCACCAGTAGATCTGAAACCATAATGAGGGATATATCTACCTAAACATTTCCAGCTAAATCTATCAAGAACACCACATTCACACAATTAGTGTGCATTCCACTGTCTCTGATGCCTGTGAGCACAGTCTGCAAACATCCATATCTGTGACCGTCATCTCTTTCTAAATGCGCTCTTAATCTACAGTAGCTCGTAAGAAACTCCGTAAGGAATTTCATCTCCGGTCTGATATCCTGGCCAGATTTCAGCAGCTCATAATAGATGTGATCTTTTTAATCCCCCCATAAGGCAAATTAGATATATAGATATTTAGCTGGTTGGCTAGCCTATACATTTACGATTTCTTCCCCTTCGGACTGTTTTTATTTGATCCATTTTTCATACGCTTTGCAAGATCGTCTTTCAGTATATTTTTTGGATAAATCCTGCTGCTTGCAAACGTTTTGAAATTGCTGCTTGAGTGACTCCCAACGATTTTCATGTTCTTCTAACTTATTCTGCTGACCTATGCGGAGATCTTTGTCTTCCATCTTAAAATAATCGTGCTTGAACCGCACAAATCATCTCTCGTGTGTTCAAATTAATTCAAGATAAGTTTTGTTTTCGATTGCTCGATGTGTTTTAGCAAAACTTTCCGTCCGAAAATGATACTTTATTTATATATTTATTTATTCCGGAAAGTTCCAACACGAGGACACCACATGCTGAAGTACACATGAAATCTCAGACTGGTAGAATGAGAGTAATGATCCTTGTTATCGCAATATGCCAATTGATGTACCTACATTAATACCAGAATTTTAAATCTCAGAGACCACAAAATGACTTATACAATTCGTCAACATCAACATGTGTGGTTCTATTCCCAATACCAATCTCTTTTATCTTTCCCACTTCTTTTTCGAGTCAACTGCGAATCGAAAGCAATTAGAATAATAGAAATACTGTTACGTTTTTGACCTTTTTAAAACGTTCGATTTCTTTTTGATTGCGTTAAATAAAATAAATAACACGTCTGTTACTGTTTTACTTTATGCACTTATTTATTTAACTTCCGCTCATACAATTCTAACTATACAGCTTATTTATCTTGCACTTAATACTCGCTTACCACACAAATACTCAACACTTTAATTTACGCCTTAGCACGACTTTATGCTAAAACTATAACTGAACTTAACAAATGCATAAGGCGCCGTCTTTTATATACAATTGATATCAATTCCGAATGTTCTTATTCTCACCACAACATTCGATTCATTTCCGTTAATTTTAAATGTAACAACCACAATCGGTACGGTTAATAGCACAGATAATGTGGTGCGGCACAACATTAACAGCCTTGGCACAAACCAATAAATTTTACAATAAAGTTATAGCTAAGACAACTACTGCACTAATTTAGTGTATCTTTTCTTTAGGCCTTGTTTATTTTCGAAACAATACTTTGGTGGCATAAAATTAGATATTTTCCAAGCAGAAAAACAAAAACACTTGGTTGTTTACACTATTTCGCCCAATTGCTCTCCAAAATTCCGGCAAGTTATTTAAACAGGAAAAATATGAAAAGATACGCCACCTGTAGTGGTCTATTTAACATTAAACAAACATTCTAAAAAACTATTAATTGCTGATGTCATAAGACAATTGTTTTTAGCCCACAATGGAAATGGTATAATTTCTTACACTTATGCTGTGTTATCTTCTTTTTCATTCAAAACGTTGCTACGATGAAATGTTTGACCTTTAACGCTACATAAGCGGGATGTTTTACTTAAAAAAAAACAAGAAATATCATCATATGCTCACTTATTTAAAATAAAAGTACTTACCTAGTATTACACACACACGCACATACTTTTTAAGCTGTTACACACTTATTCACACTCTTTACCAACAACAACAAGAAACAAAAGATTTCATACATACACTCATGCTAAATCATGTACAAAAAATTCAAATGAAAAAATCAGACACGTTTCAAACACTGAAATTTCACACTCCTTAAGCGGCTACTAACTCATACGATGCAAGAGAGGAAACACAAACCAAAACAAAATCCTACAATACAGCTGTAACATAGTAGCTGAGACCAAAACAGACACAATACTACACAACTACAGTGAGGAATTAAACTATACATTTAAGCAACAGCAATCATTTATGCCACAACAACAAGTAAGCGTTCTTGAATGTTTTACACAATGTTTGAGTAAGTGTTAGTCAGTATGTATGTGTGTGTGTGTGTGTGCGAGAGAGAGAGAAAGACCAAATGAAAGTGTGCTTTTTTTAAAGTAAAACTCTTTAAATAAAAGTGGTTTTCAACACACATACACTCGCATAGACACACTTAAACATACGCGTTTACTCAAATAATATAAGTGTTTTATGCTGGTAATCAGGTTAAGTTTTATTAAAATAATACGCCTTAAAATAGATAGCGAATAGTGTGGTAACATGCTTGACAGCATTAATAAATCCTCATTAAGTTTAAAAATTTATACGTAAATGCACAAATTGAAATGCAAGTGCAAATTATTTTGCGTAAATAATTATGTACAGTGACGTGCAAAAGTGTAACATAATTTAATACTTTCTCCTTCAACACCCCATATATTTTAAATTTAAGCGATGTAAGTATTTTTGTCGGTCGTTAGATAAGTAAACTATAGCTTGGATCAGTTCCATGCTTAGGAGCAGGATTATCAGCTCATCTGTGGAGGAATCTAGTGTGGTGGCGTCGAAAAGGTGTTCTCAGGGTGGAATACTTTCTCCATTGTTATGGTCGATAGTAATTGATGGCTTGCTCACCATGTTGGCTCATAGGGGTGTCAGTGTAATTGGTTATGTTGATAACCTCGTTATAACGGTCCGTAGGAAATATGAAAGAACTTTGTGTGATCCCATGACGACGGCCCTGGGTGAGGTGTCAAATTGGTGCATTCAGAAAGGGCTCTTGGTAAATCCCTCAGAAGCGGTTGTTGCACCTTTTACAAAAAGATACAAGTTATCATGTGACTGTCAACTTTTTAAAGGAGGTTCAGTATCTAGGTGTCATACTAGATAGGAGGCTTAGTTGGAACTTGAAAATTGGTGCCGTCCAAAACAAGGGCGCTCCTCCTACGGTAAGACATGGGATCTTTCGCAAAGCATGACGCTAATTTTGCGGCGATAGTTTGGTGGAGAAAGGCTGAGAAAGCTACCACCATGAATAAATTGGGCAGGGTACAGAGACTCGCCCGCATCAGTATAACTGGGACAATAAGAACGTGTTCAACAGCGGCTTTGTAGGTCTTGATTGGTTTGACACCACTTTACATCTATGTGATGAGGATGGCGGCATTTTCGGCAAAGTTTTTCGCCAGGGGATCCTGAAATGCGTCGGGAAGTCCATCCATTCTATGCCCTCGGATCTGGGCTTTGGTAGGAGATCTAGGGTTGAATTCTCAGACCGGGGTCGTTGATCTAATAGGGCCTTAGTTCGGAGTGAGTTTAATCTAAACTGGTATTCCGATGGCTTCAAAATATTTGACCTTGTCGGTGCTGGTGTTCATGGACCGAACCGAGACTTATGAATCCCACTGGGAAGATCGCTGAGTTTCTTTCAGGCTGAGATCATGGCCATTGTTATATGTGCGGAGATCAACGTGGGCAGTGGAGTCAAGGGTAAGACCATTAATATATTCTATGACAGCCAAACTGCCTAAAGAGCACTTGCCTCGAACAGTACGACATCTGGACTGGTCAAATATTGTTACGATACGTTGCAAAGGCTTGCGCTTATAAATAAGGTCCAGTTGGCTTAGGTACCTGGATACTGTGAAATAGATGGTAACGAAGTAGCGAATGCATTGTCTAGAAAGGCTTCGTGGCACAGATGTGGATGTTTGGAGACTGTGTTTTCACAGGCATCAGACACAGCAAAACACATAATGTGTGAATGTGGGGCTCGCTGGCTGACATATCCACCATTATGGTTTCAGATCTGCTGGTGTTCATTAGGAAGGTAGCAGATCTGCTGAACATACTATAGAGCGGAATGAACACAATAGATTCCGTGGGTCACAGTATCCTACAATGATGATAATAATGATAATAATAAGTATTTTTGTAGTATGGTATTAGTACAGGTACACATGTCCTTTTCTTTCAAAACCAGTTTGATGCAAATAAAACAACAACAACAACAAAAACAACATTAGCAGCAGCAAACAATTTAAATATAAACAAATGTTACAATTCTGTGCGCTTTATTTTACTTTTAATATCTATAAAAATAAGTATTAATCAATAGGATGTCCAGCATTCTTTATCCTTTTTTTTGAACCTGGATGCGATGTGTTTTTTTTTCTTAATTTCCAAATTTTACCGGTATATCTTACTAGACATCCTTTGTTCGCTCATACAGCTCATTCATTCCTTTAGGCGGACTTTAATACTTAGTGAGCAGTGATTTGACATGACTCCACAATCAGATTAATATCCGGAGATTGTAGAGGTCATTTCATGTCACTAAATTTTTGCTTTTTAAGCCAGTCTTCAACAATATTTGTAGTGTGTTTTGGGTCATTGTCTTGGAGAAAACTTACTTTTTCAGTAGCAAGACCTATTTTTTCGACTACACCTGGAAATTCAGGAAAAGCTTTAAAAAGCTTTTAAATTACGTATAGATCAGCCAATTATGGAAGTACCACCAGAGTATATTTTAGACAGTGCAATATTTAAGCAAAAATATCAAGGATAACTATCGACCTAATAATACATTGCTAAAAAGAATAAACAAATGCCGAAAAACAACTATACGTGCTGTTTAAAAATAACCAAATCGACAACAATATTGCCAGAAATGTAGTTAATAAAAATAAACGGCAACAACAAAAACAGACCGAAATGAAAAGAAGTAACAGACAACAACAAACAACAAAAACTAAAAGAAGTAGATGTTTACATTTGCATGGTTTCATAAGAACTAAAAATAAAGTAGAGGAAAGAAATGGAATCTACTTGGAAATTTGGGAGGCTCGAGAGCATTCGAAGTATTGTTTAGTAAGCCATATAAAAAGCACATCATTGCGAACAACAGTAGGTTTATGTGTTGTAAACTTAACGAACAAGTTATTGTTTTGAACTCAGTGTAAAGAAAGTTTAGTGTGGTTAAACTCTGGTTAATAAGGTTGTGATGGAACCTAAGTTGCAACAGCAATCGGATTGGAAAATATTTAGGTAGAAAAATCTGTCGAGTAATTGTTATTGTTTACAAAGTAGTAAACAGAGAGTGTAATTAAGAATAGAAATTGTTATTGCTCGTGAAAAGTAGTAGCCCCGATAGTCACGGCTACTCGCTGGACTTCCATGACAAAACAAATGGTTGTGCTTAAGAAAACGAAATGTGTTTGTCTTTCGTCATCTATGGTAATAAAGTTGAAGATACTCATGAAATGAGTATAAAATAGATAAATAAAAAATATTTAATTGTAAGAATGTCAAATCTGTATTATAACCATTGAAATTTGTAATATTATTTCCATATGCTTGATGATTTGAATCAAACAAAATTTTTTTTATTTCATCTTTATATTTTTTTTTATGCAAAAAGAAATTTTGTTTTTGTTTGAATCATAATATTGTAACGAAAATAAAAGTTCCGAAAAAGAAAATACAACACATCAGGTACTGTATGTGAGAACTTTATTGGTTTGTGTCAAGACTCTTGTGTATCTGTTAATGCCGAAATTGTCTGTGCTATTAAGAGTGCTACCACCTGCATGTTTAACGGTGTTGCCAGTTAGATTCCTTTTTGTGTATTATAATTTTACATCTTTGTAATTTAACGTAAATAAATAGTAATTTGTAGTAAATATAAGAATATTCGAAATTGATAATGAATTGCTATAAAAAGTGGCTCATTGCGTTTGGTAAGAAATGGTTAGCGTTTTGCAGCCATAAAGTAAAGTCGATCTTAGACGTAAATAAAAGTGTTGTATAAACAAATATTAAGTGCAGCATAAATAAGTCGCTGTATTAAGACAAACTGTATAAAAATAAAGTGAGGAAATAAAACTGTAAAACAACAACAACGTGGTGTTTATTTTATTTTGACGCAATTAAAAAGAACTAAAACGTTTTAAAAAAGGTTAAAACGTAACGATATTAGCAATTATACCCATATCTTATACCTAAACCCAGCGATTTAATTAATTCCAGAAATAGTACATTCCTACTCATTATGCAACGTGCCAAAAAAATTAAGAATTTGTGGAGTCATGTGAAATCATGGCTCGCTGAGTATTTCAGTCCGCCTCAAGTAATGAACGAGTAATGAACTATACCAATAGAATTTGTAAAGAAGAACACATCTAATATGCCTGATTGCATTCACGCTGTAAAAAGGCAAGAGGATACTAGACATTAAACCATGCAACAAAACCCCTTAGTTTATTTGAGCTTAATAGAATACACGGTTTTTAAGAGGAGATTATAAATTTATGTTAAATTTTTGCAGGTCACTGTATGTATGTATAGACTAATACATAATTAATTAAATAAAGTTAAATATTAAAGTAAAAATATACCTATTTATTTAGCTGTACGTCATTAGTGTTAAAGGATTATAAACAAGTGATACACTTTACACTTTAATAACTCGCCTAGTATATATTTTGTTCGAAAAATGTAAGCGAATTATATGCAAAATCTCTATAATCAATACCTACTTTGTTTTATTGATACACTTTTGCCAAAGCGTTTTTGCAATACTTCTGATAAGCAGTTCTCGGTGTATCCCGAGCTGCTATGTTCTTTATTATGTACATCAATGTAAAGAGGTATTCAGAGTACTATAATATCTCTACCAATTCGAGCAAGTAGTCTTAACTCCATACCCACTATGAGCTCTTGTGATTCAGTCCCCTCCTCACAAAATCTTGGTTTTGTAATTATTCACATTCTATTCTTATCTTATTCTATCATAGTTGTTTAGTAAAAGATTGGTTTGTCTCAAATCCCTGTTCCTAAGCAGCCTTTTCAAAACCCTCTTCCCACACCACAAATAAGTTTTAGGTGACTTGAGTTCAACAGAGCTTTTAGCACAGCTGTGATACAGGTTTTCTTTGCCCAGTTATTCAATTTTTGTATTTTGTCTAGCTTTGGCCGAGTTGTTTTTAAATTTGCCCTACCAGCCTATACAATGTAACTATAAGTTAAATTTGCCCTGATTATCATGATATACATCCAGTGCAGTATTCTTGGGTTGCAACTACAAGATTTCCCGCAAGCCTTCTGCAAATCATTATAATTGTGATTGGTCTTGTCTGAAATGCTCTCTACGTAGGCCTTCCACTTTAGCTGAACATTCAAAATTATCTATAGATATTTCGCCTACGTTTTCCCTGAGATCTTCTTCTTCTTCTTAGATGGCTATATCACAACCTTACGGTCTTTAGCCTGAATGAGAATCGAGTTCCAAACGCTTCCTTCGATCTTGTGCAGGGTTCCTCTAATTTCTTACATCAAGTTTTGAAAGATTTGTTTCAACCTGATCATTCAATGGGAGTTGTGACCTTCCTCTTCTTCGCCTTCCCTTAGGTACATACTCGAAACACCTTTTCGCACGACATGGCCAAGCCGCCGTAGTCGTTGCACCTTAATGAATCTATGTGTGTGAAGATAAATTCGAATTTGAAAACCCAAGACACCAACCTTACTTTTTTAACATACACTAATTTTGCGTTAACAGAGTACTGTTAAGAGATTAACAGTGATTACATACAAAATGTAAAATATCGTCAGAGGATAAGTGAATATTTCGGGAAAATATGAAGGTGCTCCCATAAAACACTATATACAAATGTTTGTGCCAAGGGTCCTGTCTAGAGCCCATATAGTGGTATGTCTGGAAAAATCACCGGATTTGAGAAAATCGAATTTTAAAAAATCGCCTTTTTGAAAAATCTGAAATTTCTTGGGAGGATAGTGGCTATTTCTCTAAAATATAGAAGTGCTCCCCTATACCACTATATACAAATGTTTGTGCCAAGGGTCCTGTCTAGAGCCCATATAGTGGTATGTCTGGAAAAATCACTGGATTTGAGAAAATCGAATTTTAAAAAATCGCCTTTTTGAAAAATCTGAAATTTCTTGGGAGGATGAGTGGCTATTTCTCTAAAATATGGAAGTGCTCCCCTATACACTATATACAAATGTTTGTGCCAAGGGTCCTGTCTAGAGCCCATATAGTGGTATGTCTGGAAAAATCACTGGATTTGAGAAAATCGAATTTTAAAAAATCGCCTTTTTGAAAAATCTGAAATTTCTTGGGAGGATGAGTGGCTATTTCTCTAAAATATGGAAGTGCTCCCCTATACCACTATATACAAATGTTTGTGCCAAGGGTCCTGTCTAGAGCCCATATAGTGGTATGTCTGGAAAAATCACTGGATTTGAGAAAATCGAATTTTAAAAAATCGCCTTTTTGAAAAATCTGAAATTTCTTGGGAGGATGAGTGGCTATTTCTCTAAAATATGGAAGAGCTCCCCTATACCACTATATACAAATGTTTGTGCCAAGGGTCCTGTCTAGAGCCCATATAGTGGTGTCTGGAAAAATCACTGGATTTGAGAAAATCGAATTTTAAAAAATCGCCTTTTTGAAAAATCTGAAATTTCTTGGGAGGATGAGTGGCTATTTCTCTAAAATATGGAAGTGCTCCCCTATACCACTATATACAAATGTTTGTGCCAAGGGTCCTGTCTAGAGCCCATATAGTGGTATGTCTGGAAAAATCACCGGATTTGAGAAAATCGAATTTTAAAAAATCGCCTTTTTGAAAAATCTAAAATTTCTTGGGAGGATGAGTGGCTATTTCTCTAAAATATGGAAGTGCTCCCCTATACCACTATATACAAATGTTTGTGCCAAGGGCCCTGTCTAGAGCCCATATAGTGGTATGTCTGGAAAAATCACTGGATTTGAGAAAATCGAATTTTAAAAAATCGCCTTTTTGAAAAATCTGAAATTTCTTGGGAGGATGAGTGGCTATTTCTCTAAAATATGGAAGTGCTCCCCTATACCACTATATACAAATGTTTGTGCCAAGGGTCCTGTCTAGAGCCCATATAGTGGTATGTCTGGAAAAATCACTGGATTTGAGATAATCGAATTTTAAAAAATCGCCTTTTTGAAAAATCTGAAATTTCTTGGGAGGATGAGTGACTATTTCTCTAAAATACGGAAGTGCACACAAAATCAATAAATAAAAATTTAGTTTAATTCCTAATTACCAAAGCTACTCATGTTTTGTTTTTTACTTTAACAAAAGGTACATATGTATGTAGTATAAAGAAATAAAACCAACATACATACATATGTACGTATGTATGTTATTATGTGGGATTTCCCTTTCTTGACTTTAATGCAATCGAAGTTTCTACCACCGCTTAACAAAGCAGCTAAACAACTATTATTAAACATGTGTTTAGTAGCATCACCCATAGCACTTGAAACTAATAATTTTTAGCTACTATACAAGGATTCGAGTTCAAATCCCAGGACAGGGTGTTTCTTTATATATTTCTTTATATATTTTATTTTTTTATTTATTATTTTATTTTTAATTTTTATTATTTTTTTTATACATAAATAAGCTTAATACAATAAATATTTTTGCTTCAGGCTAAGTTTGAATTCGGCACTTTAGATGCAAAAATATTACAAGTAAACCTTTTTTTCATTGAAATTCAAACCCTGCCTGCATTCAGTTTATTACAGTACAGTACAGTATGTACCATATGTATATTAAAACCTTACTAAATCGAAAAAATAAAAGAAAAAAAATAATTAAAAAAATATATAAAGAAACCCCTTGCCTGGGATTTGAACTCGTATAGTAGATGAAAAAGTATAAGGTTCAAGTGCTATGCGTGACGCCGCGACAGACTACGTCCTTTAGTTGTTTAACTCTTTTGTTAAGCGGTGGTAAAAAATTCGATTGCATTAAAGTCAAAAAAGGGAAATCCCACGTAAATACATGCATACGTACATATGTATGCATGCTGGTTTTATTTCTTTGAACTACCTTTTGTTAAAGAATAAAAAAAACAGGAGTAGTTTTGGTAATTTTTACAGTAGCTAACACAATAAGAATTGATTTTGTGAGCACTTCAATATTTTAGAGAAATATGGCAATAAAGGCGATTTTTTAAAATTAGATTTTCTCAAATCCGGTGATTTTTCCAGACATACCACTATATGGGCTCTAGACAGGACCCCTGGCACAAACATTTGTATATAGTGGTATAGGGGAGCACTTCCATATTTTAGAGAAATAGCCACTCATCCTCCCAAGAAATTTCAGATTTTTCAAAAAGGCGATTTTTTAAAATTCGATTTTCTCAAATCCGGTGATTTTTCCAGACATACCACTATATGGGCTCTAGACAGGACCCTTGGTACAAACATTTGTATATAGTGGTATAGGGGAACACTTCCATATTTTAGAGAAATAGCCACTCATCCTCCCAAGAAATTTCAGATTTTTCAAAAAGGCGATTTTTTAAAATTCGATTTTCTCAAATCCAGTGATTTTTCCAGACATACCACTATATGGGCTCTAGACAGGGCCCTTGGCACAAACATTTGTATATAGTGGTATAGGGGAGCACTTCCATATTTTAGAGAAATAGCCACTCATCCTCCCAAGAAATTTCGGATTTTTCAAAAAGGCGATCTTTTAAAATTCGATTTTCTCAAATCCGGTGATTTTTCCAGACATACCACTATATGGGCTCTAGACAGGACCCTTGGCACAAACATTTGTATATAGTGGTATAGGGGAGCACTTCCATATTTTAGAGAAATAGCCACTCATCCTCCCAAGAAATTTCAGATTTTTCAAAAAGGCGATTTTTTAAAATTCGATTTTCTCAAATCCAGTGATTTTTCCAGACATACCACTATATGGGCTCTAGACAGGACCCTTGGCACAAACATTTGTATATAGTGGTATAGGGGAGCACTTCCATATTTTAGAGAAATAGCTACTCATCCTCCCAAGAAATTTCAGATTTTTCAAAAAGGCGATTTTTTAAAATTCGATTTTCTCAAATCCAGTGATTTTTCCAGACATACCACTATATGGGCTCTAGACAGGACCCTTGGCACAAACATTTGTATATAGTGGTATAGGGGAGCACTTCTGTATTTTAGAGAAATAGCCACTCATCCTCTCAAGAAATTTCAGATTTTTCAAAAAGGCGATTTTTTAAAATTCGATTTTCTCAAATCCGGTGATTTTTCCAGACATACCACTATATGGGTTCTAGACAGGACCCTTGGCACAAACATTTGTATATAGTGGTTTATGGGAGCACCTTCATATTTTCCCGAAATATTCACTTATCCTCTGACGATATTTTACATTTTGTATGTAATCACTGTTAATCTCTTAACAGTACTCAGTACTCCGCAAAATTTGTGTATGTTAAAAAAGTAAGGTTGGTGTCTTGGGTTTTCAAATTCGAATTTATCTTCACACACATAATGAATCTGCTTCAATATCGTCGTAAAGCTCATACAGCTCATGACTCATTCGGTGTCTGTATCTCCACCAACGTAGACAGATACATAAATTCTACTGAGTATCTTTCGCTCGAATACATCAAGAACAGCTTCATCTGCTTGTGCAAGTACCTATGCTTCTGCGCCATATAATAGTACGGGTAGTATCAGCGTCTTGTAGAGTGTAACTTTTGCTCGCTGAGAGAAGACTTGCATTCAAACTGCTTGTGTAGACCAGAATAGCACCTGATTCTCCATCTTACCTTCAAACTGATGTTATTAGTTTTGTTTACGGCGGTTCCAAGATAGATGAATCCCTCCACAATCTCAAAGCTGTATGTGCAAATGTTCACATGGTGACCCACTTAAGTGAATTCCTTGTTCGTTGAAACCAACAACTTTGTTTTATCCTCATTTACTGCTAGACCCACTTTCATCGATTCTTTTCAATATTTGCAAAGGCAGCAGTTACATCTTGTAAAGTTCGGCCCATAATATCAATATCATCGGCATACGCGAGAAGCATATGCCCCTTGGTGTAAAAACCGCCGGTTGTGTTAACTGCTGCATCGCGTAAGATCTTCTCCAATGATTGAATGATTCGGAAAGTTCCTTTTTAACTGATACACAGTCTTAACATTTTGGCAGGAATAGCAAACTCAAACATGGCTTGGAACAGCTTTGCTCATATTGGGCTATAGAAGGCGGCTTTGTAATCGACGAATAGGTGGTATGTGTCGATTTGCTTCTGGTGAGTATTTTCCAGGACCAGGTCTAAAGCCGCACTGATATGGTCTTATTATCTCGTTGACTTTACTTTTAATTTTTCACACAAAACGCGCGATAAAATCTTGTATGCGATGGGAAGTGAACTTATACCTCTATAATTGGCGCACACGTTTTTATCTCCTTTATTATGTGCTGGTCATAGGACACTGAGGTTCCAATCATCTTGCAAGCGTTCCTCCAACCAAATGCTGACAAGAAGTTGATGCATGCACCTTATCAACTCATCGCCTCCAGTCTTAAACAGCTCAGCCGACAATCTATCGGCTCCGGCAACCTTATTATTCTTCAGTCGAGATATTGTTGTTTTGACCTCATCTTGGCTAGGTGGTGTATACTCAACACCATCATCTTCGCCGCTCTCATCAGATACCAACAGATTGGAAAAATGATCCTTCCAAAACCTCAGTACTGTTGCCGAATCAGTCACCAGATTACCATTTTCGTCCTTGCAGGAGGAAATACCTGTACCAAAGCCGTCTGTTTGTCGTCTTATTCTTTGGTAAAATTTTCGGGTTTTATTTCGACTCCTGAGCATCTCAATTTTTTCACACTCACGTCTTTCCATTTATTTTTTCTTGCGTAAGAAATGACGTTTCTCCTTCCTCCTCTTCTCCCGATATCTCTCCCGCGCACTTCGCATTGCTACAGTCTGCAATGTTGCTATATATGCGACGTTCTTCTCTTCGGTAGCGTTCCGACACTCCTGGTCGTACCATGGGTTTCTTTGTAGAGGTTTTTGAAACCCAAGTAGAGCTCCAGCAGAATTTTCCAAGCAGTAGTGACGAGGAGTGCTCTCTTGTAGCAGTAGGGACAATCGAGTGGTGTAAGCGGTGGCAGTCTGTTGTGTTCGCAGCTTTGCGACGTCAAACTTTCTCCGTGCGGCATCTGTACGCTTCTCGCTATACTTAACCGTGTGCGAACCTTGGCTGCGACTAAGTAGTGATCCGAGTCGACCTTAGCACCTGAATCGAGCGTACCTCTAACACACTAGAACTGTGTCTGCTGTTTACTACAACATGTTCAATTTGGTTCTTAGTGCTCTGATCAGGTCACAACCACTATGCAGAAATCGGGTGCTACTGATAACCATACTTCTTGCCGCGGCGAAGTCTATCAGTCTCATTCCGTTGTCAGATGTAACCTCGTGCAGACTAAATTTTCCGTCTGTTAGACCAAAGATATTTTTCCTGCCAATTTTACCATTAAAATCGCCAAGACCAATATTAATGTCATGGATGGGGCAGCGGTCGTGTTCTCGTTCTAAGTGCTCGTAAAAAATATCCTTGGTCTGTTCGTCCTTATCCTCCGTCGGGGCGTGGGCACTTATGAGGCTGATGTAAAAATATTTTGCCCTGATGCGCATTGTTGCTAAGCGTTCGTCTACCGGTGTGAACCAGATGGGAGATTCTCTTACTAACAACAAATCTGCATCCAAATTCGTGCCTCGTTGTATAGCAGCTGTAGTATATGTCAGCTTTCGGTGTTCTGCTGACTGCATGCCCATTCCATCGTATTTCGTGATATCGGCTTTGTACTTCTCTAGTACGTCCGCGAATTGGATCAATGCACCTACTCTATACAAAGCGCAAACATTGCACGTGCAGATCCTTAAATCATGGTCTTTATTTCGATTGCGGAGGTCGTCAGCAAAAAAGAGAGTCCGTTTTTCTCTAATCCTTCCTCTTTTCATTGTATTTAGGTTTTAGAGAAGGCGGCTTACAAGTCCAGCGCTTCAACCACTTTTTTTACGTTCTTTTGAGATCACTTCAACCATTGAGAAAGTTTTTTCCTCTTATTAAATGGTACTATTGAGGTCTTGACCTAGTTTTCTCCTCTTATTGAATGGTATTATTGAGGTCTTGACCGGGTTCATTTTCAACCCCATTAACCTTTGCCATCGATCTACAATTCCAAGCTTTCTTTGAACGATATATTACAAGGGCTCTCCTCGAATATGTTTTTCCATTGTCGAGGTAACCCCTCTTATATGTTGCGACCGGGGGCGGTAAAGACGGTAATCTATGCAATGTCTGGAGAACACGGAGAATGCTTAAGGACTTGAGTGCGGCTTTGACGACTTGTACAACATGGGGTTTGACGTTGTCGTGAAGGAGTATGATTTGACCCTAACGATGGGGTCTTTTTAATAGAATAGCCTCTTTTACATGAATAAGCTGCGTTACGTAGAGATGCTTGCTGAATGAGGCATTGCATTCTAGCATTTTCCAGCGCAACATGCCCTCCCAGTGCCGACAAACGCAGATCTGGGATGGATTAGATGGTTAGAGTATCGGCTTTGGCGTATCCCGTGGGTATACCCACATCTTCGGGCCATTTAAAAACACAATAAAAAAAAACGGTTTGAAATTTTGCCAAATTTATGCTTTTGTTGTGAAGTCTAATTGTTCCAGTTAGAAATTAAATATTATTTCATTCAAGAACTTTTTCAAATGTATGGAATTGTATCTCGGCAATGGCATCACGATCGTTGGCCTTCAAATGCTCAATTGTCTCCGGTTTGTCGGTATAACACTAGTCTTTAACGGCGCCCTACAGAAAATAGTCCAACGGTGTAAAATCACAGCTTCTTGGCGGCCAACTGACATCACCATAAACTGCCTTCAAACATTTGACGCAATAAATCGATTGTGGCATGAAATGTGTGACAAGTTGCATCATCTCGTTGAAACCAAACATCATTCACATCAATAGCATGAAGAGCGGGCACAAAAAAATCGGTTATGATAGTGCGGTAGGTGTCTCCATTGTGCTAAGTTGTGGTGGTGACCTTATTTAGCATTGTAATTTTTTCCCAGTAGATGACGTTTCCCCTGATCATTAGTCAGATGTTTGTCATCATCGCCAGAGGTAAGCTAAAGGGCTTCTTGTAGATGGATATGTCTGGATATGTCCGGTTGAAGTCTCTTTACTAAACATTCGAAACTGCTTTTAAATTTTTTCGTCATGTCCTCTGCTGGGGATTCTAATCTGGGCCGCTTGTGTTTTATGCGTGTGCTCTATCTACACCCAGGATTAGGTAGAACCAATGTGTCAAATCACTGGCGACTGTATATAGGTCCTTACTACTACAAATAGACAAACAAACTTTATACCGTAGCTTTAAATAAGTCTTTAGGTTAAAATGGAATTTTTTTCAATTTTTTTTTCAGATTATGTTTCCGCCTGCTTTTGATATATTATCTCTATAATTGGAGGCGACCTTTAACGTTTTTAGCACTGGTGTTTATTTTTTTAAAATGTTTTATTCTTTAAAAGTCGTCATTACCTCACACTGACTTTTAAATCTCTCTCTCTGTCTTCCAGAGATATTTTTGATTCACTTATCAAGCAACTTTTTTTACCATATTAAACCATCAATTGTTGTTGTTTTTTTTAAATTGTAATTTGTTGCAAGGAAACCAAAATTAATGAGCAGCATTTTAATGTAATTTACAACACAACCTAACAGTTATTTTCTTGCAACCAACAACAACAACAACAAACTTTTAAGTAATACAGCATCAGGTTACATATCTTTTACGTTCTCTCCTAATGGCAGAAGTTAGTCAGAGTGTGGTAGGACGAATGAAAAAAACAGCTTTTTGCAGCAGCAGCAGCAGCAACAGCTGTAAAGAGGAAGAAATGAATTAAAGAAAAGCAAAGGCCAGGCATTTAGCGTTGGTATTTGGCGCTTGAGTTGAGTTCGGTTGGGTTTTAAATTTTATACTTTTTTTCATTTTACTTTCTATGCAACAAGTGAAGCATAATTAAAAAAAAAAAAAATAATACGTTTACTAGAAAAGTATATGTATGTGAAAAGGTTGAATAAAAGTAAAAGTGTAACAGAGTGTGTTGAAAAGTGATGTTAATTTTTTTTTTATTTATATCAAATTATTACTTATACGTCAGATAGTCAAGGAAAGTGGACAATGCACTTATTTACGTTCTATAGTGGGCTGATAAAATGCTTTGGCGTATTTTCTAAACATACACTAGTAGCATAGCGCACTAAACACTAGTCTACCTATTTGACTATTTTATTTGACTTAACACTATTTTTACCTTTAACCTTTCTTAAACGTTTGAGTTCTTTTTAATGCGTCAAAATAAAGTAAACACCAACTTGTTATTTTACAGTTTTTATTTCTTCACTTTATCTTTCTACAGTTTATCTTAATACAGCAATTTATTTATCTTGCACTTAATATTATTCGTTTATACAACACTTTTATTTACACCTAAACACGACTTTACTTTATGACTGCAAAACGATAACTAAGGTGTGCTTCAATATGATAAGGTCACCTTAATATTTGCTCAATTCATCCAAACTATAAAATGTTATTCTACGTTCGAATAAGTGAATAATAAGCCAGTTTTGCTTTTAGAGATGTACCATTATATTATGTTTATCTAAATTTATGTAAATAATTTATGTAAATAATTCAATGCGTCAAAATGATAAGGTCAGTGATTAATAAGGAATTAATCTAATCAGAAGGTATCACAATTGTTATTTTTTTTTGTAATAATTTATAATTTAAATAAAATAAATAATAAATAAGTATGGGTCACTTTGAAGCACACCTTATATCGACGTAGGCAAGGCAGCCTCCTTATATACCTAATGGCCTATAGTTTGAAAAGTTCCGGAAATGTCTCAAACGCTCTCAAATCCTCTATTTTATGTCCGTTAATTTTAAACATGTAAGATTGTGTTATCCAAAGATGATCGAATTGGCAATTCCGTTAAATACACAAATCAGTTTGGCAATGCTGTCAAATACATAAATCAGTACGGCATTACCAGTGTAACACATTCGCAACCTTGACAAAAATCAATAGACTAAAATCCCACAATACAGTCCCTGATGTGTTGTATTTTCTTTTTAGGCATTTATATATTCGTAACATTATTATTCAGTATACGTAATCTTTGCCTTTTGTCGCCTACGTGGCGGCTTTTAAGAGTCCAATACGGGCTAGGGTACGTGAAGCTACATATGTCTGAAATAGGCTTATCATCATCATTGTACAAGATGACTTTAATATATACAAAATCATTAGTGAAAATCGGAAAGATCTTTCTGAGTCGGTTACCATGCAACACAGCCTCTGGCAAGACTGTCATGTGACCTCTGCCATATTTTATTGGAGAAAGTCATATACGACACAGCAGTAAATAGGAGCAGCACAATTTTCATCAAAAGCCACATGTTGCTCGCATATGCTTATGTTATAGACATCAAGGGAGATGCCACAGCTGCCTTTGCCAACATAGGGGAGAATCGGCAAAAATTGCAGTAAATGAAAAGAAAACTGGGTTAATGGTTTCAAACAGGAGTCCATAAGACTGGAACATTATGTTAACACTGTTAACTTCAACTTCGAGGTGGTAGATATATTCGTATATCTCGGTGGCGCCATAGAAAAAACTAATGCCATCAGTTTGGAAATTAGGCGAAGAATATTATGTACTTGCTAATAGATGCCATTTCGTGCTCAATAAAAAATTTGGGAACAGCGGCATGGGCTCAAAGGCATGAGTTCCTACTCAGGCAGATAAAGTTGTTCTTGGAGTGTTGTAGAGAAAAATACTTCGCAAGACGTATCGTACGAATCGAGAGCTGTAAGATGTATATGCCGACATCGTTGTAATGAAACGCTCAAAAATCCAAAAATTTTGCTAACTTCGTCACGTTCTGCGAAGACGTTTGCATATGATCACAGAAGAAGACGAAAAAGTGGCCGTCCGAAATTCGGCTGGAAAGATTAGGTTCGAGAAAAGCTTACTAAATTCAACGTAAAATGTTGGAGAAGTAAAGAAAACCTAGGAGCAGTTCTTTATTAGTTCTGCCAATGACCCACATGGGCTGCAATAATCGGCCAACTAAGTAAGTAAATATTTTATGCCTTACCAATTACACGAATAGCTAGGTTAGGTTAGATTAGGAAGAGTGGCCCGAAAATTATGCCTCCACTCGGAAAACTCCGGGAAAGGATATATAGATAGTAGATGTAAACAAATAAGAACTAGTGGAAGATTGCAATCGCAAGTGATTGCTCCTAGGCCAGTGGATTTCTATTACAAATCCCAGCAGGTTAGTAAGCTCCTTGCCTGTAACCTCATTTAGTTTGACCAGTGAGAGGGCACTCAAACTACCTCAACATTCTGCGCTGAGGCACAGGAAAATAACACAGTAACTGTTAGACTGCCTCCATCTCCTCTAAATCTTCCCACAACGTGCACAAATCTAATGTGCCGCTATCCCATCTACTCATCATCTTAATTATGCCCACCACGACTTTTATTGTATAAACGACTGAAGCTATTCGCATCATCTTTTTGTCGACTATAAAGCAGTTTTCGATAGCTCAATAAAACATCGCAAGTATGCCACAACGTCTGAACTTGGTGTTCCTGCAAAACTGGTAAGAGTGTGCAGAACAAGTTTGAGCAACTTCTACAACTCCGTCAATACATAAAGGGTACTCTCAGTATCTTTTCATACTGTGCGAGGTTTTAGGTAAGGTGACCTCTAGTCGTGCGACCTCTTCAATTTCGTCATGGAGAGCGTTCTGCGGAAGGTGGGAATACATCGCAGTGGCACCATCTTTTACAAAAGTGTCCAGCGCCTTGCATACGCCCACGAAATTGGCATCATTGGCGTAACAAGCAGGATGTCACTGCTGCCTTCAGTGCCATAGAACAAAAAGGGACTACAACGTGTTGCCGACATTCGATGTGGTGAATGAACGATGTCAGTCTGGAGATCAAGTGTAGAATCACTCTTACCAACAGGTGTTATTATGGCCTCAATAGGCAATTGAATAGTAGAGACCTCTTTTACACGACGAAATTGATATTGTAGTAGTCGCTTATACACCCCGGTTTTCTTTACGGATCGAAAGCATGGACATTGTCTCACACTGATATAGCTGCCTTGGGTGTATTTTAAGTAAGATATGTGGCCATTTGTGGTTTGGCGATGAATATCGTATTCAAAATAACCATCAGCTGTATAACGACATGGACGCTTGCCTGGACATGTCGTTCGATTGGTTAAAACTGCTCCAGCGATAAGAGTGGAGCATTTAGACATCTCTTATGAAACGATTGTCACAACCCTTGATTGTGAATCAGTATTGATAAGAAGTCCAAGTACACCGATTTGCCTAAATATATGTATATCCACGAGCTCTTGTAAATATACGTTGCTGTTCTTCTAATCGATACACACTGAGGAGATTTTAGCTTGTGTAATCGGTCTTGTATTAAAAATATAAAAAAATAAAAAAACAGCGCGCTAAGCAGAGGTGCCTGGAAGGAGGTGCTGCAGCAGTTCGCAATCCCGTAAACGGGTTTTAACGGCCAATTATGTATGTGTATGACTCTCATACTTTCCCGACTCATACCCAGGAGACACTTTAAATCTGCCATTAAAAAAAAATATTTTAGAAAACCACGTCTTGTAGTAGCAGTAGGCAGTGGGTTGCCCCACCAAGCTAATGGGTATTGTGCTAGTCTATCAGCTCACGGGTTGTGGGTTCGATTCCCATCAGAGTCGCGGGTCTATTACACTCCTCCGCTCGTAATAATTATAATATACTTTGTAATTGTATTCTAATTTGAAAATTAAGTAACACGCCTTTTAGTAAGCAATAAAGGGTTTAATTCAATTTCGATTAATAAAAAAAAGTCTTTTCGAAGGCGTATTACTATTATTAATTCTTTCCCAATTCCTATCCATTTTCTTCACATAATTTCCTTAATTATTGCAACTTGTTGGGATCTTTGGCTTAAGGAATAGTTAGATATTGTGTCTATTGTGTCAGAATAAGCAGAAGACATCCTTAAAGGCTGCGTTCCACAAATCGAAACATAGCTAAATGTTGTGACCGGGCGCTTTCATAGATTGCGGATAGTGGAACAATTTGCGGTTACTCGAGGCAGCTGCATTGCATACGCGGACAAAAAATCACTTGAACACCTGTTAACAACTAATCCTGTTCTCTCGCATATTTTTTTTGTAACCATTAAAATTGTTGGTTTTTTAAAACATCCTGATACTTCTGATACAATATATCCTTTTTTTTACTCACATAATAATTTACCCAAATTTAAGCAGCTGAAATACATTCTTACCTTTTTTCTTCTGCTTCCATTTGAAACATTTTAACATTTGGTTGTTGTTATTGGTGCTTCTTTACTCCCTCCCAAAAAACTCTTAAAACACATTATATAAGTCGAGGAGGTTCATGTTGCTGTTGTTTGTTGATGATAATACTGAAGGTGTTGATGTTTCCATGAGTTTCTTTTTTTTATAGCATTTGTGCACTTTTTTTTGTTGTGTTTTAACAGCATCATTGCCTTGGTGACCTACAAGCTTTCAATGGATTTAAAACGTTGGTATTTTTTGTATGCTAATGGTGGTTGTAACAGATTTTAATGTGAAAAAGAAAATAAAAACAAAATAATTTTTTAAAATATTTTTCGCACTTTGCGTGTAGTTAGCACATAAAAGAAAGCACTAGAGGTGTCTTTAAGTGTCCCAGTTGGAATGAATTTTCTATTTCTGTAATTTTATTCACTGAAAAAAGCGGAATCTGCTACAAGTCGATTTCATGGCTACTTTACTTTGAGTGCTGAATATGAATTAAATTGGGAATTATCTTCGCCTTAAATACAGCAATTTTGCTTATTGACGTAACCATTCAACCAGATTATGCTGACCGTAAAATGTAAGGATGACACTTAGATGGCGTTACTATAGTTTTGTCCATATGACTTTTATTTAGTACTAACTTCCAAACGATGGGTGTATAAATTTGACAGCAACCTGACTATTGATTCGTGAATTATAGCATTTTGTGTAAAGCAACTTTTGTTATTGCAAAAAAAAAAAAAAAAATTAAAAGTGAATTTCTAGTTCTGACAAAGCATTGCATTTGGACGAAACAAGAAAATACAGGGAAACCGAAACAATGGCTTGATAAACAATATCCAAACTCTGTTCCATCGAGACAAATGGTAGAGAAGTGGTTTGCTCAGTTTAAAAGTGACCGTACCAGCACAAATGATGCAGAGCTTAGTGAACGCTGGAATGAGGCTGTTATTCCAGAAAGCATACAAAAATACACAAATTGGTTATGAACAAGTTAGCTGATATTGTAAAAATATCAGATGATAGTGCTTTTTACCATTTTAGACGAACATTTGGGTATGCGAAAGCTCAAAGTGGGTACCACAAATCGATGAAAACGATGGCAAAATTTTATAAACTGGGCTTCAAATTGCTTATCCACCCACCGTATTCTCCAGATTTAGCCCCCGGCGACTTTACCTGTTTTCATATCTCAAGAGAATAATTGATGGAAAGAAATTTAAGGGCAATGATAAGGTAATCGCTAAAACTGAGAAAGAGGAATCGTGATATAAAACGAAAAAGAGGAATGGTGATATAAAAGTAGTATCACAAAGTAGGAAAATCGCTATACTCTTTTTATCGCCCTCGATTGCAACTATGTTGAATAGAAAAATCAAGTTTTGTCAAAATTTTGTTTATTTCTTACTTATCTTACGGACTTATTGAGTGATATGTACTTCGGGAACAGATTTATTTTTTTCAAAAGTAAATCTTAATTTGGAAGCGTAGTTTTGGCGTTAAACGATTTACGATGACTTGCCAAACCTTACTAATATCGGGGATTTCTTAGCATCTTTCTTTTTGGCAACACTGTTTCTGGCAGCTCAGCTGTTTTCGTGTAACATTTTATTGTCAAACATGTTCAGTTTGGCCTATAGTTTAGCTATGAATCGACTAACAAACGAACAACGCTTGCAGATTAATAAATTTTAGCTTCAAAATTCAATTGGATGAAAATCCACTTTTTTATCGCGAAATTGTGTTCAGCGATGGAGCTCTATTCTGGTTAAGTGAATATGAAATATGAAAATATAGATGTGAAGAGCAGCCAGAAGCATTGTAAGAACTGCCAATTCATCCCGAAGAATACACTGTTTGGCGAGGATTATGGGCCGGTGAAATCATTGGTCCGTACTTTTTCAAAGATGACGACGGCGAAAAGTTACTGTGAATGCCGAGCGCTACCGTGCGATGATTATAATTTTTTTTGCCCAAAATGCAAGACCTGGACTTGACTGATATATGGTTTCAACAAGACCGCGGAAAAATGGCCCAATTGAGAGGCGAGTTCGGTGAACAGTTTATTGCACGTTTGGGACCGGTCAATTGGCCGCCTAGATCGTGCGATTTAACGCCTTCGGACTATTTTTTGTGGGGCTATGTTAAGGCTCATGTCTATAGGGACAAACTCGCAACGGTTGACGCACTGGAAGCCAATCTATAGATGGTTCTATCGACTCAAATAAAGATTTCCGAATGTCTCTAAATTGTATATTTTTAAAAATCAAATCCGAAAACTCTTAAAAAATCACCCGATAACTTTAAGGTCAGGAGGATATCCGGCGGATGAGTGCACAACCTACAGATTGTCTTTCAAGGTTACTCTTGCGCAAGGAGCAATTTACATTCTCTGGGTCGTAATTTGATAGATGTGCAATGTAGAAGATGAAAATCATCATAGTCGCTGTGTTTGGCAGTAGATCTTAGATTTTACTTTACATATTCCATCCCTTCCGAATACGTTAAATTTGGGCTCATCCATTTAAAGAAAGTGTTCCGAGAGAGAGAAAGTCACCGTATTGTTAGGTTTTAACCTTTTTAAAACGTTTGAGTTCGTTTAAATTGCGTTAAAATAAAATAAACCGCTTTATTTTCTTGCTTTACAGTTTTTATTTTACTACACAAAAACTTTTATACTGTTTGTCTAAATACAACAACTTAATATTCGTTTATGCAACACTTTTATTTCCGCTTTAACACAACTTTATTTGTTGGCAGCCAAACGATAACTGAACTGACTTGTAAGTAAAGCAGCCTCTTTATATACCTAATTGCATACAGCTTCGAAGGTTCCGGAAATATCGACCATCTTCTATTTTCATATCCGTTAATTCAAATGTAACGCAAAGATGGAAACTCATATGTAAATATTAAACCAATGTAAGCACAACTTAAAGATAATATTGTTGACATGTTTTGGATTTTTTTTAATCAAATATGGTAAACCGTTTTAAGTTATTCCAATATATATATGTAGTAAAAGTGCTTTAATTTTGAACATAACCGTATATCGCGAAAAGTCAAGCTGATAGAAAAAATCAAGTGCAGGTTTAGATTTAGCATCACAAATAACATTAAAAACCACATTCTGTTTTTAATTATTATTAACTTCACCCTTTATTCAATTAAATTTTATATTTATTTTATATTTTAAATCCGTTTAAAACCCAGATCAATTAATAGTTGATAAAATATCATAAATTTAATTATTTAATAACATTAATAAACACAGAGCATAAGTAATTTTTTAATAACGTAATAAGCCAGAAAATTTCCAATATAATCTCTTGAACTCTTAAAATAAATAAACGGAAGTGTGCTTGTACAAATGCAACAGAAACAGACACAGAGTAATAGCAACAGCAACACGGAAGTATAAAAATAATTATTAATTAAAAAATCATTTTTAGCTTTAACGCTGGTATATTGATCTTAAATTTAAATATAAAAGAATAAAACTGTGTGTGAGTTTGTAAAAGTCTGTTTAACAGTATATGTTTTAGTATAAATACACACATACTATCACAAGTGCCCTTAAGTATTGAATACATGCTATTGTATATGTAGCGGAACCCTAAAATATGCAACAATATTTATTTATAAATTTTCTCTACTCATTTCCATATATCCGTTAACTTCTTGCTTCCTTAATGCAATATTTGTGTTTATATTTGATAAGCTTAAGAAAGGTAGAGAGAGAGAGAAATAGAGAAGACAGAGAGAGAGGAAGCGGGATTGATATAGAGCAAGAGCGTAGGAGTTATAAATGTTAAAATGCTCTTTGTGTGCATGTTTCTCTCGTTCATATTTATATTCGTGTTGTTGCTGCTGTCTTTTTATATAAAAATATCTTATGATTTTTTCATATTTTTCCCATTATACATATGTCTCTCTTGGGTAAATTTCCATTAAACTGTAGCAATATTTGCAAATGAAATGAAGAAAATACGAGAAAATACAAGAAATATAAAAAGAGAAATAAACAATTTATTAATATTAAAAATTATTTAAAATAATCATAATATGGAAAAATGTACGTGTACATATTATATCCACAGCCTGTTATTTATATTTATAGTATAATATTTTTGTTTTAAAACAGATGCATATAAGTTAAAATTGTTATTGTTACGTTCTAACCTTTTTAAAACGTTTGAGTTCGTCAGGCGATCCTGTTGTTGGGATAAGTGTTTGAATGTCGTCGTCTTTTTTGTTTAGGCTCCTTGTACCGAAAGAAATTCATGGTTGGACAAATCATAGCGGAGTAATATTACCGAGAGATCAAAACAGTCTGCCGGTGAAATTTAAGTCTGTGTGGTTGGCTTTTATTTCTAAAAAGCTTTGCCTCTTTATAAATACCCTAAAGCATTCCAGGCGAGGGTTCACGCTATCTTCACACGCGTTAGGGAATGTCTGATGAGAAAATTGAAATGTTTGAGTATTGTTACGTTTTAACCTTATTAAAACGTTTGAGTTCTTTTAAATTGCGTTAAGTAAAATAAATGACATCAATTTGTTGTTTTATACAAACCTTTATTTCGATTTAACTTTGTATAGTGTCCAATTTATTTAATTTCCGCTTAATACACAAATTATTAATACCCAACTCATTGTACGACTTTATTCTATGAATGCTTAATGATAACTAACTGAATAAGTACATATCGCTGCCTTTCGTAGTAAATTCACATTAATTTCGCATGTGTAGCATATTGTAAAATCTTCTATTCAGCTACGTTAATTCAAATGTAAGGCTTAATACCCAAAATTGAATTGGTAGCACTGTTCAAATAAATACAGCCTTGGCAGGGTTATAGAAGCCTTGACACAAATCAATAGAAAAAATTCCATAATAAAGTTTATAGCTTTAAATGTACAAATGTTAGTGTATCTCTTTAGGTCAATTTTCATAACAATATTTATGTGATATTAGATAGTTAGCCAGCTTTAAAGACTTCGTTATCCTGCGATGTAGGTAAAGGGTTGTGTTGGACTCCATGATATTATATCAAAATGAACTTAGCGTCATGAGGGCCAGCGGGGACTGAGCCATTTTCCGTTTTTCCTGTGGAATACATAAGAAAGAATTTGTTCGTTTTGGAGAAGTGCCTCCGGCATGAGACAGAAATTCACTTTCTCCCTGTGGATTCAAAGGCTATTGCTGCTCAATAAAAGCAAGTTAACGGGTCTATTTACCGGGCATTGATGTCTTAGATACCAACAGCGTATGTTCGGGAATCTTGAGGCTGATAGATGTACAAGTAAGTACTGTACGAATTATGTGCACACGTATGAATTTGAGCTCTATGAGTACCCAGCTAATTCGACCCAAAAGATGAGGTTTCTAGGGGATATTGTGGTAACTCTAAATAGGCTATTTATTATCTCCTCAAATAGGGTTACTGGCTTTAATCGTAGCCTTAATCTGATGTGGTGGACTTATGGGATTGCAAAAAAATTCTTCGGGTCGCGCTGCGTTGGTAATGGTCTATGAGCAACATAACATAATCATTTTAAAGATTTAGGTTAATAAAATTTGTTTTCTTAAACTTACTTCTCAACTTTATTTAAATTAGATCTATATTTGAACCAACGAAACGAAATGAATCGCTTGAACAACGTTGGGATTTATTGGAAATTTATCATCATTGAAAATCATCTTTTCGGATGAAGCTCATTTTCATCTTGGTGGGTACGTTAATAAGCAAAATTGCCGTATTTGGAGCTCAGAAAACTATTATGAATGAACTGTTTGGTGCGGCTTGTTAAGCAGAGGCCCATATATCTTTCACCATTACGGTGATTTGAGACACCTATCGCACCATAAAAACCGATTGTTTGTGCCCGCTCTTCATGGTATTGATGTGAGCGATGTTTGGTTTCAGCAGGATGGTGCAACTTGCCACACATCTCATGCCACAATCGATTTATTGCGTCAAACGTTTGATGGCCTTCTAATTAGCCGAAATAGTGATGTCAATTGGCTGCCAATAAGCTGCGATTTGACACCATTGAACTGTTGTCTGTGGGGCGCCGTTAAAGACAAGTGTTATGCCGACAAACCAGAAACAATTGAGCATTTGAAGGCCAACATTTGTGATGCCATTGCCGAGATACGACCCCATACACTCGAAAAAGTTCTCGAAAATTGGTCCGATAGAATGGGATACTGTGAGGCCAGCCGCGGCAGTAAATATGAATGAATAAAATAATATTTCATTTCTAACAGGAACGATTGTACTTCACAACAAAAGAAATCGTTTTTATTTTATTGCATTTGTAAATTTAAATTTTTTAAATTGCCCACCCTATACATTCATTGTTTTATTAAAACGTATTTGAACTTAATTGAGTATTACTTAAAAGTCTGTAAACAATTTCCACATGAATTTTCAATGAAAAATTTTAATATTTGAACTTCAAATACAAAATTTGATTGATTAATCTAAATTCAGCTATCTTTCTGTTTAGTTGGGAAAAATTCAGCTAGCTGAATAGCAAAACAATATGGTTATTTTTATATAGCTTCCTAGCAGTGTTGCCATAATTTTTTTTTTGAAAGACTGAAAATTTGGAAGAAAAAAAATGATTTTCGTGTGAAAAAAATGCACATACTTGAAAAAGAAAAAATAATTCATATGCGGGTATGTTATGTAAACCGAAAACGAGTGAAATTGAAACTAAATTCGCCAATTATTTTAAAGTTTTGACAATCAAAGAATTTGTTTTAGAGGCTATTACGTGTATAAATAAGAAAACATTACAATATCGTGTCTGATTTGAATTTTATAGCAATTCGAAGTTTCATTCGATTATAGTTACACTCGATTTGGCTTACAGAACACACCCGATAACTTATTTCATAATGTATTTTTTATTCAAGCATAACACAACAAATTAAATGTGATATGCATGAATAATGATATGATATAATTACGCTGTGATCGAATTTGATACATTCATTTTTCGACAAACCGGGGTGCACCCGGCCTGTAAATCGGATTCGAGTACGCTGAATGCAGTGGTGCGAACCGTTTCGCTAGGTTAGCTCTTGTTTTCGATATCTCGAAACTGGAGGAGGTAGCACAAAATATATTCGCGTAACTTAAAAACGCGTAAACTAACGCGTAAACTATAAAAACCGAATTTTCGCAATAAAATCACCTTTAGGTAAGGTCAACATTTTTTTAATCTGCTCAGTCGTTTTAGAAATATCAATTTTTTTCAAAAGAACAGTGGGATCATATTACTATTTAAGTACGTTCGTATGAGTGATATTTCATTAGTGAAGCAAATATATCAGATATATCCCGATGTTCGAAAAAAATGTATATTCCTAAAACGACTCCGCAGAAAAACGCAACTTTTTAGACCTAAATGTGAGTATCACACACTGTGTGAATTCTCTATTTCTTTCTGATCAATAGTCAAAAAGAGAATAGTTACACTGCTGCATTAAAGAAAAGGTAAGAGTGAACCTCACCACAATTATATTAAGCAAATAGGGTGAAATTTAAGCTTCAGTAATTGGAATTAAAATAACAAAATCGAAATTAAAAATTTAAAATTCTAAAAACTAAAAAAAACAAGTTTTCTTGTTTTTTAAACAAAAAACTTCAAATCTGCTCAATGCTTGGAAAAAATGCAACAGCACATTTGGCAACGTTATTTCCAAGAAATGTCAAATTCAGCAAGCTGAATAACACAAGTTATAAGTACATACTTCAAAAAATTTTTTTCAGCGAGCTGAATTGAATTTTTTGCTTATTTAAAAAAATGTAATAATTTTACGATTATATAAGTAAGAATAAATGCCTTTCCAAGAATTTTAAAATACTGGGTCCGCCATCTAACGTTTTTTTTCAACTAGTGCTTATTTCGTGAATGGTAACACTTAGCTCATATCTGATTTGACAGATCATTAGTTTTATCCTTCCGCTGAACGAATATAGTTGTGTATACGCTTGAACAACGCTGGGAAATATTGCGACATTACTTTGAAAATCATGGTAATGTTGCAGATGAAGATCATTTTGATCTTGGCGGCTATGTAAACAAGCAAAATTGTCGCATTTGGGGCACAGAAAACCCGCACGCATACATTGAAAAGCCGATACACCCAAGACGAGTCACAGTTTGGTGCGGATTTTGGTTCAGAGGCATAATTGGGCCATTTTTCTTCGAAAATGAGCAAGGAGTGGCCGTTACAGTCAATGGCGATCGTTATCCATGCCATGCTGAACGAATTTTTGTTCACAAAAATTGAAGAGGAAGATATTAGCAACATTTGGTTTCAACAGGACGGCGCTACGTGCCACACAGCCGAAGCTGCACTCGATGTTTTGCGCCCTGTTTTTGAAGATCGCATTATCAGCCGCAGAGCTAATGTCATTTGGCCAAGCCAGAGACAATTGGCGCTTTAAAGGACAATATTCGTAAAGCCATTGGTGAAATACAGCTGCACAGAATCGATAATGTGCTTAAAAATTGGACCGATCGTGTAGGCTACTGCAAAGCCAGCCGAGGCAGCCATTTCAATGAAATTATTTTCCATTATTAACCGGAAGGATTGTACTTTCAAATAAAAAAAGAAATTTGAGAAAATATTCAGTAGTTTTTTTTATAGCATTTTCAAAAAAAAAAAACTTATATGGCGGACCCTTTATTAACAGCAGCCTCTGTTTACATTGATGTGTATTATAAACGACAGATTAAATAAGGCTGAGCCTTAAGAATATAAACGCATTTATTGCTCCTTTTTTGTTTTTTTTTTTTTGTTTTCGTTTGTTTTTGTTTCTTTGTTTTATGTTTTAATGTTACATTAAATGCCATAAATTGTACTTCAGTTATTTCAGTCAGAGAAAAAGAACGAAAGAAAACAAAGAGATAATAGTCTCAAGGGGTTAAAATGTAATATAATTTTGAATGGAAAATAAAAGAAAAATATTTAAAATTCTGAAATCATAATAATAATATAGGGAATATAAACGTTATATTATTACAATAACAATTTCAAAAAGTAGACAGATTATATAGAAATTAATTTTCTTATAACATTTTTATATAAGGAAGAGATAAGGGAAATATAAAAGTAAAGGTTTTTCTGCTTTAAGAGCTAGACTGTACTTCTCAAAGTTTTAACTATATTTACTTTACTTTATATTTACTTTACTGCAGCCGTTAGGATAAAAATTTGTTACATTATTAGGTCAAGGGTTAAGTAGGTTCACAATGCGCCCTATTAGATACACTCCAATAGCTAGATAAGTTCTAAAGAAACCAGACAACACTACTGTGGCACTTCTATTCTAACCACACTGTCCCTTTTTACTTCGTTCTATATTCTACTAAAGCTATGCAGTCATACAAAAGAAGTTATGTTTGTCTGCTCTCTTTCCAGCGGGTACAATGATCTTTATTTTCAAAATTTGCGTCCTTATATACTAAAATATAATAACGGTATCCTAGATTAACTTAAGTTATTGTTTGTGTAAGTTAATTATTGCTGCAATTGTAACATAAACATAAATGGGTTACCATTGTGCACTGGTTACCGTGGTGTAATCAGTACACCAGTTTTCTGTTTTGGACTGAAAATCACTAGATCGAAGATATATAGATCGTAAACAACTTTTTCATTTTTGTTAACATTAATTGACAAATATTTGCACTGTCATTTCATGCTTGTTAAGTCTCATCAATTCTTTAAACCTCATGCTAGTGCACCGAACGAGCAAACTTAAAATAATATATGTGAACAGCATTAAATACGATTAAGGGTAAAATACATTAGCAGCCTAATCCGAGAGATCAATTAGAAGTACATATATAGACATCTTTCTCCGAATTAGATGAAAAAGGCTTGTCTTATCTTTTCCGCGAGACCAATCAGATGAATGTAAACTTTTTTTTGTGAACTTATGTTATGCTGAATGCTGAATACTGTTATGCAGAATGCTGTTTTCTGCAGCCCCATAATTTCATTACATCGGATTTAGGTTGCGAATAAAGCCAGTAATCCTAATTGGTGAGGTAACAAATACCTCTTTTGGGTTCAATACAGTAGTCCTCATTCTCTGGTCTGAAATATGTAGCTGGGCGTTCACAAAGAACCTACACCGATCATTCTCAACGTTTTTCAACATATGCACCCATGGTGTCTAAGATCACAGTGCCTGCTTAAGACCGCTTTTATTAAGTAGCGACAGCCTTTTGGTTATATCTGGAGAAAGAGAAAAAGCATTACTGTGGCACTCCTTCAAAACCTAACGAATTCTCCCTTAGCCCAGGAGTCAATTCTGCCCATTGCATATACCACACATGGACACTTAAAACTGATTAAAGGCCATCCCAGCGGAGTCCCATGTTCGCTAAACAGCCAGTATTTTCGTTGCCAAGATGGCCCTCTTGTTTTTGAGTTCAAAACAACCATTGACCTACCTTCAAAGGGTAACCAAACCTCCATAAATACATCCTTTTATTTTTTATTTATTTTTTTATTTATTTTTTTCTCCGTCATTCCTCTAGGGAGCATATTGGCGTTCCACAAAGCATCCTTTACTTTTTTCAGTTTCATTAATCAAGTTGGTTTTCATGTTAAGTAGATGATTAATCTACTGTAGCTCTTCTCCATATGGTTGTATGTAGTGGTGAAGAACCTTGCTAAGTGGTGGTAATCCTTACTTAGCATTGTAATTTTTCCCAGTAAGTGGCGTTTTCTCCTGATCATTCGTCTGATGTTTGCCATCATCGTCGGAGGTATGCTGGAAGCTTAGGGGGAGCTTCTTTAGATGGATTTGTCTGGAGGGAGGCGGAAGTCTCTTTATTAAATACTCGAAACCGCAAATCATATTTTTTTATTTCTTCGTTGTCCTCTGCTGGGACTCGAACCTGGATATTTGCTCAAGGTATTTACACATAGTCAAAGATCTTCCCAGTCTCACCGTCAACATGTTTTGATCTCAACCTAATCTGAAATGTTACGCCTTTACGATAAATTGCTTCAAGGTATAAGGACCTCAGTCCAATTAGGAATCATCACCAAATAGGTGCAACATCTTTATTATCCCCACCATATCGCCACCTTCAAACCAGAGACACCAAGCAATCTAAGAGCAATTTTACATGCTTCCTCAAGAACCGAAATGTGCAAAGGAGGTAAATGCAGGACAGACAGATCCTCATCACCTTTTTTGTATTCCAATGACGGGTGCGTAGAGCCTGCTTATGCCCTGCATTGTTCTAGATCTCCACGAAAATTCAGCAAAGGTCAGTATTGGTCTTATATCGTAAAGAAGGACCAGTAGATCATTTTAGGTCTTAGACACCACATTTTACCATAGAGGTGCTGACAAATAAAATGTACTCTGATCGTCTTATTTTTAACATTGAACAAATGTTTTCCACCTGTAACAGTCCTATCCAGATGATTCCCAGGCATTTCACTTCATCGGAGAACTCAATAGTCGAGCCACTTATTGTTGGCTCAGTAAGTCTCAGATTTCTATGTCTAGTGAAAGACTGCAGCAGTTGAACCTCCGACATGATTATCGGCATAGCCATAGTACGGTACATCAAGTTGTTAAGCTTCTCTAAAAGTTCATTAAGGACCAGTGTATTTAGAAGAGGCAATAAAACACCACCTTTTAAACACCACTAGTAGCTCTAATGGTCGTCTATAAGCCGCATAGATCCAGCTAAACAACTCTGGATGGCACCATCTTACTTATTTAGTTCCTTATAATAATGGGAACATTTTACCTATCAAGTTCCCTTGTGATGGCATCGTAGGAAGCGTTGTCAAAGGCGCTCTGAATGTAAATGAAACAAGCGTTGAGACGAAGCCTTTTTAAACATCGTCGTAACATAATGAATAGCCATTATTGTTGCCCGCCTGATGAGCAAATTGAAACGATGAATCACAAGATAAATTTTCTGAATATAACTGCCCATCTGTTATTTCAGTACCATGAATTCTAACCTCAATAAAAATGCTTTAGGATGAAAGAAGACACATTTTCGCGTATATTAATCGTACGTCAACGCTCTTACCGCTTATTAGCGATCTGAATATCACGATACTCTTACTTTCCTATGCTTAGAGCTTATCTCTCCATACTGTCTAAGATACGATTTGGATATATATAGACATTTTTCCGAGACCTTAAGTCAATGTAGTGACAATGCCTTTCTCAGTGAGTATGCTTTAGAGTGAAATACATTTCCAAAAGTCCTTGAGAAAAAGAGTTCGCACGGGAGAAAATATGTCCCTATACTTTAAACTTTTTTTTTAACCAGTACTCAGGGAATGGTCCCTCCTCCTGCAGTTCATCGTGTTGGCATTAAGAAAATAGCAGTGTAAGAAGCAGGAAAGAGAGATTAATGTTTATAAATGTTCGGTTTAAATTTACTGATGTCGTAAGACTTTCGCATTAAGATTGTTCCGCAAACGAACAGTGCGACTAAAGTACGAAGTCTCTCTATAATGCGTTGGGCTATTCGACGGATACTCAACTAAAGATGTGCTTTGCGAGAAACTAAGTCAAATACTACATATGTGATTATCGGGAATTAAACCATATATTTCGTCAAAACACATTACGTTATAGTACACATAAAATAATGTAACGACCATGCTCTAATGAATCGGTAGAGTAGTACTTTCGGCCTCTCGCTTACGCAGTCGAGAAGCCGCAAAATATACTTTAAAGTACTGGCCCATACATGAGAGTTGTATTCCATTTTAAGTCGGTCTCCTAGATGTTAAGGAGATCAGATAGGGTGAAGTATTGTTTGCACCGTCTTAAAAATACGAGGCATTTGAATGCTTCTTTCGACACTACCAAAATGTGTTCGTTCCAACGAACGTCATAATGAATTCTCATGCCTGGGAGCATCTAATTCCTCAATGTCTACATTACCCATAGTAACAGATGACACCACAACACCACGTCTGTTTAACAAAAACCAACATTGGGTCTTGTGTGCATTAAAATCGACCTCTTCGCATCACCACACTCGTAGACTTTTGCCAGGTCGCTTAAGAGCGTGTCGTTCATATTCATCTCCTTTGACCTAATCTCCAAAAGGCTCGGACTATTATCAAAAGAATATTGTTACGTTTTTACCTTTGCTTAAAAGTTCTTTTTGATTGCTTACTATATATTTATACGGTAACTTATTTTTTTCTTGCACCCAATATTCGTTTATACAGCACTTTTATTTACGCCTTAAAACGACTTCATTTTATGGCAGCAAAACAATAATTATATGACGTAGATAAAGCAGCCTCTTTATATACCTTATTTGCTTACAGCTTAGAAACCTCCGGAAATGACTCAGATGCTCTTATATCCTCTATTTTACATTCATTAATTCAAATGTTACACACAAAGTTGGTCGAATTGGCAGTGCTGCTAAATACGCAAATAAGTACGGCATTGACAGGGTGACACCAAATATACGAATATCCCAAAATACAGTTTTAAAGGTGCTGATGTGGTGTATTTTCTTTTTAGGCACTTTTATTTTCGTAACAATATGAATGACAAATAGTGTTGTTATTTGAAAAGGAGTAGATAGGATTGGAAGTACGAAAAATAAAGTCGTTAAGAAATATTAGAAATAGCCTTACAGCACAGCCTTGCGGTACCCCTGAATTTATCCTGAACTTATCGGATGAGAGCCCATCTTTAACCATATGTAGTGCGCTCTCTGAGAAAACTCGACATAAATCGGGAGGAATGAATACCGACATCAAAAGCAATAAGTTTTGTGAGAGCCACATGCTTAACTCCTTAGATATATCCAGAGTCACAACCTTACTTTCGCCAAATCCATTAAATGACCTGTTCCACTTTTCCGAGAGCAACGCTAGCAAATCACCACTAGAGTGGCTCTTGCAGAAATCATACTGACGATCGCTTGAAAAATCGTTGGACTACAAATACCTGACAAGGTGGTGATTAATCATACTCTACATAACTTTGGAAAGTGCGAAACTGCTATTGGGCGGAAGTTTTCAGGGGCACTAGCAACCTTCCAGCACGATAGAAAAATACCGGTGCAATATGTATGCCCAAACGTCGAAAAACATTGCTTCAGGACCAGTGCCGGTATGCCATCCGGCTCAGAAAATTTGTTTACGTTGAGATTTGAGATTTCATCTTTTTGCTACCTTGAGAATTGCAATGTCTATAAAGCTTTAGTGCGCTCATCAGCCGTTTAAGTGCCAACCTCATTAACAACGCTTTAGGCTAAAATTTCCCTTCAAAAATTGCACAAATTATCGGTACAAAAACCTTATATATCCTTTTAACAGGCTTCTCTGGTTTTTTCCCAACTGCAGCTCTACCCTCTTAAGAGATTTTCGCCTTACTTTAATAATCGGTTCTTTTAAAATAAATTTTGTTCTCTTTCTCTCTCTTCTTTTTAAAATATGCCTTTTTAAAGCCATTAATATGCAAGTTATGCAAATAAAGTAGAGAAAAGACCATAAGCATATATTATAGACATACAGTCAGTCCTTACATCCTTTAAAATGCCATAAAACAAGTGGTTATTGCACACACTCACACACACGCACTAAGTGAAACGAAAATGACCATTTAATGAAGATCTACTGTAATTGCAGGCAAATTATTCTAAAAAGAATTACAAACAAAAAAAAAAAAAAATCCCAAAAATATTGCCGACAAGTAAATGAAAACAAGGAGAGAAGTAAAACAAGGAGAGAAGTAAGAAGTAAATTATCCAGGATAAATGGTTGTAATAAAGCGTAATGAACGATATATATTACAGGAATTTTGCACAGAACAAATATGCTTAAAAACAAATGTTGAAAGGCAGCTTTGCTAAGCGGAAAAGGAGGAATGAAATGCAAAATATGGGTGGGAGTTTAAAAAAAATAAGAAAATAATAAATATACTAAAATATTGATATTCTACAGAAAATTTATGGAAGACTTATATGTTCTATTTTATATTTTGTTTCAAAATGTATATTTTAACAATGATGTATATTTTAACAATTAGAGTTATTTTTTTGCCTTAAAGTATACAGTTATATGTTACAGTAATTATCACTTAAATGTATGCTTTACCAAAAAAAGTATGTTTTTACGTTTTGTAGTTATAAATAATGCCTTAAAATATCCTTTACTTTTATTACATATTTGGTTTGTGAAAATGCCAAAGGCAATCGTATTTGAAATTAATAAGGATTACAGTGCGTCGAAAATGATTTTTGAAAACAGAAAATAAATATTTATATTGGGTGTATGCATTATCATAGTCACGAAAGATGACCCATGTGCTTAACCCTACACACTCAATAGTACGACTCTGACCACAGGTAATATCCAGTTATCCACAATCATCTGCTGACATTATCCCCTTCAATTGTTTCCCATATAGAAAGGGATAGGCCGAAAGCCATTTTCAAACAGCAATTTCTTCGCCTTCTGAATAAAGTCGAAACGAAGTTCCTGATAGGAAGAGATGTAATATCCCCTGGATCGAATTGACATCGGTTAAAAACGTACCATTTGGTCCTAGTTAGCGCAACATAGTCTCACAAATTGTACCTTGTGGTTTCTACCCCCTCCAGATAGATCCGGTACCCTGTCTCTCCAGGAGGCGTAACATATTGAGATGATATCTCAAGGAGTATGGCGCCAATAGAAAACCCACTATTCTACTAATGTTAGCCCTCCATAATATCCATAGGAGAAAAACTACACCAACCGCTTGGCTTTTCGCAGTTCTTGGGCGCTCTCCCAATGAATCATCCTGAGAGATTAGAGCTCTGCCCGGTTCATCCCACAAAACTGCTCTGGGCCAATAAATTCCATTTAGGATCTTACTGTCGCCAGTCTGTTAGCAATTTTATTGCCAGCAACCTGTTCGTCGCACCCTGTTCGCTGCACTGCGATGTTAAAGGTAAACAAAACATTCCTTGAATAGCCACGGTTTCATCGAACAGAAACCCAATGCAATCAGTACTGCTTGACTATCTAAGAATATATTTATGCGAGCACCTCTAATACTCCTCTGTAGGTTTTTCTCAGCACACAGCCTAAAACTCACTTCGCCATTTACTCACAGGTAAGTCCAAAGACCCCAGTCTATACACCTGTACCAGTCTTCGATTCATTCGTAAGGTAGTTTAGGTTTCTAGAATCAACATAAGGCCCCGAAAACCATTCCTCGCTATCAGGGAACATGATATCGAAACTCCGGTCGATCATATGGCCTTTGATCGAAAACACGTACGATCCGGAAAACTTTCGAAAATGCTTATTTGACCAAAGTTTCATAGTTGCAGCTCTGACACAATTCGCATTTTCAAAATTATTCCCATAGCACACTTCTTCATAAAGATCGAGGTCGATTCGAGGGTATTAGCCATATTATGGCCTCAATGGCCGCGATTGTTCCAACAACTTCATGGAGGGCTGTTTCCACCAATCTTCCCCTGAGGTATGACATGACAAGGAGTAATGGGATTAAGTTCATGTTATTCTCGCTCTTTATCGAAGCAGGTCGGTTGTATCTCTTCTTCTCAAAGGGATGTGGCCATTATTATTTCAGAATTGCACAAGCTAGTGGGTTCGGATGCACCTCTAACTATGCGATTTTCTCTCGAACTATTGGCATGTTGAGGTTTTTGTAAACATTTAAGCATTTGTTATTAGTCGTAAAAATTGGCAAGACCCCAGAACTTGTCAATGGCTCTGCGACACATGTACAGCGTAACATTCACCTTTGCCACTCTAGCCTGTGTATTTTAGAGTCAAGACAGCTTGGATTACAGCTTCATCCACAAATACTTCGCGCTATCCGAGAGTCCCATTTCCACCCCGTGCAGGCGCGTGGTAGGAAAAAAGACGGAATTTTGTACTTCCTCGAGAACAAAACCCTCGGTTAACACTCATTTATGACAGTGCTCCACTTAATAAGACCCAGAGACGTTTGAAGGCTCTGCGACATTGTATCGAGATATATATCCGACACAGCCACAGCAACATCATCCGCATACTCTACAGTCTTAAACCTCATAGAATCAAGTTTCACGAGTAAAGTGTTGAAGGCCAAATTACCCTGCGGTGTAGAAAAATAATAGTCTGAGATTCCTCCACATTATCGCCTTCGTTAACCATAAAGTTTCGTTCAGTTTGTACATACATATATCAAGCCTTTATGCCATGCTTTGTCGAAAACACGCGAAATGTCGATAAAGAGAACGGTGCCCTTCTAACGGCACTCACCACTCTATGTGTTTGGATGGACATATGGTAGAAATGTGGCTGCTCTAGCAAATTCAAAGACAACGCAGTTGCCAGGGATATTCCTGTGACAAGGAACTCATTTCAGAAGCATTACTTGAAAGTCACACTTGAAAGAGTTTTGAGTACTGCTGGGCTGTTACAGAAAATAGAGATGCTAGTAGTACGTAGGTGAAGCTATCCTCCTCAGGATTAACTTCGCAGCGTGATTGGTAGACCTAATTTCATTCAAACATTATATATAAATAAATAAAATAAACTTTGTCTCTTACACCATTTCTTTGTCTGATAAAGTGAGAATAAATGACAGATATATACCATCTAAAATTAAATCCAAATTTTCAAGTTATAAACGCTATTTTGCTAAAACATAAAAATATTTTTCCTAAAAGTAAGAATCCTGTCATACAACATAATTAGATAATAGGCAGCAATGATTTTATTTAATAGTATTAACCCACTGTATGTATTGATTTCTCTTTAAAGTTTTTTCTTATGATTTTCGTTTTTAATCAAAAACCATGAATATTAAAAGAGTGCGTTTCTTAAAACCAACTGCTGCCATATCAATAAAGAAAGGAAAAATCCAACTGGTTTTATGACTTTCTAATATAAAATGACATGAGCCATTAAAATAAGCAGCAGCAAGCACATCACAAAACATCCCAGCTCTGTCGATGATAATCAACATAAAAAATTTTTACATCTGCCACACGCATATACCTGACAGGTCATTAAATCATAAAAAATATTATCCAAAGACTTCTTAAGCTGGAATACAAATTTGAAAGGCAGGCACAAACATTTTTAAAATTTTTAGGATGATTTCATTTGTCATAAAATCCTTTCAAATAATGGGGTTATATTTCTTTTAAAAAAGGCATTAAAGTTCATTTACAGTTTATTGAACCTCTAAAAGATCTTCTGTTGTTAACAAAAGAATTTATGTCGGTGATAAATTCTTTTAAATATTTTACATAAAATAACGCATGACGTATAAGCATTTAAGCAAAATATAAATAAATCATACGCCATGTGTGCTTTTGTTAATACAGAAAATTTATAAAAAGACCACATTGCGTATGATTATTTCACATTTCATTTCATATAAATACCAGGGTTGGCAAAACCCGGTTTTTTTTTCAAAACCCAACCCACCGGGTTTTATTGGGTTTTTTGATGTTGTTTTTTTTTGTGTTTTATAACTGCTTCTAAATTTCGTGCAAGTTGACAATATTTGTTGTTTGTTTATACAGTCGAACTTCTATAATTTGAACTTTTTTTAGTTGAAAAGTCTATAAGATGTGCTTCAAATCTCGTGGCAAGAGCATCTTGCAGAGAAATTCTAACAGGTTTCGCTTCTTTAACTTGAACTTCCATAACATGAATTCCTCCATAACTTGAAGAAAAACCGTAGTAAAGGGTCCGCCATCTAACGTTTTTTTTCAACTAGTGCTTATTTTGTGAATGGTAACACTTAGCTCATGTTTGATTTGACAGATAATTAGTTTTATCCTTCCGCTGAACGAATATGGCTGTGTAAACGCTTGAACAACGTTGAGAATCTGGGCCTGGGATCGACTTACAGATCGACTTTCAGATGAAGCTCATTTTGATCTTGGCGGGTATGTAAACAAGCAAAATTGTCGTATTTGGGGCACAGAAAACCCGCACGCATACATTGAAAAGCCGATACACCCAAGACGAGTCACTGTTTGGTGCAGATTTTGGTCCAGAGGCATAATTGGCCCATTTTTCATCGAAAATGAGCAAGGAGCGGCCGTTACAGTCAATGGCGATCGTTATCGGGCCATGTTGAACGAATTTTTGTTCACAAAAATTGAGGAGGAGTATATTAGCAACATTTGGTTTCAACAGGATGGCGCTACGTGCCGCACAACTGAAGATACCCTCGACGTTTTGCGCCCTGTTTAAAAAAAAAAAAATGATTTGGCGGACCCATTATAAAAAGACCACATTGCGTATGATTATTTCATATTTCAGTTCATAAATATAGCAGGGTTGGCAAAACCCGTTTTTTTTTTTTTAAACCCAACCCACCGGGTTTTATTGGGTTTTTGATGTTGTTTTTTGTTTGTTTTATAACTGCTTCTAAATTTCGTTCAAGTTGACAATATTTGTTGTTTGTTTACACAGTCGAACTACTATAATTTGAACTTCTATTACTTGAAATTTCTATAAGTTGAAGCACATCTCGTGGCAAGAGCATCTTAGAGAGTAATTCTATCAGATTTCGCTTCTTTAACTTGAACTTCCATAACATGAATTCCTCCATAACTTGAAGAAAAACAGTAGAACAACGTTCCTATAATTTGAGTTTTTTCGAAAAAAATTTTCTTTTTTGCTGACAAAAATTACCGAATTAGCCGCTAACAGTGAATATACATTCTTTTCCACTTAATTTGTTATAAAAATCGCAACTTTTTATGCAAAATTACATTAAACTGCCAACACTAAAATGTAGACATACAGCTATTGACCACTAATTGGAAACACTATTTTACTTTAGTGCTATGTCAGGAAAGTTATTAATTATTGGAAAATTTTGTTCATTACTATTTGCTTATCATTTAATACTTTTACTTTCTTCATGACATATTTTAAATACCGTTAAAATTTTGCAAAGTTGTATGCAATTACGTAGTAGAGTTCAAAAAAAGTGCGACATATAATGAGAAACGCTCAATAATTATTTAATTTTTACTTTAAAAAGGCAAGTTAGACAAAGATCGGTAACTATATTCTTTCTTTATAATGGGAAAATGTAAAAGCTGCACTCCTGAGAAACGGAGCTCCATTTTCGAACTGCGAAAGGCTGGGAAATCATACAGAGAAATATCAAAGTAGCTCCAGTAGCTCAGTAGCTCCGCACATACAAAAATATGATACCAAAGCCAACGTTCCACGACATATAAGACCCCGAAAAACATCAGAGTATACTGACCGCATGATAAGACGAATCTCCAAAGCAGACACGAAAAAGTCCTCCGCTAATATCCAGCGTGACATTTGTAAAAAATTAAACATTACGCTATCCAGGAGGACTACTTTACGAGGTTTGGTCGAAGCCGGGCTACATGGTAGAGCAGCACGCAAAAAGCCACTTCTTAGTAATATCAAAGAAAACGTCGTATAGAATTTGCGAAGTCCTATTGGAATTGGACAGCAAATCAGTGGAAATATGTGCTTTGGAGCGATGAAACAAAGATTAATCGCCTTGGTCCTGATGGCCAATAAAACAAGAATTTAATCCTCGGTATGTTTCAGGCATAGTAAAGTATGGGGGAGGATTTATTATGGTGTGGGGACGCTTTTCTTGGAACGGTGTGGGGCCAATTCATCAAATTGATGAAATTTTAAACAAAGAAAAATATTTTGACATATTAAATAACGTGATGCTGCCTTCGGCTGAGGAGAATTTGCCTGTTATATGGAAATTTCAACAGGACAACGACTCAAAGCACACTGCTAAAGTTACAAAAAAGTTCTTTGAAGACAATTCCATTTATGTTTTGAAGTAGCCCTCATCAAGTCCAGACCTAAACCCCATCGAACACCTCTGGGGTGCTGTCAAGAAAGCTATAAGTTTGATAAATATTGAAGATTCTGCAGTTCTTTTTGAGAAAGTGAAAATGGCATAGGAGGCAATGCCTGTGGACTTGTGTCGTAGCAATGCGCAGTCGATGTGAAGTTGTGTTAAAGCAAAAGGGTTTTGCAACAAGATATTAAAAATAAGTAAGAACGCAAACTTAAAAACACAACTTTTTTTCTAATGGTATGTAAACGTTTCTAATTAGGTGTCGGAGTCACATTTTGAAGAAGGTAAACTAATTGGATAAAATATTTAGAAATGAATGGTTTTTCCGTTCTTTTTTTGTTCTTTGTATATATTAAAAAATTTGAAATGAATGAACAATAAAAAAATAATTAAGCTTTTAACGTAATTTTAAAGCGTTTCTAATTAGTTGTCAATAGCTGTACATAAGGCAGTACTGTTGTGTTTATATTTCGGTAAAGTCCCTAAATAAAATTCATGTGTTTATGTACAAATTCCTTCGGGCGATTAAGAAAGAAAGAAGAAACAATATTATAATAAAGTAGAATGGCACCGAAACTTCATTTAACAGTTGAAGAAAAGTTTAAATTAATAAAGGAAATAGGCGGTGGATCAAGGAAAAAAGACGTGGCCGAAAAATATGGCATTTCAGCGAGTACGGTTTCTATGATCTTAAGTAGCAGGGAAAAAATATAAAATTTTGTTGAATCTTGAACATCAAATGAAAAAAGCAAGAGAAAAAAAAAACAAGATACGCTTTCATAGTCGATGCTCTAATTAAGTGATTTATGGCAACAAGAGACCGCAATATGCCGATAATCTGAAAGAATATTAAAGAGTAAAGCCATGGGGTATGCAAAGGAACTCAAGGTGGATGACTTTAAGGCAAGCAATGGTTGGCTGGATAAATGGAACATAAGGTATGCAAAGATAATGTGAGGGAAAAAAGTAAATGTTAAGTAGTCATGTATGCTATTTAAAGCTTGTGGTGAAAGCAATGATGTTTCCGTAGAATATTGCCAGAAATGGAAAACCGATGTTTTACCTTTTTTGTTGGAAAAGTACAATGAAAGTGACATTTGCAATGCAGATAAGATTGGGTTGTTTTTCTGGCAAAAAACTAACATTCAGAAATGAAAAATGTCATGGAAGAAAATATGGGAAGTAACGTGTGGCAGTAATGTTGGCAGCAAATAGGAATGGAACAGAAAAAATAAAAATTTTAGTGATGGGAAAAAGTAAGAAACCTCGTTGCTTTGGTGGTATCAAGTCACTACCCGTCAGTTATAAAAGTAACAAACGGGCTTAGATGATAAGCCAAATTTTTGAAGAATGGATGTTGCTTTTTGCTGCTGGAAGAAAAGTGATGCTCTAAAGATATACAAAATAAATTGAAACCTATTGAACTGGAATTTTTTCCACAACCTCTTGACCAGGGAATAATTCGATGTTTGAAAGCTCATTATCGAAACAGAACTTTAAAAGAAGCTATAGTTCGAATTGAAGGAAATTGTAAAAATGATATTAATGTGCCAGAATGCATTTGCCATTTATCAAGAGCTTGGGATATTGATGTCACTAGCCAAACAATTTTAAACTGCTTTACATAATCTGGATCAGGACAGCATTAGCATTCAGTGTGGGACGAAGAAGATGACATACTTTTGGTATTATTGAATGATTTTAACGACAACGAAAATGTTTTAAAATATAACGATGAAGCCTGGTTACATTAGAATGAAGTAGATGAAGATATTATTGATGAATATGTCGTCGAATCAGAACCGCAGTAGTAGAAAGCGATGGGGACGAAGTTGACGAAACAGTTTGACAATCGTGCAGAGAAGTTATAAACGATTCATTTAAGACTTTAAATGTATTCTTAAATACAAATGAAAACGCAGAGATGACCACTACAAAGCACTACACAAATTAGAATCACTTTTTGCCCAAAGCAAATGCAAAAACAAATTCAGTCAAAAATTACTCACTATTTTAGTAAATAAATTTATTGTTACGAAAATAAGATTGGGAACCTCTGCGTTTATTACTTCGCCAAAATAAATAAACAAAAGCTGCAAGAACAACTATACGTGCTGTTTACAAATAACCAAATCTACAACAACAAACATTAGCAGAGGTAAAGTAAATTAAAATAACATGGCAACAACAATAATTAAGCAGCAAAAAACCAAGTAACAGACAACTAAACCAGCAACAACAAATACTAAGAGATGAAAGAGGTATATGTTCACATAAAAAAAATTTTGCTTCGTAGAATATAAGATATAAGAAGAATATAACTTACGAAGCTAACTTTACACTTTTTCATGTTATATATGAATGTATATGAAAAAAAAAAAAAATTAACTTACAAAGCTAACTTCACACCCTTCCTGAACAGCCCGCAGTTTTAGATAATCTTCCTGAAAAAAGAAAGCGTGCGCTGGTAACAGTTTTACGCAAAAATATCCCGACTTGTCGCTTGATTGCAAATATATTTCGTCTTTTGGAAAAAATTCTAGAATTTGTGGATATATTTACAAATTTGGAGCCGCAAATGTCAAACCAAGAAAAGGACCACTAACAACTAATGACGTGGAGCAAGGAGTTAAACTGCTTATTCGAATTATCCGAAAATACTGTTTTGCCGCTGAATACAATGCTTTAAAATGTAATAGATTTATAAATTCATCCAGTAAGTTGATCTCACTGAATCCTTTCATGGATCAATTTGATGTGTTAAGGGTTGGTGGGTGTCTTCAAAAATCACAATTTAATTTTAGCGCTCAGCATCCTGTAATTATGCCAAAACGTCATCCATTAACTGAATCCATTATACGACAATTTCATCGGAAAAATATGCATGCTGGTCCACAATCTTTATTGGCAACAATTAGGCTACAGTATTGGACATTGGGAAGTAGGCAGAGTCATTAATAAATGCAATCCGCCCTCGTATATGGTCTGACAACGCAAATAATTTTGTAGGTGTAAAAAATGAGCTAATCGAGCTGGAAAAACTGTTTTTGAGTCAATAATACAAAGAGGCTGTACATATATGCTTAGATGACGGAATTGATTGGAAATTTATACCATCTAGGTCTCCACATTTTGGCTGACTTTGGGAGGCCGCCATTAAGGTTGCCAAGTTACATATTCTATGTACGATCGGTCTATCAATTTTAAATTTTGATGAGTTTCAAACACTAATTGGACAATTTCTGCTATCATGAACTCAGGAACTCTTTGTCCCATTTCAGTAGATCCAGGTGATTTAAATGTTCTTACGCCAGCTCATTTTTTAACAGGAGCTCTTCTTATTTCTGTGGTTGAGCCAGACATATCTATGCATAAATATGCACCGTCTTGACCGTTGACAAAAGCTTTGTTATATCCAACAACTATTCTGGAGAAAGTGGAGTACAGAATATATAACTATTTTACAACAACGTACAAAATGGCAAACTAGTTCAACTAATATTGGATGATAACCAACCACCTTCAAAATGACAGATGGGAAGAGTAACTGATGTAGTGAAGGATGAGGATGGCGTTGCACGAGTAGCATCTATACGTACATCCACAGGTATTGTGCAGCGTGGTACTGCAAAAATTTGTCCACTGCCAATTGATGAGGTTGAAACCTACTCGTATGAGCTTTCAAAGCAAGGAGAATGTTCAGTTACAGCATAAAAATTGTTTATTTGCGATTTGTAATCTATTTTTCGCAGTGTAGTTTAGTTTAGAAATTTAATTACTTATTGTTTTATTTACTTATCTTATGTTTGCTTATTTAATTTCTTTTAAATCAATTGTTTAATGAAAATAACTGTTGTTTAAGCTTCAGTCATTTCATCTATAAAGAAATTCTACTTAAAATGTGTTGTATTTTTGAAATATTGTTTCAACAGAAACCACTTTTGATATTGCTCTACGTTTTACATAAAGTTTTTTCATTTAATAAATTACTGTACTTTTGTTGAACTTTTGAAGCAATTGTGTTATTTCTTTTTTCGGAGCAATTTTAGTAGCAAAATTAAACTATAGGGTCCACCTAATATATTTTTTTTTTTTTTTTTGAAAACAGGGCGCAAAACATCGAGTGTAGCTTCGGCTGTGTGGCACGTAGCGCCGTCCTGTTGAAACCAAATGTTGCTAATATCCTCCTCTTATATTTTTGTGAACAAAAATTCGTTCAACATGGCCCGATAACGATCGCCATTGATTGTGATGGCCACTCCTTGCTCATTTTCGAATTATGCCTCTGGACCAAAATCCGCACCAAGCAGTGATTCGTCTTGGGTGTATCGGCTTTTTTATGCCCCAAATGCGACAATTTTGCTTGTTTACATACCCGCCAAGATCAAAATGAGTTTCATCTGAACACATCGCACAAATTCTGCAACAATACCATGATTTTCAAAAAAATGTCGCAATATTACCCAGCGTTTTTTAAGCGTATACACAACCATATTCGTTCAGCGGAAGGATAAAACTAATTATCTGTCAAATCGGACATGAACTAAGTGTTACCATTCACGAAATAAATACTAGTTGAAAAAAAAAAACGTTAGATAAAAACGTTAGACCCGTTATTTGACAAACAACTACTATAATGCAGTTTCCATCTGCTTGATAATGTATTTCGTCCTTAACATTGAGCTCAAGCAAAAATCTGAAGAAGTTGGCTAGTTGTCTTACATACAAAGAGTTATTAATACTTAAAGAGCTGCCAATTGTTCATATAATAAAAATCTTAATTTCAGAGGCAAAAAACGTCAATCGTCATTTTTCCAAAATTTTGTTACAAAATCGCCCAAATGACGATTAATCGTCAAATCTGGCAGCTATGCTCACAATACGTAAATTATAATTATTTTTGTTGTAAATAAACAACAAAAACGCTTAAATAAAAAACCCACTCGGGTTTTTTTAAAATATAATACCTAAATAAACCCACCCAGGGGATTGCTAACCCTGGGTACAACACAAAGGCTCCCAGCAACGCGGCGAAGCTGGTTTCTATATTAAATAAAGATGACTGTATTTCACTTTATCACTTTGGATTCAGAAGTAAGTACAGCGCAATTAGACAAACAAATATACAAAATGAGTAATGGCGTTCTACACTCCAAATTGATGATTTGGAATAAACAAGAAGAAGAGGAATTTTTGGAATAAAGACTTTTGAAGAAACGCTCGACGTTTCTGAGGTTTTCTACAAAGTATGAAATAAAGGCTTGACCACCAAATATCTGCTATCTAATACAGAGTTATCTTACTACACGAAAGTTGCAAAAAATTTTTTTTCAATTTTTAAATAAATTTTAAATATACATCAGAAATAATTGGTCTCAACTTTAATGCGACTTTCATTTAATTAAATTATTACTTAAAAAAGCACATTCTTTCATAAAAGTTTCAATTAAATTGTTATCCTAAGATTTCTATTGAAAGAATTGTTTTATACTTTCCCCCCCAACATTAGGGAATCACTTTTAATGCGCTTACGTGTTTAAAAATAATCCATCAAACGAAAAATAAAGCGAAACCGGGATAATTTCTTCCATTGTCTTTAGAGAATCAAACAATTAAAAGCAATTTAATGTGTTATAATAATAATAATAATTTAATAATAATAATGCAACTGTTTTTTCTTTCTCTCTCTCTCTCTCTCTCTTCTCTATATTTATTTTTTTAATAACAATAATGTTGCCCTTGTTCTTGTGTTCTTGGTACATGAGAGTATGTATATATGTAATGTCACTCACTAGAGAGACAAGCTTTTTGTTTTAGTGTTTCTTAGTATTTTTTGCTTTTATAGCTCTGTGTGTTATTATGTTTTGTTTTTATTTCGTTCTCTTTTTCGTTTTTGTTTATACCCATTATGTGTAAGTGTGAGTGAGTGCAAAAAATTGTTACCCAGAGCATATAAATGTTTATGTATAAAAGTGTATAACAGTATAACAGGATATACATGATTGTAGTAGACAGTCTATTTTATTATTATTATTATTGTGTTTTTTCAGTTTGTTTTATAACGGATGTGGTATTTTAAATGAAACGGAAGATCAGACATATGTTACTCACACACATATATACACATAAATACCACTGATTAACACATAAACTCGTAAATACTTTATTACCCACACACATTAAAGATGATGAACAAATATAAAAAAACAACAACAAAAAATAAATTAAAAATAATGAAAAAAGAAAAGAAATATATAAACGAATGGCAATCATAGGAAAAGTTTCAATGGTAGAATCTTTTTTCTGATATGAATTATCATGAAACGCGTTGACAGACGGGGACTAAAATTAAAAGTAGGCAACCGATATGGACATTTCAATGATTTTCTCACTATTTTGTGCACATTTATCAGATTGATTTTCAAACTAAGTAGATGATTAGTGTACTGTAGCTCGCCTTCATATGATTATCTAGTGGTGAAGATCCTTGCAACAGTACTGTGTTGATGGTGATGCTTACTAAACATTCACTCTTATTCCAGTTGTTGGCGTTATTTTTGAGACAATATCACTTTGTTTCAACGCCGTTAAAACGTTTGCAAAACTTAAAAATGTTTTTTTGTTTGTGAAATAAATTCAGACACTTTATGCGGGTAGGTGTGTATGCGTGTGTTTTGTTCCTATTTTCAATTCTTATGTATTTCATGTGACTACTCTTTTTTGGTTCTCTTAAGTCGGGCTGGTGTACTTGTTGTTTTGCCCATTTTCATATATTCATTCCTCCCATATAAGGTGTTAAAGGTGGAACTGTTCCTGGCATTGTGATGGATGTTAGTCTTTCAAGGTTGTCTATTTGCGTAGAAGGCACATTTTGAAATATTTCCACTTCTGCCTCCATTAATTTATTAGGAAAATTTTTTATCGGACCTCCCAGAACATCTCCCTCAGGGTATAATTGTTTTTGAAATTGCAGCAGATTTGCAACAGCTTCCTCTAATGGGGTAAAAGTCAATGGCTTAAATATCCCTCCGATCGTTGCATGATACTCAGTTTTGTTGGCGACCATTTTCTTCTTAACTTTAAACTTCAAGTCTCGCCAAACCTCTTAACAAATTTAATGTTTTATTGAACTATTTAAGCTTATTATTTCATACCTTTTGTCATCCATCTCCAGATCTTATCGGTGGGTCAAAATAATTTAAAGACTTGCCAACGTCTTCCCATTGTTCTTTAAAATTACTGGAAACAGTGGCTCTGCGAAATCCCACTGCAAGAAAAGGATTCTTCTGCAATTCCTCCATTAATTTTTCAAACTGGGTTGTAGTTGTTAGTTTTAATTTGTCGGTTTTTTACATTTTTGCTTTAAATCAACCGAAGTCGTTACCAAAGTCGTTTAAACACAATAACGTCGTCACATTTTCTTGTAGAATGCAAAATATATTTTAACAGTCATGGATAATCTTCGATAACGACAACAAGAATTACACTTTGAAGTAAACAACTCAAAATCATGTCGTTTTGTTTCGACGCCGACAATTGGAATCAGGGTGATTGTAATTTTTTCCCCGTAGGTGGTGTTTTCTCCTGATCATTTGTCTTATGTTTTCCACCATCGCCAGAGGAAGAAGCTGGAAGCAATAAAATGTTTTTTCTTTATGTCATCTGCTGGATATTCGAATCTGAGACGCTTGAGTTTTACGTGTGTAGTCTAGCCACTACACCACCCCACCCCATTTTATGCAATTAAAACACTTTAAAGATGTTTTTTTGTGGTACCAACCGAATGGAGTAAAATATTTTTTTTCGGAAGTCAGTGAACAAGTTGCTGACAACAAGATTACAGTCAATCCCCAGGCAAAGGAAGTGTGTCCCACATTAATGGGGAAATATATAAGGAATTTTTTTTGTAGTACCTTTTTTGAATAAGATGTAACCAACAAGGGACCGCTTACGAGGCTTAGACACTCAAGAACACTCCTCGCATCGCCCAGTCTCTCTTTTTCCGTTACTTCTCTTGGGAGCATAGGGCTTCCACAAAGCATCTCTGTCTTACAGGTTTTGTTGGCATAGTCTTTGCCTCTTCCCATGCAAGATTGTTTTGCCCTAGTAGTTTGTTACGACAGGTAGCCATATACTGGTCCAGCTCACCTGGGTCCAATATTGATACCCAAAATAGGTAGCGCCAAAGCAGACCTACATGTCCTCATCCCGGTTCTAACCGAGCCAACCAGATGCATGCACAAAAGAAGATGTCCCACTGGCACTTACATTAGCCAGGTCAGATATGGCATGCAGAAACGGACTACCAAGGAGAGCAGTCCTAATATCTGAAAGATTTGGACACCTCATCCTGAAAACCCCAACAGTAGTCATTAAACGGTAGACCTAATCTCCTAGCGTGTGCACCAGCCAACCAGTGCCCGGTAATGACAGCCACCAGAACTCGCAGCCTATGTCGCGGCATCCCCATAATTTATTCCGAGCGAGTCCGATCGCACAGGGGCCAGATCTGCTTCGATACAGAGCATGTGGATTCATTGCCCGACTGCAATTGTGCCCTGCCCAACATGACCCCAGAACCTTGTTTTGTCTTAGTTTTTGGATAATTGTATGTTGCCAGGTGTTTCTTGGTCGACCGCAGTTCCTCGATCCTTGGGGATTCCACTTAAGCACCATCCTTGTAATACTATGAGGATTTTTTTCAAGTTAGGGCCGATCCAACTTCCTTGCTTTGTACAGTCAGTGAACTTACGACTTACTTTCTGAGTCGTCTATCGAATTGGTCTCTTCTAAACGGGCTTTCGTTGAATCCCACAGAAACGGTGTCGGATTTGTTTACTAGGGAGCATATAGTGCAGTAATTTGGGCTGCCTAACACTAAGTTAAGCCGTACTGAGCCTTAATGAGCAAGTAAAGTATCTGGAAATCATTCTGCACACAAAGCTTTCTTGGAGGCAAAATATTGAAGAAAAAGTTCAGGAGGCAGTGGAAGCATTTGTTAAGCGCTGTGGACTTTCCTCGTAATCTATGATGTGAATCATAGTCATAGTTAGACCTGGTGCAGATCGATGGAAAAAGGTACTAAAGAAGTTAGAAAAGGTTCAACAATCAGCCCCGGCTGGATTTCGGTGGCATTTGGGACAACGAGCACCGAGGCGCTCAATGTTTTATTTAATTTCTGGCTAACGCATATTATTAGGCGAAGGTTCTGGCAGAATTCGCTGAAGGAGACATGACGAATTTGCCATGCTTGACTGATGGTTATAAAATGAAGTCAATAATTGGCTTACAAGGAACATAACCACGATTAAAAGGGTATGTTTTGCTGTCTATGTTTTCTATTTTTCGGACGGCTCCTGAGGGTACCGGGACACAATAATATTCTGGGGAACTGTGTAGCAGGTGAACTGGCCAGATAGTGCACAACGGCAGAATTTCTTAAGGCAAAATAATATGTTAATATGTTACCTTTACTTGTCATCTGTATCTGTATCCAGCAATATGTTCACTAGAATACAGATTTATTCCCGTAAGCAGGCGAAAGACCTGTTGGCGTTTGTTGATCGAAGAACGACTAGTCAACTAGTGACAAGGATTTCGGCTGTGGTAGATATGCTCTCTGCTCATTGTTTAGTGAGCAGACATGAAGCCCGTCCTGGGTATAGAGAATCAAAGTTGTGCAATTATTGGTGTGAGGAAGAGGTGCGAGACACTTGTTCCTGGAATGTCCGGAGTTATCCAGACAGATGTTAAGAGTCCTAGAGAGGTACTTTTGTTAATCCCCGTAACATTCCATGAAGGAACATGTGGACTTCTCTCAGTCAATGAGCTGTGCCCGATTCTATTTTTAAACACATTGAAAGGGACCTACAGTTTAACGCCGACTACGAACGGCAAATGCATTTAGAGAAGTTTTCAATAGTATTTATACTCATAACCAGTTACTAGTTAATGTTATGAGGTGATACCGCTGTCGAAAGCCTTTTTTCATTTTTAAGATGATCTGGCCTGGTATTGCAACTAAGACCTTCTGGTTGGTAGGTGGGTGTCTTACCTACCATACCATAGCGATACTTTATCGGTCACTTCGTTGCTAGAACTGGCTTGAACTTGGTGGGCAAGTAGTCCCGATTTTTCTTCCAGGGTGTTATTGTATTATGCGGCATCACAAGGGGCCTTTTAGGCCAAAGTGGGCTGGTCATTTGATCGGCTGCCTAACCTATCACAACTTGTAATATTTATGTAAACAACAGCATTGTGGGTTAGTACTTTAAACGGCCTTGCACGTTTGGTTAACATAATGATCATCCGTTCCAGATCATTGTCAAACGCAACTTCTGTTAGGCTGGGCGCATTCACGACACCTTTTATTGTTTTATTTATAATTCTTTTTTGGTTTTTGTTCTCTTTCTTCTTTCACCATTATTTTATATCCTCTATACTATTTATGTATGTGTATATATGTATGTTACATACATACATATTTATTATTTTATTTCATTGAATTCATTCAATTGAAATGAGCAGCTAAACAGACATAGAGAAGAAAGAGGGAGAGATGGTGAAAGAAAAAACACGCTTATTTATACGCTTAGATTGGCAAGAACTGTTTCTCTTTTAAATTGATATTGACAACAGTTTATAGAAGACTGTCTGTTCGTCCTTTTATATTGTATTCACTTCAGTAAGCTCATATGTTTCCTGTGCAAAAAGACTTCAGGGAATTCTATGTTTTTCCCTCAAAAACCGGAGAAGAAAGAAAAAACGCAACTGGCAAAAGGCAAAAAAGCAGAAAAAACACTTAAAAACCCTGAAGTTGTTTTCTGAAAAAAAAGTAAATTAAAGTTTTTTTCCTCTTCTTTAAACTGTTGGGGTTTATTGTTAATTAATAATTGCATGTTATGAAACTAATTGTGTAAAATGGGGAATTGACAAGCATTTAAACAAATGAATAATGAAATAATACCAGAAATAACCAACACTATGGGAATATACTTTGTTTTTATTTCTTTAAAATTTTTCATTTTAAAACATTCTCAATGAAAATGCTTACTCTTGAAGGACGTAAATGTTGAATGAAATTGTAATAAACTACTGAATATTTTCTTAAATTTCTTTTTTTATTTGAAAGTACAATCCTTCCGGTTAATAATGGAAAATAATTTCATTCAAACGGCTGCCTCGGCTGGCCATGCAGTAGCCTACACGATCGGTCTAATTTTTAAGCACATTATCGATTGTGTGCAGCTGTATTTCACCAATGGCTTCACGAATATTGTCCTTTAAAGCGTCAATTGTCTCTGGCTTGTTGGCGTAGCACTTATCTTTGACGGCACCCCACAAATAATAGTCCAACGGTGTCAAATCGCAGCTTCGAGGTGGCCAAACGACATCAGCTCTGCGGCTGATAATGCGATCTTCAAAAACAGGGCGCAAAACATCGAGTGTAACTTCGGCTGTGTGGCACGTAGCGCCGTCCTCTTGAAACCAAATGTTGCTAATATCCTCCTCTTCAATTTTTGTGAACAAAAATTCGTTCAACATGGCCCGACAACGATCGCCATTGACTGTAACGTTCACTCCTTGCTCATTTTCGAAGAAAAATGGCCCAATTATGTCTCTGGACCAAAATCCGCACCCAACAGTGACTCGTCTTGGGTGTATCGGCTTTTCAATGTATGCGTGCGGGTTATCTGTGCCCCAAATGCGCCAATTTTGCTTGTTTACATACCCGCCAAGATCAAAATGAGCTTCATCTGAAAAGATGATTTTTTTGGCAAAATCGGCATCTTCTGTAAGTCGATCGCAGGCCCACTTAGCGAAGCGTTGTTCAAGCGTATACACAACCATATTCGTTCAGCGGAAGGATAAAACTAATTATCTGTCAAATCAGACATGAACTAAGTGTTACCATTCACGAAATGAGCACTAGTTGAAAAAAAACGTTAGATGGCGGACTCTTTATATTTCTAGGCGGCAAAGCATGAATATATGATACCCTACACTTGAATGTACTTCTTTAATGGCTACCTTACCCATCTGTTTACTTTTTCTAAACTATTTTTAAAGCTTGTTATTATGCACCCAAAGTTTTAATACCTGCATTAAATCTACAAAAATCATTTATTTATTTATTTATTTTTTCTATTTCTTTTCATGCTACTGACGATTTTCTTTTACCACCTTCATAGGTAAGTTGAGTCAAAATTAATTTATTTTTAATTGATGATATAGGGACTTACTTCTGGTATGAAAAATTTCTGGTACTTGATAAAGTTTGTTTTGCAAATTCCCCGTGTGGCGGTCCTATCGTACCGATCATTCATTTTCTTTTCTTTTGTTAGGTTGGTACATCTGTTTTTTTTTTTATATAAGACCAGCACCCAGGGGATGGCCCCTACTCATGCAGTGCATTGTGCTGGTACTAGGAAAATAGGTTATTGGAAGGAGGACAGAGGTAGTAGTGTTTATGGACGTTAGATTTAAATTTACTCATGTCGTAAGTGGCAGGAAATACTTTCGCTGGAAGATTATTCCACAACCGAACAGTGCGACCAAAGAACGAATTCTCCCTATAATGCGTAGTGCGATTTACTGGACAATCAACTACAAACGGATGCGCTCTACGAGAAATACTACGTAATGAGAATTAATTCCTTAATTTCGTTAGAACACATTCCGTTATAGTACCGATAGAACAATGAAGCACACGCCACATTGCGACGGTGCTCCAATGAATCGATAGAGTTGGCTACCCTACCGTCATTGATGAGCATCTTCGCCCTCTCCTGTACGCGGTCGATATCCCACAAGGTGGTGATTAATCATACCCTCCATAACCTTGGAGAGTGTGGAACAAACTGTTATTGGACGGTAGTTCTCAGGGCTACTAGCCTCGCCCTTTTTGTGGATTGGCGTTACATTAGCAACCTTCCAGCAAGATGGAAAAATACCGGCGCGATATGACGTACTGAAAAGGTGAGCTAATGGACGCGCAAGCGTCGAAGAGCACTGCTTCGGGACCTGTGCTGGTATGCCATCCGGCCCAGAAGACTTGTTAACGTTGAGATTTGCAAGGACCCTTTTTACAGCACGAGCTCGAAAAAATATACTAGGCATAGTTACTGATACTCTTTCAAGTGCGGGCAGTGTTTGAACGCTCTCCGGCAAGTGAGAATTACTTGCAAACATTTCGGCCAAAAGGTTTGCCTTTTCAACCGGGTTCGTGAATGTGTGGTTATTCTTTATAAGGGCAGGAACCGAACTAGCGTTGTTCCTCCTCCTGTTGTCAATATTCCTGCTGAATCTTAGCGTCATAGCTTCACATTTGCAAAAGCTACGTAGCCAGGAGTACATGTATCTCTATGTGTGTTGGCGATTTTTTAGAAATATCATATCAGCAAAATGAATGCCAGCTAATCGAGGTACGAAAAGATTTCAAATCATATCCCTATACCATGGACAGTAATATTCTGACCATCATCGTTTTTGAACACATGTGGACTAAAGAAACCGCCATCCCTACCCAAACCACACCAACTAGTAATTTTCTGTGGATGTGGATGTAATGGTATTTCGATAAAAGCTTGTGATAGTCTCCACTTTAAATGCGACAATTCTGTTTTACGTACCCATTCAACCAAAAATGGTCTTCATCGGAGAACAAAATTTTGAATGGAAATTTGATAGCAGTTTGTCTTTCAGACCATTCTCTGAGTTGGTGGCGGTATAAGTCTAACCATAATGAAATGTGAAACCAAACGAACCAAAAAGCAACTATCAGCTGTTAAATCGGTTGTCAAATAAAGCAGTGTTGTCAACTCAAAGTTATGAATCTCTAAAGAAACACTCGATATACACAAGTACAATAAGATCTATTTAAGGCCTACTTGTAAAATTTCTTTGAAAAGTGTACAGTACTCAGTTCAGTACATTCAATTTATTTATAACATAAGACATATGGTCCCCGAACTTCATCTTTGGATCTAGTTACTGGGCCAAGGTATTTATTTATTTCTGTTACCACTGCATGGAATCGTTATTAAACACAATAGTGTATTATGTTATTCTGAGACAAAAACACTGTGCACTTTCTTGTGAAATAGGTTGCCACAGTTAGTTGTTAGAATTTAACGCTTTCTCTTAGTTTAGGTTAGGTAAGGTGGTGGACCCCCCGAAAGGGAAGGAGTCCAACTTAGGCAAGATACTTGGCCCATTGTGATGCCACATGCAAAAATTCTCCGGGTTGGCATTATCCACAGAAAACCATTTAGCCTCCAAAATAAGTCTCGCAATCGTGGCCACCCTTATCCTGGAGAGTTGAGTCAAAGATGACAAAAAGTAGGAGTTAAAGAACCTCGGCCTTCTGGCAGCAAGAGCCGGACATTGACATATGAGGTGAAAGACAGTCTCTTCCTCCTCCTCGAAACCACAACTCCTGCAAAAATCATTCGAGGAAATGCCAAGTCTATCAGCATACCTCCCGGTCAGACAGTGACCCGTTAGGACCGCAATTGTGCGGTGTATGGCCACCCGACTTAGGGAGAGAAGACCTTTAGTCCTCCTTTCGTCGAGGTCGGGTCAGCAGAGTCTGGCGATAACGCACGAGCCCTCATGCTGCCAAAGATATTGAGCGTCGATATAACCTAACCGGAAAATATCGAGCTTAACCGAGGCAATCTGGACACCAATGATAGGCTCTTGTTCGAAAGTATTAAGCTCGGTACCCATTCTGGCCAATTCGTCAGCAACGCAATTCCCGGCGATATCAGTGCGTCCCGGAACCCATATAAGAGTTACCTTCGAATGAATCGAGATTTCCATAAGAAACCTGCGACATTCGTGGGCTAGAATAGATGTCGTGGTGACATTAGCGAGAGACCTTATCGCACCCCGACTGTCCGAAAAGATCAGAAGATTCTCAGAGAGAAACTCTCTGTCCAACAAGCATTGCACGTCCTTCAGTATGGCCATGACATCTGCCTGAAACACACTGCAATATAAGACTGCCTTAGTCAGAAGTTCTCATGAATATATTAGAGCCGTCGGTATAAACCTCAAGGATATTCTGAGGAAACTCCCGTCCATCAGACCAGAATTCCCACGCAGGTATATCAACGTGAAATCTCCTATCGAGAAAGTTATGAGGGATCATGTAATCGATCCGAGATGTCTGAGATCCACTATAATCGCAGCATGACCAGATTTGGCCAAGAGTTAGCTGCATTCAGCCTCACCGCCACCAACTTAGCCATCTGCTTGAGAAGAAGGTCGGTGGGGAGCCAGTTAAGCATAGTAAATAAGGCCTTGGTTGGAGTAGACCGGAGTGCACTGGTGATCAGGACGGCAGCTTGTCTGGGCGCCCTGTCTATCACCTTACAGTAACATTGATATCTACACACCGTCTACCAGATATGAGCAGTGCAGAGTAGAGTTGTTTTTACCACGGCCCTATAAAGCCAGTAGGTAATGGCAGGTCTAAGTCCTCATATTCTGCCTACGGCCCTTTTACAACTGTAAAGCGCTATATTCGCTTCACAATATCCATTACATTCTCCGTCCAGATAAGCTTGGGGTCAAGAATAACCCCTAAATACTTTAACCTATTAAATACAGGTATCTCGCATCGCCTGGTAAAGAGCATCAATTCCGTTTTATGGGGGTTGATGCTTAAATCGCCCACAAGCACCATTGCATAACAAGTTTGAGGGCCTGATTACACCCCGATGAGAGGGTATGTAGATCAATACCCGACACTGAAATGGCCAGGTCATCCACATAATCAAAGACCCTAAAACCACATCGCTGCAGATTCCCCAACAGCCCATTTACAGAGATGTTCCCTAGCAAAGACGAGATGACTCCTCCTTGTGGTGTACCTCTATTTACTGCCATTATCAAATTAGCCTCACCAATGGAGGTTGTAATAATCCTCTCAGTTAAAAGACCCTGCACAAACTGCACCACACATTCGCTCACATTACGCGCTCTGACAGTTCCAACAATCGCCGTCGAATGGACATTGTTGAAAGCCCCCTCCATGTCGATAAATACAGCTAGAGAGTAAAGTTTGTTCTCCAAAGCCTTCGCAACACATCCTACTAAGGAACACGCTATTCTCTTAAACACAGCAAACAAAATTTTGTATTTTAGTGCTTGATAACACTAAGGTGTGCTTCAAACTGATAACGTCACCTTAATATTTGCTCAATTCATCCAAATTATAGAATGTTAGGTATGGTCACCTTATTACAAAAAATTCTACGTTTAAATAAGTGAATAATAAGACGGTTGTACTTTTAGAGATGTACCGTTATATACATTATGTTATATTTAAATTCATGTAAATAAGTGCAAAATTCATTGCGTCAAAATGATAAGGTCAGTGATTCATTTATCCAAACTTTTATTTAAACTACGCATTAATCAATTATTTTTAATTTATGCAGTTCCAATTTCCTTCTACGGTCTTAAAAATACGGGATGGCATCGCACTTACTAAATTGTCCAGAACGATGGAGCGGATTTCGCGCCAGTGTTGCAGATTGCCACTTTTAATTCATCTTTTGTCCGGTAATGTTTGTAGTCGGCATAGACATTACGCACAAGCAGTCCCCACAAATTTTCCATTTTCAAGTACTTTAATATTGTGCTCCTCAAACGATGGTCTGGTCGACTTGATGACATGAATTGCTGCTGAAAGCTGAAAGTTTTGTCAGCATTTTGGGCTAAACAAGGCAGCAAACGTTCTACAGAATGCCCTGGTACTCTGAACTATCCATTCGAGTGGAAGAAAAGTAGAGTTCCAGGGTACCATGTGAGCTAAAGGCAGTCCAAACCATCAAACTGCCACCGCTGAAATTCCATTTGGAAAAAAATAAGGGCTGCTTCCATGAATCTCGCCGATAACAATTGGAACCATCTGGGCCATCCAGGTTAAATTTTTTCTCATCAGAAAAAATTACCTACAAACCCAAAAAGGTATGGGTTTGTTATAAGATAACCTTTTTAGAAAATGTTTACCTGATGCCAATTGTCATGTTGTTTTTCACAATCTCCCTACGCTTAATCTTATGCTGCTTAGTCAGACAAGGAATTTTTTTTTAATTTTGCTCGAATAAGGTTTGGCTGGGCGTTGATAGCTCTTAGAATTGTGCCTTTTGAAGCTTGTAATTTCCATTTCTCTTTTATTGTTACCGCACTTTTCATGGAATTCGAGGCCTTTCGTGAAATTAGCCGAGTTTCACGGGCAGTCAGGAGCTTTGGACGACGCGTGCTTTTTAATTTTCCAAAATTTTCTCTGTTTTTGAGAAAATTTCGCACAACACACAAATATCGTCCCAGTTTTTTCGCCATTCCACGCATACTCAATCCCTGCTGATAAAGTGCCACAATTTGTACTTGTTCATAAGATGACAAAAGTTTCCCTCGATCCATACCGCGCAGATATTATTTAAATTATAAATTATTACAAAAAAAAAGAAAACAATTGTGTTACCTTCTGTTTAGATTAATTGCTTATTCACCACTGACCTTATCATTTTGACGCATTGAATTTTGCACTTATGTAAAGCGTGTTTCTATAGAGGTATAGAACTTTAAGTTGGCATTACTTTTCAAGATGGCGACCGATTTAACAGCTGTCAAGAGATTTATTCTCAGTGAATAGACTCACGCCGAGCGTAGATTCGTCGAATGGGCCCAAAACGAGATTACCGTTGTTCCCGATTGTCATAAGCGAATTTTGTTTAGCGATGAAGCACACTTCTGGTTGAATGGCTACGTCAACAAACAAGACTGCGCATTTGGAGTGAAGGTAATCCTCAAGTGTATGTGGAAACACCGTTATATCCATGAAAAACTGACTGTTTGATGCGCTTTATGGGCTGGTGGAATCATTGGTCCGTACTTTTTCAAAAACGATGGTGGCCAGAACGTCACAGTCAATTGTGATCGGTATAGTGCCATGATTACTAAATTTTTCATTCCTGAATTGAATAATCATGTTGTCCAGGAGATGTGGTTTCAACAAGACGTCGCAACATATCACGCAGCTCGTGCCACAATAGATTTATTAAAAGACACATTTGGTGACCGCCTAATTTCACGTTTTGGACCTGTGAATTGGCCTCCAAGATCATGTGATTTAAAGCCACAAACGCTTGGCCATTTGGAAGACAACATTCGCCGTGTTATTGCCGATATACGACCACAAATGTTGGAAAAGTCATCGAAAATTGGACGTCCAGATTGGACTACATCCGCGCCAGCCGAGGCGGTCATATGCTAGAAATCATATTTAAAATTTAATGCCACAAGATTATCTTTCTTTTATCATCGTTGATTTATTGCAACTTAATGTTCTATACCTCTATAAAAAACACCCCTTACATAAATTTAAATAACCATAATATAACGGTACATCTCTAAGAGCAAAACCGGCTTATTATTCACGTATTTGAACGTGGAATTTTTTTGAATAACGTGACAATACATAACATTTTATAGTTTGGATGAATTGAGCACATACTAAGGTGACCTTATCATTTTGAAGCGCACCTTATGCAACATGTGGAAAAGATATTCCTTACCTTGTATAACTAACCACTACATTTTTTCGATGCGCTATGGTCCCCTAACTTCAGAAATCATCAGCATTTCAGATTCTATGGATATGTTATTTTTTTTAGAATTTGTTTTTTAAAATGTGCGATTTTTAAAGAGGTTGTTTCATACATCTTTTGATAACTTTGAATTGGCTCAATCGATTTCGTTAAGCATGTGTTAAAGAATTTCAAATTATACCAACTTTAAGTCATTCTACTATCATGTTTTAATATAACCGGTATTTTTGTAGTTATTGAGAAACAAATCATTAAAAAATTTTTATTTAAAAAATTATGATATTTTTGATTTCTAAAAATTCACAAAAAATAGAAAACAGCAAATAAATACAAGTTTCACTATTTATTCATAAGGTCGTATAAATGGAAATAAAATAAACCAGAATTCATGAAAATCGATTGGTAAATACATATTTTATTCCCAATACAGTGAAGGTACGTAGTTTAGAAAAAATAAATTTGTTGTTGTAATGGGTGTCTTATAAGCGATATTTTTTCAAAATTCATAAATATCACTCATACGCTCTGAGGAATATTCGGCAATCACAATTGTGGTCGTATGACGACTTTTATTTGATATGTAAACTAACGGGTCCGCCATCTAACGTTTTTTTTTTCAACTAGTGCTTATTTCGTGAATGGTAACACTTAGCTCATGTCTGATTTGACAGATAATTAGTTTTATCCTTCCGTTGAACGAATATGGTTGTGTATACGCTTGAACAACATGGTAATGTTGCAGAATCAAAAGTCATCTTTTCAGATGAAGCTCATTGATATTGGCGGATATGTAAACGAGCAAAATTGTGGCATTTGGGGCACAGAAAACCCGCACGCATACATTGAAAAGCCGATACGCCCAAGACGAGTCACTGTTTGGTGCGAATTATGGTCCAGAGGCATAATTGGGCCATTTTTCTTCGAAAATGAGCAAGGAGGGGCCGTTACAGTCAATGGCGATCGTTATCGGGCCATGTTGAACGAATTTTTGTTCACAAAAATTGAAGAGGAGGATATTAGCAACATTTGGGGTTAACAGGACGGCGCTACGTGCCACACAGCCGAAGCTATACTCGATGTTTTGCGCCCTGTTTTTGAAGATCGCTTTATCAGCCACAGAGCTGATGTCGTTTGGCCACTCGGAGCTGCGATTTGACACCGCTGGACTATTATTTGTGTGGTGCCGTCAAAGATAAGTGTTACGCCAACAAGTCAGAGACAATTGACGCTTCAAAGGACAATATTCGTGAAGCCATTGGTGAAATACAGCTGCACACAATCGATAATGTGCTTAAAAGTTGGACCGATCGTGTAGGCAACTGCATGGCCAGCCGAGGCCATTTCCATTATTAACCGGAAGGATTGTACTTTCAAATAAAAAATGAAATTTGAGAAAATATTCAGTAGTTTTTTTATAGTATTTAAAAAAAAAAATTATTTGGCGGACCCTTTATATTGTCCCCTTCAAAGTAATCCCCATCGACTGCAACACACTTATGCCAGCGTTTGATCCAATACTCGAAGCATTTTTTATATTCAGTTTTCGGTATGTCCATCAGTGCTTCCTACGATTTTTCCATTATTTCCTCTCGGCTGCTAGAATGCGTTCCTCGTAATGATTTTTTAACTCGATTGAACAGAAAGAAGTCGCAGGGAGTCAAGTCAGGTGAATTCAGTGGCTGATGGATGGTATTTGTTATATTTTTCGTCAAAAAATTTAAAATAATGATGGCACTGTGTGACTGTGCGTTATCATGGTGCAAATTCCACGAGTTATGTGCCCACAATTCTGGTCTCTTTCGGCGAATTGCTGCACGCAATCTCATAACGCCCAAATAATACTATTTGTTTACTGTATGGCCTTATATCAAAAATTCATGATGCACTATACCGTTATAATCCATGAAAATCGAGAGCATCTCCTTCTTTGGTTTTTTGGGTTTGGACTCATTTAGTGAACGCCATTCACTTACCTGATGTCTGGATTGCGTGTCGTACTCATAAACCCACGTCTCGTCTCAAGTATTGATCCCTTTGATGAATATGGGATGGGATTAAGCCTCGCAAATCATGTCTTTTGCGAGCTAAACACGGTCTCTTTTGCATAAAATTAAAATCTTTTAGCACCTACTTTGCTGCTACACGACGGATACCCAAATCATTAACCAAAATGTTTTGGACGGATCCGTAGACAATGTTCCAAGTCCTCCGCTATCTTTCTGGTGGTTAATTTTCGGTTATTGACCAACATTGCTTTTACTTTATCAATGCTTACGTCGGTTTTCCATGTCGATGGCCTGTCACTGCATTCATCATCTTCGATTGTCTCACGACCCCTTTTGAACTGCTCGTACCACTGGTAAAAGCATAGTTGCCGAAACACTTCAGTATTTCCAAAGTTCGCGCAGCATTAAATCTCTTCTGTACGCAGAATTAAAAAGAAGTTCGTTGTTGCGAATTTAAATCCATTTCTAAAATTTAAAAAAATCGCCAACACACATAGAGATGGATGTACTCCTGGCTACATAGCTTTTGGAAATGTCAAGCTATGACGCTAAGACTTCGTGGGAGTATCAGCAACAGATGTACCAACTAAACAAAAAACTTAAATCGGAAAGATGGGAGCGCCATACGGGGTTATTCCGGGAACTTTTTGCTCAAGGTGGTACTTCATAAGTTCCCTTGAACTTAGGCAATAGATTGATTGAAACTCCTATAGTCGATGCACTCGGACTCCGTCGTCTTCCATCCACATCCGATTTGTTGTAAATCTGAACCCGTTTCTGTATCTGTTTCGCTTTTTTTCTTACTTTATTTACTATATCACCGCCGCACCTTTGTTCCTTGTCTACCACATTGTTTTTTAGACTATCCACTATCCTACTTTTTTGGGCTATTCCGAATAACATACCGCTAGTATACTGGCCAACACTTCTGTAAAACATATTATTCATATCATGTTCAATCTACTCTGTAAAACTCTATAGCACGGTCCACATCCATCCACATTCATCAATTTATCAATCATCGGTCCCAAATCCCTTTTAATTCTTTCTACCTGTTCATTTGCCTGTGGAAATTATGTTATGCCTTACAAATTGTTTTAATTCTTCCGGCGTAAAGTAATTTCTCCTATCGGAAAGAATAAAACTTGGCCTACGATACGCTCGAAAATAATCCATCAACGCTTGATTTGCCTCCATAGACCTTGCTGACTTAGTTGGGTAAAGCCTCACAAATTATGTACAGGCGTCCACTATTATTAAAATATGCTTCTTAATAGAACTCCTTGCTGTTAATGGGCCCTTAATGGTCGACATGACATGTGAACAAACTCTTCCCGTTTTCCAGCCTTGGTAACAAACGCTATGCACTTCAAACAGTTTGCTATATGTTCCTGCACTTTTCTCTTTATATTAGGAAACCAGTAGCTCCCACTTTTTGTTTCCGTAACCTTTTCCTTGCCTACACGGTTCATTTCATTATATATTGTTACGTTTTAACCTTTTTAAAATGGTAAAGGTCTCTAAAATTGCGTTAAATAAAATAAATTAAGCGAATTTAATGCTTTATTTAATACACAAATTAACTCGGTGCTTTTACTAACGCCTTAGCACGACTTTATTCTTTGGCAGTAAAATTATGACTGTTCACTAAGCAGAATGCAGTGCCTTTTATAGTAAATTAACATTAACTTCGAATGTTCTAGTAAATTCCAAAACCTACTATTCAATTGCCGTTAAGAATGAATTACATACATATGCTACTTATAGTGGTACTGGCAGCGCTGTTCAAATAAATACAGTTCTGACAGGGTGATCGTAGCCTCGAAACAAACCAATAGGATAAATACCATAATAAACAGATCTAAATGTACAAATGTTGGCGTATATTTTGAGGTATTTTCATTTTCGTAACAATATTTAAAAAGAACGTGGCCATCCATTGTCCCAGGCATGCATAGGGGGCAGATTGATATTGAAGTTACCTAAGTAGGAAAAAAACATTTTTTTTTCTCAACATAATCTCCTTTTAGCTCAATACACTTAGTAAGGCGATTTTCCAACTTGTTTATACCATCTGAATAATAAGATTTTGGGAACTTCTCAAAATACGCATTAGTTTCGGTAATCACTTCTTCGTTTGAGATGAATCTTTCTCTTGCGAGCCATTTTATCAAGTTTGGAAACAGAAAAAAGTCACTAGGGGCTAAATCTGGACTATAAGGTGGATGATCAACCAATTCGAAGTGGATTTCTCGAAGTTTTAGCATCGTATCTAATGCTGTGTCAACCGGTGCGTTGTCTTGAAGAAAGAGTACTTTTTTCTTGCTTAAATGTGGTCGTTTTTCCTTGATTGAATCAACCAATTGATTTAATAATGTACGATAATACTTTTCTGTGATTGTGGATCCCTTTTCAAGATAATCGATGAGCAATATTCCACGTGCATCGCAAAATACAGTGGCCATAATCTTGCCAGCCGATTTCGCTGTCTTCGCCTTCTTCCACCAGCTTCCACCAATTGCTTCGATTGATTTTTGGTTTCAGGTGTGTAGTGGTGGACCCACGTTTCATCAAAAGTTATTAATCTACGCTAAAAATCAGCAGGATTATGCTTTATCATGTCCAAATACCGCTGTGAAGTGAGCTGTCGAACTCGTTTTTGTTCGACACTGAGCAAACGCGGCACCCATCTTGCCGATAGCTTTTTCACATGCAAATGTTCATGCAAAATGTTGAACACACGTTCATATGATATGTTTACCATTTCAGCAATCTCACGGATTTTGACCCAGCGATCATTTATAACGATATCGAGGATTTTCTTGATATTTTCTTCAGTAACCACCTCTTTTGGTCTTTCTGTTGATGGTATTGTTGCAGTGCTTGTTCGGCCAGTTTAAATTTAGCAATCCAGTATTTTACCATATAATCTGACGGGGCAGATTCGCCGTTTTGCCTTTCAAATAATAGTGTTTAAACACTACACCAAATACACTTTTTTCCATTTTCCAAGAAACACAAAAGTTGCTTACTTTAAACGAATACAACAAATAAACTAATCGATGAATTTGGATAAAATTTTAACAGCTGACGTTTGACAGATCGTAATTTCTAAGAAAGAAAAAGTTTTTGTGTTTGTGCTGCCATCTAGCGCCAGGTAGCTTCAATGTCAATCCGCCCTCGTAACACTCAATTGTCCTTAACCTTTTTATATATCACACCGTTTCGCATTTAATACAATTACAATTCATGTTCCCCCTTGCTTAACAATTCTTTTTTTAAATTTTTTGTCCTTAGTTTGGACAAAAGTGTTCTCGTATATCGTCAATATCGTGTTACACTTCATCCATATGCTGCATCCATATGCTGCATTCCTTCACCTGACCTATGTCCTGAATTTCTAATGACCAGCATTCTATCCTATAGTTAAGCACTTTTTTATTAAGTGTCAACGTTAAAGAATTACAATCCGTCACAATTTTAAACAGTTCCCTGCAAATCAGGGTTGGCAACCCTGATATTATATTTTTTTTATTTAGAGGTTTTTGTACTTTATTTACAACAAAATAAGTATAATTTACATATTCGGAATACAAATTATTTCGGCCCGTTAAGAAATTTATTAAAATAAATTTTTATCTAATCATTGCTTACATTTTTCCCCACCTCTAAAGCCATTTTAGAATCCTTTCTCAGAAAAACTTCTCGTCTTTTGAAACTGATTTTATATTGCTTCAAAAGAAGTGAATCGGTGATATGCCAAAAGAGATTGCAGCCGTAAAATCGGCCAATAGTCAGAAGAAGCAGAGTTCGGAGAATACGGCGCGTGCTGCATTTGATCCTTTCTAACAATTGGCAACTTTTGCAATGAAGGCCGGGCGATGGAATGCAAAAGAACAATTTAATCATGTTTGTCTTTGTATTCCGGCCGTTTTCTCATAATGCATGGCTTAAAAGAAGTAATTGCAGAATGCTCCAATCACAGATTTTAAGCGGGTTATACAACACAATTTCGCCTTGATCCCACCAAGATTCCAAAATTGCAATATTAATACTCAAACAAGGTATTTGTAGTAACAAGCAAATAGTTTATATTACAAATATTATTGAAAGAAAGCAATCAAAAAACCCAATAAAACCCAGTGGGTTTGGTTTTTTGTAAAACCTTGGTTTTTGCCAACCCTGCTGCAAATAGACCCGAAATCTTTTCAGAGCGTAAATAATTGCCGACGTTTCTAACTCGAAGCTATGGTACCGTAACTCAGTGTCAGTTTTCTCTTAGAAAAATAAAATATAGTTCGACGTTTTCCCATCACCCTTTCTCTGCAGTAGTATTGCCGCCCCAAAGCCTATCGAGTTCACATCGCAATTCAGTTCCAGCTCATTTTTTGGATCGTACTGTGCCAAAATAGGCGCTAATATTTTTAGGAAATATAAGAATATAATAGGGTGTTTTTTATAGAGGTATAGAATTTTAAGTTGCAATAAAACAACGACGGATTATTCGATTGACATGAATTTTATTTATCCGAAAGATAATCTTGTGGCATTACATTCTAAATATGATTTCTGGCATATGACCGCCACAGCTGGCGCGGATGTAGTCCAATCTGGGCGTCCAATTTTCGATGACTTGTTCCAACACTTGTGGCCGTATATCGGCAATAATACGGCGAATGTTGTCTTCCAAATGGTCAAGCGTTTGTGGCTTTACCGCATAGACCAATAACTTTACATAGCCCCACAGAAAGTAGTCTAGCGGTGTTAAATCACAAGATCTTGGAGGCCAATTCACAGGTCCAAAACGTGAAATTAAGCGGTTACCAAATGTGTCTGTCAATAAATTTATTGTGGCACGAGCTGTGTGACATGTTGCGCCGTCTTGTTGAAACCACCTCTCCAGAACATCATGGTTATTCAATTCAGGAATGAAAAAGTTAGTAATCATGGCTCTATACCTATCACCATTGACTGTAACGTTCTGGCTACTCGACTAGTTGTCCTTGTACAATAGCATAATGTTTTCTGTGCTAGTATTGTTTTTTCTCATGGCCTTGGTTTTCTTGATATTTATCTCAAGTCAATCTTCCTACGTCCTCAAGTTTCGACTACACATTGGAAATCTTATACGAGTGTAGACAAACCTCAACCGCATGGTCCAAATCTTCGAGATGGCGTGAGAGACTCCATGTTATTCCTCTTCTCTTTGAACCCGAGTTACGAGTTACGAGTTAACAAAACATGACGTTGAACATTGAATGGAACTCTCAGGGAAGCAGAAAAATTGAAATTCAAGCCCTTTTCTAAAAAAAAAAAACAGATTGAGAGAAGCTGCTTCTCATAGAATGACTTGGAGACAGATTAGATCATTGGCTTTAAATAGGTGTAGATGGATCTTTAAAGGATCTAATAATAACAACAATGTTTAGTATTGTCATCAGATAAATACAATTTCTAGCTTTTTTCTCAAAAATATTTAATTTTTTTTAAATAATTAATAAGTCTTGAAAAATTGACCCTTTGATTTGAGACACGTTTCAAAGTAATTAATTTTTATCTGGAATAAAGTAACTTTCTCAACGTAAAGCATTTTAGTACCATAGTTTATATGAATAAATAGGTTTATTGAATTTAGTAACTTTCTATTTCTTATAAAATTTCAAGAAGAAAATGCGACACTTTTGTAGTTAAAACGTTTTTGAAAAAGTACGGACCAATGATTCCACCAGCCCATAAAGCGCACCAAACAGTCAGTTTTTCTGGATATAACGGTGTTTCCACATACACCTGAGGACTACCTTCACTCCAAATGCGCCAGTTTTGTTTGTTGACGTAGCCATTCAAACAAAAGTGAGCTTCACCGCTAAACAAAATTCGCTTATGAAGGAAGGGATCAACGGCAATCTTCTTTTGGGTCCATCCGACGAATATACGCCTTACTTGATGATCGTTTGGCTTCAATTCTTGCATTTTGTAAGCACGCAAACCAAGATCCTTCCGCAAAATCTTCCATAAAGTAGATGGACACAGATCCAATTCCTGTGCTCGGTGGCGGATGGACTCATTCGGGTCTTCCTCAATGCTACGCTCTACAGCAGCAATAGCTTCTTCTGTACGCACCGTACAGCGTCTCTGGGGATGCGAGTTATCAATAAAAGTAAACGTGGTGTGAAAACTGTTCATAGTTAATCGAATTAACTTCTCTGATGGACGATTTTGTCGACGATAAAATGGACGTAGTGCGCGATACGTTTTCCGCACAGAACCATTATTTTCGAAATAAAATTGCACTATTTGCTAGCGTTGTTCAGGCGTGAGTCTGTGAGCATGATGAATTGCCAAACCAAACTGAGAATAAGTCACTTGGCAGCTTATGAAAAGCAATATAATATCCTTCTCAGTCTATAGGATTTTATTTTTCTTAATTGCCGAAATTAAGCTTAGAAATATCTATTAATCAAATACATATTTTTACGAAAGAATGATTATTGTTTTCGGAAAACAACGTTTTCAGCAAGCTGCCCAAAGGGACATTATATTGTGGCGAAGAAGATCAGAACAAGCGAATCAATATGAACGTCCTCTTCTATACTATTTCCTAAAAAAATTTAAACAAAAATTATAAACAAATTCAAAAATTCAGTAAATTTTATGACTCAGTTTATTATTGTCCTAAAACCATGCTATATAAATAAAATAAATATTAATATCAATTAATTATCTAATAAATTAATATGAATATTTATCTTCAGCTATGTTTGCACGACAAAGTCTTTTCATCATTCGCTCTCTCATTCATATGATTATAATTTCGTACATAAATTTTCATAAAAATTATTATTATAATTTTTTTTTATTATATCACCCTAAAAGTATGCTATATATGCATACATAATTCCCGTGACATCCCAAGAAGGACAAAGGGGACTTCTCTCAATCAATGAGCTGCACCCGATTCTATTTTTAGACTCCTTGAAGGGGACCTACAATTTAACGCCGGCTCCGAACGACATATAGATTAGTTAGAGAAGTTTTTTATAGCGTAAGTACTCATAACCAGTCGCTATCAGTGCTCTGAGGTGGTACCGCTGCTAAAAATTATCTGATGGTCTGGTGTGGTATTGAACCGAGGGCCTCTTTGTTGATAAGCGGGTGTCTTACCTAAACAATATGTGTTCAAACATAAAAATACTTTATTTATTTTCACAAATTTTTCTGCTATTAACCTAAAAGTATGCTATATATTTGATCTTATAATCATAATAAGGGAGTCAAGTTATCTGTTTGAAATTTCTAAGTGATGTTTCTTATTTATAAACGTACAGTATGCACAGGCTTTTTTCATAAATTCGCATATATTTCCTATTCTCCTAAAATTATTTTATTTTATTTCAAATAATCACAATATACATTTATTTTCATAGCCATTATTTATTTATTTTAATTTGAATTTTGAAAGAAGAAATAACTTAATTTATTTCAAATTATAACTACAAATCACAAGTTATTCTTTTTAAAGTTAAATACAACCACTGCCACCCGCCTAAAATTCAATAGAAATAACTAAAATGATACAATTAAATTGACAAATGGCTTGTCAATGTATCGTATTTAGTAATTTTTGGTATCTTTTTTATTTTATTTTTGTGACAAATTACAAATAACATTTATAATGTATAATGTGTGTATATTTTTTGCATATTATTCAGTTGGACAAAGGAAACAAATGAATAATAATAATACTTTGGAAAGAAATAATGTGTGTTGGTGTATAAAATATGCACATACACTTACTATCTGTGTATATAGTGGGGGCCTACATATTATAGTCATTCATAGTTTAAAAATATCAATTCATAAACTATTATTTGTGTATATTCCATTCAGTTTTGTACAGAAAATAAAAGAAAACAAAGAAACATATATTTTTGTTGTTGTAAAAACTACTAAAAACTACAAAAAAGAAGAAGAAAAATAGCTTCAATATACTTCATTGACTGTTATTTGCTTGAGTCATCATTTGCAAATGGCATATAATAGCCTGAAGCTATTGTGTTATACGCTATACTAAGACTACGTCGATGGTTAAGGTATGTTAGGTTTGTATTGGTATTTGCAGCGTTTATTATATTGTTACGAAAATAAAAATGCCCAAAAAGAAAATATACCAAAACTGTATTGTGGAATTTTGGTATATTTAGTAGGTATGTGTCACCCTGTCAATACCGTACTTATTTGCGTATCTGGCAGCACTGGCAATTCGACCAACTTACACCAACTTGTGTTACATTTGAACTAATGGATATAAAATAGAAGATATGAGTTATTTCCGGAACCCTCCAAACTGTAGGTATATAAAGAGGCTGCTTTACCTACGTCATAATTAGTTATAGTTTTGCAGTCAATAAGTAAAGTCGTGTTTAAGCATAAATGAAAGTATTGTATAAACGAATATCAAGTGCAAGTTAATAAGTTGTTGTATTAAGATAAACTGTACATAGATAAAGTGAGGACATAAAAACTATAAAGGAACAACAAAGTGGTGCTTATTTTAGCGCAATTAAAAATAACTAAAACGTTTTAAAAAGGTTAAAACCTAAGAATATCATTATATGCTTAAACTGGGGTATGTCCATTCTGTTTGTCTATGTGTATATTTGGAAATTGGTATAAATTTGCTTGACATTCCGAATTAGTAACTAGTTTAACATAAAATCAAAGCCAATCTGTAGTTGGCCTATTACTTTATTTCCTCCCGAGCAAAAAACTGGTGGATTATAGCTTTAATGTAAGTAATTCGTACAAAGATGTGTAAAGATAAATTTTATATCCAAGTCCAGGGACATAATCATTTTCAAAGAGGCTCTAGTTCATTATTGTGAAAGCTGACACTCCTGTAATTCGGTGGATAATGGCCCCGTGGAGTGAAAAGGTCATGGTGAGGCAGTGGGGAGCCGTAGGGTGGCTATGGTACGCTTTCAAAACTGTATTGTGGATTTTTGGTATATTTAGTAGTTATGTGTCACCCTGTCAATGCCGAACTTATTTGCGTATCTGGCAGCACTGCCAATTCAACCAACTTTGTGTGTTACATTTGAATTTATGGATATAAAATAGAAGATATGAGATATTTCCGGAACCTTTCGAACTGTAGGCAATTATGTATATAAAGAGGCTGCTTTACCTACGTCATAATTAGTTCTGCAGTCAATAAGTAAAGTCGTGTTTAAGCGTAAATAAAAGTGTTGTATAAACGAATATCAAGTGCAAGCAGCGTTGCCATAACTTCGAATTTTTTGTAATCAAATTTCAATAAAAAAGTAACCAAAAATAACCAAAATTTTAAATCATAATTTTAATGCAAAAAACATTTACATATTACTTTATATATGGAATTTATAGCAGGATTGACTGAATATGGAGTGGTCAAAAAACTTGGTACAACGATTGATGAGGCATATTCTCCTATTTGTTCTAAACGTTTTAACTATATATTAACAAACTTTGCTCAATAGCCTTTACAAACAGATATCTTAATGAATCTCTAAATACCCGAACCAAACAATAGCGTGGAAGTGAAATATGTCTGATATATATTCTCACTTAGCCACTGAACGCAATAGTATAAATAATGAAGTTTTATTGCTTTGATTGCTTGCCAAAGCTTATACTAAATTTATTCCACCGATCTCAACGTGCGAGAAACTATTTATGCAAGAACTCCCAAGTTAGGCAAAAATGTTCGAAGTTGATGAATTGATGGCATTACTCTATGAAGATTATTTTCAAATTTAAAGAACTACTCAAGATGGAAAAAATTGTAGCGGCATCCAATCATTACTTGCGATGAAAAATATATCTATTAGGACAACGCTCGGCCAAAGGTTCAAAGATCAGTTGAAAATATTTAGCAAATAGTTTCAGCAGCCTTATAATCCAGGCCTTGCCCGCCAGACTACCATTTGTTTCGATCGTAGTACCTTTCACTCTAGAACTGAGTATAAGAAATTGGCTCAATTCGTTCTTGACCTCAAAAAATTTGCAGTCTTTTGGTGCGAAATCCATATGTTATCAGAAGGATGGAAAATGTCATAACAACAAGAGGCCAAAGTTTGCCAAAAATCCCGTTTTTAAAGTAATACATTCAATAAAAACTTGGATAATAAACGTTAAAAGAAATCATTATCTTTTTTTTTATTTCGAGAAAAAGTAACCAAAATGGACAAAAAGTACACATCTACACATCAAAGAAAAAAATAACCAATTATGGTTAAAAATAACCAAAACAGCAACACTGAGTGCAAGTTAATAAGTTGCTGTATTAAGATAAACTGTATGTAGATAAAGTGAGGAAATAAAAACTATAAAATAACAACAAAGTGGTGCTTATTTTGGTGCAATTGGCGAATTAGTAACTAGTTTAACAAAAAACTGGTGGATTATAGCTTTAAAGTAAGTAATGTGTAAAGAAAAGTTTTATATCCAAGTCCAGAGGCATAATCATTTTCAAACAGGCTCTAGTTCATTATTGCGAGTATCGGTTCAAAGCTATGCATTAAGACATGAATTTTCATTTGGGTAGACGTCGAAGGCTAACACTCTCGTAATTCTATGGATAACGGCCACGTAGAGTGAAAAGGTCATGAGGAACTGTAAGGTTTCTAGGCTGCTATGACCAGGCCGTAATCACTTGAAGACAGAATGGGTCCTAAATCTGCGTAGTGAGCCTCTTGGTACTCTGAGAGTTTTGAAGACTTGGCAATGTGCTCTGAATACGAAATGTTAGTTTGTGAGCTGCAGGTGCCCCTTTAAAGACGCAAGCTTAGACTGTCAGCCCATAGCTTATTTGGTGGCCTCAGCGAAATCGCGTACACCAAGATTTCTGACGTTGTGGTGACTACCGGTGTGTTTGCTTTTATTTCTTCTACTTTTTTCCCTTTTTTCTTGTTTTCTGCTCCTTTGATTTTTTGTTTGTTTTCCTTGGTACCTATCGTCTGTCACCTACTTCTAAGGATCTCTTTTTCTGGTCTCTCGCTAGGTTGGTCGAGCACTGCCCTCAGTATCTGTCATGGACTACGATTTCTACTTGCAAGGCAATGCCTGCCACACTGATCTTATACTTTGCATTACTTAGCTCCACAAACAGCCTTCCAAGGTTAACGGGATTGTGCATGGCATAACACCCGTGATACCATAAATATGTCTACGGCTACATTTCGCTGACTAGACTAAAACCATTATTATCAGTTGAACTCAATTTGCTTCGAAACTGATGACTTACAACAATTCGTTTAATGTTGCAATCATGTCATACGTTATCACACGAGGTTATTATTAAAAAAATTTACATTTGGACATAACTTTGGTTTTGCTTAATGATCGGAATCTAGTGAATACTTCTTGTAAAGGGTGGTCCAGCCAAACTCACAATTTTAATTGTAAAAAAAACATGGTCACCACAGCTTAGGTGGCATACCTCTATCCGTCGGTCGATATTTGCAATGACTCTGGTACATAATTGAGGTTCAATGCTGTTAATCTGCTGAGGTATCTCATAATTTAGTTCTTGAATTGTTCTTGGATTGAATTTTCTTGGCCATTGAATTTTTTGCGCTTGTTTCGTTGGTTGTGTTGCAAGTGGTACCATCCTGTTGAAATCAGATATCGTCCAGGTCCATGTTCCCAATTTCCGGCCACAAGAAGTCCGTTTTATCATCTAGCGATAGCGACACCATTTACGGTAACTGCTTGGCCGACCTCATTTTAGAAGAAGTATGACCCGATGACTCCGACAGCAGATAACGAACTGGGGAAGCATGCACAGGTGTTTCCACGTTACCTACAGACCTGGTTTGCTGAAACTAGCGCACAATTTTCGGATTGTGCACACGTTTGGTCGATTATGCTGATCAGAAAAATCACGAAGTCTACGAAAAGCAAGTGCAAGTGCACAACAGCCCAATAATAAACATGGCCATGGAGGTTGGTTGCTTCACGTTCCGCTGGTAAAGAGCATCAAGTAGCTTTCGGACCTCTTTGTAACATCAGCCCGATCGGTTGGATTGGATGTCGTTGGTGCTCTTTATATTTACTCTCGATTATGCCGAGTCTGCGCAAGACTTGTCTGGCAAACAGTTGACCGGCATTCCATTCGATAAACACATCTCCTCAATCAAATTTTCACCATTTGATCTGCGGTCAAAAAACGTCTCCAGTGTACTACCTTCTCCGGTGAGTCTGCCGTACTTGAAAATTACATTTTGCGCGGGCAGTTTAGACAGGATTATCTGCTAACTTAAAATGGTACCGGTATTGCTGACAACACCCATGACTTAACATGATCTGTGTTAAATAAAGATGCAGTTTGCCGTGCGGGCTTGTAATCCACAGTTCTGCACAAGGTATAAGATCATATATTCACGAAGGGTGGTGTCGATAGGGTGACTTTCTATTGAAATATTTCAGTTTTTATTTTATTAATGATACGATGAATTATTTTGTCGAACCTATACGCAGTCCAACTAGTTATGCAAACAAAACTACAACCCACGCTGAGCGATGTCATAGCGGTATCTATATGATTACCCCTTCTTTTAGGTTTTGTATAAACGATTGGCTATGGACTCAAACACAACAAGCTATGTGGGAATAGTGCCGTAAAAGTAACAAACTAACTGCAAATCCCAGTATCCACCTGGAAAACACGCGGCGAACGCACTCGTCTAGTGTATGTATGGCCCAAATTGTCAATTGTTCTATTGTTCGTAGTGTTTGCAAAAGAGCAAAAATCTTTTTAAGTGTTCTAACTTTAACAATAAAAAAATAAGTAAGAAAACACATTTAAAGCATACCACCAAGGAGTTGATATGAAGAAAATTAAAACAAAAACAAAAACTAAAGCATATTTTAAGGCTTTTTTGATAGGCAATATATAAAGAATTTAATTTAAACTTTTGTAAAATATAATCTGTGGAAAAAGATTAAAGTTTTTCATTTAGAACGATATATACATGCATATAAAATTTATTAAAGCAGACTTTTAGGTTTATAAAGCTGTTCGTCCATGTTGAAGTTAGATATGATTTCTAAAGTGGTGGTATATTCTACCCCAAAATCCTTCCTTGACTGAGATTTCTCTGTAAGCATCTCACCAAAACCAGATCGAGAGACTTGGGGGCGGTGTCTTTATTTCCGCGTATGAATAACAAATTTCTGTAAGATTTTCGGACCACTGTAGTGTCTTACAGGCGTATGTATCGGCAATAAAGAAGGCAGTGGACTAATTGATATTCAGTATTCATTATTTATAACGCTTTCCGGAGTCTACTCGACATTGTTGTTAGTATATGAATGGCGCTATTTCGACCTGGTGATTATCAGGGTAAGGGTTTACTTTGACACCCAAAGAAATTGTATGGCGGATAGGCTGTCGAGTATGTACTTGTATCTCTTTTTGGCGGTAAGGAGATGAGACACCTAGTCGGGATGCCATTTTCCTCTTGCAGACTTCTGGTTCTGCGGCACTGGTCAGGCGGGGCACAGAAAAGGTGGGCAGACGAGCCCACCTGCTGTGTATCGAGGCAAATCTTTCTCTATGTTTTCGAATTCGATCGGATTCAATTATGGAGATGTCGCAATATAGGCCACGCTTTCTGATCGCTATTATCACTGTGCACTGGGTGCCTGGTGCACATGTGAACTATCTTGGTTTGTCTTTTAATGACTATTGTAGGAGTTGTCAGAATGAGGTCAGTGTCTAAATTTTTCGGATATAATTTCTGATTTTTTTTTAGCAGTCCACGTGTCTAGCTACCTCCTGCAACTAACTAAGTAGCCACTTCATTTACCGCTAAATATTTGACCATGTAAGCATCTTTTTTTTCTCCGGCATTTCTCTAAGAAGCATATTGGCTTTCCACAAAGCATCCTTTGCTTTGTTTCAGTTTCAGTAGATGATTAATCCGCTGTACCTTCCTCCATATGATTTTGCGTAGTGGTGAAGATCTTTGCTAATTGTTGGTGATCTTTTCTTAAACATTGAAATTTTTTCCCAGTAGCTGGAGTGTTTTCCTTATCATTCGTCTGATGTTTGTCAACATCGCCAGAAATATGCGGGAAGGTCAGGGTGGATGCTTTTTTATTTTTTTTAGATGGAGTTGTGTGGAGGGAAGTTGAAAGCTCTTTATTAAACATTCGAAATCTCACAATTAAGCTCGTCTTCGTCATGACCTCTGCTGGGGCTCGACCTGGGTCGTTTGTGTTGTTATGTATGCGCTGTAAGCTTCTTACAAAAATTCAAATTTTACGCTGTTTGTGAAGAGGCAGGGTGCTTTGCAGCTATTGGGTTCATTTTAGGTAAAGAGCGGTGTCAAAATAATATCCTGGCAACCGCCGAGAAGGTAAAATGACTTTTAATTAATGCATTCTAATGAAAATGATGCAAAAAAGTCTTTCGTATTTTATATCTTCGCTATAGATTTGATTGGAATCCCTTCTTAATAAAATTAAACAAAAAACTTTTTCTCGCCCCTAAAAGTATACAGCGTTTAGGGTAAAATTTGGTTTAAAAATGTATTACCTACCATCGAATTGAATGCGTTTCAGATCACTTAGTATTGGAACGAAAATAAAAATGCCTATCAAAAGATAGACTAACGTTTAAACATTTAGAGCTATAAATTTCATTATAGATCTTATTTCATTGGTTTGTGTCAGCGCTACGATCACGTTGGCAATGCTGTATTTGAATGCTGTTGCCAATTCAATTTTGGGTATTAAAATCTTACATTTGAATTAGCACAGCTGAATAGCAAGTACTTGTCTATACAAGAACATTCGAAATTAATGCCAATTTACTATAAAAGGCGTCGCATTGTGCTTAGTCAGTCAGTTATAGTTTAGCTGTCATAGAGTATAGTCATACTAAGAGTTGATTAAATTGATGTACTAAGCGGATATTAAACAATTTGGATTCTGTACAGTTATAATTGTGAATATAAAGGACTGTATAAAGTAAAAAAATTAATTCCTCTCATTTATGTTACCAATTGAACGCAATTTTAAAAAAACTTAAACGTTTCAAGAAAGTCCCTATGTCCCTATGTAATTCATTTGTGCTATAGGGTATTTTTATGACCGACCTTTTTGGCTTCAATATTCTTATTTGTTTCTTATTTTTTTCTTATTCCAAGTGTCTGTGTAGTAGTGGGAGTTTGTATTAAAAAAAATAATAAAAAAAAGAAACTAGAAGATACGAGAAGAAGAATCACAGTAGCGTAAATTCCATTAAGAAACATTTCTTTATGTTTCTTCTCTCTTATAATGAAACAACAACATGTACACACCACCCACGTTAAACAATAGAAGAACGTATATCTTAATAATATCTTTCCTTTTTTTGTATTGGATGTTATATACGCCACTGAAAAAATATATTCTATTCTACGATTATTTTTATTATATTTGTACAACAACAGCAACAACAAACATGCATACTCATTCTTAGTTTTCTTATGAAGGCTAGCAATGTTTTATAGTATTCTTTGAGCGCTGGTCTAAGGCCAACAATAATATAGGGGCACAACATCATGGGCTGCTGTTATAAAAACTGCAGGCATAAAGGAGTATTGGAAACGTTTCTTGCTCAGAATAAATGATTTTATTAGATGTTTGCCGGTGGTGAAGAGTTGGTTAGGTGCATGCACCAGCTTATCGGTAGAACATGGTTGGAAGAAAGTATGCCCAGCAACTGACACCTTAGTGACCTCTGTCCTGTCTTGAAGAAGGGAAATCGCATAATTTGTGCCAACTATAGGGTTATAAGCCTTCTCTCTATCGCATACAAGTTCCTTAAGATCGTATTGTTTGAATGACTGAAGCCATTCGCCAATGCACTGGTTGTACGTTGTCAGTGCGGTTTCAGACCTGGCAAGTCCATTATTGGCCAGATATTTACACTACGCCAAATATTGGAAAAGACTTATGAAAATCAAATCAATACGTACCATCTTCATCCAGCGACGAAACCATCTCACAAACCTATTGACGACCTTGAGAAATTTTATTGTTTGAAAGCGATAAAAATATTGAAGACACGATGGACTAAGTGTATAGATCTTCAAAAACCTGAGTTTCATTCAAAACTTCACGGATATATTGACCCGCCCTCGTATTTTAGCTCCTACAAGAAATTAATAAACAAAAAACAGTTTGATGTGGGGTGTTCTGGAGGCTAATTGAACGAACTCACTTCTTAATGAAATATTATTTTTCTATTTTAAAAACGTTTCAAGCAAATTTAGTGGATGGTAACAAACAGTACGTAAGGCATGAGTACAGATACAGGTGATTACAGAACAGCAGCTGTTTACTAAATAGTAAACGAAAATAATTGATAATCTGCTGGAATTTTAATTTTAACATTTGCAAAAATATCAGGTTTCTAAGTGTGTACTCATGTACTCATACCTATGGATCTCTGTTTCTTTTTTACAGCAGATGTTGGGTAGTTAGTATTTGGAAACAGTTGGAAATCTTTTAGTATTTAAGGCATTCGAATCGTATGTGCAATACAGTCGAACTTCTATAATTTGAACTTCCATTACTTGAATTTTCTAAAAGTCGAAGCATATCTCGTGGCAACAGCATCTTGGAAAGAAATTCTATCATGTTTAGCTTCTTTAACTTGAACTTCCATAACATGAATTACTCCATAACTTGAATAAAAACAGTAGTACAACGTTTTGAATTTTTTGGAAGAAAATTCATTTTTGGCTGGCAAAAATTACCAAATTAGGCGCTAATAGTGAATATACGTTCTTTTCAAAATAATTTGCTATAAAAATCGCAACTTTTTATGCAAACTTACATTAAATTGCCAACACTGAAATTTATACATACATTACTGCCTTATGTATATTATGTTTATATTTCGGTAAAGTCCCTAAATAAAATTCATGTGTTTATGTACAAATTCCTTTGGGCGATTAAGAAAGAAAGAACAAACAATATTATAATAAAGCAGAATGGCACCGAAATTTAATTTAACAGTTGAAGAAAAATTTAAATTAATAAAGGAAATAGGCAGTGGATCAAGGAAAAAGGCGTGGCAGAAAAATATGGCATTTCAGCGAGTACGGTTTCTATGATTTTAAGTAACAGGGAAAAAATATTAAATTTTGTTCAATCTGGAACATCAAGTAAGAGAAGGAAAAAAACCAAGATACGATATCATAGACAAAACTATATTTAAGTAGTTTATGGCAACAAGAGACCGCAGTATGCCGATATCTGAAGGAATATTAAATGGCAAAGCCATGGGTATGCAAAGGAACTCAAGGTGGATGACTTTAAGGCAGGCAATGGTTGGCTGGATAAGTGGTAGATAAGGTATACAAAGATAATGTGAGGGAAAAAAGTAAATGTTAAGAAGTCATGTATGTATGCTATTCGTTGTTTCTTTTTAGATATGGTATTTGTTACAAAAAAGCTTGTGGTGAAAGTAATGATGCTTCCGAGTAATACTGCCAGAAATGGTAAACCGATGTTTACATTTTTTGTTGGAAGTTAGTTAGTTAGTTAGTTACGATGGGTAGCTAGACACGTCCAGGTGCGATCCGAGCCAACCAGACGGATGTACAAAAGCAGAGATCTTGATGATATTTACACCGGCCAGATCCGACAAGCCATCCAGAAACGGACTGCCAAGGAAAGCAGTCCTAATGTCCGAAAAACTCGGGCACTGACATAGGAAGTGCTCGACAGTCTCCTCTTCCTCCTCATCCTGACAACCCCTACAATAGTCATTGAACGGCAGACCCAATCTCCTAGCGTGCCCACCAGTCACACACAATCACAGCCACAAGAGTTCACAGTCTCGTAACACCTATAATAGATTCCGAGCGAGCCCGAACATATAGGGGCCAGACTTGCCTCGATACAGACCACGTGTGTTCATTATCCATAAGTCTGCAAGAGGAGAGTGGCATTCCAACTGAGTGGTCAAACTCCTAATTTCTGAGGAGAGAGCTAACCTTCGCAAGTCCGTCGGCCACACAGTTCCGCCGGGTGTAAGAGTGACCTCTTACCTAGATAATCTCCAGGTCTGAATGTCCCGCCATCTCGTTGAGAGATGCCCGGCATTCACACACCAATCGCGATGTCGAGCAGACACCGGAGAGTGCCCTGATCGCAGCCTGACTGTCAGTGCAGATCCGGATATCACTGTCATATACCCCGTAGTACATCAACCAGTCCGCTACCTTCTTTATCTTTGTTGCAAAAGTACAATGAAAGTGACATTTTCAGTGCAATGGAGACTGGGTTGTTTTACAAAAAGATACCTGGCAAAAAGCTATCATTCGGACATGAAAAATGTCATGGAGGAAAATATGGGAAGTAAATTGTGACAGTAATGTTGGCAGCAAATATGAATGGAACAGAAAAAATTAAAACCTTAGTGATGGGAAAAAGTAAGAAACCTCGTTGCTTTTGTAGTATCAAGTCACTACCCGTCGGTTATAAAAGTAACAAACGGGCTTAAATGATAAGCCAAATTTTTGAAGAATGGATGGTGAAGTTAGATAAACATGCTGGATGAAAAGTAATACTCTTTATAGATAATTGCCCGGCACATCCTAAAGACATACAAAATAAATTGAAATCTATTGAAATTATAACCTCCTGACCAGGGAATAATTCGATGTTTGAAAGCTCATTATCGAAATAGAATTTTAGATATTAATGTACTAGAATGCATTCGCCATTTATCAAGAGCTTGGGATATTGAGGTCACTAGCCATACAATTTCAAACTGCTTTACAAAATCTGGATTTGGACAGCATTAGCATTCAGTGTGGGACGAAGAAGGTGACATACTTTTGGTATTAATAAATGATTTTAACGACAACGAAAATTTTTTAAAATATAACTATGAAGCCTGGCTACATTTGAATGAAGTAGAATCTATAAGTTGTACTGTTCAAGACGTTTTGGACATCGATAATGAATTGATTACATCTGAATTTCCAACTGATGAAGATATTGTTACGTTTTTACCTTTTTAAAAACGTGTTCTTATGAGTTCGTAGATTGTAGTTAAAATAAATTAAATTTTGTGTTTGGTTTTAATTTTGTTCAGCACAGTTATGTACACCACTGCTTGTAATCTTTTTACAGGCAATAACAATTTTTATTCTTAATTACTCTGTCTGCTTACAATCTTGTAAACAACAACAATTACTCGACAGATCGTTCTACTTAAAGATATTCCATTCGATCGTAGTTATAACTTAGGTTCGATCACAACTTTTTCAACCAGAGGTTATCCACACTTAACTCTCTTTACTGAGTTAGCTCTAACTAAACTGTTCTTTTACTTCACGATTCACTTCACGAGTTTACTCCTTATAAACTCTCTTCACACCAATAACACATACGCTGAGTTAACTTTACTTAAACTGCACTCGCTGAGTTTACGACACACAAACTGATTGCCATTCGAAAGCTCTCGAACCTCTCGATATTTCAGGTAGGTTCCATATCTTTCTTTAAATTTCTTTTTAGTTCTTTTGTAGCCATGCGTATGTAAACATCTCCCTCTTTGAGCTCTTAGTGTTTGTTGTTACTTGTTTATTGTCTGTTACTTGTTTTCTTTGCTGCTTAATTATTATTCTTGCCGTGTTATTTTTATTTACTTTGTCTCTGCTAATGGTTGTTGTTGTAGATTTGGTTATTTGTAAACAGCACGTATAGTTGTTCTTCAAGCTTTTGTTTATTTATTTTAGCGATGTAATAAACGCTGTGATGCCTAACCTTATTTTCGTAACAATATTTTTGATGAATATGTCGTCGAATCAGAACCGCACTCTGGAGAAATATTAGATAGCGATGGGGACAAACTTGAGGAAACAGTTTGGCAACCGTCCAGACAAGTTATAAACGATTCATTTAAGACTTTAAATCTATTCTTAAATACAAATGAAAACGCAACAGATGACCACTACAAAGCACTACACAAATTGGAATTACTTTTTGCTCAAAGCAAATGTGAACAAATTCAGTCAAAAATTACTCAGTATTTTAGTAAATAAATATATGGTACCTTTACAGAATAACAAATAGCTTAACGTAATTTGGGGATAAATAAAAAAGAATTGGTATTAAAAGTACTTGTTGTTTATTTAATTTGGAACATTTTAAATTTAATTCCCAAAGTTGAAGAATCTATAAGTTTTTTTCTGGATAATGGTGGTTCAATGTATGGAAGTTCGACTGTATTGATTGTTTTTGGCAGTAAATGTAAACTAATTAGTAACTGGGAAATAGTTAAACACCTATCGTTGTTTTTTAGGTAAAATAAATGCAGACATTTAAGACCCCACACAGCGTATGTGGAATATTTGATTGAAAATATTACTCATACGTTTGTAATGGACTTAGGAATTAAGACGATAATAGTGATATTAAGCATTTACGAGTATGAGATTTTTGGCTCTACACTGCAATTAAAATAAATCTATAAAAAAAATCTTTTTTCTTTCAGCTGGTCCCACTGTTTCAATAGCCCTCAGCAACCTTTTTGGTCTGCCGTTGTAAATTTTTCTGCTGCTTTTGTTTCCTCTGAGTTTGAACTCAAGCAAATGCTGTTTTCTTTCATCTTTAGTTTTAGATCCTGACTATTGTGCTTGCCTGTTTGGTTGGCAATAAGACTCATGTGGAATATATTGTTGTTTTGCTAATATTGCAAACTATTGCTGTTATCGTTGGTATTGTTGTCTTCGCCGACAACAATAAAGTAAAATCCATAAAATAGTGGAAGTTGTATAACGAAAAAAACAAAAAAACAAATTGGACAACAGTTTAAAGACATTTTAAAAATTTATGACACAACCCACGCAAACATCATAATTTTTTTCTACAAACACACACACACACACACACATACACTGATATGAATATATTTTTGTTTATTTTGCATTTCGTGCTGCTGCTGTACTCAGTTGTTAGGTATCCTTTATGTAGTTGTATGTGTTTGTATAATATGTGTGTGCAACTTCTTTCGTGTGAGCATTTGTATGTGTGTGCTTGAAGAAGTATTTTTTTTTCTTAAATGTATGTGCCATTGTGCTGTAGTTCTTATTGTTTTTCGCTGTCTTTAGAGGTATTGTATCGTTTTTTTTGTTTTTCTTGCAGTTTTAGCGAAGGCGTTTAGCCGTTTGTTGGCGGCAATAGTTCTGTTACAGTTACTATGAATAAGACTTTTACACACACTCATACATATTAACATGTGCATATTTGTATAGCAGTTGTTGGTTAAATAGTTATACAAAAATGTTTTTCATTCAAAAAAATCACCCCTAAATATTGAAATTATCCAAAATAGATTGTCACACTGAAAATAGTCCATAAAATACATGTAATGATGTTGGCCATTTGGAGAATGGCAAGGCATTTAATCCTGTAGGCTTTTTATTTCTACGGGTATAACACAGTTTGTATAAATATTTGGATAGAAAAAAGCTATTCGAGCGATTCATGCGTCTATTGTTACTGTGGCACTCTGATAAATACATGTGTCTTTCAAATTCGTATACATAAACTCTACCAATCTCATCTGCATTGGGGGACAGGGTAGCACTAAGTTGAGTGCCTACATATAGAAATCTTATGGAAACTAAGACCGCTGACGAACTGTTAAGACGGAGTTCTGCTATAGGACTTGCGTAATTAGAACCATACTGTAGTATTAACTGGTCCACAGCCAGAGGATAGATCGATGAGTGGGAATATGAAACTCCCTCGTCATTTTGGACAAAATTTTCGGGCTTGAGGCAGTCGTGGTGGCTGATAAGACTATTTATGTTAGAAAGTTGTAATTATGTGGAAACTTCGGACCCGTGTACAATCTACAATCTTAAATATCAAATTTTCAACCTCAATATGGTACCTGACACGGAGTGCGGTCTGGGCATGGAGGAGGGGGACAAAAAACTTATACCCTGTGAATGTTTATGTTGTGCTTTATTGGACCTGAACAGGTTCACCATACGGAAGGTTCAGTATATTTTTCTGGAGACTGTTCTTAATCGTATTTATGGACCGAGCATACGCTATAAAGGATTAAAAAGGCGTTCTTCTGCTTGATTACCACTTATTTCAGCTTGCACATTAGTTGGTCTGGCCACGCAGTCCAATGGCTAGTTAGGAAACTCCGTCTCTCCTAAAAGTGCAATTGTGTGACTATTTGAAGGAAGTGTTTGGCGTTTTCCAGGCGTAATTCAAATATGTTTTTACGCCGCTTTGTAACTGTAGACAATATATTTATCTCATATGTGTATGTGTATGTTTAAGTTTGATAGGACCGAAATGTAGTAATCCAAAGTATCGTTTGTGTAGCACCAAAAGATACCACTTTTGATTGAGGCTGCGAGTAAAGCCAATAATCATATTTAGTGAGAGTAGAAGGTGACTCTTTCGGATGTGTGTGAAGATAAATTTAAATTTGACTAGCAAAGACGCAAACCAGGTTTTCTAGCTCAGCCATTTTTTACGTTAACAGAGCACTGTTAACACTTTAACAGTAACTATAAATTAAAGTAAAAGAATTTATTGCCAAAATATATATGCCTGGAATATGGAGGAATAGCGCATCCTTGTTGGAATGGTGCTCCAGACCTTCTTTCGTAGATCAGCTTTAGAGCCAAAACTGTAAAAATGGTGGAATAGCAGAAAATGTATTTAAGAAAGTGTGGTTTTCTCTGTGGTTAATTGGTTATCTCCATTCCATGGAAAACTCAGAGATGGCCGGAATACCACACTATATGGGGAGAGTGGTCCAAGGGGTACCTAACGAAACCATGCTAGTGGTATTCCTGAAATCATTTTGGGACTGGAGAAATTTAAATTTGAAAAATTGCATTTTGACTGGAGAGGATGAGTGGTTATTGTGGGAAAACCAGAGATGGCCGGAATATCACACTATATGGGGAGAGTGGCCCAAGGGGTCCCTAAAGAAACTGTGCTAGTGGTATTCCTGAAATAATTTTGGAACTAAAGAAATTTAAATTTGAAAAATTTGTATTTTAACGCGTTTTGACTGGAGAGGATGAGTGGTTATTGTGGCCCATTGTTTGGGCGTTATGAGACGTTTGTGTTAAGTAATTTGCCGAAAGATATCTGAAATGTGGGCAGAAAATTCGTGGATTGTGCCATCATTATTCAAAATTTTTTGACGAAAAATGCAAGAAATACCATTCAACAGCCACCAAATTCAACTGATGGGCCCCATGACCAGGGACCCAACATCGAATAAGTTTTTAATGTAAACCAAGTTTATTAAAAGATGTCATCACAACCCTCGACCTTACCTTACAAGATGACAAAGCCTCCAAAGCTGGCTGACTATCTGACATCACATGAATACTCAAACCCTTTGATTTTCTCCTCAGACATTCCCTTACGCAAATGAAGGTGACGTAAACCACCGCCAGTAAAATTCATTATCATTATTCTGACCAGGCACTCTTGCGCGATACTACGATCAGTTTGCCCATAGGCAAAGCCCTTTGGAAAGTGGGACCAACCAGACCAGCTCCAATGTCAACGGCAGTCTGTTTTGTGAAACAAAATGATTGATCAAAACATCAGCCGCTATGTTATGACACCGCGATTTATCCAGTCATTAATTCTTTTCGGGTATAAGAACCACGAATTTCTTGCGAACATAAAAGTGGGCGACATATAATCATTTATTTTATTAATGGGATCGTTTTGTATCATGAGTGCCCCACCATATCGCCAGCTTTCAATCCGGAGACACCAGGTAATCTAAGAACACTTTAACATGTTATTGTTACTGTTCTGAGCAGGCACTATTACAGGACACTCGTAGTTTATTCAGCAACTTTGTTCAGCGTAGTTTGTTGTCTCCCTAAACGTATCTATCTAAATCTATAAAGAACCTCACAATCACAGAATATGTGTTCCGCTATCTATGATGCTTGCAAGCACAGTCTGCAAACATTCATATCTGTGACTGCCTTTGAGAACCTATGCTATGTTTGAGAACCTCAGATTGACTTTCAAATTACTTACTTATCGCCGCCCTATAATGGCAAGGTCTCCTTTGAGCTTTTCAGTGTTGCAAGCAGCTAGAAATTTCCCAATCCTTAATTAGATTGAGGATGGTAGTAAGTGGTTCTGGCATCCGCTGTTTCATTACGATCTATCCCACAGTATCCAGGTACCGAAAACAACTGGACCTTATTTCCAAGCGAAAGCCTTTGCAACGTATCGTAGCAATATTTGATCAGCCTAAATGTCACACTGGCGGTGAAGTGGTGTAGCGGTTAGAGCGCACGCATAACAACACAAACAACCCAGCAGAGGACATGAAAAAAAATTTAATTGTGATTTCGAATGTTTAATAAAGAGGCTTTAACTTCCCTCCAGACAACTCCATCTAAAAAAATGAAGGAAAAGACCCCCTGACTTTCCCGCATACCTCTGGCTATGATGACAAACATCAGACGAATTATCAGGATAACACGTTATTTACTGGTAAAAAATTACAATGCTAAAGTAAAGATCACCACCAATTAGCAAGGATCTTCACCACTGCACAAAAATCATATGAAGGAAGCTACAGTGGATTAATCATCTAATTAGCTTGAAAGATCAAATTGATTAAAGAAACTGAAACATAGCAAGGAATGCTTTGTAGAAAGCCAATATGCTCCCTACAGAAACGACGGAAAAACATAAGTTATGCTATGTGAGCCAAGGCAGCTTGGCTGTCAGAGAATATATTAATGATCTTACCCTTGAGCCAGCTGTCTTTGCACATTAGCAATGGCCATGATCTCAGCCTGGAAGGCGCTCAGCGATCTTACCAGTGGGATCGAAAGTTCTCGGTTGGGTCCATTAACACCAGCACCGACATAGTAATTTCTTTTGGAGCCACCGGTATACCAATTCATGTCATACTCGGAATTGAGGCTTTATTAAACAAACAACGCCGGTACAGGAATTCAACCCTAAACATCCTGCCAAAGCACAGATCCAAGACATAGTAACTATAACCGAAGATTGATCCCCGACCACCCTGCGTTGAATGAACAGACTTTCAGACGTATTTCGGAATCCCTTGCGAAAAACTTTGCCTTCACCCTTTTCACATACATCGAAGTGAATCGGTCTTTGCCATGTACCGTGGCAAGCGAGTCTCTGTACCCTGCCTAATTTTTTCATGATGGTAGCTCCCTTAACATGCTATTACAAAAACCCAAAATTGGAGTAGGTAGGTTTCTTAGTCAAAACGTGCACCAAAGAATTTGTCGACTAACAACGATATGGCTAAAGTTGTTTGAGGAGCGTACGACGTCCCTCACAGCGATTACCTTGAAAATGGTAAAACAAAGTGTAGTTATTTATGACATTTCTTTCTTTTACAATTCAACCATGCTAAGTCATATGAGAACGGTATTGACTTCTAAAACGACAGCCATCGAAAGCTTTGATTCTGAAAACTCCTTTGTTATTTATGGCATATTTACTTACGGCGAATTGAAATAAAGTTTCCTAATTGCTGGCTGGCGTACTGCAAGTGTACTCGTGTTTAAATTTAACATTAATTTTGATTATTGTTGCTGTTGTTTTACTGTTGCTGTTGCACATACTGCACATAAATTAAATTGATGGTAATAAAAACGCCTTAAAGTAGGCAATAAACTTGTGATGCCAAAACTCTAGATGTTGGGTGTGTGGGTGGTAGTTAAAATGTTAATGATTCTTGTAATAGTTTTTTAAACTTTTAATAGTAAGCAAGCATTAGATAAGGACTGTGTATGTGTGTGTGTGGGGGAAGAAGGTGGTAACAAATAACAGGTGTTTTGTTGCAGATATTATTTTAGAATAATTCTTAGAAGAATCAAGTTGCGTAGAAACCTTGAACGTGGCTTTTAGTTGGTGTTTGAAATCAATTTCCGTCCTTCATCAATAGTTTTAAAGCCTAAGGGTTAGCAAAAAGATTTCGGTATTAGTAAGATATTCTGAAGGGGTGGCGTGGTGGTTTCGAATGTTAAATAAAGACGCTTCAACTTCCCTCCAGACAACTCCATTTAAAAAAAATAAAGAAGAAGCCTCCTGACCTTCCCTCCATGACCTTTAGTGATGATGACAAACATCAGATGAATTATCAGGAAAATACGCCATCTACTGGAAAAAATTACAATGCTAGAGTAAAGATCACCACCAATTAGCAAGCATATTCACCACTACGCAAAATCATATGGGGGAAGCTACAGTGGATTTAATCATCTATTTAGCTTGAAAGATCAAATTGATTAAAGGAACTGAAACCAAGCAATGGCTGCTTTATGAAAACCCAATATGCTCCCTAGAGAGTGACGGAGAAAAAAAAAGATGTTCTAAACCAAGGATGAGTTTAAATTTCTTCAGGCTTAGATAATTGCCAAGTGTATTTCTCTAGGCAGTGTTGAGCGTGATAACAAATCCTTTAAACTTAATTATAGTGCAGGTGCGTAGATTTGAGACCAATATCAGGATAATATGATGACGTATTACTTTGCAATAAAGAGAGCTCAGCTGTGTTCTATAGTTTCCCTACCTCAACTTGCTAGGATGAATGTCTCAGACGACAAGCAAGAAAGTATACATTAGTAAGTATTACCGGAGACAGCACTTGTTTTCTCATCAAAAGGTAACAAATCACCAGATAAACTGTTTTATCTTCAACCAATATGTCTTATGGATACTTATTATGCGATATCGACTATGTCTCATCTGGATTTCAAGTTGGAATTTGTAGTAGCGATGATTGGGCCTCTGGCTCTATCATATCCGGTGATTCGGTGGAGGTTTATACGAATCAGGATTGGCAACTCACTGGGTAACCTAATTAAGCCCTTCCGGCTATAAAATATTTATATTTGTTTTAAAGAATCTTTGAGGTTTTTTTCCCGTTACTAATCTTGGGAGTATATGGCTTCCACAAAGCATCTCCATCTAACACGGCTTACAGCCGTTGACTTTGCCTCTTCCCATGTTACGTTGTTCTGTCTCAGTTCTTGGATAATTGTGCGTCTCCAGGTGTTATTTGATCAAACACGATTTCTTGAGCCTTGAGGATTCCACTCGAGTGACATTCTAGTGATACTTTCTGGACTTTTTCGAATTGTGTGACCGATCCATCCCCACTTTCTTTTCCTTATCTGTTTCAGTATGGGTTCCTCATTAGTCATGCTCCACAGTTCTGTGTTACTTATGGTGTTAGGCCAGAATATTCTGCATATGATTCTGAGTTTCTGTGTGATGTTATTCGATACAGGCTAGGTTTCACTGCCATACAGCAGTACCGATTTAACACATGAGTTGAATATTCTGAGTTTAGTTCGTCTGGATATATGTGAGCTTCTCCATACTGACTGCAGTCGTCCAAATGCCGCTGTCACTTTATTGAGCCTGTTATCTACGTCCGTCTCTACGCCACCGTTTGTAGTCATTGTACTTCTTAGATATCAGAAGCTATCTACATACTCGACAGGTTGACCATGTAGCATGATGTAATCCGTGCTCGTGTTATTTATTCTCATAGCCTTGGTTGTCTTGATGTTTATCTCAAGCCCAACACGACGTGCCAATCTTTCCAAGTCCTCTAGTTTCAAATGCATATAGGAAATCTTATGCGAGAGTAGACAAATGTCATCTGCATAGTCCAAGTCTTCGAGTTGGCGTGAGGGACTCCATGTGATCCCTCTTCTTTACGAACAGACTTTGCTCATTATGTCATACAACACGATGGTGAATAGCTGAGGTGATAGTGGGCATCCTTGTTTAACACCAGCATTGGTGTGGAATCGTTGAATGATGTTTCCGTTGTGAAGAACTGAAAGTTCTGCGTCCTCATACATGGCTCTATTTATTCGAATTATCTTCGGTGGTACTGCTTTGGTTCTTAGTGCTTTCCATATAGCCGTTCGCCTGATGGTATCAAACGCCTTCTTGAAATCGACGAGCAGTAGATACGAACGTAAAGTGTTGGCTTCTATTCGGTCTGAAGCCAGCTTGTTCGTCTCGCAGTATGTTGTCTATTCTGCTCTGAAGCCTCCCCTGTATTATGACTGCAAGTATCTTATGTACTTATACTCGTATATGGTGTTAAGTAGAGTAATTCCTCTCCAATTATTACAGTCTTCTCAGTCACCAATTTTTGGTAACTTTACAATGATGCTCTTCTTCCACGTAGGAGGCAGCCTACCGATGTGATGTGAGGCAGTAGAAGTTCAGCTGTGGTTTCGATGTCAACCCGTAGAATTTCCGCTGGTAGTCCGTTTTCGCCTGCCGCCTTATTATTTTTAAATTTACCAATCGTCTCTTTTATCTCATTCAGATCTCACTGTCCTCAGAAGTGTTCGTGACGTTACTAATTTCATTGAAATATTTTCTCCATCTCTGTGTTTGTGCATCATTGTTCATTATTAGTGTACCATTTCTAGCAGCAACAGCTTGGTTCCTATTACACTTTTGATTAGTGAGATAGTTAATCGTCTGGTGTAGTTTTCTCATATTATTCTGGCCAACTGCTTCTTCTGCTGCCGTTGCCAGTCGTTTCAAGAACTTTCTTCTGTCTCTTGTTGCAGCTTTCTTTACTTGTTTTGCCAGCTGATGCTATTGCTGCCTCAAGGTACATATTGTTGCTATTTAGCTCAAGTTCCAGTTCCCTTCTTTGAGAAACTAGGTTCCAAGTGTAATCTGATATCCAAACTCTTCTATTTGGTTGCACTACACCAAGTGTTTCCTCCGCGGCTTGATTATATATTGCTTTGATATCTTTCCATGAGTGACGTTGGTTTGGTGGTAGCCGTTCACGGATTGCCAGGGTTAATGCGTGCCTGGTTGCATCATTCTGGAGTTTTTGTAGGTAAAGCCGTTTTCGCCTTGTGTGCCTGATAGTGTTTCTTTGACATTTCAATTTAATCTTGATTTCACCAGTGATAAGCTCATGGTCCTGCCGATGTCAGCTCCTCTCCTCTTACGACATTCCATAAAGAGCTTCTCCATCCACCGGTTATTCGTGTTAAAGTAACCGGTTTATTCGGTATTCGAAAAATGGACATTTAAAAAAACCATATTCGACAAAACCAAAAAACCGGTTAAAGCCGGTCGAATAATAACCGTTCGATCTCCCTCATACTATATTATGATGATAGTTATGACAGAAAAAGATGTTTAAAAACAATTAATTGTTTTACTATAAACTACACGTTGTTTATTTGTTATTTAGGTGCTTGTTTTCATAACCCTATTACACTATACATACGTGTATATTACACTTAAGAAAACAACCACTGCGAACGGTTTTTGCAACAACAAAATATATTTTGTTAACTGTGATATAGAAAACTATGAAGCTTAAGACTTTAAATTTTATTTTTTTAACGAAAACATTAACTTCAACACTTTTCTCTATTTTTCGTTCATTAGAGTAGAAATTTATCCTTATAAATTAGTCATCAATCGTAAATTTTGATGAAGTCATACCGGAGATATTTGCAACCGCCAAAAAAAATCTTTTAGACATAAAGTAAGGGGTGTTTTTATAGAGGTATAGAACTTTAAGTTGCAATAAAACAACGATGGATTATTCGATTGACATGAATTTTATTTATCCGAAAGATAATCTTTTGGCATTACATTTTAAATATGATTTTTGGCATATGACCGCCACGGCTGACGCGGTTTAGTCCAATCTGGACGTCCAATTTTCGATAACATTTTCCAACATTTGTTGCCGTATATCGGCAATAACACGGCGAATGTTGTCTTCCAATTGGTCAAGCATAGACCAATGACTTTACATAGCCCCACAGAAAGTAGTCTAGCGGTGTTAAATCACAAGATCTTGGAGGCCAATTCACAGGTCCAAAACACGAAATTAGGCGGTCACCAAACGTGTCTTTCAATAAATCTATTGTGGCACGAGCTGTGTGAAATATTTCGCCGTCTTGTTGAACCCACATCTCCTGGACATCATGGTTATTCAATTCAGGAATGAAAAAGTTAGTAATCATGGCTCTATACCGATCACCATTGACTGTAACGTTGTGGCCACCATCGTTTTTGAAAAAGTACGGACCAATGATTCCACTAGCTCATAAAGCGCACCAAACAGTCAGTTTTTCTGGATGTAACGGTGTTTCCACATACACTTGAGGATTACCTTCACTCAAAATGCGGCAGTTTTGTGTTTTGACGTGGCCATTCAACCAGAAGTGCGCTTCATCGCTGAATAAAATTCGCTTATAAAAATCGGGAACAACGGTAACTCGTTTTGGGCCCATTCGATGAATCTACGCCGGGCGTGAGTCTATTCAAGATGAATTGCCAAACCAAACTGAGAATAAATCACTTGACAGCTGTTAAATCGGTCGCCATCTTGAAAAGTAATGCCAACTTAAAGTTCTATACCTCTATAAAAAAAAACGCTCTTTCACTTTATTTTTATAAAGTTTATCTTAATACAGCAACTTATTTATCTTGCACTTATATTTGCAAGTTTTTTTTTTTAATAATTATGAATATTATACATGATATTTGCCAAAGTATGAATTTAATTGGATTTTTATATAGGATGTGTGTTTTATGTTTACTTTTCAAACCAAAAAAGGGCTAATCCTGTAAATGTGGGGTGTACTACAAACACAGAAGCTTGATCTTTGGAGATTTGGCCAAAAGAGAAAGGAAGGGTATGAAAAGTTTTATATGGCTCGTTACCTACAAACAGCATCAATACGTCCCTGTGCCTCTAGTGCTATGATTTGATTGGAAACTGGAATGAGAGTAAGCATAATACGAATTATGTTAAGCTCGTGTTTCTAGCACTCCGCGAGCTATAAAGGAGCGCCTATAAAGGAAGTTAAATGATCTACACAAGCCGGTTAAGAAATTCTTAGCACTGCTACTGTTAAGACGTATTAGCTCATGGGTCGCTTGGGTCGCGTGTTATATTCCCTCGCACAGTATCTTGATGACTTCAGCGCAGCGAGTTATAAAATTTGTTTCTTTTACAAAAAACACTCATTTAATCGCCCACATAATCAATGCACCACACATTTTTCTCAATGACTAACTAAGTTGCAACAAATTTCCCAATCGTTGCTTCCAAAACTTATTTTGTGGCAGGAACAATCAAAGAAATGTAAGAATGCCTTCTAAATTCACACAAACAAAACAATTTAATTCTCTTCGTATAAAAACTGAATGAAACAAACAATTTATAGTAAAACTCCGTACAAATGTTGATTCAAGAAAAAGATTTCTAAGAACAGAAGGATAATCGTGAATAGTAGAGGAAATATCAATATGTCTGCTGCTGTTTTGCAAACAAGAACCACAACGGCAGCATTTGCTGCTTGAATGACAGCAACCAACAGCACTGAGTGGGCGTCTGTCGTACGATTAAGATTCTCTACATTAAGATGAAAAACCTTACAAAGAGCGAGTGTAAATGTTGTTGTAGTAGAAAGATAACTATTACATTTACACACACTCACTTGCACACACTTAAGACATTTATAAGAAAATCGTAGATAATATACCAAAGGAAACAATTTCGATAAACATATACATACACACACATATCAATGATGAGTACATATATTCATTTATAAATTGACAGGGTGATTTAGAATATAGGTGGGCTGTCGTTAAAGTTATACGCTATTATCCATACCACTAAAAACATTTTTGTAGTCTTTAACCATATTTAAGGATATTTGAACTGACATTTCAAAAACATGTCAATATAGAGCCCCAAGCTAAGATCCCACTTTTTGTAAAATGAAACGATTTTCTTCAGAACAAAACAAAATTGCGATATTTAGCGGCGCTGTACGGTCACATTCTGTTGCACTATTCTGTGAATAAAATCACATGTTCACATGTTATTCGAAAAAAAAAAAAAATTGAAATAAATTTCAATCAAAAACAAAAAATTGCTAAACTCTTTCATATTGTCGGTTCAATAATTAAAATAAAGTAAAAATAATAAACACACAGCAAACAAAGCCTTTTGGTAAAAGAGTGACAAGAAAAAAAAGAGGTGAATATGCACATGAGCTAGCAGTTTGTTCGGCACTTTCGAAAGTTATGTAGAGTATGGTTAATCATCACCTTGTGGAATATTTAGAGTCCAACAATTTGTTGAGCGATCGCCAATATGGTCCGTATAGGTCGCTCTACTAGTGATTTGCTGGCGTTACTCTCTGAAAGGTGGAACAGGTCCATTCATGGATGCGGTGAGAGTAAGGTTGTGGCCCTGAATATTTTCAAAGGCATTTGACAGAGTCTGGTACGAGACTCTCATATCGAAACTTATTGCCTTTGGTGTCGGTAGTCACTTCTCTCGATTAATATCGAACTTTCTCAGAAATCGCACTATAAGAGTGGTTATAGATGGGATTTCATTCGACGAGTTCAGGATAAATTCCGCGGTACCGCAAGGCTCTGTTCTTTCTTGAACTCTATTTCTTATATTTCTTAAAGACTTTCTTTTTCTCACTTCTAATCCTATTTACTCTTTTGCAACATTTGTCATTCATATTCTTTTGATAGTAGGCCGAGACTATTGGAGATTGGGGTGAGAAGGCGGAATATGTACGACACACTTACAAATGACCTGTCAAAAATCTCTGAGTGGGGTCGCGCGAACAGGATCGGCTTTAAGGCGCGCAAGATCCAATGTTGTTTTCTGACACACAGACGTGCTGGTGTGTTGTCATCTGTATCTATGGGTAATGTAGGTACTGAGAAATCAGATGCTCTTGATGTTCTGTGCATGAGAATTCACTGTGACGTTCGTTGGAACGAGCGCATATTTCGAGTGTGGAAAGAAGCATTCCAATGCCTCGGCTTTTTAAGACGGTGTAAGAATTGGCTTCACTCCATCTGATCTCCTTAATATTTACAAGACCTATATCCTACCCAAATTGGAGTACAACTCTCATGTTCAGGCCTTGGCGAGAGTACGGTTGTGGCTCTGGATATCTCAAAAGCGTTTGATAGAGCTTGGCACGTGGCTCTCATTTCGAAACTTAATGCTTTTGGTTTTGGTAGTCACTTCTCTCGATTTATATCGAGTTTTCTCAGAGATCGCTCTATAAGAGTGGTTATGGATGGTTGTCATCCGACGAGTTCAGGATAAACTCAGAGTTACCGCAAGACTCTGTTCTTTCTCCTACTATTTTTCTAGTATTTCTGAGCCTTTGGAGATTGAGGCGAGAAAGATGAATATGAACGACACACTCACAAGTGACCTCTGATGAAAATTTCCGAATGGGATCGTGCGAACAGGGTCGGTTTTAATGCATGTAAAACTCAATGTAGTTTTTTAACACACAGACGTGGTAGTGCGTTGTCATCTTTGTCAATGGTTAATGTGGATATTAAGGAATCAGATGCTCTTGGTGTTCTGGGCATGAGAATTCACTGTGACGTTCGTTGGAACGATCACATATTTCAAGTGCCGAAAGAAGAAGAAGGTGCAAGACATACTTCACTTCATCTGATCTCCTTAATATTTACAAGATCTATATCTGAACCAAGATGCAATACAACTCTCATGTATGGGTCGTTGCTTCAAAGACTATTTTGGAGCTTTTCGACCGCGTACAGGAGAGGGCGAAGGTTCTTATTAATGACGGTAGGGTAGCAGATTCTATCGATTGATTAGAGCATCGTCGCAAATTGGCCTGTGTTTCATGGTTCTATCGGTACTATAACGGAATGTGCCCTGACGAAATTAAGGAACCAATTCCTAGTAATCATATATTTTTACGTAGTACTCGTATTTCTCGTAGAGCACATCCCTTGTGTAGTTGATTGTCCAGTAAATCGCACAACGCATTATAGGGAGAATTCGTTCTTTGGCTGCACTATTCGTTTGTGGAACAAGCTTCCTGCGAATGTCTTCCCTGCCACTTACGACATGAACAAATTTAAATCAGACGTCCACAAACACTACTCTATCTATCCTCCTTCCCACAATCTATTTTCCTTGTAACAGCACGAACACTGCATGAGTAGGGGTTATCCTCTGACAAAAAAAAAAAGTTTCTTGAACACAACAAAAAAACTATTGATACACGCGATTGTCACAAATGCATCAATATGTCAATTGATATGGTGTTTACACGCATAGTGAGAACGTCCCTCCTATTATTGTTGAGAGGATTATCAATGTGTTTCGTTAAGTTATTGCATCTCGCGCTTTTATGTTCTTTTGCTCCTTTTTGTTACCACTTACTCTGTGAACCCCCAAGCATACGGTACTTACAGCGTTTGTTTTAAGAAAAGAAAAAACCCAATATATTGAAGATTAGTTTACTTATTGTAAACCCGAACTAAACCGTTTATATTATTTTTTCTATCTCCCATATTTTCGGAGAAAATTTTCTTCGTTTCGTCAACTAGTCAACAAAGGACCGACGTTGCATAAAAGCAGTTGACGGTAAACATATGCAAATGATTGCACCTTCAAAATATGGCAACTCTTTTTATAATTAAAATATATTTTACAGCATAGCGCTTATGACTGTAGTTGATATCGAGTACACATTTTTGTATATTGAGGTTGGTTGTAAAGGTCGTCTTTTTTTATAGGAGGTGATGGAGGAATTTTATTATCAAATTAAAAAGAGATCTGAATCAATTTTTTAAATTATCTAAAGTAATTGATAATGAATATACTACATTATAGTTTAGACGTCTTTTAGATGTATGTGTGATGTATGTGTGATTCTATTCCATATATTAATTTAATTAATTAATTTTATTTTCATTAATTTCAACTAATTTTATATTTTAACTTTAATACACTCGGTCTCATGGACCGACGCAGCCCAATTGCTGCGAACGTCAACGAGTTTATGTTCCAGGCTCATTCTCAACACTTTGCTGTACAGCGGTTATGTTTGCATCACTACGACCACTACGTGCGTATTGTTTTGATCTATGGTCAGCAACAGTACCGTGAGCGATTAAATTACGTACAGCGGTCTCAGACGGAATCTAATTACAAGAAAAAGCTGCTCTGTTTTAAAGAAGTGATAGAGTAATATTTTCACCATTTTAATAGTAAATTTTCGCAATTAAAAATTCTTTGTTGAAGAATGTATCGTTCCATAGTTAATATTTCCCAATTTTTTACTAAATAAGTATCAAAGGTTGACAGATTTATTCTTGACATTTCATCAATTTCATGCAAACTTAAAACCAAGTAAGTTTCTTATCATTTTGACGATTTTTTAAACTTCCCCTTGAATTTTTGAGGAAATAAATAATCCCCGCCTATATCTGGCCAATTTATTAAAAAATATTGTAAAAAAAAAAGCACCCCTTACCTTTCACCTTACCTCTGGCGATGATGACAAACATCAGACGAATGATCAGAAAAAAGAACCGCCAATTTACAGTGCTAAGTAAAGTTCACCACCACCACCACTTAGCAAGGTTCTTTACCACTACGATATATGGAGTTGAGCTACAGTGGATTAATCATCTACTTAGCTTGCTTTGTGGAAAGCCAAACAAAAAACAAATTATAAAAAAAAAAATAAAAATAATTTTTAAACCAAATTTTTTTATTATGGGAAATAACTTATCATACAACCCACTCTCTCTATATTCATTATAATAAGTAGAGTCCCATAGATTTGATTACAACTGATTATATATATTGATTTCATGTGTGAAAACAGAAAGTATTGGAGGGGGGATGACATTTAAAACATTCATTATATTCCATGTACTATCGATGTTAATGGCCATTAGAGAGATTTTTAGTATTTAAGTTTTTAAGATATTTTTGATTTCTATCTAATCTATAATTATGAGGGGTAGGGGCAATCAAATCTTGGCATGTTTTCCTAAATTGTGCAGAGTCTATAGTATTTATTGAACTTTGATAGGTTAGAAGGTTGAAGGTTATTTGCTAAAGTTCTAAAGAGTTTTATGAATTAATTTTTCTCTTGCTTTTACCAACCGATTTCGTTGATGCGTATGAAGTCATCTTAGTCATAATAACTATGACGTTATTTTTTGATGCTCATTTTCTTTTTTGGCGTAATTTTTGTTCTTTTTTTGGTTTTATTGTCTTTTTTGTGCCATAAAAATTGTATTTTTTTCGCTATTTTGGTATTTTTCTGCGTGGTTATTTTCATAATTTATTTACAATTTGTATGAAATAAATGATTTTAAAGTGGGTTGATTTGGTTTTGTTTGTCTCTATTTTGTCTATATGAGATACGAGTATAAAATAGAGGAAATGGTTTTCTAAAGTTGGGAGTAAAAAGAATGGGAAAAAAGAAAATTAGAAAGTAACCAACATGACTATGTGATGCTTTATAACATCTGAAGTCATTTACGCAAAAAGCCACTTGGGTTGTGCTGTAGGGTATCATATAAACTAACTTGCTTGTTTTTTGTTGTTGTTGTGTTCTATTATTCTTATTTTTTAAAATAAGAAATCCTTGACTATTAAGTCATTGTTGGTGCGTAAGTGAAATATTTTTGTTGTAGTCTTACTTAAAAAAAAGACTTTTACAGCTAATGGTGAAATCTTAAATAAAGTTTTATGGCTTTGTTTTCTTTTTTCTTCATCTGTAAAGAATATTTTAAGAATAAATATTCATAAAGGTAGGGGTGTTAAAATGAACATGGTGCTGCTCTTTTACCAATGACGTAAATGTCTGTTTCTTCAAGGAGTCATATTAGAAATTTAAATTATTGCCGACTAAGCATGATATACCCGCTCTCTAAATTTAGAGGAAACACAGGAATTTTTTAAATTACACAGTTTCCTTAAGGTCGATTCTCACTGTACAATATGTATCTTTCTTTTTTATCATAACTATGAAAGGACTTTATGAAAATGCATTAAATTTTAGTAAAAAAATGGTAAAAAAAAGAATTAAAAAATTGACACAACGTATCGTGTCCGTATTTAAAGTTAACCCTAATCTAGTCAACGTGTACCTCGCCAGTATGGGTAGCCAGACGTACTGTTTTCAGAAGTATACGTACTTTTTTTAGACAATGTACTACTTTCTGTGTTAACGCACAAAAAAGTACACTAATGTACTTTTTAGCTTTTTGTACTCTTTTTTTGTGTTCAACGTTTTTAATAAAAAAATATAAATATTTTAGCCTAAAATACCTGTTCTCACCTATGGCTGTATCGTATGGTGGACAGCCTTTAAAAATGCCAGTCGAAGGAGGCTTCTAAATAAGATACATAAGTGTGTTGCTTTGGGTATATCTGGTGCCTTTAGAACTACTCCTCACGCAGCGCTTGACATTATCCTGGGCCTAACCTCCATTGAGGTTGTGATGGAGGGAAGGGCTGCTAGGAGTTTCTTGAGGATTTTTGAAGGAGGCCTGGCCACGGCTCTGGGTTATGGACACTCTGTCGTTTTGGCAGGACTGGACTGGGGTGCGCATTCGGTGACCTGTGCTGGTTCGACGGACTATAAGGTCAGGGAATGTGACTTCGGCATATGCCCTGCAGCAGTTTTTCCGTATAGAGAGTCTTGGGGTGAGGTTGATGGACTTTTCGACGGCCACGCCATCTTTACAGATGGATCCAAGACCGAGGAGGGCACTGGCGCGGGAGTCTACACGGTGGACAGTGACACTAAATTGTCCTTTAGATTCCCGGATGAGTGCAGTGTTTTTCAGGCCGAGATCTTCGCTGTTCTCAGAGCAGCTGAGCGTTTTCGCGTTTTGGCTGCTGTGGGGGATGGTGTTCTTCTACTTGGACAGTCAGGCGGCCATGAGGGCTGACTGGTCGCCATGGCAGCTCAAGGTTGGTTGCATTGTGCAGGAGTACCCTTGCGTCGCTCGTGGATGTGTGTAGCGTTAAACTGCGCTGGGTTCCGGGGCATGCTGGCGTAAAGGGCAACGAGATTGCAGACTAACTGGCAAGAGCGGGCGCAGCTTGGGGTTCCTTTGGGAGCTTAATTGATTGCTGGGCCCGTCGTAGAGTGGAGGAGTCGTGGAGGAGCAAAGGAGACTGTAGGGCCTTCAGGCTGCTGTGGCCTCGACCTGACCGCTCTAGGACGGAATGGGCTCACAATATGAGGAGGGAATCTCTTAGGATTCTGATAAGCTTTGTGCCTCGGCACTGCACTCTGAGGGCGAGTACTTGGATTTGGGAAGCAGGCTCCCTTATTTTCTGCCGAGTTTGCGACGATACAAAGGAGTCGGAGACTGTGGAACATATCCTCTGTCACTGCCCGGCTCTTTATGGGCGCAGGCTCAGGCTGTTTGGTTGGGGCTCTTTTGATGGCCTTGGTGACATTGCGTCGGCCAGGATATGTGACCTGGAGGGCCTTCTGTCAGGTCTCAGCTGGCTCCTTAGGTGATGCCCTGGTCCTCCTTGGGCAACCGTCTCTTTTTTCTGCATGCATCTTCTGACCCTATTCCTCTTCTTCTTTTTCTTCTTATTCTTCTATTTCCTTCTCTGTCCTTCCTGTTTCTAATTTCTTCTCTTCACTCTTCTTCTTATAAGTTGAATAGTTCTTTCCACAATGGACCACTGTGGTCTTTGGGTGGCGTACTTTTCGGTACCGCTCTTCTTACCTACCTAGCCCAGAAAAACAGTACTGCGAAAAGTTCCAATGTTTTAGAGCCCATATTTTCCAACTTTTGTTAATCTGAGCTTGATGAAATCGCTTCAAAAATGTTTAAATTTAGACTACAGGTACGGTAACATTGAGGAAAATATTTGATGGAAAAAGCGTAATCACGTTGCTTTTGTGTTGTACCTGCTTTTTGACTGATGTGGGATAGGAAAAGAAAGCTTTATCTGTTACCGTTCTCTACACATATAAAATTTCATATTTATTTAAATGATGGTTTGTATTAACTGCCAAGTTATTTAAACCATATTTCGAAATTTAAACTCTAACCGTTCTTACCATATACCAAAATCATTACTTAATTTGTATGGAAGGTACTATGCCCACTTATCCGCATCCGCCCACTGTTTTATTATCTAAGAAGTAATTTTTGTATTATCTATAACGGTATTTAGATCAAATTCAGAACCTTCTATTCTAATCGTTCTCTATGTATATCAAAATCAATATTTAATTTGTGGATGCCACACCCACTTATTCAATTCCGCCTTTATGTCGACTGATGATGTGTATTAACTACTGAGTAATATAGACTAAATTCAGAGCCTTACATTAATTGTGTGAGAGTTGCTACTCCCACTTTTACTGATGATTTGTATTGACCAATTTAGAGACATATAAACATATAAATAAAAATTGTTTATGGGCGTGGCACCGCCCAATTGAAGCTAAGCCATCAGTGAAACTACACTTTTGCAACGCATGTATTGGTCTGTAAATCGCCAGTGAACCGGTTTGGTTATAAGGTGACACATATAGGATAACTTAGTTTTTTATATATAGATTTAGACATTAATGTCATAAAGTTTTCTATCCAACAAAGCCCGTTCCATTGATGTTAAAAATAAAAGGGCCGTCAAATAAATTTTGTTTTTTTTTGAAAATGCTATAAAAAAACTACTGAATATTTTATCAAATTTCTTTTTTTATTTGAAAGTACAATACTTCCGGTTAATAATGGAAAATAATTTCATTCAAATGGCTGCCTCGGCTGGCCATGCAGTAGCCTACACGATCGGTTCAATTTTTAGGCACATTATCGATTGTGTGCAGCTGTATTTCAACAATGGCTTCACGAATGTTGTCCTTTAAGGCGCCAAATGTGTCTGGCTTGTTGGCGTAACACTTATATTTGACGGCACCCCACAAATAGTAGTCCAACGGTGTCAAAACGCAGCTCCGAGGTGGCCAAACCATATCAGCTCTGCGGCGATCTTCAAAAAAAGGGCGCAAAACATCGAGTGTAGGCGTCCTGTTGAAACCAAATGTTATTTGTATCCTCCTCTTCAATTTTTGTGAACAAAAATTCGTTCAATATGGCCCGATAACGATCGCCATTGACTGTAACGTTTACTCCTTGCTCATTTTCGAAGAAAAATGGTCCAATTATGCCTCTGGACCAAAATCCGCACCAAACAGTGACTCGCATTGGGTGTATCGGCTTTTCAATGTATGCGTGCTAGTTTTCTGTGCCCCAAATGCGACAACTTTGCTTGTTTACATACCCGCCAAGATCAAAATGAGCTTCATCTGAAAAGATGATTTTTTTTTGACAAAGTCGGCATCTTCTGTAAGTCGATCGCAGGCCCACTTAGCGTAGCGATGTTCAAGCGTATACACAACCATATTCGTTCAGCGGAAGGATAAAACTAATTATCTGTTATCATGAGCCAAGTGTTACCATTTACGAAATAAGCACTAGTTGAAAAAAAAACGTTAGATGGCGGACCCGTTATATAGATATATAAAAAACAACCGATATATATATTTTTTATTTTATGAAATTTTAAAATTCTCCTACAAAAAGTAGTTCAAAAATAGGTTTTTAATTACATTTTTTTCATTTTAAATTAGAATTATGCGTAATACCTATTATGCCAGTTTCTATAAAAACTTTTTTTTCTAATATATTTTCTAATAAAGTATTTTTAAATTAGTTTTTCTGTTTTGTTAACACAAATATCCGTTTCCGTTTTCTGTTTTCACTTTCTAAAATACAGGCTGTCCACCGGGAAGGTATACTACTTTGTTTTGCCACCATTTTGGTAAACATTAGTCTTGACAGTTCATATTCGGCAGTCGTGAAGTAGAGACGTGGCAAATTTGTTATGGAAAAATATTCAGTAAACAAACGTGTTTTAATAGTTAAACCATTTTATCAAAATCGATCATCGATTACTGTGACGATGAGAAAGATACGTGAGATTTTTGGGAGAAACAACGTGCCAACAAGACATTATTTATCGTGTAGTGAATAATTTCGAAGAAAGAGGAACTGTAGCTGATAGGCCCAAGCATGAACCACAACGTACTGCTAGATCGGCTGAAAACATTACTGCTGTTCAAGAAAGTGTTCAAAACAATCCATCAACTTCAATTCGACTCCGTGCTCAGGAGCTTGGTCTTCAAAGAACAACTTTGGTCACAATTTTGCACAAAGATTTGCATTTGTTTCCATCTAAGATTCAGTTGACACAAGAGCTTCATCCAGAAGACCATTTATGCCGACGTACATATGCCAATAGGATGCTACTCGCTCGCTCATGACATTCACGATTTTCACGAAAATATTATAATGAGTGACGAGGCACATTTTCATTTGAATGGTTATGGGAATAAACAGAATAGTCGGTTCTGGGCAATGGAAAACCCTCAAATTATTCATCAGTTACCTTTGAATCCATTAAAAGTGAAAGTCAGGAGGAATCATTGGACTTTACTTCTTTGAAACTGAAAACGGCATAACGGTGACTGTCAATGGGGAGCGATATCGTAATATGATTGAAAACTTTTTAACGCCACAGCTGCATGCTTTGGGCCTGACTAACATGTGGTTTCAACAAGACGGTGCCACATCGCATACAGCCAGGATTACAATGGACAAATTATTGATGATGTTGATTGGCTCCACGGTCGCCTGATTTGACTGTTTCTGACTTCTTTTTGTGGGGATATCTGTAAAGCAAGGATTATGCAAGCAAATCAGAAACTCTGTAGCATCTCGAACAAAATATTCGTGATGAAATTAATGAAATACCGCGTGAAATGTGTGAGAATGTAATGAAAAATGTGCTCAAAAGGGCTCGCATTTGTGAGGCTAACAGAGGCGGGCATTTATCTGATATTGTATTCCGTACATAATTGCCGACATTAAGTAAAACGTTTATCAATATAAGATCCATTCTCTTTCATATAATCAAAAATTATAAACAAACAAAGTAGTATACCTTCCCGGCGGACACCCTGTATATGCTTTTGAAAAGAAATTGATGATCAAATTAAAAGTTTTTATTGAGATGACATTTGAATGGCGCCAAAAAAAAAAAAAATCTTTTTAAAATGGTAACAATTTACTTAAGAATTAAATAGAAATTTTTCATCTTTTAAAAAACAAATAATGATTATTATTGAGAAACATCCATAAGTATGGGTACCATTGAAGCACGTTTTGTATCTTAAAAAAAGAAAATAAAATAAAGAATGAACATAATTTTAATGGCAATTATTTACTTTATTGTCATTATTATACCCTACAGTAAACTAACATGGGTACATACTACAGTGGTGTTAGCACATTACTTATGTGTACTTTTTAGGACCCAAATTTTTGTCATGTTTAATATTTTAATCATTTCTATGACCTAATGTATAACCCATTTGATTAATAACAGCTGCACATCTCCTCTGCATACTGACTATACGTCTCACACAACGTTTCTTTGGCTTTGCCTACCATTCGTCTTGGAAAGTATATCCTTGTAAGAGTACTGATCCTTTTGCATTTCCATTTATATTATAGAACCAATACCGTGTCCAGAAAACGTAACTCAAACCATCGTATTTTCGGCACCTTGCTTTACTGTCATTGATGTGCATCTGAAGTTGTATTGCACGTTTAGAAAACGCCATACATAACATTTGCCGTCAGATCCAAATCGAAAAAATTTTGTTTCATTAATCCAAAGGACATTTTGCAAAAAGAGCGGCATCGCACATATCTCTAAACAGACTAAGATCGCACTTTTTAACTCCATTAACCTTGTTGTATCGATGGGAAACTTGGAATTCAGCTACGTAAACTCACAAGTGTTCACCGACAGATACCATAAGAAGAATTTGAATTTCTTTTGGCCGGCGATAATATTCAACGAGGATCTGTGGAAATAGTCGAGACAATCCCTTGGCGTAAGACGCAAGTAGATCTGGGTTGGACATACGTTGAGTAAACGACAGGAACACCTGACAAGAGTTGCATTTAAGTGGAATCTACATGGAAGCCGCAGTAAGTGAAGGGGGCACGCTAATACATGGAGTAGATAACTTGACATCGAAGATACACGCATTATGAAGACCAAGAGCGAAATACGAATGAAAGTATGTATGGCCTTAAGTTCTATATTGAAACAACGGTAATGAATATAAAGACCCGAAAAGAAAAAAATGTTTTTTACGCTATTTCGTTCAATGACTAAAAGGTATTAAATGACAGATATTTACCCTCCAAAATACTATATGAATTATTAAAATTGGAAAATCAAATCTTTACCAGTTGCTATTTATTTATTTCAAATTGACTTATTAATAAAATACTTTTGCTCTGTATAATATAGGGTGGGCCATTTAAAAGTTTAAACTTAAAAATTAAAAAAAAAAACGGTTTGATATTGTGCCGAATTAATTGTTTTGTTGTGAAGTACAATTGTTCCGGTTAGAAATGAAATATTATTTCATTCGTATGGCTGCCGCGGCTTGCTTCACAGTATTCCATTCAATCGGACCAATTTTCAAGAATTTTTTCGAGTGTTGGCCTTCAAATGCTCTCCTGTCTCTGGTTTATCGGCATAAGACTTGCCTTTAATATCAGTTTCTTGGTGGACAAATCACGTCACCATTTCGGCTAATTAAATGACCATCAAACATTTGACGCAATAAATCGATTGTAGCCTGGTATGTGTGGCAAGTTGCACCATCCTGTTGAAACTAAACATCGTTCACATCTATACCATAGAGAGCGGTCACAAAAAAATCGGTTATCATGGTGCGATAGATGTCTTGGTTGCGCCAACCTCATTTTCAAAGAAATATGAGCCACTTGTAATGGGTGCATTGACTTCTGTAAGACCACGTTTGGCAATTTTTGCTTATTAACGTACCCACCATGATGAAAATGAGCTTTTTTTGTCTTTGTTTTGAAAATAAATCTCCAATAAATCCCAACATGGCTTAAGCGTAAATCGATTCATTTCATTCAGTGGAGATAATATACTAAGTTTTGCGACAGAATAAAATGACATAAGTATTGCCAGATGTGAAATAACTGCTGGTTCAAATTTAAACCCACCTCATATATGGACATACTTATGTACAGGGAAACCTGTTTTTGTGCGGTGGATAGAGACCATATAAAACAAATCGCTACAAAAAATAGTTTTCGCAACATAAATAAAAATTATTTTTTTTTTTTTGTGCGGTCAATACGGACCGCATTATTTATATGTCTACTTATTTTACATATAAAAATCAATTTGATCATTATTGCTTTATATCCGCTTTCATCACTAAAAGATACCACTTCACTTGCCATTTTTAGACGTGCCATGTAGTCGGTAATCAGTTTTTACGACGTTGCTTATATATCTCGATAGCCATATATACAGAATTAAAGGAATTTTAAAGCTCTTTAAGAATTGTTATCGATGGCCGGGAAATGATATTCTAATTTATTGCAAAGTTGGAGTCCGGCATAGCTATTATCCGCTATCATTTTATCGAAAATATCTGTCACATAATTTATAAATGTCATGGTCCCTTGAGATTTCGTCACGAATCATTTCGATAAGATGAAAAACACTTCAATAATCGACATAAAAAAGTGACCGTTGTTTTTGTCAACAACATATATTTCGATATTATATACCAAACAGAAAATAACCGAAATATATTCTAATTATGTTCCCTTTCCAAACCCTGCTGATAACTTCGTTTATATTGTTTAATTTTCATATAGCGACCAAAAACTATCGTAAGAACATCGCACAAAAAAACCGCATAAAAAATCACATTAAAAAAGAAATCGCTCAAAGAAAGTCGCACAAAAGTAAAATCGCACAAAAATAATTCGCATAAAAACAGGATCTTCTGTGTACATCCACAAAAATTATAACCTTCTTAATTAATTCACCATTAAAGCTCGTTCTAAATATCCCTTTTCCCTTTAACATTTATAAAATAGTGATGCCAACACCTTTCCCATCAAAATTGATAGCCCCTGAACCACTGTGGTTATTTTCGCTCTCTTGCGGATCCGCAAACTGAAGTTGTCGTTGTTTGGGTCATTATGACTGCCAAGGGTATTGTTAGTTGTCTTGTTGGTTGCTGTTTTGTTGGTTAATTCTGTGTCTGCTTCTTCAGAAGATAACTGTTTTAGTCGCAGTCGCATTTGGTTTGCGTGAGATCTGATCGGCTTATTGGAATTTTGTAGTTGAACATGCTACTATACATTCTTTAACTGAACAAGTTATCCATTTAAATTTGTTGCTAATTTGTTGCTGTATTAACGATGAATTGTTCTCCGCTTACCGGAGAGCCTACAACGACTACCCGCACTCGAAGGCGTATCAATGACTATGCCTAGTATATACTTTCGAGCCCATGTTGTAGAAACGGTTCTTGCAAATCTCAACGTTAACAAGTCTTCTGGGGCGGATCGCATACCAGCATTGGTCCAGAAGCAGTGTTCTTCGACGCTTGCTCGTCTATTATTTTTCCATGTTGCTGGAAGGTTGCTATTGTAACACCAATCCCTAAAAAAGGTGAGGTTTCCAAGGGCGCCCAATTTGAAAACTGGCGCCCAATAGCAGTCTGTTCTGCACTTTCCAAGGTTATGGAGAGTATGGTGATTCATCACCTTGTGAAATATTTGGAATCCAATAATTTGCTAAGCGATCGTCAATACGTATTCCGTCAGGGACGCTCGACTGGCGACCTGCTGGCGGTACTCTCTGAGAGGTGGAACAATGTTGTTTTCTGACACACAGACGTGGTGTAGTGTCGTCTGTAACTATGGGTAATGTAGATATTGATAAGTTAGATGATCTCGATTTTCTGGGCAGGACGATTCAATCTGATGTACGTTGGAACAATCACATTTTCAATGTGTCGAAAGAAGCATTCAAGTGCCTCGAGTTTTTAAGACGGTGCAAGTAATATTTCACTCCATTTGACTTTCTCAATATTTACAAGACCTATATCGACCCAAAATGGAATACAACTCTTATAAATGGGGCGGTACTTCAAAGTCTATTTGGAGGCTTCTCGACCGCGTACAGGAGAGGACGGTAGTTTCATTGTTCTATCGGTACTATAACGGAATGTGTTCTAACGAAATTAGGAAATTAATTCCCAAAAATCATATATTTTTACGTAGTACTCGTATTTCTTGTAGAGCGCCTTTTTAGTTGATTGTTCAGTAAATCGCACAACGTATTATAGGGAGAATTCGTTCTTGGTGGCACTGTTCGGTTGTGGAATAATCTTCCAGCGAAAGTATTTCCTACCACTTACGATATGAGTAAATTTAAATCTAACGTCCATAAACACTACTCCCTCTGTCCTCCTTCCAATAACCTATTTTCCTAGTACCAGCACAATGCACAGCATGAGTAGGGGCCATCCCCTGGGTGCTGATATTATAAAAAAAACAATGCACTGCAAAGGAGGGTTCATCCCCTGGGTGCTGGCCATAAGTTAAAGAAAAAAAAATTTTTTTTTTGATTTTTTGCCAACCTCATTGCTGCGTTCAACGGTTAGGTTAAGTAAATCTAATGACGTTCTTATTGTCCATGCTAGCTTGTTTTCTGCTTCAGATTTATGCATAAATGCATTAGTATATGGCGTACTACGGTAGGTAGAAAGGAATACTTCAATAAAGTTCTCTAAGCCCTTGATTTTCTTAATGATATCTTTTTAAGGACAATTCTTTTAACCTGTCTTGACTGTGTCTGGTACAGTGCTGTACGTATGTGGTAAATACCATTTTGTTGGTAAAACATTTCAAATTGTGTTGAAACGAATTGGTTATCATTGTACGAAACTCAAGTTTGCTGGAGACTAAATCTAGCGAACACAGTTACTAATAATTCAATGGTTTTGCTTATCACTGTTGAGGTTGCTGCAATAATTTCTGGTCATTTTGAATAGGCGTCAATTGCAACAAGGAATTATGTGTTCCCATAGATCATTTAGTGTTTTCCACGACTCAAGAAGTGTCTAAGAAGGCGATTTGATGGCTCTGGTACGTTTATTACGGAGTTTTACCAGATCCTTAGGCTCTTGCAATTGTTATCATTTGTGTTCCTTGGTGGCTGTGGCTTGACAATGCGTTCTCCATACATTACGCAGTTGTTTGAAATATAAAGACCCTCATGTTGTGCTTATAAAAGCTGCGAAAGTCGGAATCGTTCATATTAGCAGGTGAGGGACAGCATTTCTAAACGTTTTGTATAAATTTTTGCAATAGATGTGATTGTAATGTGCGACCAAAAATATATTTGTAGAACTTGGTAATGGCGAAAACTAACACAAGCGTTTCCTTTTCTATTTGACTATAGCGCTGTCCGGCTTTCGTGCAAGATCTTGAAGCATGACTGGTAGCCCTAACATATTTTTCACCATAACTGCGTTATATACAGGCGCTAACGCCAGCATATAATGCTTCAGCGTCTACAAAGATTTCCAAACCTGAGTCAAAATGTAAGAGGGAAAGATCGGACTTCAAAATATCCTTAAATCTGTTGAACGATCGTTATCACTCAGGTGTCCAGTTCCATATAGCATTTTTCTGGTCACTCAAATTCTAAAAAGAACTCTATTTTCCCTTCTAAGAGTTAAGAAAAAGACTGAATTTAAAAGTTGCATTTCTGAAAGCCTTATTAAGCACATTTTACCTTTTATAGTCTGTTTTAAATAACCTTTTAATTTCGTTACTCACTTATTTGTAAGGATATGTTTTTAAGTTTTCTTTCTTGTTTTCCTAGTAAACAAAGAAAAAATAAGTTTTTTAATAGCCTTTCATATAATTTGTGTGTTTTTTTTGGTAATTTTATTTTCAATACTTTTTTTATTCATTTTCTTTTACTTTTTTCCCTTAAATCCTTACATTTTGTTTTGCTTGAAATAAACGAATTTCTTGATTTGGTTCATAACCTTGTCAATCATCAATGCCAGTCCCAACTTTTGATAAATAACTTGCTCATCGTCATCGTCATCAACATCTTCATCCTTATCATTACCATCATCTAAACCAATAAGTTTAGATGATAAACGAAAAAACTTTTTCTAACAAATGGTACGTTGTAGAATGGGGACAAGAAAGGAATTCATATAAATTTTAGCAAATATCCCAACTTCAAAAACATAATCAGAATGGTTAGGTAACGTCACCTCTTGAGAAAAAAACAAGAAAAAAAAACGGTAGAAAAGGTATAATAAGCAGCAGTAGTAAGACTCCAAACCACCTTCTCGCCAAGCACAAGGAGGACATTGTTTCTATCCAACGAAAGCATCTGTTCTAGACACCTGGAACTTAAGTTTTCGTACATCTGACTACGCCGATGATCTGGTCGAATCAATCATGTCGGGGCAGATGCATTGTCTCTTGATGTAATATTCAACTGGGGGGGGGGTTAACTATAAACCTTTCGAAGAAGTGATAGTAGCATTTACTAGATGTACGTGATTCGACTATTGCATTTTCGAATGAAGTGAACTATCAGGGAATCATTCTGTATAGAAGGAAGTGGTATGGTGTAGTAAATAGAGCTCACGCATACAACACAAATATCCCAGGTTCGATTCCCTGGCAGAGGACATGACAAAAATTCAATTACGGTTTCGAGTGTTTAATAACGAGACTTCAACAGACAAATCCTTCTAAAAGAAACCCCTTTAAGATTCCAGCTTACCTCTTGCGAGTGATCAAGAGAAAACGGCATCTACTGGAGAAGAAATACAGTGCTAAGTCAAGACCACCACCATCACTGTTCGAGATGAACCTTAAGGAGCGCATGAGCCTGGAGGCATGAGAAGAGCATTCGGCTGGTAACCAGTCCCTGGAGGTCTGACCCTGCCGGACAGGTCAACGTTGTTCTGAAGGGTAGAAAGCGTGTTATGAACATGGTTCTGGATGTCTGCTGAGGGTAAAGTGGTTCAGTTTCAGGTTGCGGCCTCAAGATGCGATCCCGTACTGCTCCACTGCTTCGGCTTTGACCACCTGTTGCGTGAGTGCAGAATGGGGCAGGATGTGTGCAGATCATGCTTGATGATGGGACATCGGGCCTCCCGTTGTGTTAAACCGGTGAGGTGCCGGAACTGTGAGTTGAGGGGTCTGCCAGCGAACTATGGTTGCCAGAGCGAACGCTAGACACTAATGGAGTTGCTCCTTTTGTAGCTTAGCTCAGCGCTCGAAGGCGGTGACGTGCGAGCTCGGGCAAGCTATGTGTCAGCTGGACGCTAGCTTTGCCCTGATCCTGGAACCGTACTTTTCGAATGGTGATGTTAGGGGGATTCCGGGGGTATGCGCCTATTTACTGACGAGGTGGGAAAGGTCGTGATTATAGTTACGGACAGTAACGTGCACTGTATGAAGTAAGCTAATAGCCAGGTTGGGGTCTGTGTTAAGGTAAAAGGGCGGTTTGGGGAGAAGTTACTGGCTAGCTTCTACTGTAGGCCTTGCGTTTCATTGGAACCCTATCGTCGTTGTATTGCTTCAGGGTCAAGATATAGGGAGATATAGGTATAAGGACTTTTTGCAGAGGTGCCTCGTAGATAAGTGGCAGACGAGATGGACGAACAGTGAAAAGGGAAGGGCTTATGGATTCGTTCCCTACGTTACGTTCGTGCAGGAACACCCTGACTTTGGCTCTGGCTTGAGTGTGGGATTCTTACTGACGGGACATGGCTCTTTTAATGCATTTTTGCACCGAATTGGCCAGACTGAATCCGCCGACTGTCGGTGTGGGAGGGGAATTGAGTACTGGAAGCATGTACTGACTGGACTATAATGACGTTAGAGATTTAGATAGTATGGGTATCACTCATACTGGTGGAATTTCAGTAGGGTATTGTTGTATGATCGTATTTATGGTAGGCTTGGCGTTTTTGCCCTTGAGGTGTTTAGGCGTAGAAGGACGGCACTGTTAGCGGAGGTTGAACCCGCATCACCATCTTAGCGGTCTCCTGGCTAGTCTTTCTAGCTCGGTTTCCTAGTGGTGCGCTGATTGTGGGTGTGTTGTGCTGCTTGTTGTTTTCTGCTTGCTGTTTGTTTGCTTGCTGCTCTGCTGTTTGCGGTTCTAGTTTATAGCTGCCGATTATGGGTGTGTTGTTTGCTGCTTGCTGTTTGCTGCTTCCTGCTTTACTGCCTGCGGCTGCATTCGTAGCTGCCGATTTCGGGTGTTTTGTATTGTACTGGTCTATCGTTGACTGGTTGTGTTTTTGGTTTGTATATTATGTCCGTGGCACACGATGTCACTTTGAGTTCTTCCGTAAGGGTGGCTCCGTTTACTGTTGTGTTATTGTTTCATATTTGTTGTTTACCATCATCATGGTCAGCAGTCCAAACGACTCCGGACTGGTGGGCAAGATAACACCTGAAAAACATAAATCCAACAATACCTAAACAACAAAAATAATGAGCAAAATCATACAACAATATTATCGACACACTCAAGCAATCGTACATATAACACAATTACCCAGCCAGACAAGCGGACCCCTTGCTAAGTGGTGGTGGTGGTCTTTACTTAGCACTGTATTTTTTCCTATTAGATGGCGTTTTCTCCTGATCATTTGTCTGATGTTTGTCATCGTTGCCAGAGTCAAGCTGGATGGTCAGCGGCGCTTATTTAGGTAGATTTGTCGGGAGGAAGGTTGAAGATCTTTATGAATCACTCGAAACCGCAATTATTTTTTTTCCTCCATGACTTGGTAGCCCTATGACTTAGTAGCCCTATTTGAAATAGTGAACAGTGGTTCTCTATCATCATAATCGATTTTTCCTCGAGTATCGGTTAAGCGAACTTTCCAATATTACTGTGAGATATTTGACACTGTTTGGTAGGGAGACTCCCCTAAAGAGTGTGAGTACAATATCTAAAATTTTATTCTTATTCCTCGTGAACAGTACCAGTTCGCTATTTGCCGAAATAATCCTCAGACAGCTTCACTGGCACCATTTAAGTCTAAACTCTTTAGAAAGCAATACCGGGACCATATCTGTTGCCATTGAGATTGTTTTGCAACATGTCTTATCGAAGATCTTAAGTGTACTGGTAATCTTAGCAGCAGATATGATATCCATAGCTGAACCATAGCTATTGTCCATTACACTTTTAACTTTAAATTGAAAAGAATCAATACAACTGAGATAAATCGGCTCTCTTCAAGACACCTCTTGTTCTTATTTCTTTCAATAAATATTTAGCTTTAACGACATTTGCGCCTGAACTATTAAGTATGAAAAAAAGAGAAGTTGGTTGGGGGATGAAAAATATGAGAAAAAGTTTTTCAGCCTTTTTCTTTATTTTTTTGTTCTTTTTTCCATTGTTTTCCTAACAAAAAAATCATTTTTCAGTCTAAAGAACTCAGAATACTTTTTTTTTCTCCGTCACTCCTCTATGGAGCATATTGACTTTCCACAAACCATCTATTGCTTTGTTTCAGTTTCTTTACCTAGAATACGAAAAGAAAAGTTTTTGTTGCATTGTGTACGTAGGTCGTACAACTAATTAACTTTCGTTAATAGTTCTGAGAAAATAAAATTGAAATGAAAAGTATTTTATGTGATGCCATAGGCCAGTTTTAATGACTTACAAAATTAGTTGAAAGTATTTAAAGAAAAGATGGTATTTCAACCTTGGGTTGCTGTAAGCTTTGTATACAAGCACTAAACTACTCCACCTGTCCAACTTATCACAGAACAGCATATGAAGGTGTTGTCAAAATAATAGCACACTTGGGTACAATTTTTCAAATTCCTTACAAAATAATAGCACCGCTCTTTTTAAAAATGTTAATGTTTACTATGTTTGGTGGCATGGTGTAGTGGTTAGAGCGCACGCATAACAACACAAACGACCCAGACTCGAGCCCAAGCAGAGAACATGAATGTTTAATAAAGTGGCTTCTACTTCCCTTGGTACAACTCCATCTAATAAATAAAGAAGAAGCCCCACTGACCTTCCCGCATAACTCTGGCGGTGGTGACAAACATCAGCCTAATGGTTAGTAAAATACCCCACCTACTAGGAAAACAAAAATTACATTGCTAAAGTTAAGGTCACCACCAATTAGCAAGGATCCTCACCACTACGCAAAATCATATGGCGAAAGCTACAGCGGTTTAATTATCTATTTAGCTTGAAAGATCAAATTGGTTAAAGAAACTGAAACAAAGCAGTGGATGCTTTGAGGAAAGCCAATATGCTACCTGTTGAATTATATTTTCAAATTAGAGCTAAAGGATGTCTCATTTACCTACATGTTCGCATCCCGGTTCGAATCGAACCAAGCAGACGCCTGCACAAAAGAAGATATCATGCTGATATTCATATCTGCCAGATCCGACTAGGCATCCAGAAACGGACTGCCAAATAAAGCAGTCCTAATATCCGAAAGACTTAGACACTGGCACAAGAAATGCTCGACAGTCTTCTGTTCTTCCTTATTCTGACAACCCCTACAGTAGTCATTGAACGGCAGACCCAATCTTCTAGCGTGCGCACCAGCTACCCAGTGCCTAGTAAGAATTCATCACAAGAATTCGTAACATATGTTTTGGCAACCCCATAATAGACTCTGAGCGAGCCCGGTCCCTGTATGACCAGATTTGCTTTGATACAGAACACGTGGGTTCATCATCTCACCGTAGCTGTGCCCTTCCGAGCATGTACTGCATGATTAAAAGTCTGCAAGAGGCGAGCGGCATACCAACTAAGAGGTCAATCTCCTCATTTCTGAGAAGAGAGCTCAACCTCGCAAGTTCGTCTGCCACACAGTTCCCCCGGGTGTCCGAGTGACCCCTTACTAATCTCCAGGTCTGAATATCTCGCCATCTCGGCATTCACACAACAGTCGCGATGTCGAGTAGACACCGGAGAGCGCCCATATCGCAGCCTGACTATCCGTACATATTTGGATATCACAATCGTATACCCTGTAGTACATCAACCAGTCATCTGCTCTCTTTACCGCCGAGATCTCCGCATGTAAAATACTGCAGCGGTCTGGCAATTTAAAGGATTTTCTCACCCCGTATACAGGAATAAAGATACCGCCCCTAACCCCTTCTGAGGATTTTGATATATCCGTGTGTACCTTCAAAGAACTGGGTCTAATTACCGGGTCTGGAGAAACACACACGGAGAATATTCTATCCAAGGAAGGGTTTGGGGGGTGCTATTCCATCATATCCAAATACCTAAAGATGGCCATAGGATTTAGACCCCAGGATTTTCCAACGGTCCTACGACAAGTGTACAGCGCAGCATTCGCCCTCGCCGCCCTCTGTGCGTAGTCTGGAGCCAGGATAGCTTGGAGGATTACCCCCAGATACATCACGCTATCCGACAGCTCCAGTTCAACCCCGTGAGGACGCGGTATGGAAAACGGCAGAACTTTTTATCTAAGCGTGAATAATACCAATTCCATCTTTCCCGGGTTAACGCTCAGACCACTGTCAGTGCTCCACCCACTGAGAAGGCCCAGAGATGTTTGAAGGCGCTGCGACATTGTGTCGAGAAATTTTCCCGACACAGCCACGGCAATATCATCCGCATACGCCACAGCCTTGAATCGATTAGAATCAAGTCTCACGAGCAAAGTGCTAACGCTAAAATTCCACAGGAAAGTGGAAACAACCCCCCTGTGGAGTACCTCTTTTAGCTAACCTGTAGACGGTAGATGATGTTGGTTAGAAGTGCCCCTATGAATCTCATCACAGACAAATAAACATTCAGTGTCCGGCATCCGGTGTCACATTGTTGAAGGCTCCCTCTATATCCAGAAATGCCACAAGAGCATACTCCCTGTGCTTGAGGGCATTTTCAATATACCCCACAAGCGAGTGAAGCAAGGTATCACTAATTTTGCTGCCATTTTTTTTCTACATGTAATTTATATTCAAAATTTTTATTTTCGGATTGTAAATACACGTTACACGAAGGAACAACGTGTTTTTATTATTAAAACATTTTTGAAAATGTCAAAAGTTTTAAGAGCAAAATTCGGTAGAGAAAATGCTCCAACAAATCGTGCCATCAAGCTGATGGTTGAGAAATTTGGAGAAACTGGATCCGTTCATGATATAGAAACAGAATTTATCAACGTAGTTGTCGTTCAATCGAGAATATAGAATCTGTAAGCAGACAGAAGTGCTGAAGAATATCCATAAAACAAGCATTCATCATCGTTTATATAACAAGCGATCTGCATTGTTCAACATTTTACATCGTGATCTCCATTTTTCCAGACTTATAAGATCCAGCTAACTCACGGAATGAAACCAGCTGATCGACAATACGTTTCTTGGACCATCTAAAAAAAGAAGAAAATGAGAATATTTTGAACAAAATTATCTTCATCGACGAAGTCCATTTCCAGCTCAATGTCTACGTTAACGAGCAGAATGTCGCAATTGGGGTGAAGAGAATCCAAGACTTATCTTAGAGCAACGATTACATCCACAAAGAGTTACTGCTTGGTGTGGTTTGTGGTGCGGAGAAATTAATGCACCATAGTGTTTTTAAATCAAAGATGGAAACTGCGATTGCGGTCAATGCAAAAGCGCTATAGGGAGATGATCCGTGGCGGATGATGTGTGGCGGACAATTGCCGATTAAGACATAGAGAATATGTGGCTTCAACAAAATGGTGCCACTTGTCACCTAGCAAGAGAAACAAAAGATTTTTAGTAAAATATAAGTTAAGTAAATTGGGCACTAGGACCGTGCGCATTAGCACCTTTAAATTTTTTTTGTGAGGTTTTTCGAAATCGAAAGTGTACAGCAATAATCCCACAAGAGTTCAAGAGCTTAAAACCAACATTATCGAGCAGATATCAGTAATTGACAATAATTTATTGAAAAACGTGATTGATAATTTTGGTTAAAGATTAGAAGTAGGGAGGGGAGAGGGCTCACTTGACCGACATAATTTTTAACCGGAACCTGTCTATATATATAAATGAGGACTATAAAATATGTTGTAATTGATGTTCTTAGAAATGCGCAAACAGATTTTATATTGTAAGCCTTTAAACGAAAGGTGAAGATTACACCAAGGTTTTTATGTATATGCGGTTTTTATAGGTCCATTGGCTTATGAGTTATGAACGTTAGAGTGAACCCCTTTGTATTGCATAAGCTTTACTTGAAAACGAAATTTGTTGCAGTATATAACCTTTGTGTGAGTAAGAAAATATTTTTCAAAACTGTGTATATAAAAAGCATACGTAGAAAAATTCCATTTGGCATGTGGCCTCACTATTGTTCAACTGGGCGTTGCCACGCCCATATTAAATTTGTATTTATATGTCTATACAGTCGAACTTTAATAAGTTGGACCACCATTATCCATAACTTATGGAAACTTCAACTTTGGGAATTAAATTTAAAAATGTTTTAAATTAAATAAACAACTACTTTTAATACCAATTCATTATTATTTCTCATCAAATTACGTTAAGCTATTTGTTATTTTGTAAAGGTACTATATTGTTACGTTTTTACCTTTTTAAAAACGTGTTTTTATGAGTTCGTAGATTGTAGTTAAAATAAAATAATATTTGTGTTGGGTTTTCATTAAAAATCCTTTATTCAGCACAGTTATCTACACCACTGCTTGTAATCTTTTTACAGGGAATAACAATTTTTATTCTTAATTACTCTGTCTGTTTACAACTTTATAAACAAAAGCAATTACTCGACAGATCTTTCTTCCCAAAGATCTTCCAACCAGATCGTAGCTATAACTTAGGTTCGATCACAACCTTTTCAACCAGAGGTTATCCACACTTAACTTACTTTACTGAGTTAGTTTCAACTAAACTGGTTTTTTACTTCACGATTCACTTCATGAGCTTACTCCTGATAAACTCTCTTCACACAAACTGCACTAGCTGGGTTTACTTTACTTAAACTGCACTCGCTGAGTTTACGACACATAAACTGATTGCTATTCGCATCGATGTGCTTTTTATATGGCCTAGTAAACACCACATCGAAAGCTCTCGAACATGTCGATATTTCAGGTAGATTCCATTTCTTTCTTTTAATTTTTTTTCAGTTCTTTTGTAGCCATGTGCATGTGAACATCTACCCCTTTCATCTCTTAGTATTTGTTATTGCTTGTTTAGTTGTCTGTTACTTGTTTTCTTTGCTGCTTAATTATTGTTGTTGCCATGTTATTTTAATTTACTTTACCTCTGCTAATGTTTGTTGTTGTAGATTTGGTTATTCGTAAACAGCACGTATAGTTGTTCTTGCAGCTTTTGTTTATTTATTTTAGCGATGTAATAAACGCAGGGATGTCCAACCTTATTTTTGTAACAATATATTTATTTACTAAAATAGTGAGTAATTTTTGACTGAATTTGTTCACATTTGCTTTGAGCAAAAAGTGATTCTAATTTGTGTAACGGTTTGTAGTGGTCATCCTTTGCGTTTTCATTTGTATTTAAGAATAGATTTAAAGTCTTAAATGAATCGTTTATAACCTGTTTGGACGGTTGCCAAACTGTTTTCACAACTTCGTCCCCATCGCTTTCTACTATTTCTTCAGAGTGCGGTTCTGATTCAACGACATATTCATCAATAATATCTTTAAAAGTAATCAATTCATTATCGATGTCCCAAGAGTCTTGAGCAGTACAACTTATAAATTCTACTTCAGTCAAATTCGTTGTCGTTAAAATCATTCAATAATACCAAAAGTATGTCATCTTCTTCGTCCCACACTGAATGCCAATGCTGTCCTGATCCAGATTTTGTAAAGCAGTTTAAAGTTGTCTGGCTAGTGACATCAATATCCCAAGCTCTTCATAAATGGCGAATGCACTCTGGCACATTAATATCATTTTTACAATTTCCTTCAATTCGAACTATAGCTTCTTTTAAAGTTCTGTTTCGATAATGAGCTTTCAAACATCGAATTATTCCCTGGTCAAGAGGTTGTGGAAAAAATGCCAGTTCAATAGATTTCAATTTATTTTGTATATCTTTAGGGTGTGCCAGGCAATTATCTACAAATAATATCACTTCTTGCAGCAGCTGAAAATTGTTTATCTAACTTCACCATCCATTCTTTAAAAATATGGCTTGTCATCCAAGCCCGTTTGTTATTTTTATAATCGACGAGTAGCGACTTGACACCGCGAAAGCAACAAGGTTTCTTACTTTCTGCCATCACTGTTCCATTCATATTTGCTGCTAACATCACTTCCCATAATTTCCTCGATGACATTTTTCATTTCTGAATGTAAGTGTTTTGTCAGGAAGAAATTTGTTAAACAACCCAGTCAGGTCTTTTTTCCTCGATCCACTTTCTTTTTTTTTGTTAAATTAAACTTTTCTTCAACTGTTAAATTAAGTTTCGGTGCCATTCTACTTTATCATAATATTGTTTATTCTTTCTTTTTAATTCGCTTAAAGAAAAATGTACCAAAACACATGAATTTTATTTAGGGACTTTACCGAAATATAAACACAATAGTACTGCCTTATGTACGAGGACGAATTGACGTTGAAGCTACCTAGAGCTAGGCAGCACAAGCACAAAAACTTTTTCTTTCTTAAAAATTACGATCTGTCAAACGTCAGCTGTTAAAATTTTAGCCAAATTCATCGATCAGTTTATTTGCTGTGGTCGTTTGAAGTAAGCAACTTTTGTGTTTCTTGGAAATGGAAAAAAGTGAATTTCGTGTAGTGATTAAACACTATTATTTGAAAGGCAAAACGGCGAAAGAGACAAAAGAAAAGCTTGATAAACATTACGGCGAATCTGCTCCGTCAGATTATATGGTAAAATATTGGATTGCTGAGTTTAAACTGGCCGAACAAGCACTGCAACAATACCATCAACAGGAAGGCCAAAAGAGGTGGTTACTGAAGAAAATATCAAGAAAATCCTCGATATCGTTATGAATGATCGCCGAGTCAAAATCCGTGAGATTGCTGAAATGGTAAACATATCATATGAACGTGTGTTCAACATTTTGCATGAATATTTGCATATGAAAAAGTTATCGGCATGATGGGTGCCGCGTTTGCTCAGTGTTGAACAAAAACGAGTTCGACAGATCACTTCACGGCGGTGCTTGGACATGATAAAGCATAAGCCTGTAGATTAATAACTATTGATAAAAGGTGGGTCCACCACAACACACCTGAAACCAAAAATCAATCGAAGCAATAGGTGGAAGCTGGTGGAAGTACTCCGAAGAAGGCGAAGACAGCGAAATCGGCTGGCAAGGTTATGACCACTGTATTTTGGAATGCACACGGAATATTGCTCATCGATTATCTTGAAAAGGGATTCACAATCACAGGAGAGTATTATCGTGCATTATTGGATCAATTGGTTGATGCAGTCAAGGAAAAGCGACCACATATAAACAAGAAAAAAGTGTTCCTTCTTCAAGACAACGCACCGTTTCACACAGCATTAGATACGTTGCTAAAACTACGAGAAATCCACTTCGAATTGGTTGATCATCCACCTTATAGTCCAAATTTGGCCTCTAGTGACTTTTTCCTTTTTCCAAACTTGGAAGAATGGCTCGCAGGAAAAAGATTTATCTCAAACAAAGAAGTGATTACCGAAACTAATGCGTATTTGAAAGAGTTCCCAAAATCGTATTATTCAGATGGTATAAAAAAGTTGGAAAATCGTCTTACTAAGTGTATTGAGCTAAAAGGAGACTATGTTGAGAAATGAATGGTTTTTGAAAAAAAAAAAAATGTTTTTTTCTTACTCAGGTAGCTTCAATATCAATCCGCCCTCGTATGTATATATTCCAGTGTTGGCAATTTAATGTAATTTAGCATAAAATATTGCGATTTTTATAAATTAGAGAATCGCTGCAGAAACACTTTTTCAACATATCCAACGTTTGCGCACCATTAAATCCATTTTTATGCAAAATTTAATTCAAGTTCGTTGTTGTAAATTTAAATCCATTTCCAAAGTTGTTTAAAATCGCCAACACATATGGTGATAGATATACTCTTGGCTACATAGCTTTTGCAGATGTCAAGCTATGACGCTAAGACTTAGCGGAAATATCAACAACAGCTGTGCCAACTTAAAAAAAATAAATAAATAAAAAACGGATATCGGAATAGTGGGTCCGCTACTCGGAGGTTATTCCGTAACCTTTTCGATCAAAGTAATATATCACATGACGATCTTGCATTATCAGTTCACGTACTGCATCAATGTTTTGTGACATAACAAGCGATTTTGGACAACCTTTACGGAATTATAATAGTTTTGCCAGTAACCTATCACTAATACGGACTTCTACGAAATAAAATTGGCTTCCGTAGGCTCATTTTTACACCCTACCTACAGCTTCTAAAACGAATGTTAGATCTTCAAGCTAAGTTGATGATTAATCCATTGTAGTTTCCTTCATATGACTGTGTAGTGATGAAGATCCTTGCTAAGTAATGGTGGTGATCTTTACTTAGCAGGTAACGTTTTCTCCTAATCATTCGTTTAATGTTTATCATCATCTCCAGAGGTAAGTTGGAAGGTTAGGGGGACTTTTTTAGATGGATTTGTCTGGAGGAAGGTTAAAGCCTTTTATTTAATACTCGAAACTTCATTTAAATTTTTGTTTGTCATGTCCTCTGCCTAGACTGGAACCTGGGCCGTTTGTGTTGTATGTGTGCCATCTAAGTCCTTCACCACTCCACCCCCAAAGATGCATGAATATTCGAAAATAAACTCAGACAGACGTACACACTTTTTTCAATTTCAGCAGTGATTCCGTGTTAATAGTTGTATACAAAGGCGGTACAAAAATCATTTAATTTCCGAAATTTTCTGAAAAGAAATTTTTAAGCTGTTGTGCTTGACGTACTTGAGTAAAATGACTTTTTATTTAATGCCGTTTGAATTTGAAGTGATTTTTAAAAACCTCAACAACTCTTGTTTCATATCTGCCACAATGAATATTCTGTGAGGCTCTTTCACACACAATCAATCATTTTAATTAAAGATTGTGCCACAATTAATAGTTATTTAATAGTGCAATTGTTGAACAAATGAAAGCATCAGCAAATAACAATTGATTTACACTGGCGAGGCAATGATAAACCAATAACGATAACAACAGCACTCAACACTACTTGAACACACACATTTAGCCATGAGGATATTTAATTATAGGAGAGCTGTTGTAGAGTATCATCATATTCATTTATTTAGTTTCCTCCTCTGTAGTCCATAAACGTTAATTTCAAGCCTAAAGAAAACCCTTTTTATTTCATAATTTATTAATTGAAATCTTTCTCTGGCTCATTTCATTAGTTATGGTGGCCCCATTAGCAAGAAAACAATTTGTCATTCAAATAAATTGGTTAGTGGGGGCGGGAGGGGGATTAAATGTGTTAAAAAGTCTGCTTGTTTGTTTATCAAAATGACTTTTACTGTCATAGTTTTAAAACTTGTTGCATTAAAAATACTGAAAAAGGGCAAACTTTTATAATTTGACTTATTAAGGACTTGAAAAGAAGAAGAAGAAAAGAAAGGCAACAAGAAGAAAATGAAAATAAACAAAGAACACTTCAATAAAAACTTTTGACATGTGCAGGCAAGTATTGTATGAGTAAACCAAAGATGGTATAGGAAAAAAGGGGGAGAAGGACCTGGCGACGACTACAGAAAGGCTTAAAAGAGCGTTCCTCTAGAAAAGTCTACGTCTACGAATTTGTTTATCGTTTTTTCTTTAATCAAGCTATAGCATTTATTATATTTTATAGTTATTATACTGTCGTCTTCAACGACTAGGCGCAGCGAACTTGGTTATTCTAGAATCGCTGACAAAAAATTGCTGTCAGTGTAAACAGAGCAATTGCCAGATCGATGGTGGATAGGTGGAAACACTCTTTTTGTGTCGGACATTAAGAAGGCGCCCGTGGACTGTGGCAGACCAAACAGTTGGTGAAGCTGTTCCTCTATGGAAAAAGGCTGGGTGCTTTACGGAGAGCGGACATTGGTAGGTGGGTTTCCCATCGGGACAATACTATCTAAGATATAATTTCAACCTTCTGGATGAGACGGAGAGGCAACTCTGTCTGGAGGTAGATGAAAACACATGGCACATTTTGCGCAATTGAGTTACGTCGATCAGGACCTGATTGCATATTTTCAAACGAAGTCAATCGAATCTGCCAGAGATCTGTTCCTATCAGTGATGTTGAGTAACTTCATTCGAGGGAGGAAGAAGTTGCTGTTTGAATATGGATTTCGGCCTGCTCTTTTCTGTACGGGAGTGGGAGGCTATCAGTGGACGATCGTATTCATAAACATTCAGTCATATTTATCAAAAAATCTAAAGGCTTGGTGGCTCAACGAAAACAACAAAGAAAATCGCATTCAATTTGCTTGCCATCGAGCAACACGTGATAATAAACAACGCTTTTCATACCGAATCGTCACTGGAGGTGCATATACATAAATGTGAAGCAAAGAACGGAGTGAGTGGCTGCAGAAGATACACTGCAACCGAGTCAAGCGTGATTTCCATCCAAAGAAAACCATAGAAGGCGTTTGGTGAAACTGGAAGGAATAGTGGACTGGGAAATGCTGGAAAAGAATACAAACCGTGTGAAAGACGCTATTAGACTAAAAATAAGGCATCGACAAGACCAAATTTTACACTTTTACATCAACGCTAAGAGCCATGTTGTATAAGTTGCCATAGCATTCCAAGAGCTATTAATGCTAATAATAGGAAACTCTTTACCGACAGATTACCAACTTTTCCGCTCCTTTCGTTGCCTTCGAAAATGATGATCTGCTTTTAATCTGCTGTTAATATAAACTTAACATAAGTAGCTTAAGCAGATTTTACCAGAACAAAAGCAGATTTGCTTTTGATATTGTTACGGCTTAGCTTTTTTAAAACGTTTGAGTTCTTATTAAATTGCGCCAAAAATAAAATAAACACCACTTTGTTGTTGTTTTACAGTTTTATCACTTTATCTTTATACAGTTTATCTTAATACCGCGACTTATTAACTTACACCTGATATTCGTTTATACAACACTTTTCTTTACGACTTGATTTTATGACAGCAAAACGCTCACTATGAAACTATGCATAAGGCGCCGCCTTTTATATACAATTTAAGTTGCTTCCGAATGTTCTTGTTTTTGCCACAACATTCGAATTATTTCCGTTAATTCAAATGTAACACACAAAGATTGATTGATTGTTAGATTGCTCTATCTTAGTTCCTAGATAATTGCGAGTCTCCAGGTATTTCTTGTTCCACTACGATTTCTGGAGCCTTGAGGCTCCACTCAAGCGCCATTCTGACGATACTGTCGCTAAATTTTCGGGTAGTATGGCCAATCCACTCCATTTCCTATTCTTTACTTGCCTGAGTATGGGTTCCGCAGTTCTGCGTTATTCCTCTGCAGGCTTGTGTCAGCGCCCGCTGAAATTGCCTGAAATTCAGCCTGAAAGACAATTGACCATTTGCCTAAATTGATGAGTTGATTTCGAGCTAAGAAGATAACTAGTCTTCGATAGCACACCTTAATGTGATTATGTCGTGCAGGGACCTAAATCCATGAGGTTCACGACTAGAATTAAGCCTCCGGTCAGACTTCGCAGCATAAATGCTACTACCAGTATAAGTTTCGTATGACTCTGGACTTGTGGGCGATAAAAGCAAAGTAATAATCATCCGGCTATACAAACTACAAAATCATACAACCATACAGGCACACTACAGGCCAAAAACGGATAAGAGGCGCTTACAGAATGCCCACGGCTGATGATGTCGCAAATGAATTTATCACTCCCTAACCGTAGAAAACCCCTCTTATTAAAGACACTGCGAGTAAACTGGCCGAACATCCGTATGGTCCCACCCAATCTAAAAGCCCACGTCATGATAATACCCATTGCCCTCAAATCCCTAATATAATAATGAAGCGGACAAGCGACTAACACAGTCCTCAGGCCACAACCAATACCTACGATTCGTAGTTTTACGAAGATTCTACTTAAACAGAAATGCACTGAGCGGGCCATGTCCCGTCAGACTCAAGCAAAAACAAAGTTAGGACGTTTAGTAACTTACACACCTCTATGCTGAAGCAAACCTTTTTTTCAATTATCTTAAAATAGGCTTTTTTGATTTATATATATGTAGGCGGTGGGCGCGTCCATTGTCCTAATTTGTTAAAATTTTGCATTTATCTGTATTGTGTCCTAATAGTTGTTTGTACGAAATTTATTTATCTTTATTTATTAGTCGCAGATAATTTTTTTTGGTTCATTTGTTCTATGAGATCGACGCGCTGCGCGTCGTACTACCTCCAAGTCATGAAGTGCTATATCCACCAATACCGGTAAAGCGCCAGTCGGTACTCTCCTGCAAACCGGTTCACTCTATGATAGGTCAAGCCCTATGTCGTTACCAGTCACTCTTAGGGATACGCCTAATTCTTCTTCTGAACCTCTATTTATGTACCAGGAAATTCACTAGATCATGGGCCCGTTTCCCAGCAACCGACCTGAGCTAGCCTCGCGAGTATGCTATCCCACGACAGGTAATCAAAGGCACTCTCAAAGTGCTCAAATACGCCCAAGATATAATTCGAGGAACTCTCTCTGACACAACGCTTCACATAAGACCAAGCATCCTCGGCACTCTTGCTTTCTTTAAAGCCTCATTGGTAGTCACTTATACCCTCGTTGTAGATCTCCTACAGTCGAGGCACCATAATCCATTGCAGCACTTTTCCAAGCGTCAGAAGAATACTAATGCCCCGATAAGAGCGTGGGTTACTCCGTACTCTCTCGGGAGACTTCAGGAGGACAAAAACGCGAACGATCTGCCAAGCACTGGTAAAGTAACGATTACTTATATACTTCCTAAAAATCGACTCAGATACTCCGGAATGACCTTCCAGATGTTCTTACACAACTCTCTAGTCATTCCGTCAGCACCCAGAGATTTTCTGCTTCTGGCCTGACAAATACTGCACAAAAAATTTGGAAGATTCTTAGCTCATTAAGTGGGTCATAGCTGGTGGCCTCCGCCTTTGGAAAAAATACCTCCAAAAAGCTTTCCAGCGCAGTCCCTCCAAGATGATAGTACATTATCACCAACTTGAAGAGAAGTCAATTCCTACTCCAAGGGTCATCTCTATTCGCCCGCATGAAGCATCTATATAATTTGCTGACCTGATCATCCAATCAATGGCATAATTGCGCAACCGGTTGAGAACCACAGATCCTCAGGAGGATGCTATTGACTAAATCGTGATAACGTCCTGCTCTAGGACGTTACCTCACGGTGCCAGAGCACGAGTGAATACAATGCGTCTACCAACGCCCCCACCTATGATTAAAATCACTAGTGAGTACCAATCCGAAGCCAGTAATTCCACTTTGAGCCAGCATTGCTCTCCCCGCGAATTGGTTCTAAACCACAGCCACCACGTTGCTCCCACAAGGGGGCCTCATCATAGTCGGGCAGGAATCGAAGTTCCTGTCGCTTTCGACACCCGTGGTATCAGAATGAAGCCTCCGGTCAGGCTTCGTAGTATAAATACTAGTACCAGTGTAAGTCCCAAACGACTTGGGACTGGTGGCCATGATTATTGAAAAACAATAAACGTAGCCACCCTCACTCAAAGTGACATCGTGCTTACGGACACAATACACAAAACAAAAACAGAACCAGTAATGGATAGATCAGTACAAAGCAACACACCATGGTCGGCAGCTACGATCTAAGTCCGCAAACAACAAGTAGCAAGCACACCACCGGGAAATCGAGCTATAAAAGGCTAGCCAGGAGACCGCTAAGATGATGGTGCGGGTTAACCTGCAGGGCAAAAACGCCCAGCTTACTATAAGTACGAACGTCCAACAATATCCTACTGAAATCCCACACCCCACCAGTATGAGTGATGCTCATACTATCTAAGTTCCTAACGTTATAATAGTCCGGTCATGAAGTCAGTAAATGCCTCCAGACCTCAATTCCCCTCCCACACCGACAGTCAGCATTGCATTGAAAGATCCGCGTGCCGTCAGTGTAAATCCCAGGCTTAAGCCAGAGCCGAAGTCTAGCTGTTCTTGTACGAACGTTACGTCCGGAATAAATCCATATGCCACCCTGCCCTTGCCACTGTTCGTCCATCTCGAGGCACCTTTGCAAAAGGGCCTTATAACTATCACTTCCATTCTCGAGCTCTAAAAGAGAAAGCCAACCGTTCGTTCCAAGTGGTGTTAGTGGTGATTCTTACTTAAGCAATGCCATTTCTACCAAATAGGTGGTGTTTTCGCCTGATCAGTTGTGTGATGTGTGTCGTCGTCGCCAAAGGTAAGCTGGAATGTCACGAGAGTTTTCTTTGGATGTATTTTTACTGAAGAGGGGTTTGAAATCTCTTAACAGAACACTCGAAAACTACAAACAGATTTTTTAGTCACGTCCTCTGCTGAGGATTTGGACCTTTCTAACGACTACACCACCTCCTACAGATAACTTTGTATTAAGTCCAAAAATCCTTTACACCCGTGTCAGTCTTCAATCAATCTGTAAGCCACTTCATGGTCCTGTCAACACAAAGCCCTTCAGATAATAGTTTATAATACATTTCATTTCAGAACAAGCTATTCGAAATCAGCTTGATTTGTTTGGTAAGAAGGATATTTTTCTGATGATAAAGTATCATGAAAATCATTGAGTGATTTTACTGAAATTATCTAAAAAATTTTGTTATGAATTCAGGGCAACAAATTCATATAAAAACAACTCCATTTAAATAGCTTTCTCTTGACAGCGGTGTTATCGCTTCTATTCTATTATTTTTTTATTTATTTTACTTATGCAGCCATAAACATTCTTCCACGAAACTTTACTTTGATTTTTATTATTAACATGAGATCCTTTAGTTTTTATGCAGATATTAACTGTGCTGTAGGATCTTACAGCTCCAGCTTTTATTATTTTATTTTTATTTTTTATCTTTCCATCAGGCAGTTTATTCAACCACTAATTCCCTATCTTATCTCTTATAGTGCAATCAAATAGTTACCGGCTGTTTGCGAAACTTCTCTTACCGTAAACTACAGTTGAAAATTTATTCCGAATTGAGTTGGCAAATAAAAGTTTTTCTCCTCTTTTTTTTAACTTAATTTATAAACAAAATAAGAAAGTAAATAAAAACAAATAAAATGTAATAAAATAAACGCAGAGAAAAAGAAGAAGAGAAAGAAAGATAAACGTGCAATTATTGTTGAAAAAATTCAAAGTAAAAAATAAAACTAAATGTCAAAAGGATAACGCACGTCAGGATAGACAATTAAATTACAATTTCGTTTAGAGTTTTATTTTTTGTTAAAGCGAAATAAGGTTTCTTAAGGGGGAATAAACAAGACACTTAATGGCTGCCAAGTGACTGTTTAGTTTACACGGAAGACACGGTCACAGGCGCAGTTAAATAAAGTGTCAACAGACAATTGTTAAATATTTCCAAAAATGTATTTGTAACAAATCACCGAGTAGAGTACGAATTTGAGACATGCTATACTACTGTGCATGTGTTTAAGCACGTTATTGTATCGGGTGGGTCATTTAAAAGCTTAAAATTTCAAAATTTATTTGTTGTTGTTGTGAAATACAGTTGTTCCGGTTACAAATGAAATATTATTTGATTCATATGGCTGCGTGGCTGGCCTCACAGTACCCCATTCGGTCGAAGCAATTTCGAGTGTATGGGGTCGTATGGCATTACAAATGTTGGCCTTCAAATGCTCAATTGTCTCTGGTTTGTCGGCATAATACTTGTCTTTAGTCCAACGGTGTCAAATCGCAGCTTCTTGGCGGCCAACTGACATCACTATTTCGGCTAATTAATCAGCCATCAAACGTTTGACGCAATAAATCGATTGTGGCGTGAAATGTGTGGCAAGTTGCACCAACCTGTTGAAACAAAACATCGTTCACATCAATATCATGAAGAGCGGGCACAAAAATATCGGTTTTCATGGTGTGATAGTTGTCTCCATTGACCGTAATGGTTACGCCGTCCTCATTTTCAATGAATAATGGCCCAATGATGCCTCCACTCCACAAGCCGTACCAAATAGTCATTCGCCCCAAAGACGGCAATTTCGCTTATTAACGTATCCACCAAGATGAAAATGAGCTCAAGCCGAAAAGATGATTTTTTTTTTTTTTTGGCGAAATCGTCATCATCGTGCAGTTTCTAGTTTGCCCATCTAGCGAAGCGAAAACGTAGCGGATGGTCATGCGGCTTCAACTCTCGTCATACTGAGAGCTTTTCTCAAAATGCGACTTAAACTGGTGCGTGAAATTGTTAATTCTTGAGAACGATGACGAGTTGATTAGGACAGATTCTCGTGCACACTCTCAGTCACACGTTCGATATTTTCGGGTATACGCACTGTACAAACATGCTTACGTCATGACGCATCAACAATGAAACCAGGAACTGTTGGTCCTTCTCTGCGACCAAATTTTGTACGACATTTTCGTGCAATTTCCGACCAATTGTATTTGTTTTGGAAATAAATTTCCAATAAATCGCAAAGTTGCGCAAGCGTAAATCGATTCACTACGTTCAGTGGAGTTAACATACTGAATTTTGTGACAGAACAGAATGACATAAGTATTGCCGTATTCGAAATAATCGCTGGTTCAGATTTAAGCCAGTTGGTGATCCACCCATTAGCTGCAATTCTAAACAAACTTGCGGTAAAAAGATTTGAATTTCGTTACCAGAGGTCATAGGAAACTGTTATTGTCGTTAAGAGGCGTTGAAGTACTGCGACTCTTTAGTCTATGTACTGCCCCCGAGTAGAATGGGATTTCTCTACAATATACCTTCCAACTTCGATACCCTAACAAACTTCGGGATATCAATTGGTACCACTAATGGTAGCTCCTTGGTTTCTACTTAGTAGGCGTCTAGGTGCCTCCAATTGCCGAATAATCCCTTCCTTGGGCTCTTGAATTGTTCTTGGCTTATTAGTGTACACTTTGATATTAAATATACTCAAAGAAAGAAGTCCAACGGCGTCAAATTGCATGATCATGATGGCCAATTATCATCGCTTCGACATGAGTTAACACGCCCATTGAATTTCTCGCGCAAAGCAGCCATTGTTTCGATTGCTGTGTGACAAGTGGAATCATCATTATGTATATATCCATATTCCCAATTTCTGGCCACAGGAAGTCCGTTACCCCCTCAGAAGTTTGGCGTTTTTATCTTGAATGCCTCTGTTGTTCCTAAGATTATGATTTTGTAATTGGCCGGTTATTTGGAAAAGCTTCAGCATTTTGTTTGCGCCAGCAAATTCGGTTGTGATAGCCACCATCTATGAAGCGTCTCTTATCATTTCTTGTGGATCGTTTTACAGCCTTAGTTGTGTTGCTAAACGCCGTTTTGTATGTGGATCTGCCGGTTAAGTTGAGCTTTTTTTCCTGTCAGGCTCTATGTGTCCTCGGAGATCCAGACTTTTCTGTCGTCATTGTTTTTGTAGCCGATTTTTTATTTTGCGATATCTCCTAATTCAGCGCATACCTCCTTCCATGGCTATATGTTGTTCTTTAATAATTTTTTCCTAATACTGATACCGACTTTATTCTGACTAATCTGGTTCCTGAGTTCACTGATGTCGAGCATTTGTGTTCCGAAAACCCCTTTTCAGTTTTAGCTTAGTGATGGCAAGCAGTTCACGACCGCTATCAATGCCTGCATCCCGTACTGTGCGTAAATCCATTAGGGAGCTTCGCCATTGCTGGTGTATGCTATGAGATTGCCGTTAGGGGATGTCCAAGTGTATTTATCGATTTCTACAAATAATTCGATTGAACATTTGGCAAAAAGCAATTAGGCGTTTATCGTTATCATCTCTATCGCCCATTCCATGCTTTCCAATAACATTGTTGAATTCCGAGCTGTCGCTCCTAGCTTTCGCATTGAAGTCACCTGAGTGTATTAATACATATCGAGGCGGTATCTTATCCAATGTGGCAACCAGCCTGTCGTAAAACTCGTTTTCAATTCTATCTTCTGTGTGTTTACTTGGAGCATTTTTTTCTCCGTCATTCATCTAGCGATCACATTGACTTTGTTTTCAGTTTCATTAATCAAATGATATTTCAAGCCACTGTAGCTCATCTCCATATGATTGTGTAGTAGTGGAGATCATTGCTAAGTGGTGGTGGTGATCTTTGCTTAGCATTGTAATTTTTTTCCAGTAGGTGGCGGCGTTTTTTTACTTTTTCATTCCTCTGATGTTTGTCATCATCGCCAGTAGTAAGCTGAAATGGCTTTCTTCTTTATTTTCTAGATAGAGTTGTCTGGAGCAATGTTGAAGCCTCCTTATTAAACACACGAAACCACAATTCAATTTTTTTTAGTCATGTCCTCTGCTGGGGCTCGTACCTAGGTCGCTTGTGTTGTTATGCGTGCGCTCTAACTACTATACCACGCACAGTAGGGGCACAGCACTGCATTATACTGAGTTGTGTTGTGAGAACGCGCCACAATTATGTGCTCCTTTACCGTCTCCCAGGATTTGAGCGTTTGTTTAATTTTTATAGACAGTAAATATAATAGACTCGCCACGTCGATGCAGGGATCATAGTCAAACTCGGTATTTGTTGAAAACCCATTAAAAAAAATCAGAAATTCCCCCAGACTCTCCTCCTGTATCCGCTGAGCTGTTCGCGCTTGCTTTTTTCATTCGCAGCTGCCCAATGTATCTAATGGGTGTACCACAACCTGTTTCCATAACCTGTAGAAGCGTCTAATAGCATTTACTTAGCTATGCTCCCCAAAGACGTATAACTTATTCGTTTCAAAATATGACTGTGAGTCGTTCAATAAACAAACATTCAATACTAATTTTAATACCTGCGGTAGTGTAGGGTACTAAAAAAGACATTTTTATTAAACTCCCTGGCGTATGCGTATTATTATTTTTATTTAATTTCTTATAAAATATTACTCATACGCTGTGTACATTTCTAATTGGAGTTAAAAAAAAAAATGAATTAAAAAAAAATGTGCTACACATACATACATACCCATATACACACAATTATATGTTCAAATAATAATTTAACAGGAATTAACAACAATTTCTAGGAAAAGATTATTATTTTCCAACAGGGATTCGAAATGACAAAAACAAATATTTTAAGCATTTAAACCTTTAAATAGCTCTCAGTTTTATTGTGTGTAAGCGTGTATGTGTGTGTTTACTTTTATTTTGCAAAAATTTCTTGGAATTTATTAAACAAAAAAATGTTAAAAAGTTTCTTATAAAAGATAATTTGAGATTTCTTTCAAAAAGATATTTTAAATATAAAATTTAAGATGAAATCTAGGGTTACAAAGGTAACTAAGTTGTCCGTCCTTGGGGTTTTACAAACACTTAACAAGAGTAAAGAAAAAGTCTTTAAAATACCGAAATATTAGTTTTTTGCAGCAAAATAAAAACCATTCATGTATTTCTATATTTAAAGTCATTACTCCTAAAACACGCTTCGACTTGCGTGCAGCAAATTGAGAATAATTAGTCCAAAATATTCTCTAGTCTTTATCCTGTTGACTGGTGTTAAATTTTAATGAATGAAGCTTGTCTCTTATTTGAAAGATTTGTTTATTGTTTGTTTTCTGTCACTTTTCAGAAAGTTTTTCATTCCAATGACTTTGACACAAAAACAACAACAACAACAACAAAAATTGCTTCACATTTTCACATGACTTACTTAAGTGGCCATACAAAGTGACAAGTAACACACACGTGTTGCAAGTCAAAGACACTTCGTTTTTGGAAGATCTCGGAAGGTGTTTATTTAAGAAATTTTGAATAATTTGGCACTTTGTTAGCACAAAGCTAATATATTTAACAAAACTTCATGTTCAAAGCGTTAAACACATAACCGACAGCAATCAGCAGACAGCAAAATGTTAAAATTAGAATACATAAGTTTATATGAAGAAATTATTTCAAAGACAGCGTAGCAAAAGCCTCGACAACAACCTTTGCCGCCGTTGCTAAACATAAAATAATTTTTGTTTTTTAGGCAGCAATACAAAAATTAGTGATACCAATACAATATAAAATTACAATCAAAAAAAAAGAAACAACAAAAAAAACGTAAAAAATTTTTTATTTATTTATCAGAAAACAACAGTATAAAATTAGAATATTGTGTCGAACAACAACAAAGAACAAAGTTCTTAACGCTTAATTTCATATTTTTTTATTTTGAATAATATTTTAAAAAAGAGATTTTATTTTGGTGGATCTAAAAAGCTCATTGCTGCTGCTGCTTTCATAATATTTATGAAGTCGATAGCATAGCAGCAAATGCTGCCAACAACAAATTGCTGCTTGCTGTCGTTTATGTATAAGCAAGGTAAAGATAGCAATAATTTCATCTATTTTTAATTTTCGTTTAAATTTCGTTAAAATAAAATAAACACCACTTTATTTTGTTGTTTTACAGTTTTTATTTATTCCACTATAACTTTTATACTGTTTATCTTAATACAAAACTTAATAATCGCTTATACAACACTTTTATTTCCGTGCCTTCTCCGTGCTCTTGATTTTACAATCCTTAAAAGCAGCTGCACAAGAAATTTCTTGCGATAGGTATTCCACAACTAACAAAATAACACCCAGGGTCATTATAAGAGGTCCGCCAAATATTTTTTTTTTTTTTTTTTTTTGAAAAATGCTATAAAAAAACTAGTGAATATTTTCTCAAATTCCTTTTTTTATTTGAAAGTACCATCCTTCCGGTTAATAATGGAAAATAATTTCATTCAAATGGCTGCCTCGGCTGGCCATGCAGTAGCCTACACGATCGGTCCAATTTTTAAGCACATTATCAATAGTGTGCAGCTGTATTTCACCAATGGCTTCACGAATATTGTCCTTTAAAGCGTCGATTGTCTCTGGCTCGTTGGCGTAACACTTATCTTTGATGGCACCCCACAAATAATAGTCCAACGGTGTCAAATCGTAGCTCCGAGGTGGCCAAACGACATCAGCTCTGCGGTTGATAATGCGACCTTCAAAATAGGGCGCAAAACATCGAGTGTAGCTTCGGCTGTGTGGCACGTAGCGCCGTCCTGTTAACCCCAAATGTTGCTAATATCCTCCTCTTCAATTTTTGTGAACAAAAATTCGTTCAGCATGGCCCGATAAATATCGCCATTGACTGTAACGGCCACTCCTTGCTCATTTTCGAAGAACAATGGCCCAATTATGCCTCTGGACCAAAATCCGCACCAAACACAATTTTGCTTGTTTACATACCCGCCAAGATCAAAATAAGCTTCATCTGAAAAGATGATTTTTTTTTTGGGCAAAATCGGCATCTTCGGTAAGTCGATCGCAATCCCACATAGCGAAGCGTTGTTCAAGCGTATACACAACCATATTCGTTCAGCGGAAGGATAAAACTAATTATCTGTCAAATCAGACATGAGCTAAGTGTTACCATTCACGAAATAAGCACTAGTTGAAAAAAAACGTTAGATGGCGGAACCTTTATGATTTCCAATATTACTACAGTTGTGGCAGAAGAACTTGTTGCAAAAGAAGTGTAAAAATTGATTTTGCAAGAGATGTCAAAAAGATTAAGTTCCATGGAAGATTTAACTCCTCTAGCAATAGCAAACATGTTAGACCCTCGATTCAAAAAAATGTACTTTAATGATGCATTAGTTTGTAGTACTGCTATGTCGGACATGATGAAAATAAATTTTCGCGAAAATGATGACATTGAATCTCATTCTGAAAAGTCTGATCAAAGTGTTCAAAAAGCTACAAATTAGAGGACATTTTATCTCATGAACTTTCAGTGTATTTAAAGACACCTGTCGCAAGACTCTATGAAAATCCGTTGGAAATTTGTAAAGATTACCAAACGCAGTTTCCAGAGCTATATAAAATCGCCTTTAAATATCTTTAAATATCGGTTCCGTCAGAAAGGCTATTTTCGTAAGCAGCGCAGGTGATGTCTCAACAAAGAAACCGATTGAGTTGCAAAAGGTTTAGTTAGTTAGTTACGATGGGTAGCCAGACACGTCCAGCCCACCTGGGTCCAGTATTGATCCCACTGTGATACCCATCCGTAATTCAGAAAATGGACATCCTATATGTCCACATCCGGGTGCGGTCCGAACCAACCAGACGCATGTAAAAAAGAAGAGATCTTGCCGATATTCACACCGGCCAAATCCGACAAGCCATCCAGAAACGGACTACCAAGGAAAGCAGTTCTAATATCCGAAAGACTCGGGCACTGGCATAGGAAGTGCTCAACAATCTCCTCTTCCTCCTCATCCTGACAACCCCTACAATAGTCATTGAACGGCAGACCCATTCTCCTAGCGTGCGCACCAGCCACCTAGTGCCCAGTAATCACAGCCACAAGAGTTCGCAACCTAAGTCGCGGCACCTCCTATAATTGACTCCGAGCGAGCCCTATCATATAAGGGCCAGATTTGCCTCGATACAGAGCACGTGGATTCATCATCACACCGTAGCTGTGCCCTACCCAACATGTACCGCATGACCATAAGTCTGCAAGAGGAGAGTGGCATCCCAACTGAGTGGTCAATCTCCTCATTTCTGAGGATAGAACCAGCCCTCGCAAGTTTGTCCTCCACACAGTTTCCCCGAGTGTCCGAGTGACCCCTTACCTAGATAATCTCCAGGTCTGAATGTCACGCCATCTCATTGAGAGATGCCCGGCATTCACACACCAGTCGCGGTGTCGAGTAGACACCGGAGAGCGCCCTGACCGCAGCCTGACTGTCCGTGCAGATCCGGATATCACTGTCATATACCCTGTAGTACATCAACCAGTCAGCTGCCTGTAAGACACTGTAGTGGTCCGGCAGTTTAAAGGATTCCCTCACCCCGTATACATGCAAAAGATTTGCAAAATTTTTATTTTTACAAAGTATTGATAAAAAAATACTGTTATTCGATGCAATCGATGTATTTTGTGACATACCGATATAGCAGCGATGCTTCTTCCTGGTGCATTGCACCGAGAAAAATATTAATGTTTTTTTTTAGTGTCCATCACTACTGCAGCTTAACGCCGGCTCAGAATGGCAGATGCATTAGTGAGAGAAGTTTTTCATACTCATTAACATTTTTATTTGACCCATAATACACATTTTGAAGTTGTTATATGGATTTTATTTATATTAAGTAATTATGTGTTTATGTGTATGTGTGTAAAAGGCGTGCCGCATCCGCCCCCAAGCTGTGAAAATATGTTAAATTCATATGCGAATGCGGTACGCCTTCCCCTGATGCAATCTGCCTATAATTTTCCACAAGTCCTTTTTTTTGGTTCGGAGAACATTTCTGTGGAGAGTTACAGTGCAATTTCGCATTTTTTTATTTTTTATTTTTTTATATAAATCCCAGGGGATGACCTCTACTCATGCAGTGCATTGTGCTGGTACTAGGAAAATACGAGAAGGTTGTGGGAGGGAAGACAGAGGAAGTAGTGTTTATGGACAGTAGATTTAAATTTACTCATGTCGTAAATGGCAGGAAATACTTTCGCTCGAAGATTATTCCACAACCGAATAGTGCGAACAAAGAACGAATTCTATAATGCGTTATGCGATTTACTGGACAATCAGCTACAAAGGGATGCGCTCTACGAGAAATACGAGTACTACGTAAGAATATATGATTTTTAGGAATTAATTCCTTAATTTCGTTAGAACGCATTTCGTTATAGTACCGATAGAACAATGAATCACACCCTACCTTTATTAATGAGCATCTTCAACCTCTCCTGTACGCGATCGAGAAGCTCCAAAATAGACTTTGAAGCACCGGCCCATACATGAGAGTTGGATTCCATCTTGGATCGTATATAGGTCTTGTAAATATTAAGGAGATCAGATGGAGTGAAGTATTTCTTGCACCGTCTTAAAAAATCAAAGCACTTGAATGCTTTTTTCGACACATTGAAAATGTGATCGTTCCAACGTACATCAGAATGAATCCTCATGGCCAGAAAATCAAGAGCATCTGACTCCTCAATATCCACATTACCCATTGACACAGATGACAACACACCACCACGTCCGTGTGTTAAAAACAACTTTTAGTCTTACGTGGCTTAAAATCGATCGTTTTCGCACGATCCCATTCGGAGATTTTCACCAGATCACTTGTGAGTGTGTCGTTCATATTAATCTTTCTCGTCACAATCACCAAAAGCTCGGTCTACGATCAAAAGAATGTGAGGACAAATGTTGCTGCCATCCGCAAAGGAGTAGGTAGGATTAGAAGTGAGAAGAAGGTAATCATTAAGAAATATTAGAAAAAGTATAGGAGAAAGAACAGAGCCTTGCGGTACACCTGAGTTTATCCTGTACTCGTATAGAGCGATCTCTGAGAAAACTCGATATAAATGGAGAGAAGTGATTACCGACACCAAAAGCATTAAATGTGAGCCTCGTGCCAAACTCTATCAAACGCCTTTGAGATATTCAGAGTCACAACCTTACTCTCGCCAAAACCATGAATGGACTTGTTCCACTTCTTCGTAGGCAACGACAGCAGGTCACCAGTAGAGCGGCCCTTTCGGAAACCGTACTGACGATCGCTAAGCAAATCGTTGGACTCCAGATATCTCACAAGGTGGTGATTAATCATACTCTCCATAAACTTGGAGAGTGCGGAATAAACTGCTATTGGACGGTAGTTCTCAGGGTTACCAGCCTCGCGCTTTTTGGGGATTGGCATTACATTAGCAACCTTCCAGCAAGATGGAAAAATACCGGCGAGATATGACGCTCTGAAAAGGTGAGCTAATTGACGCGCAAGCGTCGAAGAACTCTGCTTCAGGACCAGTGCTGAATGGCATCCCGGCCAAAAGACTTGTTAACGTTGAGATTTGCACCCTTTTTACAGCACGGGCTCGAGAGAATATAATAGGCATAGTAATTGATACTGTTTCAAGTTCGGGTAGTGGTTAAACGCTCTCCGGCAAGTGAGAATTACTTGCAAACATTTCGGCCAAAATGTTTGCCTTTTCAAACGGGTTCGTGAATGTGTGGTCATTCCTTATAAGAGCAGGAACCGAACTAGCGTTGTTCCTCAGCCTTTTAACGAATGAACAAAAGTTTCTACTTCGGCACATGAAGATCTCACCTGTATGTGAAGCAATCAGTATGGGCATTTCTAAATGAGGCACACATTCTAATGTGTCTGCATCTGCATCTGCATCGGTTTTAAACTTTTTTTCCAAAAATAAATTAAAATTATTCAAAAGTGATGGAAATATTAAACTGCCACTATAATGAATGAGGGAACTAAATATAATTTTTTTTTCAGGTAAATGCTTGTGCAAACCTCACAAAACCTATGGTCAGATGTTATACGTTTTAAATGACAGGTAAGTGAATGAATAATTTTGTCCTTTAACAAGACTTTTTTAATTTGAAATTGCAAATAAATATTAAAATTATTGTGCCGTTTACCAGTCGTTTATTTTAAACACTAATCCCTCAATTTATAAAAATTATTTTAAATTTTTAACGGGTTTATCAAACGCATTATCATACAAATTATGTTTCATAAGACTTTTCTAAATGGAAAATAAGTTTATGGATATGGGAGCAGGCTTAAAAGATTTCACAATAACAACAAACAACGTCACATTTGTTGATCTTCAGCGGCGTTTTGTATTCTATAACTTACTATGCACTTAAATCGAAAGAGCATTAGTAAGCTTTAGCACAAACATTAACCACCTTCATCTAGCGAAGTTTATAACCTTCGCAATTTATCACATTTAAATATAGAAGTGCATGTGTGTATAATATGGCTGATATACTCGTAAAAGCTGTTACTCTCTGTGGATCTGTGTTGATAGTCGTAATATTTATTTAATTTTCTTTTTATTTTTCTTTTTGAGCTGGCATTCAGTGTGCTTGGTTAAAAACAGGCTGCAGCACGGTGGAAAGTGAAAATAGTGTCTATGTTTTTTTTTCACAGTTATACAAGTTTAAATCACAATAAAATAAAGAAATATATTTTTAATTTGAATCAAAGGGGCTCTTTTTGATAGAAAATTTTATGACATTAATGTTTATATAAAAGGTCCGCCATTTAACGTTTTTATTTTCAACTAGTGCTTATTTCGTGAATGGTAACACTTAGCTCATGTCTGATTTGACAGATAATTAGTTTTATCCTTCCGCTGAACGAATATGGTTGTGTATACGCTTGAACGACGCTGGGAAATATTGCGATATTACTTTGAAAATCATGGTAATGTTGCAGAATCAAAAATCATCTTTTCAGATGAAGCTCATTTTGATCTTGGCGGGTATGTAAACAAGCAAAATTGTCGCATTTGGGGCACAGAAGACCCGCACGCATACATTGAAAAGCCGATACACCCAAGACAAGTTACTGTTTGGTGCGGATTTTGGTCCAGAGGCATAATTGGGCCATTTTTCTTGAAAAATGAGCAAGGAGTGGCCGTTACAGTCAATGGCGATCGTTATCGGGCCATGTTGAACAAATTTTAGTTCACAAAAATTGAAGAGGAGGATATTAGCAACATTTGGTTTCAACGGGACGGCGCTACGTGCCACACAGCCGAAGCTACACACGATGTTTTGCGCCCTGTATTTGAAGATCGCATTGTCAGCCGCAGAGCTGATGTCGTTTGGCCACCTCTTAGCGGCGATTTGACACCGTTGGACTATTATTTGTGGGGTGCCGTCAAAGATAAGTGTTACGCCAACAAGCCAGAGACAATTGACGCTTTAAAGGACAATATTCGTGAAGCCATTGGTGAAATACAGCTGTACACGATCGATAATGTGCTTAAAAATTGTACCTGCTACTGCATGGCCAGCCGAGGCAGCCATTTGAATGAAATTATTTTCCATTATTTACCGGAAAGATTGTACTTTCAAATAAAAAAAGAAATTTAAGAAAATATTTAGTAGTTTTTTTTATAGCGTTTTCTCAAAAAAAAAAAAATTATTTGGCGGACCCTATATAATTTCGACCATGTGGCCACCACGGCTGGCGCGTACAAGATGCAATCTTGAACACCAATTATCACAAACTTTTCGCAGCATATGCGGCCATATTTGAAATGTTATTGTACAGGTGTTCAATTGTCTCTGGTTTATCGACGAAGACTAGTGACTTTATATAATAACCACAAAGAAAATAATCCAGTGGAGCTTAATCACATGATTTTGGTGGACAATTAATTGAACCCTTACGTGAAATTACTTTTTCATCAAAAGTTACTTTGAGTAAATCATTTGTAGCGCGCGCTGTATGGCATTTGGCACCTGTCAACAAAATTAATGCCTTAATTTTTCAAACGTCAAAACCATTGATGAAAAATTTTTGGTACTCTTCGGGATTCGAACTTGGGTTGTTCGTGTTGTATCTCCGTAACAATATTAATTTTGAAATATAAACTTAATTAAGAAAATAAGAAAATATTTTTAATTACTTTTTTAGCTTTAAGCTCCTCTCTTTTGATATCATTGATTGATATTTAAAAAGATTTTAATTTTACTTTCAAGTTACTAAACAAAAGATTTTTTGACCTTCAAAAAAGGAGAAGAAATGAATTGCTTAAGAGTTTTTTCTTTCAAACATAAAGTCTGTTACAGTACACACGCACATAATTTGTTCTCAAGTTTTTTTTTCTTTTGCAGGCCAGTTAATAAACTCCATTGTTTTCTTAATTAAAGTCTCCCGCCTTACTTGATGGGCATTGATATTTTGTCCCGCCAATTGTTTATGTTTCAAGTATTTCAACCAAAAATTTGTTAAAGTTTTCTCGCAAAACCTTTTGTTTTTCGATTTCGGTGTCTTTTTCTGTTTCATCTTCGACTGGTTTCTGAAGTTCATCTGAAAAACACTGAATGCGCAGTTGAATGAGTTTTGATGATTAAAATGATTTAAATTTAAATTTTTGTTTATTGTTTTTGTTTTTGTTTTCTTTTAATATTCACAATGTAGCAGAAAATTTGTCAAAAAGTTACTGAAACTTTTTTTGTGGCACAGAGAGGGGAGTAAAGAGAAAAAAATTGAACAAAAGTCACAGTTTATTAACATTTTTGAAAGTTAAGAAATTAAGTTGAATCTGTTTATTTAGTTGCCCTACACAACGATTCAAATGCAACATACACTCGAGTGAAGAGAAGGGCTCTAACACTTTAAACTGAAAGTTTATTTGGATTATTCGACTTACACTTAAACAAAGTCCACCAAAAGAGGATTTAAGTGGTGATGTTAAGATCTTGAAGGATATGGCATCGAATCTGTTTTTTTTTTTATAAGGTTTTCATACATTTGTGTGGTTTTTGGAATGAAGTCTAGGTTACCTGGGGTTTATATGTCGCGGAGTAAAAAGATCAGCCACACCCAACCATAATAAAACAGGTTGCTAAAACCAGCTGTTGGCCCTAATTAAAGAACTTTTTTGCTGCTGGGTTAAGTTGCAAATTGTCGATACATTGCTCTAAAATGTAATATCCCTGGTATTATTAATTGCATTAGGCAGCACTGTAGCTTGTTTAAAAAGTGACTTCTGAAGCTCCATTTTATTAAAATCGCATTCCTCTGTGAAAACTTATCTACGTTTAAAATTGAGTAAAAAATTTGAAACATTTTTTTTTCTCCGTCACTCCTCTAGGGAGCATATTGGCTTTCCACAAAGCCAAAGTTTAATCTTTCAAGTTAAGTAGATGATTAATTAATCCACTGTAGCTTCCTTTATATGATTTTGCGTAGTGGTGAAAATCCTTGCTAATTGGTGGTGATCTTTACTTTAGTATTGTAATTTTTTCCCAGTAGATGGCGTGTTTTCCTGATCATCCGTCTGGTGTTCGTCATCATCGTCAGCGGTATGCGGGAAGGTCAGGGGGCTACTTCTTTATTTTTTGATGGAGTTGTCTGGAGGGAAGTTGAAGTCTCTTTATTAAACGTTCGAAACCGCAATTAAATTTTTCTTCGTCATGTCCTATGCTGGGGCTAGAACTTAGGTCGTTTGTGTTGTGCGTGCGCTCTAAGCACTACAAAACGAAAATCACCAACCTCCTCTAAAAAAAAGAAAAAAAAGTCCGAACATTAGCATCATATTTCACTTTTTTTATTATAGAAAACATTTGTAAAGTTTACGGAGACTATGCTGTAATTATAAAAACAACAGCGAAATGTCTTTCTTGTTTTCGATCTGATAATTTTGATGCTAATGATGCATCCGCTCTGGTCGATCAATCACTAAAAAATTTGATCAAATCATGAAAAAAATTATGAAAGAACGGCATACGAGCAGCGTGGATATTGCTAGGGAACTATGCATTCATCACCAGTTATCAATCATTTGAAGGAGGGTGTATACACAGAGAAACTTGATGTTTGAAAGCCACAGGAATTTACAGTGAAAAATTTAGTGAAGTTAGTGAACCGTATTTCTATTTCCAAATTAACTGCTAGAACAGAATGAAATCAAACAATTTCTGAAGCGAATGATTACAGCCGAAAAAATGTAGACCACGTACGACAATAATGTACAAAAAATATTTTGAACGAAGCAAGGGGAAGCTTTGCAGATGGTGTCAAAGCACTGATTGTTAGAAAATGGTTCACTATGAGTTTCTACAACCTGGTCAAACGATGGATTCTAATCTCCAATGTCAACAATTAACAAGATTAAAGCAATCAACTTAATTAAAACGGCTAAAATTGGTCAACAAGCAAGGCGTTGTGCTCCACCATAACAACGCCAGATCTTTGATGAACGGGAAGGTCAGGGACTGAGAGAGCTTGTCTGGGAAGTTTAGATACATTGATATAGCGTAGACCTTGCAGCTAAAGAAGCCTGAAACCTAATTAAATCATTTTTCGCTCAGAACATCCAGCAGCTCTACACTGATATAATAATGGCTTGTGTGCCAGAAGGTCCTCGGTTCAATACCAGGCCCAGACCATCTTAAAAAGGAAAAAGTTTTTCGACAGCGGTATCACCTCATAACATTAGCTAGTAACTGGTTGTGAGTATTACTACTATTGAAAACTTCTCTAATATATTTGCCGTTCGGAGAGAGAAGTCCCAATGTTATGGGAATTAACATAATAATGGCTTTACTCCAAAAATAGCAAAAGGTTTTCGATGACAGCGGTTAATATATATATAGTTCGTTGCAAATATAAGGAAAAGGTGTTTTATTTTGGGTACCATTTTTAACTGAACCTAACCGAGAACTCAAAATTTTTTATGCTTTCGAGCTACAGCTTTGAAAAATCACCCAGCAAGGGTATTGTCTTAGCTTGGAATAGTGACACTGAAAGTACAAGATTCTCTTCTCGTCCTCTAGATTACAACAACTATGACAGTAGTTGTTAGAAGAAGATCCACTCTATAGTGTTCCGCCACAATCGTGTGCTTCTCTTCATAATCATAATTAATACCTGAATTAGGCCCATCATAAGAGAGATAAGCATTGATACTATTCAGTATGGGAAAACAGGAAGACCTCAGAATTTATCACTCATGCGAATCTTTTAGTTACCTTCAGTTGTATGGCAAACTGTTCGAAACGATATTCCCTTCATTGGTCTATTGTATTTGCACTCACATCTCAGGCTAGTTAGTTAGTTAGTTAGTTACGATGGGTAGCCAGACACGTCCAGCCCACCTGGGTCCAGTATTGATCCCACTGTGATACCCATCAGTAATCCAGAAAATGGACAACCTATATGTCTACGTCCCGGTGCGATCCGAACCAACCAGACGCATGTACAAAAGAAGAGATCTTAACGATATTCACAATGGCCAGATCCGACAAGCCATCCAGAAACGGACTACCAAGGAAAGCAGTCCTAATATTCGAAAGACTCGGGCACTGGCGTAGGAAGTGCTCGACAGTCTCCTCTTCCTCCTCATCCTGACAACCCCTACAATAGTCATTGAACGGCAGCCCCAATCTCCTAGCGTGCGCACCATCGATACAGAGCACGTGGGTTCATCATCCCACCGTAACTGTGCCCTACCCGACATGTACCACATGACCATAAGTCTGCAAGAGGAGAGTGGCATCCCAACTGAGTGGTCAATCTCCTCATTTCAGGCTAACATTTGAATCACCCGCAAAAGCAGGTCCGATATGATAAACGCCACATACCCCTAAATAAACGATAGAAGCTTAGCCAGTTCGTTGACAAGTCGAGACTCAAGTCTAGCTAGAAACAGATTGAACCTCTTCAAAACCTAAGAAGAGAACATAATCTTCTCCATAGACAGAGACGGCTAAAGCATTCCAGATTTTCTCATGTCTATCAAACTTGATAGAGCATTTTTCATCCCCTGTGTAAAAAACACGTCTAATGGGATCCCTGGTAGCGCACCCATCAGCAGCATTATTCTCTCGGATGCCTGTGTGACTCGGAATCAGTTCGACATGATGCCGTTCCAGTTGTCTGACCAGAAAGCGATTACAGTTGAGAAGACATTTCTTTCTTCCTACGCTGCAGTCGAGAGCATTAAATGTCGCAAGACTGTTTACGTAGATTCCAATAGACTCTGAGGCCTAGAGATATAATTCCTGAGTACGCCTCGCGTCGCGTCTATTGCGTAATCTTTCGCCTGGAAAACAAAGCAATCATTGGGCAGTCTGTGAGAGATTCTAAGGTCTAGTTTATTAGAGTTGAAAGCATACCCTGTAATCGCGTCCATCTTGTAGCCATCGGTATAGATCTAGACTGTGTTCTACCGAAGCACTGATGCCGCAGCTCATATCCAGCAGGTATTCTTATATTGTATGCTCTGCCCCAGTTCAGAGTAGGCATCACACAATCAGTCCAAAGCGCCAGGATTCGTTCCGTAGGATGATACCGACTTTACGAACTTTCCACAGTCCACCCGAAAAGTTGGATATGTCAGTACTTCCTTTAAGGTCATCATTGCATTGTGTTCGAAAAAATGATCGAGCGCTTGAGACCTTCTAGCAATGAATTTTAAAGGATACAAAAAATTAAGGAGATGGTGTACCATGTGTTAAGTGACGGACTCATTCCAGATTCTGAAAATAGATACCGTCTATGTTTTGAAAAACATAAACTTCTTTAACTGTGCGTGCTGATTGGGTATGAGCTATAGAAAGCGAAGGTAGAGGATAGGTGGACTTTAATTCTGCTTCGAAGACTATGTAGAATATTTCAATGGAGGTAATGGACACAAAGTGGAACTGCCTAATACAAGCTTTCTAGTAGACAACGCTCTCAATAGCTGGTTGATTTCGTCTGCAATACAGAACGCGATTCTGTTATAACGACTGTATAGAGTACTCCAAGGAGACTGTTGGTCTTTAAGTGAGAACTATACAAAACAACTACCAAGATTAGTTTTCTTCTTATTTTTTATTCAAACTTTGAAAATCATCTAGTGTTGCAGCCACAGCATAATGTTATCTGTCACATATAATCTGACCACAACTTCATTATAGGACAGCAAGTATTTTTAATAAAATGCACTTCCTACGCTTTGTTTTACTTGATTCCTATTACATTCTGCTTTAAAAACACTTTTACTTCAACAAATATTTGCAGGACATCTAAAACAATGAATTGAGAAAAAAGTAAAAGATTTGTAACTAAAAGCCTATTCATTTCGATACGTAAATTCACAGAGAAGAACAAAATATGAGCAGAGTTTCTTAGTAATATACCCTTAACGTGCGTAAGATGGAAAAATGTAAGTCCAATTATTTTGATTTTCATTAAGAAATTCGAAAATGTGGCGGTCCCATCGTACCGATTTCAGTTTTTTTTTGTTAAGTTGGTACATCTGTTGTTGATAATCCCGCTAAATCTTAGCTTCATAGCTTGACATTTGCAAAAGCTACGTTGCCAAGAGTATATCTATCACTATGTGTGCTGGCGATTTTTTACAACTTTAGAAATGGATTCAAATTCGCAACAACGAACTTAACTTTTGCGTAAAAAACGGATTCAATGGTGCGCAAACGTTGGAAATGTTGGAAAAGAAAACGATTCTCTAAAGAAAACGGTGGTTTACCAGTGGCACAAGTCAATCGATGGTGATAAACGCAGTGGCAGACCACGGTCATCGAAAACCAACGAAAACATTGGTAAAATAAAAGAAATGTTGGTCAAGCGATAGCGAAGGACTTGAACATTGCCTATGGATCTGCCCACGATATTTTTGTTAATGATTTGGGTTTCCGTCGTGTAGCAGCAAAGTTGGTGCCAAAAAAAAATCCATTTCATGCAAAAAAGAGATCGAGTTGAGGTTGCGAGGCTAAGTTCGATCCCACATTCATCAAAAGGATAATTACTGGAGACGAAAAATGGGCTTATGAGTACAACACGCAATCCAGACATCAGGCAAGTGAGTGGCGTTTACCAAATGATCCGAGACCATTTTCAGTCAAAAAGAAGGCAATGCTCACAGTTTTCATGGATTACAACGGTGTAGTGCCTCATGAATTTTTTCCAGAAGGTTAGAGACTAAACAAAGATCATTATTTTGATGTTATGATACGTTTGCGTGAAACAATTCGTCAAAAAACACCAGAATTGTTTGCAGAAAGCTCGTGTGACGTGACAGTGACGGAAAATGCAACAAATACCATTCAACATTCACTGAATTTACCTGTTTTGGCTCCATGTGACTTCCTTCTGTTCAATCGATTTTAAAACCCAAGAGAAATTAATGGAAAAACCGAAATAAGAAATGCTTCGAGGATTGGATCAAGCGCTGGCATAAGTGTGTTGCAGTCGACGTAGATTACTTTGAATGGTACAATATGAGCTTGGATAAGTAAACTTGTATTTTTAATTTTCTGCACAAATTCCAGGAACTTTTCAATCATTGTTGTACAGTGGAAACGAAACAATGGCTTGATAAACATTATCCGAATTCTGCTCCATCCAGACAAATGGCAGAGAAATGGTTTGTTGAATTTAAACATTGTCGTACCAGCACGAATAATGCAGAGCGCTGTTACAGAAAACATCAAAAAAATCCACAAATTGTTTATGAACAATCGCAAATTAAAGCTGCTCGAGCTAGCTGACATTGTAAAGATAACATATGGTAGAGTTTTTACCATTTTACACGAACATTTGTTTATGCGACAGCTCTGTTCAAAGTGGGTGCCACGTGAGCTCACAGATCCTACCACAGATCGATGAACACAATGGCTTACCCACCCACCGTTTTCTCCAGATTTAGCCCCCGGCGATTTCAGATCTCAAGAAAATGCTTGCTGGAAAGAAATTTAAGTGCGATGATAAAGTAGTCGCTGAAACTGAGGCCTATTTTGATGAGAAAGTGAAATCGTGTTATAAAAGTGATATTGAAAAATTGAAATATCCCTATACTCGTTATTTTCCCCTCGAAGGCAACTATGCTGAATAATTAAATCGAGTTTTGTCAAAATTTTGTTTCTTTTTACTTATCCTACGGACTTATTAATTGACCTGTTATATGCTACTATATTATTGCTACACAAACATCATCTGAATTTCTATTTATTTTATTTTTTGTTTGCAATAGAGATGGAAGGTCTCTATTATGCCTTTAGTGAATGTCCAAAACGTTCCGATGAACTGATTGAAGCAATATAAGAAAGTCTGGCCGGTGAACGCAGTATCTTCGCTTTACTAAACCATTCTACTTCGCTTTGATTTGATAACTTTTCTTAGGAGCATGTCAAACCTTTCGCGAAATTATGTTGCATTTTTAATGAAATTAACTTTTTGATGCAAAATATATTGCAAAGTTACAGACTCATCAAATAGTTAAACAATAAAAATATACGCTATACTTAGGGAGATATTAGTTAATTGATTTTATCGTATGTGACATTGTCATTTTTTTGTGAACGAAATTATCGTATATGCCACACAAATATTTGGTGAAAATTAAATATGATACGAATAAAAATGTAGTTTTGTTCTTAGTACTTTGAGTGACCAGGCAGAAAGCAAAATGAAAATCATTTCCGGAAAAAATTATTTCTTTGTTTCATTCTCGGAAATATGCGTATTGTCTTCTTCATTACTTGTGTATTCGTTTTCCGAAGGTCAGAAAGCAATACAATTATATTTGCATATCCGTTTCAATATCTTTGCAAAGCAATCTCTACTTCTGAAAGATTTCCTACCTCTAAAATTCCAAATGAGGTATGTTATCAAGCCATGTAGTTACCTTTCTTCCTCTGTGTTGTCTTCTGTCAACATTTCCTCAAATGATAGTCTGTCCAACACTATTGATTTATAATTCGAATCTCTCATGATGTGCCATAGGTATGATGGGTTGCTTTTTTATTCTTGATATACGTTTTCATTCCCGATTTTTACTTTCCAGAACTGTTCAATTACTATTCAGGGCTTAATATTTACTCAAAGATACCTGAAATATTTAATGGGTGTGAAGATAAATTCGAATTTGAAAAGCCAAGGTACTAACCATATATTTTTAAAATGCTCAAATATTGAGTTAACGGAGTACTGTTAAGAAATTAACAGTGACTACATACAAAATATAAAATATCTCCACCGGATAAGTGGACATTTCGGGAAGATAAGAAGCTTCTCCCATATACTACTATATATATATATATATATATATATATATATATATATATATATATATATATATATATATATATATATATATATATATAGTTGTCCTCTAGTGGTATGTCTGGGAATAATCACCGGATTTGAGGAAATAGAATTTTAAAAAATTGCCTTTTTTAAAAATCTGAAAATTCTTTGGAGGATGAGTGGGCATTTCTTTAAAATATGAAAGTGTAAACATATACCACATGCTGATCTAAAGTGCGGACAGTCATCCGCCCCATGTGTGTAAAGATAAATTGAAATTTAACTAGCAAAGTCGCAAACCAGGTTTTTTAGCTCAGCCATTTTTTACGTTAACAGAGCACTGTTAACACTTTAACAGTAACTATAAATTAAAGTAAAAGAATTTGTTACCAAAATATATATGCCTGGAATATGGAGGAATAGCACATCCTTGTAGGAATGGTGCTCCAGACCTTCTTTCGTAGATCAGCTTTGGAGCCAAAACTTTAAAAACTGTGGAATAGCAGAAAATGTATTTAAGAAAATTTTTTTTTTTTTAATTATTCTTCTCTGCGGTTCATTGGTTATCTCCAATCCATGGGAAGCTGAGAGATGGACGGAATACCACACTATATGGAGAGAGTGGCCCAAGGGGTTCCTAATAAAACTGTGCTAGTGGTATTCCTGAAATAATTTTGGAACTGGAGAAATTTAAATTTGAAAAATTTGTATTTTAACGCTTTTGACTGGAGAGGATGAGTGGTTATTGTGGGAAAACTAGAGATGGCCGGAATATCACACTATATGGGGAGAGTGGACCAAGGAGTCCATAATGAAACTGTGCTAGTGGTATTCCTGAAATAATTTTGGAACTGGAGAAATATAAATTTGAAAAATTTGTATTTTAACGCTTTTGACTGGAGAGGATGAGTGGTTATTGTGGGAAAACTAGAGATGGCCGGAATATCACACTATATGGGGAGAGTGGACCAAGGAGTCCATAATGAAACTGTGCTAGTGGTATTCCTGAAATAATTTTGGAACTGGAGAAATATAAATTTGAAAAATTTGTATTTTAACGCTTTTGACTGGAGAGGATGAGTGGTTATTGTGGGAAAACTAGGGACGGCCGGAATATCACACTATATGGGGAGAGTGGCCCAAGGGGTTCCTAATGAAACTGTGCTAGTGGTATTCCTGAAGTAATGAAAAATGTTGATGAAAATCTTCTGTTTAGACCACAGTGTCGCTATTATTGAACAAAAATGGGCTTCATCGGAGGACAAAACTTTTGAATGAAAATTGCTGAACTGGCGGCACATAAGATGGTCTTAAAATCTTGAATCTTGAAAGCTTTTAAAACAACATGCTTTGTAAACTGTTCCATAAAGTGGAAGGACACAATCCCAGTTGCTGAGAACGGCGACGAGTTGATTGATTTGGATCTTTTGCAATGCTTCCCTGTACAGCGGCTACAGCTTCTTCAGTGCGCACTGTTCGTCATCGCACTGGAGGCACATCATCAGTAAGAATAAACGTGGTCTGAAAACGATCCATTGTTATTTGAATTAGCCGCTCTGAAGCACGATAGGTTTGACGAATGGAACCTTTATTTTGAGAATAATTCTCAACAATTTGTGAGCGTTGCTCTGGCATAAGTCTATTCATTATGAAATGTCAAATCAAACTTATGTAAAAGCAACCATCAGCTGGTAAATCAATTGTCAAATAAAGCAGTGTTGCCAACTCGAAGTTAGGAACCTCTTAAAAAAAAACACCCGGCTATTAAAATACAGTGAATAATTGTAAATGAATTAAGTAATAATTGTAATAAAAGTGTAAAAAAGTAACAATTGCTCAGCAGATTCTTAGAAAATATGTAATTGCAGTAATGAAGAGAAAACTATCACACTGCTAGATTTTCTGCACCCACTGTTAATAAATCTTTACCCAGAACAATTAGAGGTAAAAAACGAAATAAATGGTAATGCAAAAAGAAACAAAAGAAATTGTATGTAAAAGATCTACTTTTTAAATGCAATTCATTTATGATACTCATGTGTAGGAGGATATTTGATTGTCAGTTAGTCAGTCAGTCAGTTACTGGTTATTTAGTAAAACTTTTATGAGACAACAATGACATAGCATATGCAAAATACAATACATTTGTATGACCACAAATACATATGTATGTACATACAAACATGTGTATAAAATATGCATACAAATATTTGAGCATTTCTAGTTTTTATTTGTATTTGTATTTGTAATTGTTTGTATTGTTTTGAAGAAAAAATATTCATTTTTACTTTATGCATTCATGCAACACCCTCACTGCCTAGAAGTGCCCTATAGGCTTAAATAAAAGAATAAGCATAGAACACAAATGTTATGAGTTGTATAGTTCGTTTTATACGTACAGTGTCGAGCATAAAAAATACAATGCAATGACAAGAAATATATCATTTTATCACATTACTTATTATAAAACTTTATCAAAACCTTTCTATAATATTTTGTAGGCCTTAGTGACGGCAATGTTTCAATGCAATTGTAATAATAGGTCGTTTGAAATTGATAATTTCTCAGAAATTTAACAGAAAATTAAATAATTAATCAATTTTATTCAATTTATTTTAATAATTAATAAAAAATTTGTCCTTAAACCAGTAACATATCCTTTATTTTAATTACTGTTCTTAACCTCCTTTTTTCGGATATAAGGCAGTAAAGGATCTTATTTATGGCGCAAATTTTTAGCTCGGCATTCCTACAAAGCTTACAAGGCTGTGGAAAATAACGTTAAGCAGCTTCTGCAGCTCCGTCAGGGTAGAGAAGGATCTCGACGAGATTTCATGTGAGATTTCAGATAAGGCGAGCCCTTATCTTGTGATCTCGTCAACTTCGTCGTGGATAGTCTTCTGCCAAAGCTGGGTGTTCATCGCTACTATGTTTTACAAAAACGTCACTGGGCATTCTAAGCGTTTCCTCGACACAACCTTGAGTACCATAGCACATGAGTGTGCCAAGGTATGGCAGTAAACGAATCAATGTGTGCTGTGGCTCGGTTTTCAGGCCACCGCCGACATTTATACTCTAGATGTTCTCAGCGAATTATGTACTTTAATTCCGTCATTATCAGGGCAAATGATGTTAGCCTGTATATCAAGCGTAGAATCCTCTTGATGATGGGTGGTACTATGGCCTCCCTCGCCCAACGAAACTATTGTTCAGTGTGCTGTGGAGCTGGTCCGCTGTGCCGTAGTTCTTTTAAGATCTTTTCTCATGTGCGGACTTGCGACGAATTCCACATACAAACCAACCATAAGCTGTATGGGCGGCTCCACGATGTGAACGTTGCTTAGCGTATTAACATCCACCGTCTACGCTGGCTCGACCATGTCATCCGGATGCAAGAAATGTAAATGCGAAAGCTCGCGCGTAATAAAGCCGCCTAGAGAGAAGTACTAAGGCAGGCCGAAAACTTATAATCGTGTTTGTTGTGTTCAGTTAAGTAAGTGCTTTACGTTCTACAAGCTCCCATAGATACTCCATAATGATGAGGTCTGGTGATTATGGTGGTCATGCAAAAAGTGTCACATCATTTGCACTTAAAAATGTACGTATTAAGCGTCTTGTATGTTTTGCATCATTCTTCTTCTGTAATACGATGTCACGAAACTAGTCAAGTATGAGTCGAACGAGCTGTTCGAACCAGTAGATGACGATGGATCGGACACGCTGTCCGTAAGCTCGCAGATGGCGTCACAAGAAGCGTGATTGACTGGAAGCCACAAGATAGCCAAAGGATGAACAGACCCAGTCACACATAGAGACGATAACTTAACGCAACGGCAGTAAATCTTAATGAAGCATTCAATGAACTGAGACTGGACGCGGTAGATAAACGACAACGGAATGCGATTGTTGAGGCTCTATGTTCCATTGATTTTCGTTACTGGGCCAATTCCATTGTGAGAGAATGCACTAAAAAATAATTAATTTTTACGTGAAATTTTAATTACTGCGTATTCAATATAATTGTGGATCAGCCACTATGTTTCACTCTAGATAGGCGATGCCTAAGCGGCATCATCAGAGTCGAATAAATTTATTTTTCTTTGATCGCTAATAGCACTTTGTTGTTTTCGAAGGATATAACACCATGGTGAATGACAATATTAAAAATATATTTTTCAAAGTTGCTGGTAGGCAGCGGTTCACTAATGCACGGAGCGCTTAAGGTTAAATTCAAAAACTGTGACGAACACTAAAAAAATAAAGCAGAAAATAAATTCCGTTATACTATCTTCATCAAAAAGTTTCCGGAATAGGCCCCGTGTGGCGGTGGCATCGTTCCGGTTTGAGTTGTTTTTTTTGTAAAGTTGGTAGATCTGTTGTTGATATTCTCGCTAAATCTTAGCGCCATAGCTTGACATTTGCATGTTTTATATTCGGTTTTCGTTATGTCGATGAGTGCTTCCTGCGATTTTTCTATAATTTCCTCTCGGCTGCTCAAACGCGTTCCGCGTAATGGTTTTTTAACTCGATTGAACAGAAAGAAATTACAGGGAGCCAAATTAGCTGCATTCGGTGGCTGTTGGATGGTAGTTGTTGCATTTTTCGTCAAAAAATTTTGAATAATGATGGTACTGTGCGACGGTGCATTATCATGGTGCAAAATCCACGAGTTTTCTGCAAACAATTCTCGTCTCTTTCCGTGAATTGGTTTACGCAAACGTCTCATAACTACTAAATAATATTCTTTGTTTCCTGTCTGGCCTTCTAACAAAAAAATTTATGATGCACTACACCGTTGTAATCCATGAAAATCGCGTAAATGTTTTTTTGGTCTCGACTTATTTTGTGAACGCCATTCACTTGTCTAATGTCTGGATAGCGTGTTGTACTCATAAACCCAAGTCTCACCTCCAGTAATGATCCTTTTGATGAATGTGGGATCGGATTCAGCCTCTCAAATCATGTCTTCTGCGACCTCAACACGGTCAAAATTGTAAAAAATCGCCAACACACATAGAGATGGATATACTCTTGGCTACGTAGTTTTTGCAAATGTCAAGCTATGACACTAAGATTTAGCGGGAATATAATCAACGGGTGTACCAAGATCAAATCGGAATGACGGGATCACCACACGGTGGTAATTCCGGAAACTTTTTTATCAAGGTAGTAAATCGGTTTTAGAAATGGAATCCAATTTAAGATTTTTAAATCCAGAGTTGAAATTTTTATGCTCCCTACTGTGTAAGTATTGTGTTTGTTACATTGTATTGTCGACATTTTTCTAGTATTGCTTACTTCAGAATGTAAAGTAGATGTAATAGATAAAAATAAAAATATTTTTTTTCTTTGGTTTTAATTAAAAATCTAATTGGACAGACCCATAAAGGTTTATTTATCTTTAATAGTTTGCAATAGAGTTTGCCTTGAATTGTCTTGACTTTGTATCATGACATGCTTTTTTGTGTAACATTTAAAAATTGAAAAAAAAGGAAACGGATATGTTTACCGCAACATGTTTTCCAAAAAAAGGGAAAAGAACGCAAACATTGTTCTGCTACTTTTTCACTTGCTGTTACAAAAGCTTTTAAAACATTTTCCAAAGTGATGTTTTATTTGAAAATGTTTACTACAGGAAACTGTTGTAACCAACAGTTAGTTTTTGTAATATATTTTCAAGTGTATTAGTGTGTGCGTGTGTGTGCGAGAGTGTAAGCATGTAAATGTCAGATGCACTCTTTAAAATACATGCTTATGGTGGTAATTTATTTTTTAATAAAAATTTCCTTTGAAATGACTCAGAATGAAAATGTGATTTTATGATTTTAAACATTTGCTACTGAATGCATTTTAAGGGCTTTAAAGCTTTGTTCAGACATAAGTTTTTTTCGAATGTTATTCGAGGCTAAAAGCAGCGTAACCTAAAGGATATTTAGTGCAGCTCCATACGATAATAAAGCCTCGAAAGAAATCTTGTTGAAGGTTTGACTCTGTCCGGATGACGCCTGAATGTCAAGCACCACGTCATGGCATGTTTACACGAGAATTGGGATTTATGTTACGTTATTCGAGGCTAAAAGTAAAGCGACCTGAAGGATCTTTAGTGCAGCCCATCAGGCGTCCAGGCTACGGAAAAATCCAATTACCTTATTGGTTGAGAGAATAAATGTATCCTTTGGAGTGAGGACGGACACACACAAAGTATATGTTCAAACGTTTCTTTACACAGATCATCCAAACTATTATTTTAAATATGCTGGTGCCAAAGATCACAATGTCCTTTACAAAGGCCCGTCAGTACTCTAAGTCCGCTCTTGTAGATCAGCAGCTGCAAAAACATATGTACTTCTTCGCCTATCTTATATCGGAGGCACTTCTTCATAGCCAAGAGAAACCCAGCCCCAGGAGCCAATCCCCTCCTTGAGTTTCCCACATGTACACCGAAAAATGGCTCAGGCTGTAAAAGACCCGTCAAGTCCCTCTTTTCCTCTCACAGTCGGTTCCAAGAAGGCCATCATGACTCAAGACCCAACATAGCGTAACCATGTTGTATGCGGTCAGTTCATTGAGTGATGTCATACAATCTATAGCGAGCCTATATCTTACCTCATAGGACGGTAAAGCCCTAAAAGCCGTTTGGCTACCCGCCCTCACATAAATGCTCAAGCCCATAGAGTTTCTCCTCAGACACTGTCTTGTGTCTATGGGAATTTACTTTGTTAGCTATTGGAATTAATTATACGAATTATCCCGTTCACATCTAACTTTTCTTAATCGTTTTAATGGTTCTTATTATGCTTGTTAAGTTCAGTTATTGCTTTACTGACCTGCAAATAGAGTCCGAAAATATAAAAAAATTAGTAGGAAATCAAATAAGCACATTTATCGTAACACCCGATAAATATAAGAGATCGCACTGATCTTATCAATAATCAACAAGTGAGTCGAAAGTGAATTATTTACAATTTGAGTAAATTGCCCCTAAAATTTTGATTAAGGACTTGTGGTCATAATATGTGATTGAATTATAATTGAAAAAGCGAATTACGGAAAACGTAGTAGTGTGAACATGGTATTAAAAGACTTCCTCTTGCAAGATATCAGCAGAGATAATTCTAGTAAATAATGCACTTTTTTTGCTGGTAACGGGGTATTATGTATTATTGTATTAACATTATCTGGCTTACCAACAGAAAACCTTCTTTGTTTCTTTTAGGAGATATGGTCTCTTAGAAGAACTGCCTTCAAGGTTTGCTCGTTTAGATAGTGTTTAAGCTTAACCTACTGTACTATTGTATCCAAATATCATGTGCTTTTAAGATATCTCGTCGAGATCATCTTTTGTAGCTGCATCTTATTTTCTCTACTTTATATAAACTATCGATAATGTTTTTCGACATTACCTCACCTATTTTGTTATTTTATTCTCTGGACATTTTTGTCCATTACCTCCATCAGAAGAAATTGGTATACATCGCCAAAAAAGTCCTACTCCTTATACAAATAGTAGTAGTAGTTCAGTTGACCGTTTTGTAAGGATAATTTTTAAAGTAGACGTGTCCAGACAGAATTCGTATTAAGTAGTAGTTTACCTCGCCGTTCTTTCCATTTAAACATTTCTCTGCCTGGAAAAGGTTCATTATGTCTGAAAAGTCCGCCTGTTATGTTCTTTGTTTTTCCATTATGTCAACCAGTTTGCCATCGTCTCTTGCCTTGGTCTTGCTATTGACAATGTTTCTAGAGGTGTTATTTTGGCTGGCTGTGTGACTTGTGGCGCCGTCCTGCTGAAACCAGAGGTCACTGACATCAACATTAGCCAATTGTGGCCACAAGAAATTGGTTATCATAGTTTGGTAGCGCAGAGAATTCAAGATGACGGCGTTTCCTTGCTCATTTTCGAAAAAATACGAGCCCATGATGCCGCCTAACCACAAACCGCACCATACAGTTACTTTCTTTGGATGTAAAGGTTTTTCGAAGACTGTTTGTGGATTTTGTGAACTATTTTGTTTGTTTACATAACTGCCTAATTGGAAATGATGATTTTGTTGAAAAATGCGTTGTTTGTGTTCAGTTTTTTAACCAGGCAGTACACAAACGTTCGATGCAAACAATAGTCAACTGGCTTTAATTTTTGATTGAGTTAAACTTTATAGTGAAAATGAAGATCTCTGTGTAAAATGTTGCGCAAGGCCCTCTGGTGATCTCCAATTGTTGCGAAAGTCGACGAGTTGATGCTCCAGACTAATTCTCAACACTTAGCTGTACAGCGGTTATGTTTGCTTCCCTACGGCCACTATGAGCGTATTGTTTTGGTCTATTTTCAGCAGCAGTACCGTGAGCCTCGAATTTAGCGATTAAATTACGCACTGCGGTCTCAGAAGGAGCCCGATTACGAGCTAAACTGCTCGAATTTTACGAAGTGATACAGTAAAATTTTCACCATTTCAAGAGTGTAGCATTCCATACTTAAAATTTCCCAATTTTTTACTAAATAAGTGTCAAAGATTGACGGCTCAATTCTTGACATTACATCATTTGACAGCCAATTTACTTCCTAATCTCAACTTTAACCACCCTATGTTTGATTCTTGGTTCAGCATCAATTTTGCTGGCCTTTTCCTGTTTATCTTCATTAAGTTTTTTTTTTTTAATTCACAACCCGTTAAGCTACTTTGTCCCTTAGTTTTCACTTTTTTCCACGAAACTCTTAGCACATCCGTCTTTAGTTGCATATTGCTACGTTTTAACCTTTTTAAAACGTTTGAGTTCATTTAAATTGCGTTAAAATAGAATAAGAACCGCCTTAGTTTTGTTACAGTTTCTTTATTTACTTCACTATAACTTTTATACTGTTTGTCTTAATACAACACTTAATATTCGTTTATACAACACTTTTATTCCCGCTTTAACACAACTTTGTTTATTGACAGCCAAACGATAGCTAACTGACGTGTAGGTAAAGCAGTTCTTTATATACCTAATTGTCTACAGTTTGGAAGGTTGCGATAATTCAAATGTAACGTAAATATGGTCCATGTGGTAGTGCTGCCAAATTGACAGGGTGCCACAAAATATACCAAAATCCCACAATGCAGTATTTTTATTTTCGTAACAATATAAATAAAGCCAGCAATACAGTCACAATTTCAACGTTCTTTAAAGGATCCCACTAGTCTTGATAATTTACTGCCTGTATTCAAAGTTAGATTGGTCTAACGGTTTCGTTTCACCGTTTTTATGCTGGGCTGGGGTTCACTTAATCATTAAACATATACTAATAAATTAATGCTTGCAGCGAGCCAAGTTATCTGCGGTATGTTACAGTCATTTGGTATAGACGCTTGAACGCTTGCTGGCGCACCACCTAAAGTTGCTGACACTGGCCTTATAACATCCTGCACTGCAATTAAATTTATTTTGTTTCTCTGAATTATTCTTTTCTAAAAAGTTAAGTACATTGCCACTATTTGCATGAAAAACAGACACTGAGCGGAGAATCGTCCGATATGAGACAGACTTTCCAGGATTTTTCGTCACGTCCAAAGAAATTACAAAGACATCAACTTCGTCTTTGCAAAGGCTATATCTTGTGGAATGTTTATTTCATGTCGCAAAATCGATGTATAAGTTATACGTCACTTGGTGACGCAGATTGAAGCCTTAGCTTAGTCAAAATCACTGCTTACAATGCAACTAACTTTCGGGCTAAATGGTGCAACAATTGATTAAAATTCACCAGTTTAGTCTTTAAAACAGTTTTTTTTCAACTAATATTTCTTCATTAACGATCCTTTTATACACTTTGCTTTCCTGTGGTCATCCTATATAACTTTTAACACCATAGCAATTGTTTTCTTTATCCTTTAAAGCATTTTAAACAGATTTCCTTTAATGTTTTCCAAAAATGTTCATAAATTTTGAGAGAAAAAAAAGAAAATACTTTTGCTGATTTAACAAAATCGATATTATTTTCATTACTTGTGCAGCAATATTACTGCAAATGCATTTTGCATTTTTGGAAAATTATGTTTTCTTTACTTTGGCTTATCTGACAACGATAACTACTTTATGCAGTAATTGTGGTTTTTAAGAATAAAAATAATGTTTTTGTTTTCGTTTTCGAATTTTAAAAGGGATATTTTCTGGAAAAATATAGTGAATAATTGAAATGTTTTTAATTTTTTAAATTAACACCGAAAATAAAAAACTTGATTTAAAGTTATTTATTAAAAAAAAAAATAATAAAATTTTTATAGGAAATAATTTCAAATGTAAAGGTACGGTCGCATATGGCAAACTTTTGTCTCAGAAATGTTTGCTCATATTTGCTTAAAATTATTACGTAGTTTGTTTGATGGTCACACTAGTGGCAAATATTTGCTAAAATTTATTTTGCCAAATAATAAACAAACTCTATCAAATACAAATTGTGGCAAACCTTTGTTTTTTTTGCGGTCACATTTACGCAATTATTTCCCGTAACAATTCATTTGATCGAATTGTCAAAATTGATAAATTTATTTTCTTATGTGTGTAAAGATACATTTAAATTTAACTAGCAAAGACGCAAACCAGGCTTTTTAGCTCAGCCATTTTTTACGTTAACAGAGCACTGTTAACACTTAAACAGTAACTATAAATTAATGTAAGAGAAGTTATTGCCAAAATATATATGCCTGAAATATGGAGGAATAGCATATCATAGTTAGAATGGTGTTCCAGACCTTCTTTCGTGGATCAGCTTCGGAGCCAAAGCTTTAAAAATTGTGCAATAGCAGAAAATGTATTTAAGAAAATAAATTTTTTTAAATTATTCTTTTCTGTGGTTCGTTAGTTATCTCCATTCCATGGGAAACTCAGAGATGGCCGGAATACCACACTATATGGGGAGAGTGCTTCCCTAATGAAACTGTGCTAGTGGTATTCTGTTAAAGTGTTAACAGTGCTCTGTTAACGTAAAAAATGGCTGAGCTAAAAAACCTGGTTTGCGTCTTTGCTAATTGAATTTAAATTTATCTTCACACACATTATTTTCTTATAAATAAAAATTGCTATAAAAGATTAAATACTGTAAAAATGAGATCTTACAAATTTTTTGATATGTAGTTAAAACAACAAAAACAAAACGAACATTTTTTAAACTCACATACTTATGTAGAATTAGAATTATATTAATCTCCTTCATACGTTCCTCTTCTAAGCATTCTAAAAAATGTATTTTTACACGTTTTCTTAAAGCTGCTGCTCACTCTGGCTTTTTTGCTTTCAGCTCACTCATGAGATAATTAGCAAATGTGTTGTTGGGATCTAAAGCACTTTGTTTCCGCTGTTTCATTTCGCTGACAGCCATATACATAGGCTCAGCTATCTGTGTGGCTGCTAGTCGGGTAGGAGCAATTGCAAAATCAAAATAAGTTCAAAATAGGGATTAATTTTCATACAATTATATTCCTCTTCCACAGTAAAAACAATGTTTGAAACAGTTTGCTGTGTCTGTTTGCCCTCAGCACGTCCCATTAAACTATTTGCAATACCCTGTCCTGATTTTGTTTTGGCTCTTCCAGCGTAGCCTCGAAATTGAATACGAAGATTAATAAATTTTGTGCTTCTCTGTTTCAACAAGCGCAATAAGTTTAAATTCATCTTCCTCTTCCCATCCCCTTGCTACTCTTGGTTTTTATCTCGGCCTTTTTAATAGACTTGCCTCTATATTTTGAACCAAAATTTCGGCATCAGAAAAATCTTGCATATCCAAAAAATTGTTTATTTATTAAAATATTGTTTATTATCAAAAAAAAAATGTTAACTTACCTCAATTCGCCAACAAATAAATTTAAACCATACACACAGCTGTTATTTATGGTTCCTTGCAACGAGTCGATAAAATAGCTTAGACGGGTTATGTTAATTTTCAAATAATATATTGCTTATTTGCTACAACAACGTCATAACTCAAAAAACGAGATTTAATAATAATGCAGAATTATTCGTTACATCGATCTTCGATTCACAAAAATATCCTTTTTTAGAGAAGAATATTTTATTTTTCCACTAAATCAACAGTACATTGAAAACTTTATAAACTTTTATATCGGGTCCGCCATCTAACGTTTTTTTTTTTCAACTAGTGCTTATTTCGTGAATGGTAACACTTAGCTCATGTCTGATTTGACAGATAATTAGTTTTATCCTTCCGCTGAACGGATATAGTTGTGTATACGCTTGAACAACGCTGGGAAATATTGCGACATTACTTTGAAAATCATGGTAATGTTGCAGAATGTGTGCGATGTGTTCAGATGAGGCTCATTTTGATCTTGGCGGGTATGTAAACAAGCAAAATTGTCGCATTTAGGGCACAGAAAACCCGCACGCATACATTGAAAAGCCGATACACCCAAGACGAGTCGTTGTTTGGTGCGAATTTTGGTCCAGGGGCATAATTGGCCATATTTCTTCGAAAATGAGCAAGGAGTGGCCGTTACATTCAATGGCGATCGTTATCGGGCCATATTGAACGAATTTTTGTTCACAAAAATTGAAGAGGAGGATATTAGCAACATTTAGTTTCATCAGGACGGCGCTACGTGCCACACAGTCTAAATTACACTCGATGTTTTGCACTCTGTTTTTGAAGATCGCATTATCAGCCGCAGAGCTGATGTCGTTTGGCCACCTCGAAGCTGCGATTTGACACCGTTGGACTATTATTTGTGGGAAAAAAAAGCGGAGAAAGTTTGGCATAGTGTGGTCACACTATATTCACACACAGAAAAATATTTTTTTGTTTCTCAACTTAAACGACTTTTAGCTCGATGGGCGATATTCAATAGCTTCGATACCCTTTAATAAATGCTAACACGCTTCCATCTGCTTTTTTTCAATAATTGTGCTGTTGGACTTAAATGTTTTTTATTTATTTGGTTAAATGGTAATTATTTTTTCATAATTTTTTTCTGTTAGACTTGAACATAACTTGTGTGCAATTTTACGCTCCTTCAAACACGCCTTCCCTAAGCAACGGAGCCTAAAAGTGTAAAATATGCGTTTATTTACGATCGCACACTAAAGAATTTTCATTCTATTTCTTGAAATTTTTTTTTTGAAAATAACTTTTTTAATTTCATGCAGTTTATAATTTTATATGGCGTATTTTTACTAAAATACTTACAGACGTGTGGCGGGTGGCGTAGTGTAGTGGTTAGAGCGCACGCATAAGAACACAAATGACCCAGGTTCGAGCCCCAGCAGAGGACATGACGAAGAAAAAATTTAATTGTGGTTTCGAATGTTTAATAATAAGAAAAGGCTTCAACTTCTTCCCTCCAGACAACTCCATCTATAAAAAATAAAGGAAAAAGTCCCCCTGACCCTTCTCCTATACCTCTGGCGATGATGACAAACGCGCCACCTACTGGGAAGGCTAAAGTAAAGAATACCACCAATTAGCAAGGATTTTCACCACTACACAAACAAAAAATCATATGGAGGAAGCTACAGCGGATAAATCATCTACTTACTCTAAATATCAAATTGATTCAAGAAACTGAAACAAAGCAATAGATGCTTTGTGGTAAGCCAATATGCTCCCTAGAGGAGTGATGGAAAAAAAAAACCCTTACAGACTAAAATTAGCGGTGCATAATGATACACTCGACATAATAATATTGGGTATTTGAAAAACAAACTAAAAAATGAGCCGCTCATTTTGCAAGTGGAAGAATTCCACTTTTGAAAAAAACCTACGTAATGGCAGTTATTGATAAAAAATTTTCCGATATTTTTGTGTGAAAACAGTTTTTAGTAAAAAAAATCTGATACTTGTATATGAAAGGTGGAAGTTTTACCTCTTAACAGTATTGACAATATGTTTATTTCGAAAGTGGTGCAAGTCCAACTTAGATTAAAATTATTATTCGACAAGGTTTAGTTCCGGTTACTGTATGGTGCAGCAATCAGACCTTTTGACATTTTTTCTAAAGATGGTTTGTATGTATATTTGGGATGAAACTAGTGGTACACGAAGTATCATCTTGCCGTTTGAAATGTTGAAGTGTTTCTATTTCAAAAATTTAAATAATTTATGGTTCAATCTCTAAACAAGATTAATTATTATTTGAAAATTCTTTGGCTTATATACTAAACTAGAGTAATCATTCCCGCATTGCTGGGAGTGTTTATGTACCTGCTTTTTGACTGATGTGAATAGATAAAGAAGCTTTAACTGTTACCGTTCTCTACTTATGCAAAATTCCATATTTTTTTTTGAATGATGGTTTGTATTGAATGCCAAGTTATTTAAACCAAATTTAAAAACTTAGACTCTAACAATTTTCAAGATATACAAAAATCATTTAATTTGTATCTCTTTAACTGATGACCTTGTACCATCTAAGAAGTCATTTAAACAAAATTCAGAACTTCCATTCTAATCGTTCTCTAGATATACAAAAATCAATATTTAAATTGTATGGGAAATATTTCGACTGATTATGTGTATTAACTACAAGGGAGATTGATTATTCGACTCTTTTCAAAACAATTCCAAAAGTAGCAATTTAAGAAAAACCAGTTTTCGTTTACTAATAGTTCAAATAACAGGTTAACCGGTTCTTTTATTTAAATAAAATTGTTTTTAATTCTTAAAGCGCAGAGCTTGACCACGTCGTTCTAAAAATAAGCAAAAGCTGATGGAGGGCTTAAAATTGAAGTGGCAATCAATACTAACAATAATTCTAACAAATCTCATAAAAACTATGCCAAATCGAAGTGCGGAGGCCATAAAAAACAAAGTTTATTACACAGAGTACTGAAAGCTGCTTAAGTTTCGAACAGCTATTCAAGTAGCTAATTTCGTTTTTGTTGTATTACTTGGTAGAGAATTGAGTTAAAGGTGTGTTATTTTAGTTATAGTTTAGGTGCCTATGATAATAAATTAATTAGCAATATACGAGTCCTTAATTGCCTCGACAAGAAAAGTTGCTTAGATTTCGAGCAGCACTGTATGTAAATTTATGCACCACGTATTTAATAGTGTGTGTCACTGTGGTATAATGGGTAAGAACTCACTTTCCAACCAAGAAGTCGTCGGTTCAATCCCAGGCCAGACCGGCTGAAAATTTTCAACAGCGATATCCCCATACAACATTACTAGCGCCTGGTTATGTGTATTTACGCTGTGGAAAACTTCACTGACTAATATATCTGCCGTTCGAAACCGCCATTTGTGAGTCTAGTTGATCAATATTTACTTACTGAAGATGAGAAAAGATTATTGTTGCTCAAAAGTGCATATCTTTTTCGATCTAACTTGGCTTTGACGTTCTTTGTAAGACGTTCTAGGTTGTCATATACACAAAAACTATGAACTTTATACAAATACTTAAGCGATGAATATATTTCTAATAAAAAAATTTACAACGTTTAAAAACTGTACTTATAAAAATTAACTGGCTAGTCGTGTAAAATCAACCGGCTTATTCGGTATTCGAAAAATGAAAATTTTGAAAAACCCGATTAAAACCGGTTGAATATTAACCGTCCGATCTCCCTATTACCTACTAAGTAATTTACACCAAATTCAGAATCTTCCACTAAGTATTACTGTTCTAAAGATATACAAAAATCGATATTTACAGTGTGTGCTAGGTACTACTCCCACTTATCCAATTCGGCCCAATTATTGACTAATGCTCTGTATTGACCACAAAGTTATTTGGGTCAAATTTAAAACTCTTACTATTACCGTTTTAAAGATATAGATATATAGATACAAATTTTATAAGGGCGTGGCACCGCCCAGTTGTACATTAGTGAAGCTACACACCACATGAAGATTTCTAGATATGTGTATACACAGTTTTCAAAATCTTTTCTAACTTTAACTTTTCGAAGTTTAAATGCTTTAACAAATTTCGTTTTCAAGTAAAACTTCTTCAATACAAAGGGGTTCACTTTAACGTCAATAACTCACAAAGCAATGGATCTACAAAAGCTGGTATATGTACCTAAAAACCTTAGAAAATAAGATCGGTTGGCACATTTCAAAGAATATCAATTACAAAGCATTTTATAGTCCTATCAGTTATGTACCACATTTAAAATTTGGTACTGATGTAACCAGCCAAAGCAAAGGAATTCAAAAAAAAAAACGCTCTCCTGTAAAATTCATTTTTCTAACATACGATAATTTATGTGTGTGAAGATAAATTCGAATTTGAAAAGCCAAGACACCAACCACACTTCTTTAACATGCTCAAATTTTGCGTTAACAGAGTACTGTTAAGAGATTAATACAAAATGTTAAATATCGTCAGAGGATAAGTGAATATTTCGGGAAAATTTGATGGTGCTCCCATATACCACTATATAAGTATGCTTGCCCAAAGGGTCTACAATAGTGTCCATATAGTGAGATGTCTGGAAAAATCACCGGATTTGAGATAATGGATTTTAAAAAATCGCCTTTTTGAAAAATATGAAAATTCTTGGGAGGATGAGTGGGCATTTCTCCAAATTATGGAAGGGTACACATATACCACTATATACATATGCTGGCTTAAAAGGTCCTAAACAGAGCCCATATAGTGGGATGTCTGGAAAATCACCGGATTTGAGAAAATGCAATTTTAAAAATCGCCTTTTTGAAAAATATGAAAATTCTTGGGAGGATGAGTGGGCATTTCTCCAAAATATGGAGGGGTGCACATATACCACTATATACATATGCTGGCTTAAAAGGTCCTAAACAGAGCCCATATAGTGGGATGTCTGGAAAAATCATCGGATTTGAGAAAATGGAATTTTAAAAATCGGCTTTATGATAAATATGAAAATTCTTGGAAGGATGAGTGGGCATTTCTGTTAACGCAAAATGTGAGCGTATGAAAAGAGTGTGGTCGGTGTCTTGGCTTTTAAAGTTCGAATTTATCTTCACACACATCGATAATTTTGCGCATAAGGGTTGATATGTACAAATTTAGAATAAATTAAGGGGAAATATAAAGAAAGTAGTAGATATTTAAAAACAATAGCTAAACAAAAGCAAATAGATAATAGTACTGAAAGAGAAAGATCTGAATGGAATGACAAGCCATAACTATTTGATGAAATAAAACTTGAAACTTGTGTGCTCGTGTTGGCGGAGAATATAAATAACTCCGAAAAATTTAAAATCCACAACAACTGACAATCATTTTGTTGATTTTGAAATCTTTCGTGATTAGAAATCACGTGATTTTCAGAGCAAGCTTGTATGACGATAATGTTTGAAAATTTTCATTCATTTCTCAACGCAGATAGATACCCTTTTACAGAATAATGTGATTTTAATAAAGTCTTCTAATAAAGTAAAGCTTAAAATGTTACCGTTCAAACAAGTTGTATTTGAAGAATTAAATAATGATTCGCTTATTTTAAATTGAATCACTTTTATATCAAAGAGTTAAACAAAGTCAATCGGGCTTACTCAGGAATAGAGCTGTGATTTATTTTTGCTGCTGTAACAGGCATTGGCACAAACAACATAAAGTTAATACCACCAATGGTGATACGCAAAAAAAAAAATAATCACACGGTAGATATTACTGTTTGAAATAAAAATAGACAGAAAAACAAAATACAAAATTTATTTGTTCAATATACACATGCGGCCTATCCGTAAAATGTTGGCAACGTGTTTTAGGAAAAAAAAAAAATAATAAAAAATTCTATTTAAAATATATTTTCAAATATTTAATGAAAGCGATAGTATGCTCAATATCTGTATCAATATGGTTATATACTCGTATTTACCAATGAGATAGTATTGCCAAATAAAGCATTTCAATAACAAGATTATGAGAAGTAAAGGGAATTAGAAGAATTCCTATGTAGCAAATAGGCTGAATATATTTTAGGTGACTGTGTAAGTGTCCTGATGTGCAGTGCTTTTCACCTTTTTGTACTCGTTGGTCCAATTTATCAATAAATTGTCTGTTTGGCTTATATCAATTGACTAATAAGAAGAATGAAACTGTTTGGGAACGTTTTATAATAACCACTGCTGTACAATGCTTGCTGTATGCTTTCAAAAGGACAGCTTCCAAAAAGACCCTGTTTGTTCACAGATGTCTCGATTTATCTTAAAATTAGAGCAATCGAGACAAAAGCCTAACCCTTCCAAACACCTTTATATATACAAAAGTCCTATGAAAAAGCTGACTTTAATCCAGTATTCGACAGTTTACTTTCCCTATAGAGCTGTGATGAGATTAACCAGCTTTTTTGGAATGTTTTACATGCCAATGCAGTCTACATAACTTTGCAGGTGACTGTATTTTAGGTTAGGTTAAGTTAAGAATAAGGTCCCCCTTAGGGTAGAAGTTGGCCCCACTGTAAAAGCACAGGCGTAAACTAATCCATAGTATCTTTAGAAAAACATTTTGACTCCAAAATAACTATCGCAATTGCGACCAACCTTATTGTGGAAAATTCAATAAATGGTGAATGATAATGAGAGGCCAGGGGACTGGGCATAGATATCGGGTCCGCCATCTAACGCTTTTTTTTAACTAGTGCTTATTTCGTGAATGATAACACTTAGCTCATATCAGAATTGACAGGTAATTAGTTCTATCCTTCCGCTGAACGAATATGGTTGTGTATACGCTTGGAAGTATTGCGAAATTACTTTGAAAATCATGGTAATGTTGCAGAATGTGTGCGAAAATTGCGTACGGATTTTGAAAGAAGAGAAGCACCGTCAGCTACGTATGTTCGTTATCTTATGAACAAAATGAAAGAAACTGGCATCCCCATCGACAAATCAAAGCGTGAAAAGCCAAAAACTGCGTACACCCGAGAATATTGCAGGTGTGACAGAAAGTGTGCGTGAAGCGCCATCAACATTAATTAAAGTCGTTCTCAACAATTGAATATTTCGGAGACATCATTGAGACGAATTTTACATAAAGACCTTGGTATGACGCCATACAAAGTCCAATTGATTCAGGAGTTGAAGCCAACTGACCATCCAATGCGTTTTCGCTTCGCTAAGTGGGCCTGCGAACGACTTACAGAAGATGCCGATTTTGCCAAAAAAGAATCATATTTACATATGAAGCTCATTTTGATCTTGGCGGGTATATAAAGAAGCAAAATTGTCGCATTTGTGGCACAGAAAACCCGCACGCATACATTGAAAAGCCGATACACCCAAGACGAGTCACTCTTTTGGTCCAGAGGCATAATTGGGCCATTTTTCTTCGAAAATGAGCAAGGAGTGGCCATTACAGTCAATGGCGATCGTTATCGGGCCATGTTGAACGCATTTTTGTTCACAAAAATTGAAGAGGAAGATATTAGCAACATTTGGGGTTAACAGGACGGCGCTACGTGCCACACAGCCGAAGCTACACTCGGCGTTTTGCGCCCTGTTTTTGAAGATTGCGTTATCAGCCGCAGAGCTGATGTCGTTTGGTCAACTCGGAGCTGCGATTTGACACCGTTGGACTATTATTTGTGGGGTGCCGTCAAAGATAACTGTTACGCCAAAAAGCCAGAGACAATTGACGCTTTAAAGGACAATATTCGTGAAGCCATTGGTGAAATACAGCTGCACACAATCGATAATGAGCTTAAAAATTGGACCGATCGTGTAGGCTACTGCATGGCCAGCCGAGGCAGCCATTTGAAATAAAATTATTTTCCATTATTAACCGGAAGAATTGTACTTTCAAATAAAAAAAGAAATTTGAGAAAAGATTCAGTAGTTTTTTTTTCATAGCATTTTCAAAAAAAAAGATATATTTGCCGACCTTTTACATAAAGTAAAATATAGTCTGCTCCTCTTCAAAACCACAGCTCAGTCAAGCTCAAAAGTGCATAGTCATCGTCATGTCTATATCATACACTTTTTAAAATATCAAATAATTATTTGTTAAGGTTTTACTGGATCAAATTGGACGTGACTTAATGTAACGCCTTAGCTGCAATTAATATTATATTTTAGAGCCATCTGCCGACAATATGTAACCGAAGTTTTCGAACACTTAATACTTTTTTCTATAAATTTTGCAATTTTGAATCTAGCAGCCTTATTTGCAACGCAACCAAACCCAGCTTATGGTCCACAATGCGTTTGTTTAGAGTCGTAACGCCATAACAGTTACAACGTTATGTTAAGTCACGTCTAATTGAATCTTAAAACGCTAAATTATATTTTAAGGCATCGGCTTTTGAGGAAATCATCTCTTTACCATCTTTACATGTTAAACTGGAAGCTTTCTGCTTTGTGGCTAAGAAGCGTAAAATTCTCTAATTTTGTCTTAATAAAACACTGGATTTACATGTTCCTTTTTGTAGAGTTTCTCTTAAAACTCTCTCCTACACACACCATACACACACCATACACACACATTATACAATTGAAATATTTATTACAATTTAAATATTTATTACACTCGTGACAGTCGTTATTAATAAAACGCAAAGCAGCAATAACACCTGTTAACAAATAAATCTTTTCCATTTTTTACCTTCTCTCTCTCTCTCTCCCTCTCTCTCTTTTTCTGGTATGCGTACTTTGTTTTTCTTATAAACTCTGTGTGTCACTTTTTGTATAACAAAATTGTGTGTGAGAGTCGGTAGCTTATCGCCTTGTATAAAAATTAAACTTTTTCTGTATGTGTGTGTCTGTGTATGTTTGTTATAATGCATGGACTTCAATCAGCGATGGGAAAATTGATACGATCGTACTTTTTTTGGTACTATTTGACTTAAAAAAAATACCATAAGTGAGTACTTAACAGATTTGATACTTTCAAAAATCTTTCCCTTTTTCTAAATTTTTTACAGGCTTTTGTTCCAGCATTTTCTGGCTATTTTTATTTTTAGTACTACTGGCAACTTGAAGTGATATATGACGGTTGAAGTTGAACAGGCCGGTACCACTTTTGGTCCGAACAGTTCAATTGTGAACATTGGTGATAATTTTGGGTGGAATATGTGGGTGGTGTCACGAAAATTTCGTCAAATGGCGAAAACACGATGGGGAAATAAGCCCACCTGCTGTGTGACACCTTCTTGGCTACTGCTCAAAATTCGACGGGCAACCTCCAACGTACGATCTGGGTAAAATCCTTGCCTTCATTAGGGCGACTGAATGGCTGACTGCCACCGGAAAAGAGCTGCAAGGACCACTGTGCGTTAAACAAGGACATTGAACACATGGTAACACAACGAGACCTACAATTCGTATTCCAGTGAACCAATGGTAGCTGACCAACCTGACCTATGTTTAGTAAGGAATAAAATGCTTTTTTGTTTTCGAAAATCCTGTGAAAGTAGTCTGAGTTGTTAAAATATTCTGATTTATAGAATTTGTTACACTTTATGTCAAAAAAGTACTTTAATTTTTTTTTTTTTTTTTGTTGATACCGAACGAAAATTCCATTTTTCATTACTGATTTCACATGTGTTTCACAAAGTAATGTGTGCATGTGTGTAAGCGTGTTTGTGTTTTACACAGTATGTGCACATACTCTGGCGCTGACATATTTTCATCAAAATTGTTCTCAGTATGCTTATGAGTCTGACATTTTTTTTAAATCTTCTCTAAGGTTATTTTTTTCTAAATATTTTTGTTTTCCTTTACCTTTTTTTCAATACCCTACAGTGAGCATAATTGGTGGGTGGGTGCATAGATATTTTTGAAGCACATACTCACATCGTTACTTTTGTATACTGGTGGTTATCATAGACTCATACCTTTGTCTTTTTCATTTTTTTTCTTTTCCAAAAGATGACGTTGTCTGATCATGTGGCGTTTATAGTTGAGGTTCCTTTTTCCGTTCAGGGTTGGCTATTTTCCTATTTAAAATTGTGAATAATAGCGCTGCCTCCCACTAGAGCATTTCGTAACTACATGAAACATAAAACTAATTCATATTTTCAAGGCCTAAGCTCGCAAATTGTTTGTATGCAGAGAATTTAAAAATTTTCTAAATCTTGTTCTGGCAAGCGAAATTGCTCTTATCAGGGCCGCTGTAAGTCTTTCTGTTATAACTGACCGTCTCCATGTAGTGGAAGTAGTGGGGCGTGGAGGTTTTTTACTTCTATTGCCCTGTGGATTCCATTGAAAGAAGTTTTAGGATGTATTGCTGTTGTTTTTCGACAAAATATGATTAATCTAGTCACCTTATAGTTTCGCTGCAGTTCCTCAACAAACTTTTAGAAAAATTATCAGGAAAGCTTGTTCTGGATTGCACTATTTGAATATGACATCAGTCATATGACGTTTGCATAGTTCAAATCGCACATGGCCAGATAATCACTTTCGTGTATTAGAATTATCTATTCCGTATATGTATATAACCGAACGAAAACGAATAGATGATAACAAATAAACAACAATTTCATTCAGTTCTGTGTTAGATCTTAATGAAAGCAGACGTATGTCGCTTTGCGCATTAAAATTGTTTATTGTATTATTGTTTACATTTTTAGTACACGCACACTGCAAAAATTTACTACCTCTACTACTACAGATTAGGTGTTCCTCTGGCCACTTTTAGTCCATATCATGTAGATATTGGTTCAAATGCCATTGCGACCTTCCTACGCCGTTGGTTTTGCTTATTACGCCGTACAAATAGAAATAAATACTAGGGACAGAACGCACCATGATTTATCATAATACATCGCTCGGACGACTTTTAAAGCGAACTATGCATGGTCATCCCTATATAAAATGTTGATAACATGGATACTGGAATATTAATGTTGTTGAGTCCCTACCATTGTTATCAAAATATACATAAATTAGATGTAGTAGAGGGTGGGAGGGTGTTGATACGCTTAATTATTTAATAATTCTTTTTTCGGCTGGTCTATCCACCATTTCATTTCCCGAAATTCCCAGGTGTCCGTGGCCTTGCCTAAGCTGACCTTATACATGCTCAGCTGGTTCAGTTTACCTAGACAGGTGAATGCCGGCGACTATCAGACTATGTCTTGTCCTCGGTTTTTTCTTTCCAAGTTGAATTGGGCACATCTCGCAACTGCATAATTGGAATATACTCGCGAGATTATACATAGGTTCTGAATATTCCCTCCAAGGGCCGAATACTCCTGCGCCTGTACCACTGCGTTTTTCCAAAGGAGAAGTCTCCAAACCGCACCAATCATTCCTATTACCCAGTCTTGCCCTGAAGCATTTGCCAAAGTCATAGCGTTTTATGACTCTGTTCACAGTTCAGCTAAGTAGGGATTTATCGACTCCCACACAACCTCGTGCCTGACTCATCTCCCTTTGTCCATGTCATGGTCTCTATGGCTCTATTCTTCACTGTCAAGTGCAACGGACTCAGATCAAATCGAACCTCGAGTGCAGCTGTGGGACAAGTTCTTATTACCCCACCTATACTTATGCAAGCTTTTGCTACCTGGGTTGTTTCCTAACTCTGACACCTACAACGACTCCATGTGTCACAACCGGTCTTACTATTCCGGTTTACATTTAGTACAGTATTCTTGGGTTACAGGTCGGGAGATCGATTATTCGACTTTTCAAAAACCGGTTTCCGAATAATTCGAAAAATAGAAATTTTTGGAAAACCGTTTTTAGGTTATAGATTTATCAAATAACCAGTTAACCGGTTCTGTTATTAAAATAAGATTCTTTTCAATTCTAGTTGCATTAGTAAATAAAATTGATAAACTTTGTTGTAGTTGCAGCAAGTAAGAATGCTAGTACAACGTTCGGCTTTATGGCCTTAACGGACATTTCTACTTCGACACCGCAACGTTTTAATATTTTATCCAGTGAATCATTTTTACAACGTATTTTGTAAGAGTTTTTCTTGCCAGCGCCTAGATACTACTTCGTATGGAATCAATGTGTCCTTGCTGCACAATAACGTCAATCTGTTGAATATATTTAAGGTTGTTAATAATTCCTAGTCTCGAAGGCCTTTTCAGCTCAGTATTTAGAGATACTCAATATATTTAGACTTATCCTTTCCACCAATTTCCAAATATTTTCACACTTCAGAGAACATGTGTAGAGACATAAATGCTTGCATTACGTATTTAATAATGTGAACCAGTATACTATGTTAGGTAAGACCCGCCTGCCTACCATTCTACGTTGGGATTTATTGGAAATTTATTTCTAAAACAAAGGCAATTGGTCGGAAATTGCAAAAAAAAAATTTAAATCAAAAATCATCATTTTGGGATGAAGCCAATTGTCATTTTAGTGGGTAGGCTAATAAGCAAAATTGCCGTATTTGGAGCTCAGAGAACCCGAACGTGGTTTTACAGAAGCGTTGTGCGGCTTGTGCAGCGGAGGCATCATTGACTCATATTCAATATTTCATATTTCGCAACAATTACGATCAGTGAAGACACCTATCGCACCATGATAACCGATTTTTTGTCCCCGCTCTTCATGGAATTTAAGTGAACGATTTTTGGTTACAACAGGATGTTTGGTACAACTTGTCACACATCTCATGCCACAATCGATTTATTGCGTCAAAAGTTTCATGGTCGTTTAATTAGCCCAAATAATGATATCAGTTGACAACGTCTATTTTCTATTCCTATTTTCTACAAATCAGAGACAATTGGGCATTTGAAGTTTAACATTCGTGTGCCATTGCCGAGATACGTCCCACACACTCGAAAATTGGTCCCATAGAATGGGAAACTGTGAGGCCAGTTGCAACAGCCATATAAATCAAATAATATATCATTTATAAAAGAAACAATTGTACTTCACAACAACAAAATTAATTTGGAAAAATTTTAAACCGATTTTGTTTTATTGCATTTTTAAATGTAATTTTTTTAATTTCCCACCCTATATAACATGTGCTGTTCGGAGCCGCAGTTTGTGGGTCCCTTTTAATGACTAGTTGATCATCATTCTCCATACATAAGAAATTAATATTTATTTACATAAAATGAGAAAGTCGTTGTTGCTCACGTGTGCGTACCATTTTTCATCTCCCATGGTTTTCACGTTATTTTTGCGACGTTCTGTATTCGAAAAATGGATATTTAAAAAACCGTATTTGACAAAACCAAATAACCGGTTAAAATCGTTCGAATAATAACCGTTCGAACTCCCTAGTTACTTGCCTAAGATTTCCCTTCTACACACCATTAGCGCGTGCATGACTTTTCTTGAAACGTTTTTCACATTAGTTTACTATCCAGTATTATTTCCTGATACTTTACATCTTTCCTTGTAGGTATTTCTTCACCCACGAGATGAATATTTCTTGACTTAGGAAGTTTCCTCTTCCTAGTGTATGGTTCTATCGTGGTGTTTGCCGGGTTAATTTTCAACCCCGTCGTCCTACACTATCGACTTACAATATCAAGTCCGCTTTGTATAAGTTCACACAAGGTCTTTAAAAGTTTATCAACAACTAGACTATTAAGAGCGGATGTACCCCTCCCCCTTTTTTGTAGCAACCTCTACAACATATAATCTCGTTCCCTGCACTAGCACGAAGAACCTCTGCCATACATCTGGATATAGTAGGCTCCACCTCCTTCTTATCCTGTGTGGTATTCTATAGCGACCACATGTTAGTGATATTCATTACAAGATTAATAGGCCAAAACTTTATGGATTCATCGTGAATCCACTTTCAATCACGCCTTCAGACCAGATAAAGAACCATACAGTGACAAGTTCACAATACATAGGTTTCGCAATAATTGCTCTTGTATTTTCAAAAGCTCAAATGTGAAAGTTTTGCTTGTTGATTAATGCAGACAGAAGGAAGTGAGTTTAATCTGAAAAAAAAAAACTATAAAAAAGTAAATGGCTGACCGGCCTAAAATAAAAAAGAAAACAAATGTTTGAAAATTCACTATACGTTCGTTGTGGAAAATTCCAATTGTTGAGAATGATAACTTTTGTTCTTTCGAATGATAAGCAATCGAAAAATTCAGATCTTCTACTTCAGCATTGCTGTTTACTGCTACGATCTTTTTACCTGAACAACCCAGTTGAACACACGATTGTGTTGACACATTATGTAGCGAACCAGTTTGTGGGTATGAGAGCAGCTGGTAAATAAAAATAAATATAAAAAAAAATTATTGAAAAAAAAAATAACAAAAACAAATAAAATGAAGCATATCTTGAAGGATACAAGGTAAAAAAAAAGAGGGCATACTGTCACCAAAGTATTACAAAGTAAAACAAGTGAGACGGTTGTAGCGAAAATAAACCATTTCGTATAATTTTTTCAAGATTTTTCGCTCATACTGATGATTTCTGTAAATGTGCTCCAGTGAACTAAGATATGTTATGTTTTATGTTTTTCATCAAAGAAAATATAAATTACAGGCACAATAGAGTTCGAAATAAATGATATTTTGTAGTTATAAGGTCTGGACTATATGGTGAATAGATTAAAACTTTCCAGCCAAGCTCTCAGTTTCTGTTGGGTCACCGGAGATGTGTGTGGTCACAGCATTACCTTCGCTGTACTTCGTCTATGATATTTTGCGCATAATATTTTAGTACGTGATCTACTTTTTATCGCCCATGCTCATTTTGACCGATCAAACAAGCTATATTGTTGCCTAATGTATTTAATATTACCAGAGATTTTGCATTTTAGAGCCGACATTTTGTAATATCAAGATTGCTTTTTTAAATCAAGATTTTTTCTATAAATATCAACAATTTTGCCATATTCAATCTGGCAACTTTATAGGAGCCAGACAAGCTTGCCAAATTCACAGGAATCGTTAGTATCCTTACAGGATAAAGAATGAAGATCTTAAAAATGGTCGTAAAGGTCGTTCTGGTAGTGAACGTATGATTTGATGGTGGTTGTGTTTGGGCAACTGTCATTTAGGGCACGAAACGCGGTTTTACTTATGGACCCCGCTAAGCCAATCCACTGGATATGTCCACTTTGTTAGTGTTGATTTTTATACATTTTTCAAGTATTACTTAATCAAGTACGAGGGCCGAATAAGGACTTTGTTAAGTTGGGAAAATATGTGATGCGAAGAGTAATTCCCCGAAGGAAAGGAGCAGGTTAAATGTGGGCCTTGTTGCTCCCTCTACTGTTACAATTAAGAATACTGTCGATTCGCTATTAATGCTACCAATTAATGATAGGACAGCTTCTTTGTCTCTGGCAATTTCAGCGAATCGTAATGGTACATACAGCTCCTTTGCCTCCACTGATTTGACCAACAGCTTCTATGGCAAGGGCTGCTCTAATTTTGTAGGTTTCTGCTCCTGTTTAGGATGTCTCGGTTGACTTTTCTTTGCCGGTGTCTGGGATTTCGACTGCTTCTAGAAGTTTGGTTGTGATAAAAGCAAGGAAAACTATGTTTCTATATCGCCTCTCGTGTAATACCTCAGTTGAAGTATAAGGTATTTTGTTAATTCAAAAGTTGAAGAACCCTTTGAGTTTAACTGTCTGAACATGAATGCTTTTTTGGGGCGTAGCATATCTTCATTCATTCTTGGTAGGAGGCTTAAAAATACTGTGGGTCTTAATATTTGGTCGGGGTGTGATCGGAGCGAGGATGTAGCTCTTCCTACTCGGAATATGGTAAATTCTATGTCTCGAAAAACTAATTTAGATTTCGTCCTCTAATATAAGTAGTGGGTATCAAAATATTCGTGGGCTTAGGTTTAAACTTTCCGCGCTTTATAATAAGAGGTTTGATATTGATGTGAAAGCTTTTTCGGCAACTTGTTTGAATATTGCTATAATAGGGAATGTAGAAAGAGTGGTGGTGTCCTTATCGCTGTTTGTGCTAAGTATTCAGATGTGTTGATCGACCACCCTTGTTTATATGATATTTGATTTATTTAAAAACCGTTTTTCGAATAATTTGAAAAGTAACAATTCTTAAGAAACCGACTTACGGTTAATAATTAATTTAATAACCGATTAAGCGGTCCTTTTATTTAAATAAAATTCTTTCCAATTCATGTCGTTTTATTAAATAAAGTTGATCACTTTTGTCCCATGTTGTAATCTCAAGCTTGTAAGTATGCTAGAACACCATTCCGTTCCGACAACAGAACGTGCTAGTATTTCGTCCAGTGTTATTGAGTGGCATCTCGGAACTACTTGGTATAAAAAAGTTTTCCTTTCTGCACAATTACGTCAATCTTATGGACACATTTAAGGTGGTTAACATGTCCTACTCTCGAAAAGCCTTAGTATGGTCGTCAATCTTGGACGAAGTTCACAGAATACTACCAGTTTTTCTGTGTAAAATGCGTTGAGGGCGAAACCAGGCTGTGAGAAACGGGCAAACCTTTGCTGTAGTCATTGGAAATGCAGACTTTGGCTATTGGGATGAGACTTTTTCAGTGACTTTATTGAGGTTGCGTCTACCACCCTTTGATCTCTTGTCGTATTTTTCTTAGTTCTTTTATTCCATTTGTTGTTTTCGTGGTTAATGGCTACATATCTTTTTTCCCTTACTTCTCAACTGAAGGTATCCAAAATGAATCGTTTTTGGTCTCTGGGTGGAGTGCACCACTTTCGCGCCAGTGTTGTTTAATTGAACAGAATACGTTGCAGCCTTGTGTCCGAAGTTGTTACCGAAGTTGTAACCTAGAGTTTGTTAGGAGTGTTAGAAAGTCGCTATCGAGATGTAAAATTAGTAATTTAGAATACCTTACCATCACGTTCGAAATATTTTCAAACTTTACTTTTTCAATTGCAATTGTTTACATTCATTTCGATAAAGTTATTCCTGCTCAGGTGTTCGTATATTAATCACTTTACCATGGTTTTGACGTTCTTTGTGTTGAGTTCGTTAAGACGTTATATATTAAACTTAGAAAAACACCTTAATTATGAGCACAATTAAAAAAAACGTTTACAAACTATACTGTATTTCACCAATATTGTCCTTTAAAGCGTCAATTGCCTCTGGCTTGTTGGCTTAACACCTATCTTTGACGGCACCCTACAAATAATAGTCCAACGGTGTCAAATCGCAGATCCGAGGTGGCCAAACGACATCAGCTCTGTGGCTGATAGTGCGATCTTCAAAAACAGGGCGCAAAACAACAAGTGTAGCTTCGGCTGTGTGGCACGTAGCGCCGTCCTGTTTAAACCAAATGTTGCTGATATCCTCTTCTTCAATTTTTGTGAACAAAAATTCGTTCAACATGGCCCGATAACGATCGCTATTGACTGTAACGGCCACTCCTTGCTCATTTTCGAAGAAAAATGGCCCAATTATGCCTCTGGACCAAAATCCGCTCCAAACAGTGTGACTTGTCTTGGGTGTATCGGCTTTTCAATGTATGCGTGCGGGTTTTTTGTGCCCCAAATGCTACAATTTCGCTTGTTCACGTACCCGCCAAGATCAAAATTAGCTTCATCTGAAAAGATGATACACAACCATATTTGTTCAACGGAAGGATAAAACTAATTATCTGTCAAATCAGACATGACCTAAGTGTTACCATTCACGAAATAAGCACTAGTTGAAAAAAAAAAAACGTTGGATGGCGGCCCCTTTATATTCTACTTAGAAAAACACCATAATTATGAGCATATTTGCAATAAAAAATTACAAAAAAGTTTAAAAAGTATACTTTTTTAAATAGCAGGTTATTCGTGTTAAAATAACCAGTTTATTCGCTATTCGAATAATTAACATTTTAAGAAAACCGTATTCGGCAAAACCGAAAAAAAACAGCTTAAAACCGGTCGAATAATAACCGTTCGATCACCCGTCTGTTCATATATTCCTCCTAATTCTAGTCTCCGTATGTACATGACTTATTTTTATATGATTTCTAGAGTCAGGGATTAATGGCGCAGTACGGGTCAGTTGTTCTCCTTGCGGACTCCATATTTCTTGCAGCTTCTCATCTGAGGTTAATACCCTCTTCGTAAGTCCCATTTTATAAGACAACTGTGCCGACTATTTCCGATCTTGGCCTTTTCCAGATGAATAACGTTGTGAATTCGATTGATAGAATTTTGGTTATTATATTCGTAGATGTCTGTAGCATTTTATCATTCTTTGGTATTGACCCCATAACTGTTTCTGAGGATACTTATCATCCCTCTTTGTCTATAAGTATGGAATTTGATATTTGTTCTTCTACTGATAGAAAGCTTCCGCTAGATAGTGAAGGGCGCTTCGATTTTATTCGTGTTGATTTCAGTCGTTTAAATACTTTACTCTCATGTGTTACTTTGAATATGTTGATAACCAGTTCCGGAGGCTTATTGAGGTTGAGGAATAGAAAATCACAAGTATTTAGGAAATTTGAGAGGTCTGTTTCTCATGCTGATAATACTAGGTACTCGAGGGCTACTCAAATTCAATTTGCCTTGGTCTGGGTGCCGGGATATGTGGGAGGAAGGTGAATGAGATGATGAACATCTACCACCTTCATCAAAAGGTTCTCGGAATAACCCCCTTATGGTGGTACCCTCGTTCCTATTTGCGTTTTTTTTTTGTTAAGTTGGTACATCTGTTGTTGATATTCCCGATAAAGCTTAGCGTATAGCTTGACATTTGCAAAAGTTACGTAGCCAAGGGTATGTATGTATATCACTATATGTGTTGGCGCTTCTTTGCAATTTATATTTTGGCAACAACGAACTTGTATTTAAGTTTGCGTAAAAAACTGATTTAATGGTGCGCGAAAGTCGGAAATGTTGAAAAAGTGTTTTGGCAGTGACTCTTTCAAGAAAACGGTCATCTACCAGTGGCACGAGGTCATTTACCAGTGGCTCAGAGGTCGTGAGCCAATCGAAGATGATGAACACAGTTTCAGATCACCGACATTGAAGACATTGATAAAGTTAAAGAATTTTTGGTCAGTAACCGAAAATTAACCATCAGGGAAATAGCGAAGGACTTGAACATGGCCTATGGATCCGCCCAAGATATTTTGGTTAATAATTTAGGTTTCCAACGTGTAGCAGCAAAGTTAGGAGAGAGACCGTCTTGAGATCGAAAAAAATATGATTTTCGAGGCTGACCAAATGAGCCAGGACCAAAATATTCACGTCGGTTTCGCTCAAAGAAGTAGGCAATGTTCACGGTTTTCATTGATTGCAGCGGTGTAGTGCATCACGAATTTTTTCCAGAAGGCCAGACAGTAAACAAAGGGTATTATTTGGGCGTTAAGAGACGTTTATGGGAAGCAAATCGCCGAAAGAGACCTGAATTGTGGGTTTTGCAACATAATAACGCATAGTGCCATCATTATTCGAAACAACAACTACTATCAAACAGCCACCGAATTCACCTGATTTGGCTGATGAAGCCGAGTTAAAAAACCATTACGTGGAACGCGTTTTAGCGGCCGATAGGAAATAATGGAAAAATCGCAGGAAGCACTGATGGACATGCCGGAAACCGAACATGAAAATGCTTCCAAGATTGAATCAAGCGCTGGAATAAGTGTGTTGCATTCAATGAGTAATTCTCATTGACTGCAACACTTGAATAAACTTGTATTTTTAATTTTCTGAATAAATTCCGGGAACCTTTTGATCAAGATGGTATGCCAAAAATGTGACTGAGAGAACTTTGTCTTCAATAGGAGTCTTTTAAAAGTGGAGATGAGAAAATAGGCAATAGCCGTCGTGAAGCAACATTAGAAACATTAGTGGCTTAGAACATTATAAAAGATTTCTGAGATTTGAGGCTATGAAGACCGAATTTGCACTGAAACTGGATAGCTAAATACTAAAGATACTCTCGGGAGCACTTATGGACCACTACGCCTGTAATAAGCACTTGCACAGAATGGGCATATCCAACACTAGCATGTGTAGATTCTGTTGTGAGGACGAGGAGCCAATTGAGCATTTCGTCACTAAGTGTGTAGCACTAGAAGACGCTGGGTGAGCAGGACTGCTTGTCATATGTAGTCAACAGAGTTGTCTGACAAAACCTTCATTCCACCTGACGTGTAGATGGTGGAATAAAATCAAAAGCGAATGTGATGCTAACATACTGCAACGTTTAGGGTGGCAAATTTAAGAGTCTAAACTTAAACATGCAATAGAACAAAAGCGGTTCGAAATTGAGCCAAATTTATTTTTTTGTTCTGGAGTACAATTGTTACGGTTAGAAATGGAATATTATTTCATTCATATGGCTGCCGCGGCTGGCCTCACAGTACACCATTTAATAGGATACACTTTTGAGAACTTTTTCGAGTGTATGGCGTCGTATCCCGGAAATGGCATCACGAATGTTGGCCTTCAAATGTTTTCTGGTTTGTCGGCATAACATTTTTTCTTAGCGGCGCTCCACGGAAAGTAGTCCAGCGGCGTTAAATCGCAGCTTCTTGGTGTCCAACTGATATCAGCATTTCGGTTAATTAAACGGCTATCAGACGATTTTACGCAGTAAATCGATTGTGGCATGAGATGAGACGTGTGGCAAGTTGCACCATACTGTTGAAACCAAACATCGTTCACATTAATACCATGAAGGGCGGGCACAAAAATATCGGTTATCATAGTACGATAGATGTCTTCATTGACCATAATGTTTGCGAAATATGAAATATGGGCCAATGATGCCTCAGTTCCATAAGCCGCACTAAACAGTCACTCGTAGTGGGTGCATTGGCTTCTGTAAGACCACGTTTGGGTTTTCGTACCCATCAAAATGAAAATGAGCTTCAGGCGAAAACATGATATTCGATGATTTTTCAATTTCGGATCAATTGCCTATGTTTTGGCAATAAATTTCTAATAAATCCCAACTTTGCCCAAGCGTAAGTTGATATATTTCGTCCAGTGAAGATACTAAACTGAATTTTGTGGCAGATTATAATGACATAGTAAGTATTGTCAGATTTGGTTAAAATTTAAACTTTGAAATTGCCTTTCCTATATGTACTCGTATATGCAATGAAATTAAGGACAAATAGCGACGTATGGCGAAAAAGTAAGCTTTGTTTCATCAAGAAAATTAATCAGAAGCTAGACAGTTCTTACAATAAACAAAGTATTGAAGCTATTAAATATCGCTCCGAAAAATTATGTCGAGCTTAAGGCAAATTAAGTTGAGAAATGAGGAAATTTTTTTTCAAATGTATTGTGATTTGTTTGTTAGCCCGGAAATTTTTAGTACTGCCCTTGTAGCTTTAAATTTAAATTGAATGATAGTGAAAGCTTATGAAACGATTTGGAAGATAAGTCTGTTTAATGCTAAAATCAGTTTTATTAAAACTATTACACACATCACTACACATTCCCCCCATCCAATTACCAGCACCACTGTTAGAAGCATAAGGTATAAAAATAAATAATAAAAAAATAAAAAAGCCAGCAGTAGTAGTCAAAGTTGTAATAACATATTGTTTGATAAGTCCTATAATATCCTGCAACATTTTGTAATACAATGAGTGACAGTAGACACTCTCTGTCTGTTTGCAAATAGAAAAATTTGAAAAAAAATTATAGAATAGAAAAATGTATTACAAGGAGGAATATATTGCTCATGCATGTTGTATATTAACGAAAACGTGTAATAACATTTGCAATTTCTTATTCGATTTTTTCTTCTTACAAAGGTTGTCTTTTTGGAATAAAAAAAAAGGAAAAAGAGAAATAATATGATAAAAATATTTCAGTGATATAAATATCATATAAGTCTTATTAAGAATGAAATAAAAAGAATTTTTTATGTTATATTTAGAAGAAATACGTTTTTTAAAATAAATCTTGATTTTTGACTGCAGCAGTAATGGTTGGAACAGAAATTGCATAAAAAATTTAGAGAGATGCTATAAAAAAAACTACTGAATGTTTTCTCAAATTTATTTTTTTATTTGAAAGTACAATCCTTCCGGTTAATAATGGAAAATAATTTCATTCAAATGGCTGCCTCGGCTGGCCATGCAGCAGCCTACACGATCGGCCCAAATTTTAAGCACATTATCGATTGTGTGCAGCTGTATTTCACCAATGGCTTCACGAATATTGTCCTTTAAAGCGTCAATTGTCTCAGGCTTGTTGGCGTAACACTTATCTTTGACAGCAACCCACAAATAATAGTCCAACGGTGTCAAATCGCAGCTCCGAGATGGCCAAACGACATCAGCTCTGCAGCTGATAATACGATCTTCAAAAACAGGGCGCAAAACATCGAGTGTAGCTTCGGCTGTGTGGCACGTAGCGCCGTCCTGTTGAAACCAAATGTTGCTAATATCCTCCTCTTTAATTTTTGTGAAAAAAAATTCGTTCAACATGACCCAATAATGATCGCCATTCTGTAAGTCGATCGCAGGCCCAGATTCCCAGCGTTGTTCAAGCGTACACACAACCATATTCGTTCAGCGAAAGGATAAAACTAATTATCTGTCAAATCAGACATGAGCTAAGTGTTACCATTCACGAAATAAGCACTAGTTGAAAAAAAACGTTAGATGGCGGACCCTTTAGAAAGTGTTTATATATAAAAATCAATGACCCATATTCATAATCCCACACTAACGTAAACTCTTATTAGAGTAAGTCTTTGACTCTCAACTTTTTACTATCTTTTCATATTCATAGTTGAAAATAAAGTCCACTTTAAGTTAAACTGGCTTTAAATGGGTGCCAACTACAATTTGCTTAATCTATATATAGTATATAAAAATAAGTTGTTTTTGTTCGTTATCTTAAAACCCGAGAAACTAAACCGATTTATAAACTAATACATGTGTTGGAAAAGTATACTTTCATCATATGTAATTTTTATTTATATGTCTTTATCATTAAAATGGTATTAGTAAGAGTGTCTAAATTTGGCCAGCACTGATGCCAACTGTGACGATTTATCGTCATTTTTATTATTTAAGGTGTCGAAAAAAACCAAATGACAACTTGACGATTTTTGCTCCTTAAATGACGATTTGTGTTGAACAATAAAAACTACATTTTGACTAAGAATTGTTTTACTAATATTTGTTGACGTATTGTTACGTTTTTACCTTTTTAAGAACGTTTATTTGTGAGTTCGTAGATTGTAGTTAAAATCAAATGAATCCTGTCTTTATTTCTTAATTAAAATCATTTATTTGCACAGTTTTGTGCATGGATGCTTGCAATAACAATTTCTATGCTTAATTACTCTTTCCGTTTACAACATTGTAAGCAAAAACTCTTACTCGACAGGTCTTTCTATCTAAAGAGCTTCTAACGCGATCGTTGTTACCACTTAGATTCGATCACAACTTCTTCAACCAGAGTTTAACCACACTAAACTCTCTTTACACTGAGTTCAAACCAGGGTTGGCAACCTACTGGGTAACCTAATTAAACCCACCAGGGTATTATATTTGCACCAAAAATAAGTATAATTTGTGTATTTGGACTACAACTAAATTCGATCAATTTCAAAAGTGATAATTAAATAACCAATTTATCAAATCACCGCGTATTTCTTATTCACACCTCTGAGTCAAATTCCAAATCCATTAAGGTGCTCCAAGTTTGAAGGAAGTGAATCGGTGACATGCTAAAAGATAAACTCATACCGCTTTATACAGCCTAGATAGGTTTTAAAAATGTAGATTCTAAATCTAAATGCCGTAAAACGTGATGAATATGTGTTGCGTTTTCTTCTTTTAGACGTTTTGTTAAAAAACGCTAAATCCACGATTTTTTTGTTGTAGAGCGTTGTTGTTTATTCCACCATAACTTTTTTACACTATGTCTTAATACAGCAAATTCGCTTATACAACACTTTTTATTTACGCCTGAACGCGACTTTACTTATTAAAAGCCAAATGATAACTAACTAACTAACCGCAATGCGCCATCTTTTTATAGTATTTCATTATTAGTTTCGAATGTTCTAGTACAGACACGAATCTTCGATTTATCTACGTTAATTCAAATGGTCTAAACTTATAAACAAAAAAAAAAAGATCGAAAAGGCAACTCCGTTAGACATGCGGATGGTAGCACTTTTAATTAGTACAGGTAATTATAGCAGTTATTAAGCCTTGACACAAGCCAATATATTTTATAGCTAAGATCTCATAATAAGTCCGACTATAGTCCGACTATGATATGAGGCGGCTTATGCTCCTCATGGTATCTCAATCTAACGATATGTATGTGAGGGACACTCTATGGTATGATATGTGTTTGCAAGTGCTGTAGTATTTTTTAAAATGGTGTTTATAAACACTACTTCACACTATTTGAACACACATGGGAACCAACTAAGCCAATTACCCTTTAACTTCCTTTCCTCAACAAATGGGTACCAAATATGCTGCAAAATATGCTGCAAAAGTGGTTCCATTGACAATGAAATAATAAGTAAGTTGATAAAACAAACACATTGTCCTTTTGTTAAAACTTTTATTTTATAAGCGACCCAAGTTCGAATACCCAGAAAAGGTTTCTTTAACCTGCCTGCAGACAAATCCGTCTAAAGAAGCCTCCGCTGTCCCTTCCAGCTTACCTCTGGCAATGATGCCAAACAATAAAACGAATGATTAGGAGAAAACGCCATCCAATGGGAAAAACTTAATATGCTTCTTAAGGATCACCACCATTTAGCCAGAATCTTTACCCCACTACACAATCATATGGAGGCGAGCTCGAAAATAAACTATATTACGGAAATTTTAAGAAAGCAATTAATGCTTTGTGGAAAGCTAATATGCCCTTAGAGAAGTGATGGAGAAGAATCAAAATGGTCAGTAGATAATCTCTCATTATCGAGGGCTGAACCATATGTCAAAGAGTGGTAACTAATGTCGCTTGTTGTCAACAATATTTTCGCATTGAGATTTTTTTACGTTTCTCCTCTTAGGAACATGCGAGTATAACTTGCATAAAGCCTTAGTAATTTGCCTTACAGCTAAGCAGCCGTTCGATCTACTGTAGTAGGTATAAGATAAATGATGGTGCTGCCATCTATCGTTACCTACGAGGGCGGATTGACATTCTAGGAATTGCGATCTGTCAAACGTCAGCTGTTGAAATTTTAGCCAAATTCATTGATTAGTTTATTTGTTGTAGTCGTTTGAAGTAAGCTACTATTGTGTTTCTTGGAAAATAGAAAAAAAGTGAATTTCGTGTAGTGATTAAACACTATTATTTGAAAGGCAAAACGGCAAAAAAGACAAAAGAAAAGCTTGATAAACATTACGGCGAATCTGCTCCGTCAGATTATATGGTAAAATATTGGATTGCAGAATTTAAACGGGGCCGAACAAGCACTGCAACAATACCATCAACAGGAAGGCCAAAAGAGGTGGTTACCGAAGAAAATATCAAGAAAATCCTCGATATCGTAATGAATGATCGCCGGTTCAAAATACGTGAGATTGCTGAAATGGTAAACATATCATATGAACGTGTGTTCAACATTTTGCATTAACATTTGCATATGAAAAAGCTATCGGTAAGATGGGTGCCGCGTTTGCTCAGTGTTGAACAAAAACGAGTTCGACAGATCACTTCACAGCGGTGTTTGGACATGATAAAGCATAATCCTGCTGATTTTTGGCGTAGATTAATAACTGTTGATGAAACGTGGGTCCACCACTACATACCTGAAACCAAAAATCAATCGAAGCAATGGGTGGAAGCTGGTGGAAGTGTTCCGAAGAAGGCGAAGACAGCGAAATCGGCTGGCGAGGTTATGGCCACTGTATTTTGGGATGCACACGGAATATTGCTCATTGATTATCTTGAAAAGGGATCTACAATCACAGGATTAGATTCACATAGCATTAGAAACGATGCTAAAACTACGAGAAATCCACTTCGAATTGGTTGATCAAACACCTTATAGTCCAGATTTAGCCCCTAGTGACTTTTTCCTGTTTCCGAATTTGAAAAAATGGCTCGCAGGAAAAAGATTCATCTCAAACGAAGAAGTGATTACCGAAACTAATGCGTATTTTGAGGAGTTCCCAAAATCGTATTATTCAGAAAGTTAGAAAATCGTCTTACTAAGTGTATTGAGCTAAAAGGAGACTATGTTGAGAAATGAATGGTTTTTGAAAAAAAAATATTTTTTTCTACTTAGGTAGCTTCAATCAATCCACCCTCGTAGCAATAACACCGTCTGTGAATTTGGTGTAGTGGTGAGGAGACTTCTATTGTCCTTTTTTCCCGAGACTTGGCATTGCCTGACCCACCTATGATGTTTATTTGTAGCTTATGTTGCTCTTTTTTACTTTACGAGGGCTTAGGAGACCTCTTGGGTGGATGAAAAAGTTAGAAATTTAAGGGTTCTTTTATCTTTATATCATGGCATAAAAATGAATTATGAAGTAAAATTAAAAGCAAATTGTTAAAAATCAAAGAATATTAGGTTGATCGATGATCCGACTTTTTTCAAAAACCGGTTTTCGAATAATTCGAAAAGTAACAATTTAAAAAAAACGGTTTTCGGTTAATAATTATTCAAATAACCGGTTAACCTGTTATTTTATTTAAACAAAATTGTTCTTAATTCTTGAAGCACAAAGCTAGACCACGTCGTTTTAAAAATAAGCAGATGCTGATGGAGAGTTTAATATTAAAGTGGCAATCAATACTACAATAATTCTAACAAATCTCATAAAACCTGTGCCCAAACGGTGTGCGGAGGCCATAGAAAACAAAGTTTGTTACACAAATTACTAAAAGTTGTTTAAGTCTCTCGTTTTTGTTGTTGTATTACGTGATAGAGAATGGAATTAAAAGTTTGTTATTAAAATTAATATTTAGATGCCTAAGATAACGAGAATTAAATGTTTTACTTTGAATATATCAATTAGTAATAGACGAGTCCTTAATTGCCTTGACAAGAAAAGTTGCTTAGGTTTCGAATAGTACTGTATGTAAATTCATGCACCACGTATTTAATAGTGTGTGTGTCATTGTGGTATGTTAAGTAAGACAGCTACCTTCCAACTAAGAAGTCGTCGATTTAATCCCAGGCCACACTATAGGAAAATTTTCAACAGCGATATCACCGCACAACATTAGCGAATGGTTATGTTTATTTACGCTTTGAAAAACTTCACTAACTAATATATCTGCCGTTCGGAGTCGGCGTTTGTGGGTCGCTTTGAATGAGTCTAGTTGCTGATTTCCCATAGCGCACATTAAATCATGAACACAACACAACTCAAGATTCATCAAAATCGAATTTTTTCCATAAACCAATTCATAGATCGTTAGAGATTAGACAACGAAAATTTCGTTTCACTCACTGTCTTCCTAACATGAGAATTTGTCGTTATGACTGTTTTTATGTTCTCGTGCCGCTTGTACACTATCAACTAAAGAGTACTGCTTTTAGTTGTAACGGTGCGATTATGAGTAATTGAGTAGTTTCATTTCACGTAAATTGTATTATTTCGAGTTGTGACGTTATTAATGAACGAAATGTTGAGTTAATCAAAATAAAGGGTCCGCCATCTAACGTTTTTTTCAAATAGTGCTTACTTCGTGAATGGTAACACTTAGCTCATGTCTGATTTTTCAGATAATTAGTTTTATCCTTCCGCTGAACGAATACGGTTGTGTATACGTTTGAACAACGCTGGGAATCTGGGCCTGCGATCGACTTACAGAAGATGCCGATTTTGCCAAAAAAAAAATAATCATATTTTCAGATGAAGCTCATTTTGATCTTGGGGGTATGTAAACAAGCAAAATTGTCGCATTTGGGGCACAGAAACCTGCACGCATACATTGAAAAGCCGATACACCCAAGACGAGTCACTGTTTGGTGCGGATTTTGGTCCAGAGGCATAATTGGGCCATTTTTCATCGAAAATAAGCAAGGAGTGGCCGCTACTGTCAATGGCGATCGTTACCGGGCCATGTTGAAGGAATTTTTCACAAAAATTGAAGAGGAGGATATTAGCAACATTTGGTTTCAACAGGACGGCGCTACGTGCCACACAGCCGAAGCTACACTCGATGTCTTGCGCCCTGTTATTGAAGATCGTATTATCAGCCGCAGAGCTAATGTCGTTTGGCTACCTCGGAGCTGCGATTTGACACCGTTGGACTATATTTGTGGGGTGCCATCAAAAATAAGTGTTACGCCAACAAGCCAGAGACAATTGACGCTTTAAAGGACAAAATTCGTAAAGCCATTGGTGAAATACAGCTGCACACAATCGATAATATGCTTAAAAATTGGACCGATCGTGTAGGCTACTGCATGGCCAGCCGAGGCAGTCATTTGAATGAAATTATTTTCCATTATTAACCGGAAGGATTGTAGCTTCAAATAAAAAAAGAAGTTTGAGAAAATATTCAGCAGTTTTTCTTTATAGCATTTTCAAAAAAAAAAAAATATATTTGGCGGACCCTATAGTTTTGCAGTTAAAGAGGCACAATTTGATATAATACACACAACTCAGTGAAAAAAATTTTAACAAATTTCGAATCAATTAGTCACAACTTAAAATTACTTCCTATTTGCAAAATTATTACACAAAATTAAACAAAAAATAAGTTAACTGCTTGCTAAGATGGTTTGCTTCAATGTGGAACTCAGTTTGATTATTAAACTAAAACCATGTTATTAACAACAGTTTTTTGCCTCTTCTGCAAATTTACAAATTTTGAGTTGTGACTGTTCATGTTTTAAAAATAAAAAGTAAAAGCAAAAGCCAATATTTATTTACAGAAGATGAGAGAGTGTTGTTATTGCTCAAGTATGCATATATTTTTCGATCTACATTGGTTTTCACGTTCTTTGTGAGAGGTTAAATAGTTAAACAATTAACCGGTTATTCGTGTTAAATCAACTGTTTTATTCGGTATTCGAAAAATGTAGGATTTGAAAAAACCGTATTCGAAAAACCAAAAAACCGGTTAAAACCGGTTGAATAATAGCCGTCCGTTCTCTCTAAAAAATATGCAATTCGAAGGAAAATTTTGAACATATCGAAGTTCATTCAATAGAAATTCAATGGAATTATAGAAAATTTTCATAAAAAAATATGTATAAAATAGGAAACAACATAATGACGAAACGGTGATTTTTATTTAGAAATTTTTGTTGTCTTCCCTTACATTATTATGCAAAAATATCTTTCATTTATTCACCACTCATGCCAATGTATCGGGTTATCCCTTTAGGGGTTTTGAAACCGCCAATCTGGCAAAGCTATCAGCTGTCATCTGAAGTATCATTTGTTTAATAAGATGTTTGCCGTTTACGAGTATGGATCCTTTAGCAATCGAGAAACGCGTGAAAATTATTAAAATTTTCTACAAAAGTGGTGATTAAAACGTAACCGAATTTTCGAACATAATTTTCTTCGGCGCTGAAGCTCATTCCTTATTCAGTGTTTGCATCAACAAGTAAAATTGTCGCTTATAGGGCTTGGGGAACCCAGAAGTGATTGTGGAAAAGCCATTACATTCGGAAAAAGTGACTGTTTGGTGAGCACTATGGTCTGGAGGTGTCATTAAGATGTATGACCCTGAAAGAACCGTTACCGTTCCTTCAGAGCGCTATAGTTAGAGGCATTCATTTAAATGACATTTACGTCCGTAATAGTTTCATCGAAATCATAGCGACATTTACGTCCGTAATAGTTTCATCGAAATCATAGCTCTATGTGTGTTCTTATTAAATTTTACTTTTGAAACCGTTAAATGGATTACCCTGTACAACATGATTTTCTGTTTTTTTTCAGACTAAAAAAGGATATTTATTTCCACAACAAAATATTTGTATTTTTTTGATGCACAATTTCACAATTGTTGTATGTATTACATATGTAATATTGTAATAGACAAATATGTTTACAAAACAAATTTAGTAATAGAGTGGCGACTAAATATTTATCTGTAACAAAAATATCAGAAAAATATTAGAAAAATAATTCACATAAAATAAAGAGAAATTGACTATGAAATGGACATTGAAAATGACTTATGAAATTGCATGGAAATTTATTTATTATTTTTATTATTTTCACTATTTGTATGATATCGACTACAATACTTGTACTTATGTTTTGTTGATGAAAAAAAAAAAATATAGAAAACAACTCAAATAAACATATTAATACTCAGGAAATTAATTATTGTTTTCGTGTATAAATTCCAAGAGAAAATTAGGCAGAAATAATTTCATTGTGAACAAAAAAAATCGTGGGAAAGGATAGTATTTTTCTGATAGGCGCTATAGAGTAAAATAAAAACCTTTTTTTAAATATTCCAAACACAAGTTAAAAGCCGAATTTTGCTTAGATACATACACATATAAGTGGGCGTGGCGTGGTATAGTGGTTAGAGCGCACGCATACAACACAAGCGCCCAAGGTACGAAACCACAGCAAAAATTTAAATGCGGTTGCGAGTGTTTAATAAAAAGTCTCTAACCTCCCTGCAGACAAATTCACCTACAAAGAAAAAGAAAAAAATTACAATGCTAAGTAAAGATCACCGCCAGCACTTAGCAAGGATCCTCACCACTACACAATTATATGGAGACGAGTTACAGTGTATTAACCACTTACTTAATGAAACAAAGCAATGAATGCTTTGTGGAAAGCCAATATGCTCCCTATAGGAGTGGCGAAAATAAATACATTTATGAGGTAATACATGCATAATTCCCTCGACATCCTTTGTGGGACAAGGAGACCTTCTCTCCATCAAATAACTGCATCCGATTCTATTGAGTATACAAGTAAAAAATGTCGATTTGGACATCATAAGTATGGCATAACCATCACATATGGCTTATGTCAATATTGGTATTTTGGAGGGTAAACACCTGTCATTATAATATAATATTAGATAGACGCCGAAGTATAAACACACATTTTTTTCAATCGCTATAATAATGCCGAATTTTTTGCCTAAAAGAGATGTTTTTCGGGGAAGTCTGATAACCTTTTTTCATACGAAGAAAGCGGTTGCTGAAAGTTATCGATTGTTCGTAAAACCTTACGGTCAACAGGCACCAGCTCAAAAAAATTGTGAACGATAATTTGCGCGATTTAAAAGTGGTGATTTCGACACAGAAGACAAGGAGAGCTCTGGTCAGCCGAAAAAGTTTGAAGATGAGGAATTGCAAGCATTACTCTACAAGGATTATTGTCAAAAGCAAGAAGAGCTTTAATTCTGCATATGAATTGAAGCCGAGAGATATTGAAAAGCAATTTTGGATGTCGGAAATGATGCTTAAACGCTACAAAAAGAAGTAATTTTTGCATCGTAGTGTTACTGGTAATGCTAAATGGATACATTACAATAACCGCAAGCGCAAAAAGTCATATGTAAAATCCGGCCATCGTATCAAATCAACGCCGAAGCCAAATACCCATGACGGCAAGGTAATGCTCCGTATTTGGTGTGATTACTCTTCTTTTGTATTATGAGCTGTTAAAATTGGGTCAGACGATCACAGGAGACCTGTACCGAACACAATTGATTCGTTTGAAAAGGGCAATCAACGAAAAACGACCAGAATATTCGACCAGACATGAGGCCAAAATCTTCCATCATGACAACGCTCGTCCACATGCTGCAAGATCGGAAAACCGTGGATGGGAAACAAGTTTTGGCTCACCCGCCTTATAGCCCAGACCTTGCCCCTTCTGACTACCATTTGTTTCGATCGATGCAGAACGCCATTACTGGAATACGTTTCACTTCAGAACAGGCTATCAGACATTGGCTTGAGTCATTCTTCATCTCAAAAAATGAATTGTTCTTTTGAAGCGGAACAGAAATGTAGGTGCATAGTGTAAACACTCATAGCCGCTGTTGAAGTTTATCAGATGGCCTGCGATTTAACTTGGTTTTACATACCATACCACAACGGCTAAAAGCTTAGTTAATTATTAACCAATTATAAGTTTTGAGAAACATGCATTTTTCCCGCGACATACGAAATGATACAAGGGGGACTGCTCGCAATCAATGAGCTGCACCCGATTTTAATTTAAAATTAGTTGGGATTGAACTGAGAAACTCTTGGTTGATAGCTGGGTGTCTTACCTTCCATACAACAGCAGCACAAGTTTTGAGAAAACTGTGGATAATAATCGGTTAATACTCAATTAAGTGCTCACGTATTACCGCAACTTTTTTTTTCACTCACAGTGTTTTATTCGAGAAATGGTAGATGATGTTATGTTTTATCTTTGTTTTTTTAATATTTAAATTAATTACGTCTGATATTACGGCACATTCTGCAATTTGGAATGCACTGGCGTGTAAACGAACACCTAGGCAGATCAAAACCGAACGCAAGTTGCCGCATTCTACAAGAAAAAAATGTCAGCTGTCCAATCGCTGTCAGGGCTGGACTAAGACAAGTATGCCTTCTTTTTTCAATGCTATTCAACAGTGTTCTTGACCTAGTTCTGTATCCACAGAAAAAGGGATAACCTGCGGTCTTAACGATCGGTATAGCGATCCTCGCACATTTCTGTCAATATTGTTACGAAAATGAATATGCTAAAGACAAAATTCACCACGTCAGAGCTTACTATGAGCTTTTAGCTAAAAATGCATTGGCTTGTGTCAAGGCTTAAAAACTTCTAAAATTATCTGCACTAATTAAAAGTGCTGCCAAGCGCATGGATCGGTTACTTTTTGTGTTACTTTAGAATATTTGAATTAACGTCGATAAATCGAAGATTCGTGTCCGTACTAGAACATTCTAAACTAAAGATAAAACACTATAAAAAGCGACGAATTGCGGCTGGTGACTTAGTTGGTTTTGAATTGGCTGTCAAGAAGTAAAGTCTGTGTAAGGCGCAAATAAAAAGTGTTGTAAAAGCGAATTGGTGTATTTAGACATAGTGTATTAAAGTACAGTGGAATTAATAAAAAGTGACAGATTGTAAAACAACTAAAATAAAATAGAAATTTATTTTTTTATATTTAAACCAACTCAAACGCTTTAAAAAGGTTAAAACGTAACAATATCATGCTTTAAATACAAAGACGATAGCAAGCAGCATGAAAGTAAGCGGCAAGTTGTTGTTCTCAGTATTTGCTGCTATGCTATCGATTTCTTTATCATTTTGAAAGCTGCAGCAATAAATTTAGGTGCCATTGTCATCTATATATTTGTTATAAAAATATTTGTTATAGAAAAATATTTTTCAATGGTGTCACTCAAGCTTTTCAAATCCACCAAAATAAATCGCTTTTTTTAAATACCACTCAAAAAATATAAGAATTGTTGATATCAAGTATTTACAACTTTTCATTATTAACATAAATGTTGTTTGATACTATATTTCAATTTTATACTGTTGTTTTTTGATAAATAAAAAAATATATTTTTTGGGTTTCTTTTTTAATTTAAAATTTTATATTGTATTGGTATCACTAAAAAATAGAAATTATTTCATATTTAGCAGCAGCTGCAAAGGTTGTTGTCTAGGCTTTTGCTGTGCTACCTTTAAAATAATTGTTTTCATATAAGCGTATGTATTCTGATTTTGACATTTTCCTGTCTGCTGCTTGCTGTTGGTTATGTGTTTCATGCTTCAAGCTGCAAATATTTAACTCTTAACCATCTAACGTTTTTTTTTTTCAACTAGTGCTTATTTCGTGAATGGTAACATTTAGCTCATATCTGGTGTTACAGATAATTAGTCTTATCCTTCCGCTGAACGAATATGGTTGTCTATATGCTTCGCTAAGTGGGCCTGCGATCGACTTACAGATGATACCGATTTTGCCACAAAATTCATCTTTTCAGATGAAGCTCATTTTGATCTTGGCTGGTATGAAAACAAGCAAAATTGTCGCATTTGGGGCACAGAAAACACGCACACATACATTGAAAAGACGATACACCCAAGATGGTGCGGATTTTGGTCCAGAGGCATAATTGCGCCATTTTTCTTCGAAAATGAGCAAGGAGTGGCCGTTACAGTCAATGGCGATCGTTATCGGGCCATGTTGAACGAATTTTTGTTCACAAAAATTGAAGAGGAAGATATTACCAACATTTGGTTTCAACAGGACGGCGCTACGTGCCACACAGCCGAAGCTACACTCGATGTCTTGCGCCCTGTTATTGAAGATCGTATTATCAGCCGCAAAGCTGATGTCGTTTGGCTACCTCGGAGCTGCGATTTGACAGCGTTGGACTATATTTGTGGGGTGCCATCAAAAATAAGTGTTACGCCAACAAGCCAGAGACAATTGACGCTTTAAAGGACAAAATTCGTAAAGCCATTGGTGAAATAGAGCTGCACACAATCGATAATGTGCTTAAAAATTGGACCGATCGTGTAGGCTACTGCATGGCCAGCCGAGGCAGCCATTTGAATGAAATTATTTTCCATTATTAACCGAAAGGATTGTACCTTCAAATAAAAAAAGAAATTTGAGAAAATATTCAGTAGTTTTTTTTTATAGCATTTTCAAAAAAAAAAATTAAAATATTTGGGGGACCCTTATTTATCGTTATTATTTGCACTTGCGAGTGTACGAGCGTTTGTAATAGGGCTTCTTCCTGAACCCGCTCCTCAAGGCCGCTATTTCAGGTCTCCACCATAGAGACTTCGCCTTGCTCTTATGGATATTTCCTCTGCAGGCCTTGCTGGCTGCCGCCTTGTAGGTGTTCGGTAGCCTATCCACCGTCCTGCCCAGACTGGCTATGTCATGGATGACAGGCAGATCACCTGCCGTCGTTGTTCCGTCTATTCTGATATAATCGGTGAGTCCCACCGTTGACCCCCTCCAGGGCATACGATAAGTCTCTTGAGATTTTTTGGTTAAAAAAATTCTCTCTATGAGAGTCACTCGTCAGTGTGGTATTAATGACCTCCCTTCACACAATAACCTCACTTCAGTGGTTTCGTTACTGGCACTCAAATCACATGGATAAGTCGAATTGCATAAGAAACTCAAAACTGACTCACCTCTTTCGTTCCTCAATTTAACGTCTAATAAGGTGTGCTTCAAAATGATAAGGTCACCTTAATATTTGCTCAATTCATCCAAACTATAATATGTTATGTATGGTCGGTTACCTTATTAAAAAAATTCTACGTTCAAATAGGTGAATAATAAGCCGGTTTTGGTCTTAGAGATGTACCGTTATATTATGTTTATTTAAATTTATGTAAATAAGTGCAAAATTCAATGCGTCGAGATGATAAGGTCAGTGATGAATAAGCAATTAATTAATTAATTAATTAAAAAATATCTGCGCGGTATGGGTCGTGGGAAACCTTTGTCACCTTATGAACAAGCACAAATTGTGGCACTTCATGAGCAGGGATTGATTATGCGTGGAATGGCGAAAAAACTGGGACGATCTTTGTGTGTTGTGCAAAATTTTCTCAATAACAGAAAAAATTTTGAATAATTAAAAACACGGGTCGTCCAAAGGTCCTGACTGCCCGTGAATCTAGACTAATTTCACGAAAGACCTCGAATTAAGTGAAAAGTGTGGTAACAATAAAAGAGAAATTGAAATTACAAGCTTCAAAAAGCAGAGTTCTAAGAACTATCAACGCCCAGCCAAACCTTATTCGAGCAAAATTAAAGAAAATTCCCTGTCTGACTAAGTAGCATAAGATTAAACGTAAGGAGTTTGCGAAAAACAGGTAAACATTTTTTTTTAAAAGGTTATAAGATATTCCATACCTTTTTGGGTTTGTAGGTAATTTTTTCTGTTGAGAAAAAATTTAACCTGGATGGACCAGATGGCTTCAATTGCTATTGGCGAGATTTAAGGAAGGATTCCTTGTTTTTTTCCAAACGGAATCTCGGCGGTGGCAGTTTGATTGCTTGGACTGGCTTTAGCTCACATGGTATCCTGGAACTCTAATTTACTTCCACTCGAATGGATAGTTTAAAGTACCAAGGCATTCTGTCTGCACATTTGCTGCCTTATCTGGCCCAAAATGCTGACAAAACTTTCACCTTTCAGCAAGATAACGCTGCAATTCATGCCAGAAAGTCGAACAGACAATGGTTTGAGGAGCACAGTATTAAAGTACTTGATTGACCAGCACGTTCCCCTGAAAGATGAATTAAAAGTGGCAATCTGCAACAGCTGGCGCGAAATCCGCCCCAACGTTCTGGACAAAGGTTTCCCGCGACCCATACAGCGCAGATATTATTTAAATTATACAAAACAATTGTGATACCTTCTGATTAGTTTAATTGCTTATTAATCACTGGCCTAATCATTTTGACGCATTGAATTTTGCACTTATTTAAACATAATATAATGGTACATCTCTAAAAGCAAAACCTGCTTATTATTCACTTATTTGAACGTAGAATTTTTTTTTTAATAAGTAACCGACTATACATAACATTTTATAGTTTGAATGAATTGGGCAAATATTAAGGTGACCTTATCATATTGAAGCACACCTTACAATCGTTAGGCAGGGATGAATCCCCATAGGGCATGCAGCAAGAAAGGATCCAATAGGGTACACAGTGTGTATACGCAATGATTAATATCATTTAATAACATACAGGCTCTCCTCTTACCCGCGCCGGGAGGCACGATTAGCCCGTAGACGTTGTCCACGAACTTTCCATGGTCAACCCATGGCTCCCTGACCAGAGCAATATCTTCTTCGCCATTGCAGCAATAGCGTTTTCTAAAAACAAATTTTTTATAATCATCAAATTTTGATAAACTGTTTAATAAAACTTTTATATTCAGTAGTAAATGCAGTTAAAAATAAAAATTCTTCATTATAGCAAGCGATTAAAAGTCTTGTCCTTTGTTAGGTCTCTTAACGTTTAATCAAAAAAAAATTTTTTTTCTTAGGCTTGCTACGGAAATAACGATTACCAAGTTAATAAAGGAAAAAAATACGTCAAAATCAAATGAAAAGCAGTTAACAAAATTACGAAAATTGTCGAACATACAAATATAATATCACAGTTTCCTCTCTCTCCCTCTCTCTCTGTCTGCTTTTAGCCTTAAAAAGCATGTTAAACTGCTCGTTTAGGTAGGAGAAAGAGGCTTTTTTTAATAAAGGGTCCGCCATCTAATGTTCTTTTTTCAACTAGTGCTTATTTCGTGAATGGTAACACTTAGCTCATGTCTGATTTGACAGATAATTAGTTTTATCCTTCCGCTGAACGAATATGGTTGTGTATACGTTTGAAGAACGCTGGGAATCTGGGCCTGCGATCGACTTACAGAAGATGCCGATTTTGCCAAAAAAAAAAAAAAAAAAAAATCATCTTTTCAGACGAAGCTCATTCTGATCTTGGCGGGTAAGTAGACAAGCAAAATTTTCGCATTTGGGGCGCAGAAAACTAGCACGCATACATAGAAAAGCCGATACACCCAAGACGAGTCACTGTTTGGAGCGAATTTTAGTCCAGAGGCATAATTGGGCTATTTTTCTTCGAAAATGAGCAAGGAGCGGCCGTTACAGTCAATGGCTATCGTTATCGGGCCATGTTGAACGAATTTTTGTTCACAAAAATTGAAGAGGAGGATATCAGCAACATTTGGTTTCAACAGAACAGCGCTACGTTTTTCAAGATCGCATTATCAGCCGCAGAGCTGATGTCGTTTGGCCACCTCGGAGCTGCGATTTGACACCGTTAGACTACTATTTGTGGGCTGCCGTCAAAGATAAGTGTTACGCCAACAAGCCAGAGACAATTGACGTTTTAAAGGACAACATTCGTGAAGCCATTGGTGAAACACAGCTGCACACAATCGATAATGTGCTTAAAAATTGGACCGATGGTGTAGGCTACTGCATGACCAGCCGAGGCAGCCATTTGAATGAAATTATTTTCCATGATTAACCGGAAGGATTGTACTTTCAAATAAAAAAAGAAATTTGAGATAATATTCAGTAGTCTCTTTTATAGCATTTTCAAAAAAAAAAATTTATTTGGCGGACCCTTTACAAACATTTCAGCTCCTTATTTCTCCACCATACCTTAAGACCTCGTATATATTGTACATGCATATATAAATGTGTATGTATGTATATTAACAGCGTTCTTTCATTGTCTAAAAAAAAAAAATTAAATATTATGAAATAAGTAAGGAAATGATTATTTAAATGTGAACACGTGTCAACAATTTCAGCTGGTTACCAAATACAAAATACAACAAAAATGTAATTTTATTATGTGTATTCTTAATATGTAAAAATATACCAACACACACACAAAGGTATACACATTTTTACGCCTAAAAGTCGGTAATTTTTATAAACTTACTCCCTCTTTTACTGTAATACGGTGATATAGCTAATACAACACCAATACATTCACATACATATATCCATCCATAGCCAATGAATAATTATTTTAATAATCATTTCGAGCCACAGTGCGTATACGTAACAAATTATAGTGTATACGTTATGAGTTACCTTCCACCTGCTTTATACTCGTATGCCCAATTTATGAAGCAACTAATGATGGTTTTTATTTCATATTTTATTCAATTTTATAATTTTTCTTTCTTTAATTAGGCGTTAAATAAGAAAGATATATTTGGGGAATAAATCATAGGCAAATTAAGAGGAAAAACAAAAGCAAAATCGGAAATTATTTTCATCAAGATTTTAAATTATAATGAATTCTTAGGATTAAGACATTAATCAAGTATGTAAGCATTTACCTTTTGTTCAGAATATTTTCCAAAATGTCTACATTCGTATTATGAATTTATATCCTCAATTTATGAAAACTTGGCTCAAGATTAAGTTTCTTTTTAAATTTCTTTTGTAATCTTTTTAATTAACCTTGAAATGGGAAGTTGTTACTTAGCAAGTTAATCGAAAGTGAAAATATTAAATTTCAGCTGAAGATATACCATATTCATTAAATTCAAATGTATAATAAAAATGTTTTATTTGCTAACCACCTTTAACATAATAAATGAAAATATAGGGTCCGCCACATAATTTTTTTTTTTTTGAAAATGCTAAAAAAAACTACTGAATATTTTCGCAAATTTCTTTTTTTATGTGAAAGTACAATCCTTCCGGTTAATAATGGAAAATAATTTCATTCAAATGGCTGCCTCGGCTAGCCATGCAGTAGGCTACACGATCGGTCCAATTTTTAAGCACATTATCGATTGTAAGCAGCTGTATTTCAATGGCTTCACGAATATTGTTCTTTAAAGCGTCAATTGTCTCCGGCTTGTTGGCGTAACACTTATCTTTGACGGCACCCCACAAATAATAGTCCACCGGTGTCAAATCGCAGCTACGAGGTGGCCAAACGACATCAGCTCTGCGGCTGATAATGCGATATTCAAGAACAGGGCGCAAAACATCGAGTGTAGCTTCGGCTGTGTGGTACGTAGCGCCGTCATGTTGAAACCAAATGTTGCTAATATCCTCCTCTTAAATTTTTGTGAACAAAAATTCGTTCAACATGGCCTGATAACGATCGCCATTGACTGTAACGGCCACTCCTTGCTCATTTTCGAAGAAAAATGGGCCAGTTATGCCTCTGGACCAAAATCCGCACCAAACAGTGACTCGTCTCGGGTGTATCGGCTTTTCAATCTATGCGTGCGGGTTTTCTGTGCCCGCTGATCAAAATGAGCTTCATCTGAAAAGATGATTTTTTTTTTGGCAAAATCGGCATCTTCTGTAAGTCGGTCGCAGACCCAGATTCCCAGCCTTGTTCGAGCGTATACGCAACTATATTCGTTCAGCAAAGGACAAAACTAATTATCTGTGAGCTAAGTGTTACCATTCACGAAATAAGCACTAGTTGAAAAAAAAAACGTTAGATGACGTACCCTTTTTATGAAATTGTTGATGAAAATCATTACAACTTATGAGATGTTTTAAAGTAATTTTCTTGGGAAATGACACCGACATTTCAAACGAGATAAAATATTAGATTATATTTAAATATAGTTCTTGTGTTTTATTACTCTTTGCTCGGTTACAAACTGACGGTAGATGACTCTAAAATGTAATAATAAATGTATCAGGCTACACTATAGTTTTAAGCTTACCTTTGTTAAAAGACTTTATTTAATTGGCATTATTCTTAAAAAAGTTGTCTACGTTTAAAAATGAAAGAAAATTCGGAACATTATCATCATATTTTGCTTTTTAGAAAAGGTAATAATGTGTCCAAAAAAAATTTGTGAAGTTAACAGAGACGATGGTGTAACAATTGCATATATTATATTAATTCCCATAACATTCCATGAAGGAAAATGGGGACTTATCTCAGTCTCTATTTTTAGACTCATTAAAAGGGACCTAAAGTCTAACGCCGACTCCGAACGGCAAATGCATAAGTGAAGTTTTTAATAACAGTAATACTCATAACCAGTTACTAGCTAAAGTTATGAGGTGATAAAGCTGTTGAAAAACTTTTTCTTTTTCAGATGGTCTGGCTTGTTATTGAACGGAGGACCTTTTGGCTGATAGTCGGGTGTCTCACCTACCATACCACAGCGGCACATGTAACAATTGAGTATACAAGCTAATAATGCCAATTGGGTATACAAGTTAATAATGTCGATTTTTTTGCTTGAAAATGCATTGCACAATGAATTGATACATTATTCAAAGTATTGTCCATCGTTAACCACTACTTTTTTTCCATCTTTCTGGTAGCATATTGGTTCCGCACCAAAAGAACTGCTCCGATTTTGAGGTAAAAAATGAATCAAGCCAATATTTGATACCCTGTTCTGAAGTGAAGCGTATTACAGTCAGGGCGTTCTGCATCGATCGAAACAAATGGTAGTCAGAAAGGGAAAAGTCTGGGCTATAAGGTGGATTTTTTTCGTTGATTGTTCTCTTCAAACAAATCAGTTGTGTTCAGTACAGGTCCCCTGTGGTCGTCTGACCCAATTTCAATGGCTCATAATGTAATACCCTTCTGATCCCACCATATACAGAGTTTTACCCTGGCGTCATGGATATTCGGCTTCGACGTAGATTTGCCTGGTTGGCCGGGCTTTACATATGACTTTATGCGCTTGGGGTAATCGTAATGTATCCATTTTTCAACACCAGAAACAATACGATGCAATAACGATTTCTTTTTGTAGCGTTCAAGCAGCATTTTCAACATGCAAAATCGCCCTTCAACGTCTCTCGGCTTCAATGCATATGGGACCCAAGTTCCTTGCTATTGAATGAATCCCAATACTTTTAAGAAAATGGCTTACTTATAAGAAAATTGCTTGGTATGTGATTCCGAATGATAATGTAAGTTCATCTTGCTTTTGACAACAATCTTCGTTGAGTAATGCTTCCAGTTCCTCATCTTCAAACTATTTCGGCGGACCAGGCCCCTCTTGTCTTCTGTGTCGAAATCACTTTTGAATCGCGCAAAACATCGTTTACAGGTTTTTTGAGTTGGTGTATGTGGACCGTAAGCTTCTACGAACAATCGATAACTTTTAGCAGCCGTTTTCTTCAAGACGAAAAACGGTTATCTGACTTCCCCGCAAAGCATCTTTTTTAGGCTCAAAATTCGACATTAATATAGTGATTGAAAAAAATGCGTGTTAACACTTTGGCGTCTAGCGAATATTGAATTATAATGACAGATGTTTACCTTCCAAAATATTATATTTGCTATTATTGACACAAACCATGTTGTCCAAATCAACATTATTAACCTGTATATCAAATAGAAAACCAGCAGCGAGATAATTGTTATGCTATATACTCAATATACTAGGCATCCTCCACATAATTTCTGCACGAGTTTTCCTTTTTAGAAGGAGGAGGAGATAGTCTATCTCTTTCTTTATTGAGGTTCCTGGCCTCTTATTTCGTGCCATCTTTAAACTCTCCAAAAAGGATTGCCAAATTGTGGGATATAATTTGGAGTAAAAATGGTTTTACTTTTGTTTACTGTCAAGCCCATTTTAGTTGATGCTTTCTCCAAACTTAGAAAAGTCGCAGCGAGCTCTCGTGCCTTATTGCAATAGTGTCCAGTTTCAATTAATACACAAATTAATTCAATACTCAACTCTTAGTAGAACTTTACTCTATGACTGCTAAATTATAATTGACTGACTAAGTAAATTAACATTAATTTCGAACGTTCTAGTACATTCCACAACCTACTATTGATATCCGTTAATTCGAATGTAAAGTCTTTATACCTGAAATTTAATTGGCAGCACTGTTCAAAGCCTTGACACAAACCAATAGCATAACTTCCATAATAAAAATTGTAGCTTTGAATGTACAAATGTTGGTTTATATTTTTAGGCGAATTAATTTTCGTAACAATATTATAGGGGTAATCAATATTCTCCCGCCTGCCGTGAAGACCACATGTATTGTCATATTTACTGTAAGCTGTCATGCTATAATGGAATAACATGATAGATAATACACAACCTTGACGCACTGCGAAACGAATACCAATGCTGTTACTATGTTGTTTTTCATTTGATATTCTGGCAATGACATTTCAGTTCGTACTTGTCTTGAGGATTAGAGTGTCAACAGTCTACACAGACAAGGTTGAGCGATGACCTCCAATCTATGGATTGTTCTATGATTACTTTAAAGCCGTTAACATGATCGACACAAGATTTAAGTGCGCGATAACCAGTTGTGCGTTTCTGAAAGCAGTGGTAAACTACCTTCAGTCCTTCAGTCCTTGCCTAACATTTTGAGAAGGGTTACCACTTCCCAGTTTTTCCAATCAGGCAGGCCTCTTTTTTTTAGCAGGTTTACGATCACACCTTCAACAATTTCATCTAGAATTCCCGCTTATGTTACTCTTTCTTGCAAGTAATAAGTCCAGCAAAGTTGGTACTCGGAGGCTTGCCTGTAGATCTTGTACTATTTGTAAGTTTTCTTACAGCACAATATAGCTTGCCCACCCGGTGTGTTTCGGCTGCAGTCTTAGCTTCGGTGACTATGCTATTAACCTTCGCCTCTTTCCTGCACTCCTCTTTACTTCTCTGTTCAACCAGTTGTGAAGTTGTTGACGTATAGTTTTGTTTGAACGGGTTCGGCTTGCATCGTTTTCTAAATTCATCACTAAACCAAGCTTTTCATGATTCGATCCTGTATCCCAAATATTTGTCTGCATATGTATATATCACTTCTGGCTCCTCTCAATTGAGATTTTATTTGCAGCTGACTTCCATCGGTGTTTTCAAATCATCCCTAATTCGCTGGTTAATTTAGGTTTTTTGAGGTTTCCAATATCGTATTTTCTCTGACCTGTTATCAGATCAGATATAATCTCGTGACTCTCTTCTAATAGTTTAATCTGAAATGCGTGATGCCATCAGGAGATACATACGTCATTTTGTGTATCTTATTATGTGGGAATAACGTACCATCAATTATAAGACTGTTCGTTTTACACAACTTCAGAAAAAGTTCTTCAACTTCGGCCCGCCGCCTCAGACCTGCTTACTTATTGTGCTCTCTACGCTTCTATTATATGCACTAACTTGAGCATTGAAATCTCTCATTTTCCAACTGCTTTTAACATAAAGGAGCACTTTACGTTTATTTTCGTAGATTCTGTATGTACATAACATTGTATACAAGCCAAGCTTTGAGCTCTGGCTCTCCTGTCGAAGTACTGCCTTCAGCCAAAAAGAGCTTTCGTCGTTCCTATTGATAGCAGAAGTTCGGCACCAGTGAATTTGGGCTCATTGTTTGCCTTTCCGGAGTAGAATAAGATTAAAGCCTCGTTTGTTGTGAACTCTACGGAACCGCTACATAGTGTTTCGGCAAGTCGGAGAATTGCAGGTCTGTATGCCTTATATTTTCTACAAAGCTGTGTCACGCAGGATGTTCTTACAGGTTTCAATTCTTGTCTTTGAGTTCATGCGTTGGTTTGTCATCTTTATGTCAGATTTATCAGTATTTTCTCTTCTTACAACTTTATTGATCAGTGGGATTGCTAGATTTTCTTCCAGACTTGCAATAGCGGGTACTTAGTCTATTGTTGATGGAGATGTATCGCTCCTGCACATTCAGTACCGCTGCGAGTGAATAAAATACGTCCACTAACGCTATCACACATAATAAAAACCACATGTGAGTACCAAATTCGAAGCCATGTTATTTGGACATGACTTCCACCTTGATAAAGTGTAGGAGACTATTTAAACTTAAACCGATTTATGGGTTACGGCACCCAGTTAAGAATATAACTCCACACCGAGCCGAAGCTCTCGCCGCAATTTAGGTGTAAACCACAGCCACCATGTTACTCCCACAAGGGGGCCTCACCATGGCCTGGCAGAGACCATAGCCCCTGGGGCACGCGACACCTGTGGTACCAGAATTAAGCCTGCGGTCATACCTCGTAGCACAGAAGCTACTGCCACTGTAAGTCCCAGACGACTCCGAACTGGTAGCCATTCAGCGACAACAAACGACCTCCAAAACTAACCACCTAATAAACACCCTAAAAACATACCCTAACAACCAAACTGCCGGCTCTGAAAAATTTAATGCCTAGCATTTTCCTGCACCAACATCATGGAATATGTCGGACACGACATAGGCAACATCAAGTGATCCGCCGGGCGACTATCCAAAGCACAGTTCTGACAGTGCGCCGCAATGTAGCCCGCCTTCCTACACCTCCGACAAATATCCTCTTTATAACGACAATCGTGGACACGATGATCCAACCCATAACACCGGTAACAACCAACGACTGGATCAAACCTCCTCACCCGGAAACAGAACCATCAAACGTATCACCGATCAACACCCAGCAATACCGACATGGCCTCCTCAGTGCCCTCCAGTATGACATCAAATTGCGAAGGATTCGACTTCCACGGAACATTGACAATTTTAACGCTACGGCCGAAAACCTCACGCGTCTTCTGTTCCTCAAAATTCAACCCATACAGATCCTCCATAAGCCTCTCCCTGGTAATGCTAGCATTCACTCTGTCCCGAACAGACACACTGAGGCCAGCCTCCCTAAACCTTGCATTAGATATAACACAATCCCTGTCCCTCAACGAAGGCGTCCTAATCACCACTCCACCATCCCGCATCGGCCTAACATCACAGACGCTAACGCCCAAGGAAGGACCGACCTCCTTAACAACCTTCTCCACCAACTACTTATCATTACCAGCGCTCCTGATCACCGCTGACCACGTCTCCACTGGCGGGGAACCACCGAAACCAGGAGAGGCAGCTACTGGCATAGTAACAGGAACAGTTACCGGCACAATAACAGGAACAGTTACCGGCACAGCAACAGACGCAACCGTCTCCACAGCACGCGCAACAGGAGCACTATCTTTACGTGACAAAGTGCACCCAGAAAATCATTTAAATAGCTGGTGAGATTGACATTTGTGGCAGATTGGCAAAATATTCGCTTCTCTTTCCAATTAGCCAACTTTGTTTTGCCGATTTTTTCTTTAAACTAAAAGGTTACGGTATTAAACTGCTTTTCTAGACTATTGTTAGCCATGCCAAGTTAGTTCGTTCATTCTTCTTTAATTTAAAATCTCAAATTCATAAAACACACCTCGAAAAAAAATAGCCACTTGTCTGTCCATAGTCATAAATAAGTGTATAAGTAGGTAAGAGTTATGTTTATGGACATGCGTTGCTTATAAAAATTTTGTGTTTAAGCACGTAAATTATTATAATCGGTCTGCTTTAGTCTACAAAATATTAATAAGAACTCTTTAAAGCAGAAATAAACGGAAATGAAGAAGAACAAGAATTAAAGAGCAAAAACAAAAACACAAAAGAAGGAAAAAAACATTATTAAAGAAGACCTGGTAACATGAAATTTTTGACTCTATAATTTATATTTGCACTTCAAACACAAATAGTAGGGAAGAGGAAACCACTTTCAGAACACCCACTTTGTTTTAGTTTATGACACTACACAAAGACCAAAAATAAGTATGATTTAGAGGAATTTAAAAGAATGTAAGTTTGAAAATTTATAAAAAGAAAGGAAATGAAACAAAAAAGTGAAGTACTGCCCTATAAAAAATAAATAAATAAAGAGAAAACGCAATTATAAGTCACAATTTGTCATTTCACCTGATTCAGGAAATAAGAAAGTATTTAAAATTGTTTTTATTTTTTTATATTTTATTTCGTGACTACGCGTAAGTAACTCGACGTAACGTAATAGACCAGAGTCCCGCGTTGACAGACGAGTTCGCTACCCAATAGCCCGCCGGTGCATCCGTATTCTTTTCCAAATGTTGAGTTTATTTTTTTTTTTTTTTCCTGAAACCAGCACCCAGCAGATAATCCCTGCTCATGCAGTGAATTGTGCCGCTGTGGTATGGTAGGTAAGACACCCGCCTACCGAACAGAAGGTCCTCGGTTCAATACCAGGCCAGACCATCTGTATAAAAAAAAACGTTTTTCAACAGCGGTATCACCCCATAACATGAGCTAGTAACTGATTATGAGTATTACTACCAGGGTTGTCAACCCACTGGGTAACCCAACTAAACCCACCCGAGTTTTTTTAATGGGTATTATATTCACAAAAACCCGTGGGTTTTTTTATTTAAAGGTTCTCGTAGTTTAGTTACAACAAAAATAATTAAATTTTACGTATTGGGAGTATAATTTAATTCGGTCCTTTTTTAGGTCGTCTTTTTAAGCAATATACTTTGAAGCTGATTTTATGTTTCTTCAAATGAAGTGATTCGGTGACATGCCAAAAGAGATTGCGTCCGTCGAAACAGACAATATTCAGAAGGATCAATACTTGAAAGATACGGCGGGTGCGACATTTGATGGTTTCTAACAATTGTTTGGCAATTTGGCGAAGTAAGACCGAGCGAGTTGTTATGCGAAAGGAAAACTTTATCTGTCTGTCTGCCTTTATACTACGGCCGTTTTCTTATAATGCACGGTTTATACGAACTAACTACAGTCTGCTCCAATCATCGAGTTCTAGTAGCTCAAAGTACACCATGATGTCTTGATCGCACTAAGAGTGCGAAATTGCATTATAAATAAATACTACAAAAAAATGTAATAGTACTAAAAACAAAAAATATTATCGACTTGAACGAAATTCAAAAGCAGTTTTAATACCCAATAAAATCGGGTGAGTTCAGTTTTATTTTAAAAATTCGTGTTTTTGCTAACCCTGACTTTTCTAATGCATTTGCCGTTCTGAGTTGGCGTTAAACTGTTCCTTTGAATGATTCTAAAAATAGAAACGGGTGCAGCTCATTGACTATGAGAAGTCCCTACGTTCCTTCATGGAATGTTATGAGAATTAATATATAATATAATATGCAGTGAATTGTGCTGGTGCTATGAAAATGGGTTAAGGGAAGGAGCATAAGGGAAGTAGTGCTTACGGACGTTCGACTTAAATTTACTCATGTCGTAAATGGCAGAGAAGACTTTCGCGGGATGATCGTTCCGCAAACGAACAATGCGACGACAGAAAGAACGTATATAACCTAAAGATGCAAAATTGACCACACATCACGTACCTTTTACTTTTTTCTTGTGTTTTTAACAACTTATATAGCATTTGGAAGTGAATATTATTTCCATGTATTCGCACTTAATCATTAAACAAAAAATTTTTATAAATTTCGGAATTTTATGCCAACAAATCATTATTTGCTGAAAGATTCGAGTTATTTACTTAATTTGACAAAAAAGAGTAGCTGCAGCACATGGAACCAGCTTACCACAAATATATTCCACCGATTTTAAAGTGCGAGATATGGTTTGAAAAATTTTTAAACTGATAGACTCAGATACTTAAATATTACATAGAATACTCATGATCATGTAAAAACACATCCCTAAGGCAATCCAGATCATGGAAATGATATGCACCCAAATGCCTCAGTCCAAGCTCCAATAGAGCAGGACGGACACAGAGAAAGTGTTGTACCAATTCTTTCTCCAGGATTTAGGTTTCCTTATTAATAATCGGTAACTATGGCATCTTCACAGCTCCCATGGTAGCTTTGACCAGAGTGTCCCATGCGCTCTGACATGCGGCTTATCATACAGTGTCAGGTAATTACGCCCTTCTTTCGGACATAATGAGGAAGGCATAATTAAGAAACCTAATCCCTGGTTACATTAAAATTTATCTGTTTATTGAATTTAAGGTAACGCATTCCTTAGATCAGCTCTATATCAGTCATTGAACCCACCCGGGTTTTATTGGGATTATATTTAGCGGTTTTCGTAGTTTATTTATAATAAAAATAGGTGTAAATTACGTGCTGGAACTACAAATTTATTTGATCCATTTTTGACTTCAAACAGATAATGAAATCACGAATTTATCAAATCGCTGCTTACATCTTTTCTCCACTTCTGAGCCAATTACCAAATCCCAGCTCAGAAAAACTTTTCATCTTTTAAGACGCTTCAACTTTGAAGCCGATTTCTTATTTCTTCAAAGGAAATGATTCGAAGACATGTTAAAAGATAAACTCATATCTCCTTATACGCCCTAGATAGCTTCTGGAAATGTAGGCCATAAACCGAAATGCCTTTAAACGAGATGAATATGTGTTGCGTTTGCTTCCCTTACACTTTTTTTAAAAAACGGAGAATCCACGTTTTTTTTTAACCGTAGAACGAGGTAAATTGCACTTAAAGCGAATGTGCTTATAATACAAACAGGTCGTTATAGCGAAATGCCCTTTAAAGAAAGTCTGTATAAAGAGGTGTGAGTATATTGTATTCGTCGCAACAGCCGACGGAACAATGTTCGGGGAATACGTGGTTGCGGCATTTGATCATTTCTAAAAATTGTTTTGAAACTTTTGCGACATGAGGTCGGGTATTATCATGCAAAAGAATAGCTTAATCATGTCTGTTTTTATATTCCGGCCAATTTTCTCATAACGCAGCATTCAAACGAAGTAAATGCAGTCTGCTTCTATCACTTCTTCTTCTATCAGTTTTAGCAGCTCATAGTATATAATGACACCTTAACCCCACCAGGAGTGCAAAATCGCATCATAAATACTAAAATAACGTGATTGTATAAACAAACAAAAAATAAACAAACAAATTGAACGAAATTTGGAAGCATTTATAAAACCCAAAAAAAAAAACCATCAAAAAACCCAATAAAACCCGGTGGGTTAAGTTTTTTTAAGAAAAACGCGGATTTTTGCCAACCCTGGTATCAGTCCAGAGAACTCTTTTCACATTTCACTATATATTTGAGTACAACGCCCTAATGTAGATATAAAACAAAGTAAAGTTCGGTATGGTATGCATGGCTCATTTCTCTGCCTGAAGCATGAACATTCTTCAGAATCTTAATAAAATCAAGTCAACTGGACTTTTCTGACACTTAGTATCAATCTGGTTGCACCAATTTTGATATAAAATGCAGAGGCGCCACGCTATTCATTCTGCCATACTCAAACAGATCAGAGCACTGCAATAAGGTTTGGAAGGCACAAGAAGCAAACAGTGTACAACATAAGGTTCAGGACGCCATTTTTTCACAATAATTTTCTTGCTGAAGTAAAAGACACTAAGTTCTCTTGTTAATCTGATTTTAAATCTACTTTTCCTTACAAATTTTAAGTCTCATACTGAAACCCTAAACAACGCCATTTTGTTTTTTACCTCAAAGTATGCTTTAAATATAATAAGCCCCTTATGAGTAAGCAACAGAATTCATTTTTTTACTTTTAGTAGTAAATCATATAAAACCCAACTGTATGTTTATGGTCAAGAATATTGATATTGTGACACTCACTGCTATTAGTCGGTATGTATGTCAATGTAATACGAGTATTATCCTTACGTATGTATGTACCTGAGTATGTCATTGTGTTTGTTATTAAATTTTATTATTAATAATAAATTTTACGTCATACTCGTATCCTGTGATAGGTAATAGACAGTTTTTTATATTACTTTCTTAGTGTTTTCATTTTGCACATACCTTGAGTTCCCTCACAGGGTTATCAATAGAGGATTCATTTAAAGATTCCAACGTTTTTCTTCTACGTCAGGTAATCAATTATAAAAGTCAACAGTTTTTTGTTGCTTACGTCGTATGGGGGGGTCATGAACATTTAAATTCAATACTTTATTTAAAGTTAACTGGTATTGACTGGCTTTAATAATTATATGCCAGGAAATGCTATTTTTATAAGAAAAAGAGGATATTTTTTAAAACTATTTATAAAATAAATAATCGCTTTAAAAATAAAATCCCCCTAAAATATATTAAAATAAAAACAGCTCTTTGTTCTAATTTTATTCCTTTTTATTTTAATTGCGACTATCAAATCTACCACCTACAGTGCTTTTCAAAATTACTTTTAACGAAATAAACGAAACAACTACTAAACTACAACTAAAAATGACATCCAACGATGCACATTAACTCTGCTGATCTAGGGGCCAAAATGCAAGCAAATACTGCACGCAGGACCTCTTAACAAACTGCCAACAAATTGTTGTTAAATTATGTATTGAAAAAAGTATTATCCCCTCTAACCAAATACCACCACCGAAAAATAGGGACAAATTAAAATAGAATTTTAGGTGACAATTACGCAGTGCATCAGCTTCTGAATGTAAGGATAAACGTCGTTTTGCATTAAATTCGAAGACGATTATTTGCACCAACGCATGTGGACAGCGACGTGCTAAGCGTTTTACGTTAGAATTGGGTGAAAAAGCGAAATCTCTTCTTTGAAAGTAACAACAACAAATTGTAGCAACTGATTTTTTATTACAAAAAATTTTATGTCATGATATATTTTTTTAAATAAATATTATCGCATGACATGCAATTCTTAAAATTTTCTGGTAAATGAGTTTTCGGGGAATACATCTTTCTCAGTTATAAAATCCTCCTATTCCAAACAGACAGAGAGAAGGTATTTCGAGAAAGGGATTCTCGAATTTTCAAATTAAAATTTATAAAATATTTGCATGGCATATTTTAGGGATTTCAATTAACATTTTTTTATTCTACATTCAATATTGAAAATTTATAAATTGGCACCTCTAAACTGAAATAATTTATTTATATATTCAATGTGTTATAAGTCCGTCATGCAAACTAAACTGATTTTGCTGAACACAGAGTCAGCTAATGAAAGTCTAGTAAGGTGTTTTTTCAAAATTAGGCCTGGGGCAAAAGCAAATTTTTTTGTTTGTTAACATACATTATACGTCAAAAGGTGTTTCAAACGTACATATTGTTACGAAAATAAAACTGCCCTAAAAGAAAATGCACCACATCAGAGCCCTTAAAACTGTATTGTGGGATTTGGCTATATTTGGTATTAACGTGTCGCCCTTCCATACTATTTTGTGTATTTGGCAGTACTGCTAATTCGACCATCTTTATGTGTTACATTTGAATTAAAGGAAATAATGTTGTAGCAAGAACAAGAACATTCGGAAGTAAATTGTATATAAAAGGTGGCGCCTTATGCATAAGTTAGTGGTTATCGTTTTGCTGTCATAAAATAAAGTGGTGTTTAGGTGTAAATAAAAGCTTTGTATAAACGAAACTCAAGTTGCTGCATAAAGATAATCTGTATAAAGATAATGTGACAAAATAAAAACTGTAAAACAGCAACAAAGTGGTGTTAATTTTTCTTTTGACGCAATTTGAAAGAACGCAAACGTTTCTAAAAGCTTAAAGCGTAACAATATTTAAATACTGCATTTTTAGTGACCAATTAAGTGATAAAAGTAGATTTTTTGGATTTATAGACCATTCCTACAATACAAATAGTTGTTACGGTATATCTTGGTAATTATAAAAGATGTATTAATTCCCATAACATTCCATGAAGGAACACGGGAACTTTTCTCAGTCAATGAGGTGCATCCAATTCTATTTTTAGACTCAATGAAGGGGACCTACAGTTTAAAGCCAGCTCCGAACGGCAAATGCATTTGACACGTTTTCAATAGTAATACTAATAACTAGTTACTAGCAAATGTTATGAGGTGATGCCGCTGTAGAAAACTTTTCTTTTAAGGTAGTCTATCCTGGTACTGAACCGCGGACTTTCTGGCTGTACCCTTATCAATCAAAAACTCAACTTTAAGTTTTTTGGTTCTTTTTGAATATTGGATGAATATTTTAAAAAACATTTAGTTTTTACAAAGATTCCAGGGAAATTTTGGGTGCGTAAATTCAGTTTTTTTATAAGAACAAATTCAATAACTTTCATTTTTACTACAACTCCCTTGTAATATTCAACGGAATTTATTCGCAAAATTTGTCACCTTATTCACCCTTTAATTGACTTTCATAATACCTACTTTTTTCCCTGTAAAAAATTTTTCATTTTCGAAAATTCATATTCAGAATTGGGCTGATAATGTCGGGTGTTTTTTATAGTTAATCAGTTTTAAATCATCATTTATTTAAAACAAAGAAATATATTTTTAATATCAATGAAACGGGCTTTGTTAGATAGAAAATTTTGTGACATTAATGTTTAAATATAATTTCGGACATGTGGCCGCCACGGCTGGCGCGTACTAGACGAAAACTGGAACACCAATTTCCATAAACTTTTCGCAGGATATGCGGCAGTATTTGGCCAATAACTCTTCAAATATTGGTTCCCGCGTGCTCAGCGTAGACAAGTGACTTTCAGTAACTTTAAACAATACAATCCGATGGTGTTAAATCACACCATCATGGTGGCGAATTAATTGGATCATTACGTGAAATTAAAAAAGTTTCTTCGAGTTAATCAATTGTAGCGTGCGGTGTGTGTGGCTCCGTCCTGTTGGAACCACGTGGTAGCGAAATTAATGCAATCTAATTGAGGCACGAATAAATTCCTAATCATGTCCCTATATCGTTCACCATTGGCAGTAATATTCTGACCAACATCGTTTTTAAGGCATATGGACCAATGACTCCGCCAGCCAATAAAGTGCCACAAATAGTAATTTTCTATTGATGTAATGGTGTTTCGATAAAAGCTCGTGGACTATGCTCTCTTCAAATGCGACATGCGACGTATCCATTCAACCAGAAATGGTCTTCATCGGTGAACAAGAGTTTTAATTTTGAGGTTTGACGAACAGAACCATTATTTTGGTAAAAAAAACAACTTCAGTAATTTGCCAGCGTTGTTTTGGTATAATGAAATATATATTCCGTAATTAAATATCAAACCAAACTAAACAAAAAGCAGCTGTCAAATCAGTTGTCAAAAATAGCAGTGTTGCCATCTTAAAGTTACTTTACTTACTTACTTATGTGGCACTACAACTGTCTGTCGGTTTTGGCCAAGTCCAAAAAAATACGCCACTTGGATCCATCCCCAGGTCGTCAGGTGGTCTCTCCAATCAAGACTTGGTCGTCCTCTTCCTCATTTTCCGCCTTGGGATAAAGTAGGCCTGTTTTGCGGAAGAATTTTTATTCATACGAGAGACGTGACTAAGCCAGCGCAGACGCTGTATCTTAATGCGTTTAACTTTATCCTCGTCCCTGTACAGCTCATACAACTCGCTTTTCCAACGTATGCGGTACTCATCTCGTACTAGTAGAGGACCGAAGATCTTACAATATATTTTGCTCTCGAACGTTCCTAAAACATTTTTGTCGTTGTATGACAGTGCTAATGCTTCTGCGCCATATAGAAGGGCAGGGGTGATAAGAGTTTTGTAGAGCGTGGGTTTGGTTCATCAAGTGTCTTGGAACAAGATGAACCAAACTGTCTACAGAGCCCAAAGCAGCATCCGTTGGAAGAGTGATTCCCCGTTTGATCTCGAGGCTTACATCGTTTAGGTGTTAATGCTGGTACCAAGGTAGATAAAGACCTTTCCTACCTCCAAGTGGTCGCCAACAGTGACGCTCCGTCCAAGACGAAAGGACTCTTTATTAGTTGATACTAAGATATTAAGTCTTATCTTCATTCACCACGGAACTTACTTTAGACGCTTCTATTTTCAGACTGGAGTATGCAGAAGATATAGTGCGGGTATTAAGGCCGACAATATCGATGTCGTCGTCGTATGCCAGCAGCATGATGCTCTGGTAGAAAATGATGCCCTGGTGACGGATGCTTTCAGTGAAGCTTAACATCACATGCAGAGCTTTATAAGTTTAGCTGGGGTACTAAATTCAGACTTGTTGGTGTAGTGACAATTCTTATCTGTACCGTCGAAAGCGGCCTTAAAGTCGGCGAATAGGTGGTAAGTGTCGATATTCTTCTCATAGGTCTTCTTCAGGTTTTGATGTTTTGTAAAAATCTGGTCGACGATGGATTTGCCAGGCCTGAAGCCGCACTTATAGTGCTTGATCAGCTTGTTAACGATGGGCTTCAGTCTTTCGCACAATAAGTTTGATAAGACCTTATATACGATATTAATCAGACTAATCCCACGGTAGCTTGCGTAGATGACGTGATCACCCTTCTTATGAACTGGGCAAAGCATGCTCAGGTTCAAATCGCTTGGCATGCATTCATCCGACCATATTTTACAAAACAGCTTGTGCATGCGCCCTTCGAGCTTATCGCCACCGGCCTGTATATCTAAGCCGGCAGTCCGTCTTAAAGTCAGCTTAAAGTTATAAACCTCAAAAAAATCACCTTATATATGACCTATGCTAGATTTTTGACCTCTAACCCAGTCTATTCGCACAGAGAGAGTCAGCAAGTCCTTTGCAGTTACCAGTTTATCAGGCTTTGGTGTATGATTACCCTTTAATTTTCGCACTCCGTGAGATAACCGCTCTTCAGTAAGTTAATAATCAGGCCATTTTTTTTTTTTTTGTTCACCGAAAAAGTCATTATATTTTTAGTTTTTAGTAGCAACTACTGAATATGCTTTAAAATTTCAAAAGACTTTAATAGAGTGCAAAGCTAAGGAGAAGCTTAAGTGATTCTTAAAGTTTAACCTGAAATAGTTAAATAGGTATATTAAAAATCAAAGGAAATATATCTTCGAAATCTAAAGATAACTGAAGAAATATTTTGGGAAAATTTTAAAGCTTTGCTTTTGTGGCTTTATAACACAATTCTTTTTCCTACTCGCAGTATGCATATGGATCGCCCGATATTGTTTATTTTTAATCTCTGTTTTACTAATTTTAGTTTAAAAATCCTGTAACAAATTTATTTTTAACCCCCCATCTTTAGAAAAAAAAGGGGCAATAAATGTCAACAACATATACCGGCAACTGTAGCTGTAGTAGATTATTAAAGTTGCAATACAAATTCATTGTCTAAAGACAAATTGGTGTAGTAGAGATAGTATTTGTATAGATATATATATGTGTGTGTGTGTGGGTAAATGTTTTATACGTGTGTATATACAAACAATATTTTGGCAGTAGTTCAGCCAACATTTTTGCATTTTTTAACAAAACAATTCACTCGTTAAAGAAGAAACCGAAACCAACAAGGAAAGCAAAAAAAAGGAATAAAAGGAAAATGCAAACGCATCATGTCATGTGATGTGTAGGGTACTTAAAGACAAAAAAATAAAAATGATTTCCTTGCCGTTGTTAAAGGTTTTCAGCACTTACTTTTCCTTGCCATTCCTTGCTACTCTTCCTTGTTTTCCTTTATTCTGTGCCTTAACAACCTTTTACGTTGCACAGTGGCTCGTTTTCCCAAAAGGTGTTTCAAGAGGAATGGAAAATCTTTTTTGAGAAATTGGTTGAATGAAGGCAAAAGTGTATTATGAAGTACCATAAGGCCATTTTCCTTTAAAAATATTTGTTATTGTTTGCTTTTCCCGAAATATAAATAGTGCCTATCGTATACTTAAGTAATTTGTGCCAATAAGTTAAAGCATAACTAAACATGTTCACACCTGTTCACACCAGTGTTTTTCTAAAAATATTTGCTGCGCAATACTTGTCCAACTAATTTAGCTAAGCTTTTCCACAATGAATGACGAGTTTTCGTGAAATAAAAAGAAAACTCTTACAATCTCATGGAAAAAAATAAAAGGATTTTGTTTTCAGTTTTTAAAGTGTGTAATGCAAATGTACTCAAAATGTGATGAGATGTCAAAGAAACAAACTCTCTGAACTTTTTTCACATTCAGCGACGTTGAAAGTTGCTCATTTAGCCCTGGCCTCCTAAAATTTTTAATATAAAAATTAAAATTCAGGATTAGAAGTGAAGAACCAAAGTCGATATCACCCGCAACAAAGTTGCACACAAAACGAATACCCAAAACTGCCCTTCTACTCTCCAAAAGAAGTTTTATCAGGCCCGACCTAGCCCTATACGAAGGAAATCCATCAACGTAATTCCACCAGAGACCATGTAGATAGAAGAATAAAACTACCTCTGCGCGGAGTCAATTGAATCAATATGACACCGATAATAAGGATTCTAGACAACCCAGGCATACTCCTAAATCGACTGAATGAGCAAAATATATAACTATCTCGCAATATAACGATCAGGGAACTCCCTGGACCATCTTTTTACAAAACCTAGAACAGCCTAGAACAGCCTAGAACAGCCTGAACCGTACTAGTCATTATACTACATATATGATCAATATGTGAGAATTTCCTATCCAAGAACACATCCAAAACAAGAAAGGTAGTGACAGTCTCTAACGACCATGAATTAATTGTATACTAGCACGAAATACACTCCTGCGGTAAAAACTCATCTGTTTATCTTTCTTTAGGTTGAGATCCATCAAATTGATTATCCACTAATCCACAAAGACATCAATACTTAGTAGCAGAACTGTATGACCAAAAACATCGTTAGAAGTATAACATAATTTAAGGTCATTAAGAAATAACAACAACAAAAGCGGACCCAAATCGCTACCCTGCGGAACTCCGGAAGCAACATACACGGTATAATATGTATACCATGATGGTCAGACCGATTGTGGTATATGTGGCAGTTGCATGAGCGGTAAGAACGAGTTTGGGAACAACCCAGCAGAGCTTAACTAACTGTGGCAATGAGAACTTGTCCCACAGCTGCACTCGAGGTTCTATTGGATCTTAGTCCGCTGCATTTGCAGTGAGAAATTGAGCCATAGAGACCATAGACAAGGATAATGGGAGATGAGTTGGGTACGAGGTTATGCAATGGTCATGTTAATTCGGTTAGGGAAGTGGTCGATTACTCCTCCCTGCTTAGCTGTTCTGTGGACAAGATCAGGAAACCCTATGACTTTACCAAATGCTTCGTGGCAAGTCTGAGTAATAGGAGTGCGTGGAAGGGTTTGTAGGTTGCATTCTCCTTTAGAGAATGGACCATTCTGTGGTAAACGGATGGGTCAAGGACAGAAAGTGGTACACATGCGAGAGCGTTTGGCTATAGGAAGGAATATTCGTAACCTATGGGAAAACTCGCGAGCATATTCCAAGCGGAAATTTATGCAATAGAGGAGAGGAAATATAGATGACAGGACATAGCCATACTGTCTGATAATCAGGCCGCCGTTCGAGCACTTGGCTCAAGACTAGTTTGGGAATGTATTGGTAAACTAAACCAGCTGGGCATATAGGGATTCCGGGGAATGAATGGGTGGATGAACTGACCAGAAACAGAGCTTCCACTCCACTTGTGAGGCAGAACCCTTTTGTAGCCTGGAAGGGCATACTCAATAGAAATGAGAATAATAAGAGGCGGGTAAAACAGTCTAAACTTTTGTTAGGTAACGAAGATAGCAGAAGATTTGAATCCTTCATAAGGATTTCCAGAGACAACCTGAGGATACTGACCGGTCTTTTTACTAGCTTCTACATTCTTCTCTCTAGCTTCTCCATTAGCTTAGGAAAATCATTGAGTTTAGCAACACCTTTATAATTCGATATAATCGATCTACTACTATTTGTGCAAAAGAATAATAAATGACCCCTTTCATACAAGAGGAAAGTGACCTATTTCCAAAAGCTTGTTTAAGATGAATGTTAAAGGGCAACTCAAAACGACAGCACAGTTCCTAAGGACACAGACATGAACCCAATCAGGCCCTGGCAAGTGTGTAGATTTTAGCCCAGGCAAAGACTTCAGAACAAGATCAACACCAAAATCATGAATATTAGAAATTGACACACTTCCCACAAAATAGGGGTACGAAAAAATGCCTCCGTATCAAAGACGGAGTTGAGTGAACGAAGTATCAATGGGTGATCCACACTCACTTATCCAATCTCGCCCAATTATTGACTGAAGATGTGTATTATCCAGGTAGGTGTTTGAACTAAACTTGGTAATTTCTGCTATTACCGTTATCAAAATATACAAAAATTAATGCATATTTTCTATGTATAGGTGAAGGCATGCCCGTTTATTCATCTCCGCCCATATTTTATGTGATTATTTTATTGACTACGAAGTTATTAAGTCCAATTTTACCGTTCTCAAGATATAAAAAAAAATCTTTAGTTTGTATGGGAGGTCCATGCTCACTTATCCGATTCCACACACTTTTTGACTGATGATTTGTATTGACTACGAAGCTATTTCGATGAAGTTTAGGGCCTTTTGCTGTTACCACTTCGAAAAAACAAATATTTACTTTATATGGGCGTGGCATCGCCCAGTTGGTGTCTTTGAAATATGTATATATAGTCTGTACATAGTTTCTTTCACACATACAGAGAGATACTGTAAAAATTTCAAGTAAATCGAATCTGCCCTTAACAATCCATAAACTTCAAACTTACATTCATACATCCATGCATACATACAAACACACATTAATTTTAAATTGTTACAATGATTATTTAGATTTCGATGTACACCGCGGTCTTGTCTGGTGGAAGACGGTGAATATAGTGTCGCGACTGGCCGTTCTGAATAGGGTGTAAAAACTAGCCTGTCTTACAATCTCCGAAGTCATGAGTTCCGCTTTTCAGGCTGGACTGGAGACAATGCTGAACATACCCATGGATAGCTTTGTCAAAGGTGTCTCTGTAAAGTCTGCACTTGGCTCTGCGAGTCGGGCGGGTGAAGTAAGGCATCCTGACTCGTCGGTGGGGCTAACGGCTGTAGGATGAATAGACTGCGAGATCTGTCCTCCGGTATGACACAGTCGTGGTGTATACCAATAGCTCGAAGACGGAAACGACTACAGGATCGAGTTTCTAGTCTTATAATCTGGACCTCAAGGTCTTTTCAGACTACCCAATGATGGCACTGTTTTTAAGGTTAAAATTAACGCTATAGCGAACGCCGCTAGGCGTATCCGAGAATTAAATCTGCGGGCCTCAAGGACTATTAGGATCTGCGTAAATAGTCTCGCGTTAATCAGTGCTCTCAACTCGTACGTGATTAAATCGAAATCTATCCTCAGCTGTATTAGCTCTCTGGCCAAGCTGGAACGGAATCATGACGAACTGATATGAGTCATTGCTGATGAATGAACTACTAGGCGGTCGTCTCTGGCTCTCGTGCAGGGGGATGTGCATGCATTTTGGGTGAATATCAAGCTCCACGATATACAGATGCGACTGAGCAAGATGCAGCACAGATTGACCAATATCACTATTTGTAGAATATCTAGAATGCCTTCTCTCTTTATGGAAAGGACTAAGTCTCTTCTTAGCTTGGAAGGACGTCGATCGAGCTTCTTTCGGGTATAACTATTGGGCACTGTATGCCAGGTCGCATGTCACATTCTCCGTGACTGCCTTGCTCTATGGGAGCTTAGATTAATGCAATTGTGTGCATGTTACTGCTATGATCTGGACTGTCTTAGGAAAGTGTCACTGTTGAAGTTGATTGATTTCGTCAAGGTTATAGGTTGGCCCACTTAAGGGAATTGCAATTTTCAGAACTTTAGATGGGGATTATGTGAGATTCTGCCATGTTCGGCATTTCTGCCTTAATAATGGGTCTTACCTATAAAGGCTAGCACAATGGGCCATATGGCCTCCGAGTGAATTCCTTAGTCGCCAGCGAGCCACTAAAACGTATAAACATGCAAAATATATACCGAAAACATTATCCAACTTTAACTTTTCATTTTGGGAGTGCCCTGTACTCCTAGCAGCATGTTCTAAACCGAATCAATATTTTTTAAATTTTAATAAAAATATCTTAGTTATTTCCAAAGCTATGATTTTTACAACGAAAAAAATCAAAATGAGCCACTGTGCGTTGGCAGCCAGTTACACTTACAAGACCGTTTTAAATTTCATATTCGGATTTGTTTTCCTTTAACAACGTTAGTGTTAGTGTATATCCCAGTGTGTGCTTAAGCCACTATTCAAAAACATAAGTGTATTTATGTGTGTGCGTGTCAATGAAACCACAACCACGCATTCTGTTTCAGTTTCCAGAGCATATTTTTGTCAGCAACATGATTTCAGTTTAATGTACAAATTTCACTATCTCGCCCCACTCTATTTCACCACACTCTCTCTCTTGCTCACACTCTCCCTGAACTTTAAAGTACTACAACGCAGCTTCGTCGAAAAATGTTGTAACATTTTTTTATGTTCTTTCTTTGGCTTTAGTAGTGCATGTGCATATGAGAGTGGATGTGTGTGTGTTTGACTCGACTAATCAAAGCTAAAGTCAAAGTGAAATTTCAGTAGATGAAGCAATAAATGGCAAACGTTCGTCGTCTATTTCTTGTGCGAGCGAAAAATTTAAACGAAAAAATAAGGAAAAGCGTTGGAAAGTTAAGAACATTTTCTTAATACGTATTGTTGTTGTTTATATCTGGATTATTTTTAGAAGATAGACACAGATGAACACACATATTGCTGGTGTGGTGTTCAGTTGGTAACAGTGCCATAAGTAAACAAATCGTGTTATAGTGTAAAACTGGCAACTGGCTTAAATCCAACAAGAAATTTTTTTTATTTTCAAAAGAAACAATTTAAAACGATGGTCTTACACGTTAATGTATAACATGTACACAGTAAAGAGGGAAGGATACTGCTACGCTTTAACCTTTTTAAAACGTTTTAGTTCTTTTTAAATTGCGCCAAAAATAAAATAAACACCAGTTTGTTGTTGTTTTATAGTTTTTATTATCCTCACTTTCTCTATACACATTTTATCTTAGTACGGCAACTTATCAACTTGCCCTTGATATTCGTTTATATAACACTTTTATTTACGCTTAAACACGACTTTAACTATATCTGACGTAGGTAAAGCAGCCTCCTTATATACCTAACTGGCTACAGTTTCGAAAGTTCCGGAAATGTCTCAAGCGCTATCATATCGTCTTTTTTATATCCGGTAATTCAAATAAAACACATAAAGTTGGTCGAATTTGTAGTGCTGCCAAATACTCAAATAAATACGGCATTGACAGGGTGTCACATTAATACCAAATACACCAAAACCCAAATACACCGGCGCTGATGTGCGCTGATACCTTGGCTGTAGTGTGTTATAAGTAAATGTGATGATCTCAGTTTTAACTCTTTTTGTTTGTATTACACTTTCTTTAATTCCAACAAGGAACATAGGGCCTAAGCAAATTTATTCCAGTCGACTTTGTCCAAGGAGAGTTCTTCCACGATGTATTCATTCTGCTGATACGAAGCGGCAAAAGAGTCTTGAGGACTCCAGTGGATGCATTACTACTTATGTCGTCTTGTGGCCTATGCAGCTTATGACCGATTCATTTCCATTTCCGTAGCTTAATTTTAAGAGCTATAAAGGTATGATTTATTGTCTCCCATAACTGATGGTTGCTTATTGTGTTTGGTAAAAAAAATTTTAGGAATTTACTTAGGCATCAATTTGTTAATACTTGTAGGGCGATTATGCTGTAACACTGGGTTTCAAAAATACAGCAATCGTTGACTAAAACTCTGCCTATAACTGGTATCGATCATGCAGAACTACTTTACTGATCAATTCCATTCTTTCCCTACTAACAATGGTCCCAAAGAATATGTAGTGACTGAGGGCATTTCCAAGAAGGCAACTTAATGTACAACTGAATCTTGTAGCTCATTCTAATATTTGTATATATGTAGTGCCTAAAAGAAGCAAAGGACTTTAACAAACTCGTTCTACTTCGATATATCTGAGGCTAGATTTTTTATTCCGCATCATGCCTAAACCAATCGTTTTCATGTGTTTGCCGGCCAACCTTTTCTACAGCTTCCCTGCGGATTCAGAGGCGGTCACCCACTTACTTTACTTTACTTCGACTTGCAATGTCAGATTTCTCGGATTATAGGCTCATGCTCCGTGTCTGCTCATAGGTTTTCATTCAAGATCTTGTTACTCGTATAATTTTCTTTAGGCAGAGATTCAAGAAAGTGTGTAACAAATGTTGCTCTTCCTTAGCTGCACGTTCTATATTTACAACCGTACAGTCACATATTTTTATCTTTCCGTCCCTCGAAAGTTGGGTTAATTTTCGGACCTTCTGGAGTGAACTGAATGCTAATCGGTCTTTTTTCTCGAGAGAACTATATCAAGTTAGCAAAATTACTTTTGTTTTCTCCGTCATTCCTCTAGAGGCATATTGGCTTTCCACGAAGCATTCGTTGCTTTATTTCAGTTAAGTTAAGTGGTTAAGGTCCTTGCTAAGTTGTGGTGGTGATTTTTGCTTAGCTTTGTAATTTTTTCTCCTGATCAGTCGTCTGATTGCTTGTCATCATCGCCGGAGATAAACTGGTTGGTCAGGGTGGCTTCTTTAGATGGATTTGTCTGGAGGGAGGTTGAAGTTTCTTTATTAAACACTCGAAACTGGCATTCAATTTTTTTAATACATGGCGTTACTACCAAAGTGACTCCATGGTGTTAGTTGGCGTTCTGCCCAGAGTGGTGGGTTGTGGCTTATTGGTATTGATTCCAGCTAACGCCGCAAATTTTACAACATCGTTCAACGTTTCAGTTATGTTCTACTGTTTATGGGCGGGGAGACAGATGTCGTGACAGTGTAGTACAGATCACCAAGTTTGCTGTTCATTCCCCAGGTGAAACGCCTGTTCTGCTTAGTGGCTCGGACATCAATTCATCAAGAATGATGTTAAAAGTCAGCAAATACCAGGGTTCAAAACCGTTGGTTGGGATGAGTTGAATAGTCAAGTCAAGTTAGTTAGAGAGTCCAGCACTAGCAAAGTACAAACCAGAATTTGTCGTCATATCCAACAAAAGAGTTAAAAACACTTGAGCAAACATGTTGTCAATTGTGAAATTACTTCCAAGAACATATCAAAATATTTGAGCCTGATGTCTTTTAATTGTCCATTAATAGTCATGAGAAGTACGTTGCACAAAAGGCCAAAAGGTCAATTGCATTTCTTTGCGAAATAATGGAAAATATGAAAAGATTTTTGCGGGTGTGATAAGAACCATTATACCATATGCTTCACCTAGCTATATGGGCCAACTTTATGAAGTTTAATACATTAAATTATTTTTCTTTCTTTTATACAACACTTTTATTTGCGCCTAAAAACTACTTTACTTTATGACAGCAAATCGATAACTAACTACTTTTGCATAAGGCACCACCTTTTATATACAATTTAAATTACTTCCGAATGTTCTTGTTCTTGCTACAATATTCGAATTATTTCCGTTAATTCAAATGTGATACACAGAGTCGAATTGACTGTGTTGCCAAATACACAAATAAGTATGGCATTGACAGGGTGACACCAAATACCCCAACAACCCACAACGCAATTTTAAAGGCGCTGATGTGGTGTATTTTCTTTTTAGGTATTTTTATTTTCGTAACAATACTGTTTCAAATAAAGCAGTATACGTCATATGGACTATGATTCCCGAGCACTCGTTATTAAATAAGTGAGCCCATATAAAGAGGACGGTATTGTTGTTATCCAATGTCAATCAAATGGAGGTTACGAACACAGTCATTCACCCTTTTCAAGTGCCTCCTTTAGAATCACATAGCGTCCCCCAGGAACTTCATCCTATGGTCCGAAATATAAAGGACCGGTAAATAGACATGTTAGTAATCTAAGTTTAGCTTTGTAGAACAATAACTCAGAATCCGTCGGGAGAGAGGGAGATAAGCTTCTTCGTCTGTGAAGACAGTTAAAGAAGGCAGAAGCAAATTTAACAAAAACAAAGAAATGTTCAGCTACCACACTACAGTTGGCTGCTGAAGAGAAATCTAAAATAAACATCCAAATAAGCACAAAACGCTTTGCGTCTCTGCTGGCATGATTTGTTTAAATACACCGAACGCCATATATTATATAGTTATTACTTTTGATCGTTGGCTTTACTTCCCTCTTCATTTAAAAAAAATTTTTTTTACTAAATGTCTTGAGGCTGACTTTTTGGAAAGCGAGGTAGTGTGTTATGCTGTGAGGAATAGAGGTTATGTTTAGAAAACAATTGTAAATATTTTTGTTGAAATCTAAAATTAGATTTATCTAATGTAGAAATCAATTTTGTTTTTGTTTTTTTTTCTGTGTGTTTCTTTTTCGTTTCTTCTTTGGTTGGCTGGTTTGGTTTGGTTTGGCTTGAAAATTGTTGAAATATAAGTCAAGATTTTTGTTTTTGTGGCAAGACAAGGATAATATAATAACAAATATAAAAAACTCTTTTACAAGAAATATGGCAAATTTGAAATAATTCTATATTAATAGTGTAGTTGTTAGATTAAAGAGAATAAAAATTTTCACAAAACAGCAGTTGAAAATTAAGGGAAAAAAAACTTGATCACCATTATGTAATTCAATATGCAACATATTTTTAAAGAATCACAGTTAATCAATATCAAAACTAAGCTAGTCGGAATTCATATTCACCGAAAATTTAGATAATCACTTAGCCATCTAAGTAAAGGGTCCGCCACCTAACGTTTTTTTTCAAACCAGTGCTTATTTCGTTAATGGTAACACTTAGCTCATGTTTGATTGGACAGATAATTCGTTTTATCCTTCCGATGAACAAATGTGGTTGTGTATACGCTTGAACAACGCTTGGAAATATTGCGGCAATACTTTGAAAATCATGGTAATGTTGCAGAATCAAAAATCATCTTTTGAGATGAAGCTCATTTTGATCTTGGCGGGTATGTAAACAAGCAAAATTGTCACATTTGGGGCACGCATACATTGAAAAGCCGATACACCCAAGACGAGTCACTGTTTGGTGCGGATTTTGGTCCAGCGGCATAATTGGGCAATTTTTCTTCGAAAATGAGCAAGGAGTGGCCGTTACAGTCAATGGCGATCGTTATCGGGCCATGTCGAACGAATTTTTGTTCACAAAAATTGAAGAGGAGGATATTAGCAACATTTGGTTTCAACAGGACGGCGTTACGTGCCACACAGCCGAAGCTACACTCGATGTTTTGCGCCCTGTTTTTGAAGATCGCATTATCAGCCGCAGAGTTGATGTCGCTTGGCCACCTCGGGGCTGCGATTTGACACCGTTGGACTATTATTTGTGGGGTGTCGTCAAAGATAAGTGTTACGCCAACAAGCCGAAAACAATTGACGCTTTAAAGGACAATATTCGTGAAGCCATTGGTGAAATACAGCTGCACACAATCGATAATGTGCTTAAAAATTGGACCGATCGTGTAGGCTACTGCATGGCCAGCCGAGGCAGCCGTTTGACTGAAATTATTTTCCATTATTAACCAGAAGGATTGTACTTTCAAATAAAAGAAGAAATTTGGGAAAATATTCAGAAGTTTTTTTTTATAGCATTTTCAAAAAAAAAAAAATTATTTAGACCAACGTCGTCGAATCACATGATAGTGGCGGCCAATTAACATCACCACTAACATTGAATGTATTGCGTAAAAGAGGCATTGCTTCGTTGGCTGTGTAGCAAGTAGCACAATTCTGCTGAACCACATATCCTCCAGGGCCATATCCTCGATTTCTGGCCAAAAGAAATTTGTTATCATCTCGCGATAGCGAACACCATTTACGGTAACTGCTTGGGCGACTTTATTTTGAAAAAGTACGGTCCGATGACACCGCCAGCCCATAAACCGCATCAAACATGCATGCACAGGTGTTTCCAAATTTCTTACAAACCCGGTTTGCTGAAATTTGCACACAATTCTACCGAATGTGGATACATTTAGTCGATTAAGCTGACCAAAAAAATCACGAAGTGCCGGAAATGCATTTTGATTTGAAGGTCCATTTTCGTAAAAGGCTTCAACAATCTTAACCCATTGTTCAATTGTGTACTTCTCGATGTTTGAATTTGTCAAACACTGAAACAAAGAAATGTCAAATTAAGTTGGTCGAAAAAGGCTTGACGTTAAGGTGTGACCCATCCCAGGAATTCCGAGGAATTCAGTTAATTTCATTTCCCTTTTTCCCGGGATTATTGTGAGGTAATCCCGCTAATCTTTTCCTATTCAATAACAGTATTGAATTGGAAAATATTTTTCGTTAAACATATTTTGTAATACCGTGTAAAAGTGGAGGTGGAGGTGAAATAAAATCTCCAATAAAAACTGGCTTAAAATAGTATAATTTAGTATTTAGAGAATGTAGTCGTCACAATTTCATATAAGTATATGGTCCCAAAGCAAGGGTGGTCAGACAGAAAACTGTTTTTGTAGTTGTAGTATAAAAACAAAGTAAATGACAAAACAAATAGACAATTTTAATACGATAAAAAGCTATCTCACAACTAAATGAATTCTCTGTTGAATATTTTCGAGTGTATACATTTACGGAACCGATTAAACATGTGTACTTCTGTGCGACTATGACCACATATGTCCCAAAGTTATGAAATAAAACATAGTTAAAGGTGTTTTCTGTATAAATTATGCCATACATTTGGCAGTGGTAACGTGTAAACAATACCAGCAAAACGAATAAATTAGAGTTGCTTTGTGGAAGCCATATACTCCTAGGAAAGTTAATGGGAAAAAAGACGTTTTGCACGATAAAATAAACCAACTTTCCTTTATTTTAGCTCATTGTCTGCTTATATTTATTTTATATTTTCAATTTCAAAAATATTTTGCTCTTTCTACTCTTTTTCTTTTTGTGTTTCTGTCTAACCTTTGCTACCCTTTTAACACTTTGTAATGAAAACGAAAGAAAGAAGAAATAAAATTAATAAATTTTGGTATTTTTTTTAATATTTTATTTTTATATTTTATAACTTATAAAGAGAGTTCATTGCCATTTAAAATTGGCATGAAATAAACTGTCTATATGGCTGAAATAAATGTTTAAATGTTTATTTAAAAAAAAAAAATAGCCCCTTACCCCTGAACCTATCATAAGCTGGCAACAAAAAAGGACTAATTTGCGTGTTTATCATAAATAAAAAAATTTTTGTTTTTTATTCCCCAAAAACATGAAGAGAGAGCGAGAGAGAGAGCGAGAGAATAAAACTTTCAACACAAGTTTACTTCGATATTCATCCAGCACTTTTCAAGCGTTGAAAACAGTGTTGCCAGTTGAAAAATATTCTGAAATGGTAAAAACAAAATAATATTATTCAAATTTCTATTTTTATAACGACATTTTAATAATTTGAACGGTTGCTTAAAAAATCACATCAAAAACGATTTAGAGCAAAACAACAAATTAAAAACTTTTTCTTCTTTTTTTGGGTTCAGTTGGGTGTAACATAAAGAAAATACCTAACAGAGAACTTAACAGGGACTTAACACAAAGCTGGAAGACCTGGATTACGCAGACTATATCTATCTTCTGGCTCACAGATATTGCGTAGTGTAAGAAAAGCTGGATTCTATACCGTCAGAAGCATACAGAGTGGGCTTGCAGATAATCATATTCAAAACCAAAATTATTCAAATCAACGCTAATAACACAACGATCTTCAGAATTCTGAAACAGAAATATGGGAGAAGTCTAGTCTTTTTGCTGTCTCGGCAATATCCTCACTACATCCGACGGTTTAGGTGCTGATAGTCCGAACAGATCGATTCTTTTTGTCAACTGAATGCTATAAGACGTTCTCCACAATTAAAAGCTTAAACTCGTGAGTGAAGTCTATTTTTGAATGGTTGCGAGATGTGGAATGCGGATGTGATTGATGTCAATTCCATTCAGGCATTTATAAGCCGCTGATTACAGTACATTTTAAAAATATTCTGCCCAGAAACATGATCACACCGAGTTGCTGTAATGAAGAAAATTGTGAGAAGAAATTGAATTGGTCACACTCTTAGGAAACCAAATTACGAGTTAACAAAACTGGACGTTGAACATTGAATGGAACTCTCAGGGAAGCAGAAAAATTGAAAGGCAAGCCATTTCCTAGAGAAAACAGATTGAGAGAAGCTGCTTCTTATAGAATGACTTGGAGACAGATTAGATCATTGGCTTTAAATAGGTGTAGATAGAAAGAATTTGTATGGCCCTATGATTCCCCTGTGATCTTTAAAGATCTAATAATAACAACAATATTTAGTATTGTAATCAAATAAATACAATTTCTAGCTTTTTTCTTAAAAAAAATTTAAATTTATTTTATTTATTTATTTATATTTATATTTAAATTTATTAATTTTTTATATTTAAATTTATTTCAAATAATTTATAAGTCTTGAAAAATTGACCCTTTGATTTGAGGCACGTTTCAATGTAATTGTTTTTATCTGGAATAAAGTAACTTTCTCAACGTAAAATATTTTAGTTCCATAGTTTATATGAATAAATAGGTTTATTGAATTTAGTAACTTTCTATTTCTAATAAAATTTCAAGAAGAACATGCGACACTTTTGTAGTTAAAACGGGTTAAATATAGCGCGAAAAGCGCTAAATTGGCAACACTGGTTGAAAACGTTGAGAAAGTTATTCAAATATTCAGGGTCAGTGTTTTAGAGTAGTTAAGTGGGCAAATAAAAGGATGTTTTTCATATCCTTCTCGTGAAAGGAGCATTTTAAATACAAATTTATAACAAACGAAAAACTTGACGAAAAATTTATGATAAAAACTAATATTGAAAACATTAATAATAAAATACACTTTCAACATTACAAGCCTATGCAAATAAGCAAAAACAAGAAAAAAATATTAAAATTTTGTTTAAAGTTATTTTGTTCATAAGAAATGAAATGGAAAGAAGGAAAGGTAGACAATATGGGAAAAATTTGTGTTATGAAATATTAATAAATATTTAAATATAAATAAATAATAAAAAAATTGAATTGTAAATAGGCTTTAAAATCATTTCTAAATAATATATCGGGTCCGCTATCTAACGTTTTTTTTTCAACTTGTACTTATTTCTTGAATGGTAACACTTAGCTCATGTCTGATTTGACAGATAATTAGTTTTATGCTTCCGCTGAGCGAATATGGTTGTGTATACGCTTGAATAACTTCGCTAAGTGGGCCTGCGATCGATTTACAAAAGATGCCGATTTTACAAAAAAAATCATCTTTTCAGTTGAAGCTCATTTTGATCTTTGTGGGTTTGTAAACAAGCAAAATTGTCGCATTTCGGGCACAGAAAACCCGCACGCATACATGGAAAAGCCGATACACCCAAGACGAGTCACTGTTTGGTGCGGATTTTGGTCCAGAGGCATAATTGGGCCATTTTTCTTCGAAAAAGAGCAAGGAGTGGCCGTTACATTCAATGGCGATCGTTATCGGGCCATGTTGAACGAATTTTTGTTCACAAAAACTGAAGAGGAGGATATTAGCAACATTTGGTTTCCACAGGACGGCGCTACGTGCCACACAGCCGAAGCTACACTCGATGTTTTGCGACCTGTTTTTGAAGATCGCATTATCAGCCGCAGTGACACCGTTGGACTATTATTTGTGGGGTGCCGTCAAAGATAAGTGCTACGCCGACACGCCAGAGACTATTGGCGCCTTAATGGACAATATTCGTGAAGCCATTGGTGAAATACAGCTGCACACAATCGATAATGTGCTTAAAAATTGGACCGATCGTGTAGGCTACTGCATGGCCAGCCGAGGCAGCCATTTGAATGAAATTATTTTCCATTATTAACCGGAAGGATTGTACTTTCAAATAAAAAAGAAATTTGAGAAAATATTCAGTAGTTTTTTTTATAGCTTTTCAAAAAAAAAAAAAAAAAAAATTATTTGGCGGACCCTTTAGAAGTGAAGTATTTTAAAATTAAACTGTCATTTTAGCATACTTGCTGATTTTTTTATTCATCACCATCTACTTTTTTGTTGAGTATACTGTAGGAAGATCGAATGTTGAACTTTTTTCAAAAACCGGTTTTCAAATAGTTCGAATAAACACAATTTTTGAATACCCGGTCTGCGGTTAAAAAGTAAACACTCAACTGATTCTCTCCTTAATATATATATATATTTTTTTGTTTTTGTTTTAATTTAATAAAATTTATAAATCTTCCCTCATATACATTGTAGACTTTGCCGGCATATTGTAGTTTTTACCAAGTAACTATACTATACTATTAGAACATTTTACGTCTTCAGGCTCTTGGTTGGCATTCTCTTCTCTACAATACAATGTGCTAATAGAGCTTTACCGCTTACTTACTTATGGGAATTAATAACGGAACATAATGTCGGGATATGACCACTTCTAGCTGGTCGGTAGACGTCCGCTTATCTCATCAACGTAGCACCGAATTTAATCTTTCAGAGTGACAGTTGTTTGTGGTTTGTTCACGTAAACCCGGTTTTTTCAAATGGACCCAGAGAAAATAATCACAAGAACGAGGCGGGCCAATTTACATCGCCAAATCGAGAAGTTATGCGACCGGGAAATTTCTTATGCAATAACTGATTGTTTGGCTAGCTGTGTGGCGTGTGACGCCGTCCTGCTGATACCAAAGGTCACTGATGCCAACATTAGCCAATTGTGGCCACAAAAAACTGGTTGTTATAATTTGGTAGCGCAGAGAATTCGCGGTGACGGCATTTCCTTGTTCATTTTCGAAAAAATGCGGGCCTATGATACCGCCTAACCACAAACCGCACCATACCGTCGCTTTCTTTGGATGCAATGGTTTTCGAGGGCTGTTTGTGGATTTTGTGAACCCCATATGCGACAATTTTGTTTGTTTACATAACCGCCTAATTGAAAATGGGCCTTATCACTAAAGATGATTATGTTGAAAAATGCTTTGTTTTCGTTCGGTTTTTCAAGCAGCAAATTTTCACAATTAAAATTCTTTGTTCCAAAGTGTAGCGTTCCATAGTTAAAATTTCACAACTTTTTAATAGATTAGTGTCAGAGGTTCTTGACATTTCTTCATTTGATATCCAATTTACTTCCTAACCTCAAATTTGCCCACCTTGAAAATCGATTTACGCTTGAGCACAGTTGGGATTTATTGGAAATTTTTCATCATTCCAAATCATCTTTTCGGACGAAGCTCATTTTCATCTTGTTAGGTATGTTAATAAGCAAAATTGCCGTATTTGTGGTTCAGAAAGTCAATGCACCACCTATTATAAGTGACTGTTTGATGGGGATTGTAGAGCGGAAGCATCATTGACCCATATTTCATATTTCGCAACCATTACGGTCAATGGAGGCACCTATCGCATCGATTTTGCCAGCTGTTCATAGTATTGATGTGAACGATGTTTGGTTTCAACAGGATGATGCAACTTGCCACACATCTCGTGCCACAATCAAATTATTGCGTCAAACGTTTGATGGCCGTTTAATTAGCCGAAGCTGCAATTTGACATTGTTGTACTATTTTCTGTGGTGTCCGTTAAAGACAAGTGCCGACAAACCAGAGACAATTGAGTATTTAAAGGCCAACATTTGTGATGCCATTGCCGAGATGCGATCCCATACACTCGAAAAAGTTCTCGAAAATTGGTCAGATCGAATGGAGTACTGTGAGGCCGGCCGCGGCAGCCATATGACAGAAATAATATTACATTTCTAACCGGAACAATGGTACTTTACAACAAAAAATAAATTTGACAAAATTTCAAACTGTGTTTGTTTTATTGCGTTTTTAAATTGCCCACCCTTCACATAATTGCCGCAATTATATCCCAACTGGAACAAAGGGGACTTTTTTCAATCAATGAGCTGCACCCGATTCTATTGTAATTTTAAACTCATTGAAAGACCAACCAAGAAGTTGATAGAAGGGTGTATTACCCATCACAACACAGCGGCACACTTTTCGTATTTCGTGACTATTATGTGGTTTCCAATCAGTTCTATTGGCTCTATTCAATGTTCACCAACTCCTTAGTAGACTTACTTTGCCAACTCTATAAAGTCTAAGTATGAGAACAGCAAAAGGCCACCGAATTATTGGCAAATTCGCAAGTTTCCCGCTGCTCTCTTTACTTTGCCCAATTGCACACTATGTTACTATTTTGACTCCATGTCCACACTTCAATAAAATTATACTTAAGACAACCAATTTTGAATTTAGTGATGCCCACGATTTCTGGACCAGAACCATTGTGCGAAATAGTTACTTTCCGTATTTTTTTTTTAACACAGTCTCTTTAAAGCTCAATAACGACTTTGAAAATGGCTTAAATTCCTGTGGTCAGCATATGAATCAAAAGAGCTCGTTGTCGATGGGCTGGAATCCTTATTTTTACAAATAATACGTAACTTAAACTGCATATTAACTAACCTTGATAAGGATAACATAATATGCTTTATCTAGAATTGTCCTAAAATTAATTGAAATCAGTTTCTACGTGTCCCTAACATCCGTATAATGGAATGATACAAATAGAAGATTATTTTTCCAAGTAAAATATTGTTTTAATTACAATTGCGAAGAACTTATTTCTCTTGAAATAAATACCACAAAACAAAAGCCCAGTAAATAACCAGAAGCAATAAAAGGAAATAAGAAGAATTCAAATGTTTAAATGTCACATTCCAAACTGAATATGTCAAAATAAATCTTGTAAGGAAAGGTGTCCACACACGTTTACACGTAATAGAGCGAGAGAGAGATAGTTGTCATGCTTTAAATAATACACAAATTCATACTAAATCAAAGCATACTTTTAGGTTGAACCACAATAGGATATTTGTAATATGTGCCATAAATATTAAAAGTAATTTCCATGTTTTCTTCGATTCTTTTTCATTTTTTTATTTGTTGTTTTACCCTGACCACAACTGTAACAGCTCCTACGCCTGTTTGTTGTTTTCTTAGAATTTTTGTTTGTGAGTGATTAATGTTGAATCAATCTATGAAAGATTTCTGTGTAATTGTGTTATTTAGTGCTCAACTACTTTGATTAAAAGATCTAAAGGTGTCTTCAGGTGTGAAACACACTTTTGATTTGTTTGTTTGCCGTCATTTCCATAAAGAAATGAAAAAAGTCTAATTTTAGCTGGAAAATGTCTTATCTTTTAACTACAGGGTGTCCGCCGCGAAGGTATACTACTTTGTTTGTTTATAATTTTTGATTATATGAAGGAGAATGGATGTTATATTGATAAATGTTTTATTTAATGTCGGAAATTATATATGAAAAACAATGTCAGATAAATGTCCGCCTGTATTAGCCTCACAAATGCGAGCCCGTTTGAGCACAGTTTTCATTACATACTCACACCTTTCACGCGGTATTTCATTAATTTCATCACGAATATTTTGTTTGAGTTGCGTTGAGAGCGTTTTCAGATGTCTCCACAGCAATCAATCTCCGAAGCAATCAAATCAGACGACCGTGGAGGCCAATCAATATTATCAATAATTTCTTGTGGAAGGAGGTCTCGCAGTATTTCCATTGTAATCCTGGCTGTATGCGACGTGGCATCGTCTTGATGAAACCACATGTTAGCCAAGCCCAAAACGTGCAGTTGTGGCGTTAAAAAGTTTTCAATCATATCACGATATCGCTCCCCATTGACAGTTACTGTTACGGTTATTTGCAAAAATAAATTTAATTTGGTATAAAAAGTTTATTTAAATTATTTCAGTCTTTTATTTATTCACATAATATAAAGGGTCCGCCAAATAAATCGTTTTTGGCTGACCATGCAGTAGCCTACACGATCGGTCCAATTTTTAAGCACATTATCGATTGTGTGCAGCTGCATTTCACCAATGGCTTCACGAATATTGTCCTTTAAAGCGTCAATTGTCTCTGGCTTGTTGGCGTAACACTTATCTTTGACGGCACCCCACAAATAATAGTCCAACGGTGTCAAATCGCAGCTCCGAGGTGGCCAAACGACACCAGCTCTGCGGCTGATAATGCGATCTTCAAAAACAGAGCGCAAAACATCGAGTCTAGCTTCGGCTGTGTGGCACGTAGCGCCGTCCTGTTGAAACCAAATGTTGCTAATATCCTCCTCCTCAATTTTTGTGAACAAAAATTCGTTCAACATGGCCCGATAACGATCGCCATTGACTGTAACGGCCACTCTTTGCTCATATTCGAGGAAAAATGGCCCAATTATGCCTCCGGACCAAAATACGCACCAACCAGTGACTCGTCTTGTCGATAAATGCGACAATTTTGCTTGTTTACATACCCGCCAAGATCAAAATGAGCTTCATCTGAAAAAATGATTTTTTTTTTGGCAAAATCGGCAAAGTAATGTCGCAATATTTCCCAGCGTTGTTCAAGCGTATACACAACCATATTCGTTCAGCGGAAGGATAAAACTAATTATCTGTCAAATCAGACATGAGCTAAGTCTTACCATTCACGAAATAAGCACTAGTTGAAAAAAAACGTTAGATGGAGGACCCTTTATTTTGCTTTGATTTGCCAAAAAAAAAAAAATTATTTAAAAATATTTTCTTGATTAATTTTATTTTCCTCACTTGTGTGAAATCGTTTTTTAGATTTATTAAAATATTGACATAAATTTATTTGTTACTTTGAATATCTTTTGCAGTGATGCTTTCGTTTGCAATTTGATTTAATATACTTGGCAATTTATGCGTTTCTATTAAAAGAAAAAAAAAAACAATCCAAGGGTATTAGCAGAGATTAAAAGAATTATATTTATGTGCATTTAAAATGAAATACAAAATTTATGGAAACATTTTTTCATTATTTGTTTTACTAATGAGATATCGGAGAATAAAAACAAAACCAAAGGACTTTCTATAATCCTTAAGATTATGTTCTAAAATTAAGAGGAGTAGCTGAAGCAACAGTAGGCAAACAGTAAGTTATTTAATAGCCAGGTAATACATTTTTATTTTTTATTATTAAATTTACATAGCAAATCTGAAAAAAAAACTTTAAGTTTTAAAAAATTCTCTCAAACTGATATTGGTTTTTAATTAGGTTTTTATAACGAAAAATCATAATTTAGTAAAAATGTATTTGCACCATCCAAAATGTTTATAATTAGGTTCCACTGCAGTCGTAATAGCAAAAATCATGCTTAACATTCAGTTACAGGTTGTGAAGGCATAAATAGCTTACAAAATCAGCAGAATAATACTAAACGAGTAATATTCTACGCTTGCGGAGTTTACTCATTCGTTTACGAATATAAAATCTTGGATTGCAGAGTTTAAACGATCGTATTCGTCGTACAAGCTACCAAGATGAATAATGTAGTGGTCGAATTCAATAACGGTTGAGAAAATCCACATAATGACATTAGATAACCGTTGACTAAAGGTACGTGATCTTGATGAACTAATAGGCGTTTCAAAAAGTGCTAAACATCCACCGAATTTCGACTGACTCGTTTTTCCTTAAACGATGGAGAGACTATTACCTATGCATCGCTTAACAAATCTTCGGAGACTTTGATTGAAAAGGCTCTGAATGAAGGCAAGTGGACTTGTGTGCTTTTATCGACATTCAGAGCACCTTTGACAAAACCTATCAAATGGCTTGTGATGTTATATGGAAAAATGTTCCTATTATTTTAAGAACTAGACAAGGGAGATGCGGTATCTAGAGTTAGTAATTGCGATCTGATCATGGCTAAAAGGGTCTGTCGACAAAGTTGCGTTTTATCGCCTCTTGGCGATATTGTATATGACGGTGATCTAGTCATCTCGATGATCCGATGCAAAATGTTTTTAATGTAACGTACACCTAGCGCAAGAAGAGAGTATTAACTATAATCTTCTACCAACGTGGTGATTGTACTATTTACTAGATGAATGGGATTAGTAAAAGTGCTCTTAGATTGCCTAGTGTAGAACGCTGGCGGCATAGTAAGGCACAGGAAGATATTTCGCCTATTTGATGGCGATTCCCTTGTTGGGATAAATGACTACATTTTGGTTTTTGTCCGTCACTCCTCTAGGGAGCATATTGGCTTTCCACAAAGCATCCCTTGCTTTGTTTCAGTTTCTTTAATCAATATGATCTTTCACGCTAATTAGATGATTAATCCGCTGTAGCTTCCTCCATATGATTTTTGCGTAGTGTTGAAGATTCTTGCTAATTGGTGGTGATCTTTACTTTTAGCATTGTAGTTGCTTTTTCCCAGTAGGTGGTGTGTCTTCCTGATCATTCATCTAATGTTTGTCATCATCGTCAGGGGCTTCTTTTATTTTTTAGGTGAAGTTTTCTGGAGGGAAGTTGAAGGCTTTTTATTAAACATTCGACACCACAATTAAATTTTTCTTCGTCATGTCCTCTGCTGGGGCTCGAACCTGGTCGCTTGTGTTGTTTATGCATCCGCTCTAACCACTGATTACATGACACCCACTTTAATGCTGGGCAAGAAGTTTGGAGTCCTTATACTCGAAAGGAATTTATGTTTGGACCAATCGTAGTGGTGTAATATCGCTAGACATGCTGAACACGTACTTTGTGAGTGCTCAGCTCACAAAGAGGTCTTTCTTCTCTCACCTATTAAGATTACAAGCTTTATCCACAAACTCAATCACCCACAAACTCTTGGGGGACACCCAAACCATAGTTGTCGTCGGCAACTTGACAATAAAGAAGCCGAAGGTAATAAGTCATGGACAAATTCGGATGGAAAAAATTAGTTGAGACCATATTTTTCTTGCAGAAATTAAAGGAAATTTTATAATAATATTACGAAAATAAATAAACAAAAGCTGCAAAGACAACTATACGTGCTTTTTATAAATAACTAGAATCGAAAACATAAAACATCAGCAGAGATAAAGTAAATAAAAACAACACAGCAACAACAAAAACTAACAGCAAAGAAAACAAGTAACATACAACAACAAGCTGAAAGAAGTAGATGTTTACATTTGCATGGCTACAAAAGAACTATAAAGAAATTCAAAGAAAGAAATGGAATCTACCTGAGAATGGAATCTATCGAGGGCTTTCGATGTGTTGTTTACTCAGTCATATAAAAATTCGATGAGAACAGCAATCAGTTTAAGTGAAATAGCTCAGGGAATTCAGTTTGTGTGAAGAGAGTTTGTTGGTTTGAACTCTGTGTGAAGTGAATCGTGAAGTAAAGAAACCAGTTTAGTTGGAGCTAACTCAGTAAAGAGAGTTAAGTGTGGATAACTTCTAGCTGAAAAGGTTGTGCTCGAACCTAAGTTATAACTATGATCGGGTTTGGTACGAGTAGATCTTTAGGTAGAAAGATTTGTCGAGTAATTGTTGTTGTTTACAAACTTGTAGACAGACAGAGTAATTAAGAATAGAAAATTATTATTATTGGTTACAAGCAGTGGTGCACAAAACCGTGTTGAATAAAAGATTTTAATTAAAAATCAAACACAAGATTTATTTTATTTTAACTACAATCTACGAACTCATAAATACACGTTTTTACAAACACGTAACAATAATAAGAATTCTTGTATTTCGGTTTAAAAAACGTAATGGAGATGACGCGATTGTTTGCACTCGCCCATAGACGCAAAAGCATTACCATTTTAATTCAGTGTTTGGTGAAGCTTAATATGAACGAATTGTGGCTAGGGATGCAAACGACGTAACAATGTCTCGCTTATAAACGTCGATGTTTTGATGGCCGATATATCGACAACCAAATTAAAAAACATCAACAGCGTTCTCTTGTTTATTTGAACAAAATTTTGCGTTGTTTAGTCCAACTGCCCGGTGACGTATTTGAGCGACATAGTCACTATGATATTTTCAGCGATGAATCATCGTTACATAATCAATATCAAGTGGAAATTTTTATGAGTTTATCGTAAATGAATAATATTATTGGTGAATCTTTCTGACAATGACACAAACAAAGGGAGTTATGTAGGACAACGTCACTAACCGTCAACACAATAAACAACGCTGAAATTAAGCGACATTTTATGCTATGAGTCGACTATATGCTTAACGATGCAGAATTTTGTCTGCTACACCGTTAGCGAATAAATAAATATTGTCTGTTAGGAGTCACTTACAAAATTTTGATAATTATTTAAAAATTCATGTCTGACGTCAAAGAAAACTCAGCGTATGTCAATAATAATTTACCATTGCCAGCGTTTGTCACAATGATTCACTATGACGTTCGCTATCGGGCGCTAACAATATTTGCCATTGTACTGCTGCTGATTTAGTATTTAATTATTGAATGATCGAAAAATAAAACATCGGAAAAACATCGATGTATCGGTTTTACTAACGATGTTTTTCAACATCGCTGTTTATAGTAAAAACATAGATTTTTATAAACTTCGATGTTTTTTTTGAACGATGTTGCATCCTTAGTTGTGGCAACTTATTTGAAGATAAATTTTTATTTTAAAGACGCAAGTTATTTTGCGATCTTTTTTTAAATTTATAAGCCACTACTTTATTTTTTAAAAAAATAATCTTTTAATTTTAATTTTATATTTTCAATTTCTCTTTTTGATTATTTATGTCTTTAATGGCTTTCAATTTTAATGGCTCTTAAACAACTTTCGCCATTATTCTAAATAAGTGAAGTGATAATTTTAGCATTTTTTTTATTCTTCTCAATAAAACTGTGTCCTTGGAAAGTGACAGACAGAGAATATCTGTTTATTGCCAATGGCTAACTTGTAGCATTTTTATACTGATTTTTTTATTTTTGTACCCCCTTTAACCATAAAAATGTCAACAGAGAAAAAGGAAAAGAGTCATTTTAACCACTACTTTCAATGGAAACCAAAGAAAAAAACATAATATTTTAAAATAGACGTTGAAAAAAAAAAAACAAACAAGAAACTGAAAAAATCCTAAGTTTTAAAGGCATATAACAACAGCATTTATTGCGAAAAAGTAAATTTATTGCAGAGCTTTTTTATCCATATTTTTATTCTTGTCAGCTTAAGTTTTGTATGCACTTACCATAAAATATCCAACTACAAGGTTTACTCTTATCCTGCTTTACTGCTGCACGTTGTTACTTAGTTCCTAAGAATGCACTACAAGTAATAGACACATACCCATACTGCAAATGAAAAATAATAAGAAATAAAAAGAAAGTGAGAAAATATGGAAAATGTTTGAAGAAACATAAACTATAATAAGAGCTTTCTCTCACTTTCATTTCATATTTTTAAAGTTTTGCTTTTAGTCGGTTATGTTATGCATCAGAGAGATTCAAGGATACGTTTTCTATAATAACATGCCTTCAGATTTAACATGAAGCTCAGTAATATGGCAAATCTTAAAACACTTATGTATATACAAACATACACACACACACACACACACACACTTACTTTTACTCTCTTCTAGAAGCCTTTACACAGGACTATTACTTTTTTCTTACTATTGCGTTAAGTTATCTTAGCTGAGTATAAAATAGTTTTAAAAGATTTCAGGGAAAAATTAGAAAAAAATACACTTTTTTTTAATATTTAATAAAATGTTTCTGTGAATCAGAAATGAAATCTGTAAAAAGCAAATAATTCTCTTTGGTATTCTGGGTAAAATATCTTTGCCCAGCAATATAAAGAATTTTTTCTTTATTTTCTTTTTTTTAATATGAATTTTAGCCGAGTGCAATGAGCCACAAGACAGTTGAACGATTTATTATTTGTATTAAGAAAAGAAATAACTTTTGCATTTCGTTTTACCTTAACGAAAGCATAAATTATAAAAATATCGGGTGTTTTTTTAAAGTTACACAAGCTTAAATCAGAATTAAACAAACGAATATATTTTTAATACTGTTACGTATTAACCTTTTTAAAACGTTTGAGTTCTTTTAAGTTCCGTCAAAATGAAATTAACACCACTTTGTTGTTGTTTTACAGTTTTCATTTTCTCACAGTTTGTCTTAAAACAGCAACTTATTTGTCTTGCACTTAATATTCGTTTATACAACACCTTTTATTTACGCCTAAACACGACTTTATTTTATGACAGCAAACGATAACTATTTGACGTTTACCTTCTTATATACTTTACGCTCTCATATCCTCTATTTTATATTCGTTAACTTTAAATATGTAAGATTGTGTTACCCAAATAAGTACGGCACAGACAGGGTAACACATTAATACCAAATATATGTCCGCGCCCCGGTTCGAAATGATTCAAACAGGCGCCTGCACAAAGGATAAAAGCCAGCTAACATTTACATCAGTTAGGACCGATGTGGCATGCAGAAATGGGCTGACAAGAAAAGCAGTCCTAATATCCGAAAGATTTGGACACTAACATAGATAATGCTCACAGTATCCTCCTCTTCTTTATCCTCACAACTCCTACAGCAATCATTGAACGGTAGACCCAGTCTCCTAGCATGAGCTCCAGCTACCTAGTGCCCAGTGATAACAGCCACCAGGATTCGAGGTCTATGTCACGGCAACCTAAAGACAGACTCCGTACGAGCCCGATCGTATAGGGGCCAGGTTTGTCTTAATAGAGAGCACGTGGGTTTATTCTCTCACCATATCCGTGCCCTGCTCAGCATGTATCGCAGAATCAGAAGTCTGCAAGAGGAAAGTGGCATCTCCTCGTTTCTAAGGAGAGAGCTTTCTTTCCTTCGCCACACAATTTTCCAGGGTGTAAGTGTAACCCCTTACCCAGATAAGCTCTAGGTCTGAATGTCTCGCCATCTCGTTTAGAGACGTCTGACATTCACATACCAGTCGCCATATCGTGTAAATACCGGAGAGTGCTCTGATCACAGCCTGACTGTCCGTACGGATATCAAGATCAAATACTCCGTAGTACAGCAACCAGTCCGCTGCTCTCTTTATCGCCGTGATCTCCGCTTGTAAGACAGTGCAGTGTCCGAACGTTTAAAGGATACACTGCCTCCGATCGATTTCTTGTATTTCGACCCGACCGTGTATACCTCAACAGAACCGGGTCCAATTACAGTCTGTGGTGAGATTCACACAGAGAACATTTCGATCTAGAAAGGGTTTGGGTGTATACTAATCCACCCTACCAGGGATTGTATCCAAATGCTGCAAGATGGCTGCCATGTCCATGACCCTTATCAGACCATGTCCTCTCCATCCTCAAACTTATCGCAGACATAATCGCCATCTGCTTAACCATCAGGTCCGCCGAAAGCCAGTTCAACAATACAAACAAGGCTTTCGAAAGGGTGGACCTGAGCGAGCCTGTAATAATCAGCGCCTCGCTTCTCAGAATCCTGTCAGTAGACTTCTCTTCAGATTTCCACCACACAACCACACCATAAATATGTAAGTATGGCTTAATCGTCGTGTCAAAAATTTACTTAGAGTTCCTAAGATTGAGACCCCAGGATTTTTAATTGACCCAACAACAAGCATACAGTGCAACGTTCGTCCACGCCCGCGTAGTTTGGAGCCAGGACAGCTTGGTGTCCAAGATTACCCACCGATACTTCGCACTATCTGACAGCTACGGTTCCACCCCATGCAGACGCGATAGAGAAAAATACTGAATTTTGTATCTGCGCCTGTATCAGCACCATTTCCGTCTTTACTGGGTTAACGCTCAGTCCACTGTCAGTGCTCCACCGACTAAAAAGGCCCAGAGATGTCTGACGGCGCTGCGACATTGTGTTGTGAAATTTACCCTACACAGCCTCAACAACATCGTCTGAATACTTTACAGTCTTGAACTGTAAAATTCCACAGTAGCGGGGATATAACCCCTGTGGTGTGCCCCTTATGGCTACCTTATAGACGGTGCCAGAATATTTCACCGTTGAGTGAAATTATTTCATTCGTCAAAAATTTCTTTCAGTAAATCAATTGGAGCGAGAGCTATGCGGCATGTGGCTCCGTCCTCTTGTTACTACAAGTCTGCAAGACTAATGCCAGCTAATTGAGGTACGAAATAATTTGTAATCATGTCCCTACACTTTTCACCATTTACATTAACATTCTGACCATTCATTGTTTTCGAAGACGTATGGAATCAATAATTTTCTGTAACGCTTGTGCGTTATCCTCCCTCCAAGTACTACAGTTCTGCTTATTTACGTACCTATTCAACGAGAACAAAATTTTGAAGTTTGACTAACAGAACCAGTATTTCGATTAACAACATTTCAATAATTTGCAATCGTTGCTCTAGGTTTATCCACAATGAAATGTCAAACCAAACTAAACAAAAAGCCACTATCAGCTGTTAAATCGGTTGTCAAATAAAGCAGTGTTGCCCACTCTCAGTTATGAACCTAAGCTATGAACTTAAAATGATAATACAAGACAGCAATATTGTTGGAATGGTTTTTCTTATTATAATCTGGTTGATAGTTTTGTGGCCTTTTTTTAGATATGATTTTCGGCATATATCCGCTGTGGCTACAGGTTACCTGGTCCATTTAATTTGTCCAATTTTTTACTACTTTTTCCAAGAAATCTAGCCAATACTTCAAAAGTTGCTGGTTTGTTAATTTAAAACCATTAAATCGCACGAACGAGGGGACCAGTGAACAAGATGACTTTTGGGATGAAAGGTGCAACAAATTGATTTTGTAATAAATCGATTGTAAAGCGCGCTATATATAGCAAGTGGAACCAAAAGTCGTTGATGCCGATAGCAATCGTCATTTAACGTAGCGGTAGCCCGTTTTACATATCGAAAGAAGTAAGGACCGATAATGGCGCCTGCGTGAAAACCGCCAACCAAACGTACAATTTTAATGAATGTAATGGTGATGCGTCAATGAGGATTAAGGATTGTATTCGTTCCAAATACTCCTATTTCGTTTTGTGACATAGGTACTTACATTGTAGTCCTCGCTTAAGCGCTCAGGTTAGAATGTCCGGTTATTTGTGCAGTTTAGCGGGGAGTCAGGCGAAACTCGGATGAATGGACAAATAACAGATTTATAAAAAACTATAACAAATGCACAAATGATGCATTTAAAAGAAAAAATATATGTATTTGGTCTTTAAAACTTAAAGTTTTCTTTATTGTTACACTCACTCTCTAAAAATCAGTTTAAAATTCAAAACAATATTCTCCTTTATCTGTAGAAATTGTTTCATTTTTGTTCGATTGTTGCCAGATTTAAGATTAGTAACCGTCTTGACAGATAATTTTTATGTAAAAGAAAGAAATTAAGCGAATGAATTTTTTATGAGGATACAATTTCGTTTCTAAAAATGACTCATTTAAACTTAAGCGGGAAATGAGCTTCATCTAATTGAACGAAGTGCTCTATCAACTTCGTGAAAAGAATTATTATTTTTCGAAGTAAATTTCCACAATTTGGAAGCGTTCTTCTGGCGTTAGAGAATTCGTGATGACTTGCCAAACCTTACTGAACAGAAATGTCAACACAATTTTGGATTCTCAGCTGTCAAACCATAGTTATCGATATCGATAGTTTTCATGCAGCTTCAAAAAAACACCCTATATAAAGTGTATGCCACCCGTACAACAGATGTTGCAATATTATTAATAGCAATTTAATGAAGAAAAAGGTTTTTTTTCTAAGTTTTACTGTCAAAAATTTTGTAATATAAAAAAGAAACGGGAACATTAATTTAACTGCTTAAAACACAGTAATTAATATAGGCCTTCAATCATCAAATTATAAAAAAAATATTAAAAAAAACATTTTTTAAGCTTAAAATATAAGTAATTAAGGCAATGGAGCAATATAGGAGTATGAATGATGACTGATGATTCTACTGGAAAGTTAGTAATAGGGCGCATTACTTCAATACTGTGTTTTTCTCCTATGAAAATGGGAACGAGAAGCAAGTAACATAAGCAGAGTGTTTCTCTTCATAACTTTTTAAAGCTGCTTGTCACAGAAAATCCTTTGGATGACAAATACCAACCACCATTTTGTGAAAGACAACATCCACTGCCCTCCACTGAACCGTACTAAGATTAGAATGTTAATTCCCCGGCTGAAAAATAATAAAGCTGCATGCTCAGCTGAGCTTCCGGCTGAACTGTTTGAGTTCGGGTATGGTTGAAAGAAATCATACCAGATGATTGAAGTTTCAAGATTCAATGCTCAATATACAAGAAATATGATTCAAGTGTATGCTGCAACTACCGTGAAATTGTCCTTTTAAAAGATTAAAGCAAATGTCATCGAACTGATAGGTCCCTGTCACTGCCTCTTTGGAAAACCAACATTTAAGCAGATATTTATATTGGGCACAAAGCAATGACTGCCATATTGACACCTATCACCTATTAGTGGATAACTAAGTTGCCCTCGACAGCCCCACGCGAAGTAAATAGTTTTTCAAGTAATGCTAGAGTTCGCTATACCAAATAAACTTCTTCGGCTATGCTGTGAGTATAGAAAAAGACCTCACAGACACAGTTTTTACTGAACAACGTCTGACAGCTTCTTGTGTATCTTATTTAACAACGTCATGGTGAAAATCACCAGAAAAGCTGCAGTAAATACAACAGGTACAAGGCTCACATGGCAAACAAAAGCAAACCCATTATTTATGTCGAAATTAATTACGCCAGATTTAGTTGACAAAATCCATAAAATAATATTTCACAACCAACGATTGAAAGTACATATTTTGGCTAAAACTGTAAACATTTTAACCGAGCAGTGGCTCACACACATTTTATATAAATTTTTGATGTTCAGGCTCCATACGCACAAATTTGTAAACAGTTTTGTAACCGTCCGCGAACCAATACACCAGAAAGCGAGAAATAATCAAAACAGTGTATGTTTTGGAGCAAACGTGTGCCAAGGAAAGATTAGTTGGATCCCTTAGCTGGTTTGGTTTTAATTTTTCGGGATGCACACAATATTATTTACATCGATTACTTTGAAAAGTATAAATTTCTTATCAAGAACAGAGAATTTAGGGAGAGTCCGTATTGATTTGAAACAGAAAACTAATTTCCTTACAAATAAAAAAGGATTGTTCCATCCAGACACGCATGGATGCGAAAAATTCTTGATCTGGTCTACGAATTGCTAAGCGATGCAGCACACTCTTTACATTTAGGACCTAACAACTATTTGGTATTGTTAAATTTGAGGTAATAGCGGGGTTGTGTGCTAGTGTGTCAGCTCACGGAGAATGGGCATGATTCCCACTAAATACTCTGATCACCACGCCAAATATATGATCTTTAGTTACCTATTTTTAATAGATATAAAAAAATTCGTAATTATTGGGGTAGCGTGGTGTAGTGGTTGGAGCGCACGCATAGCAATACAAACGACCCAGGTTCGAGCCACAGCAGAGAACATGACAAAGAAATTTTAATTGCGGCTTCGAGTGTTTAAGAAAGAGGCTTCAACTTCACTCCAGACAACTCCATCTAAAAAAAAGAACAAGCCCAACTGACCTTCCCTCATACTTCTGTCGATGATGACAAAAATCAGACGAATGATCAGGAAAATACGCCACCAACTGGGAAAAAATTACAATGCTAAAGCAAAGATCACCACCAATCAGCAAGGATTTTTACCACTTCTTAAAATCGTATGGAGGAAGCTTCAGTGGATTAAGCATCTAATTAGCTTGAAAAAAAAAAATCAAATTGATTAAAGAAACTGAAACAAAGCAATGCATGCTTTGTGAACAGCCAACATGCTCCCTAGAGGAGTGACGGAGGAAAAGAAATCGTAATTATATTCCAATTTAACACATTGGCTAAAATGTTCCGGTTTTTTTCAAAATTAGTTTTATTCATCAACGTAATCTACATCAAGAGCTATGCAATCAGTCCAGCGCCGCTATAATATTTCAATACTACATTTGTAGAAGGATTATCTTTTGCTGAAACAAGTGCAGTGATAACCTCTCATTCTGGTGAAATTTCTTATCGACGAGCACCTTTTTGAGGTTTGCGAACAGTCAGCAGCCAAATCTGGCGAATACGGTGGATGTGGGAGCAATTAGAAGTTCAATTTATGTAGTTTTGCCATTGCTTCAGAATCATCAACACGTTCTTGTTTTTTGTCAACAACGGCACCCACTTTAAACAGAACTTTCTCACAGTCAAATGCTCATGCAATATAAATCCAACACGTTCTTTTGATATCTTCACCATATCAGCTAACTCACGCAACTTCACTTTTCGATCATGCGAAACGATGTTGTATTTTGTAATTTTTTATGGTGTTACCGCCGTCGTCATTTAGACGTCCTCTGCGTTCTGTCTCTACGACTACGTTTGAAGTCAGCAAACCAACGCTTTATTATGTTTATGTTTGTTTATGTAGAGCGGGGTCTCCAAAGCAATTTTAAAGCCATTGCTGCTCTTGAACGTTATTTTTCCCCATCAAGAAGCAGAGTAGAATTAAAACACGATATTGTTTTTGATAAATTGTCTTGAAATTAACAAAAGTATCTTCACTCTAAGCACACTAACTCAGAAAACAATTAACAGTTTTTCATGAGATTTTAACAGCTGTCTTTTGAAGGTTAGCACTAACTTAAAAAGAGATGAATGCAATAAGACTAGCGCCATCTATGTTTTAAGCCCTGGACTTTTCAACACCTGTGTTAAATAAATAAACAAATAATTCTAATATGCAGCGTAGGCCAAAAGTCACCATGTGTACAAACAGTCACCATTGCGTTCAAATAATTGATCACAGATTGAAATAATTTAATTCTACTATTTTGGTTCCCTGTTCCATTGTGTATATTTTTCCATTATTTTTTCTTCAAGTGTTATTTGTATAATCTGACAAAAAAAAAAAAAAAAAATGCGTATATATACAGTGACTCAAAGTGAAACTAGGACACTGTTTGAATTTTTGTTAACCTAAACAGTAATTGGTCACAGCATTATGTTTTATTTAAATAAAATGTATCTTTTAAAAGCTTTATTTAGGAAGATATAAAAACAAAACAAAAATTTTATTCATATACTTTAATGCGTAAAAAAACAGAAATGTTATGAAAACTCTTTTCTTATCTCAAAATAAAAGTGGGCCAGGGCACAATAAGACTGAACCTCGCTTTAATGCGCTAGGATTTTACACCCGTTTTTAGGTGCTAGTATTTCGTAGGTAGTCCTTTATTAGATTTAACGGCCAAAAGTCTTTGAGGCATTGATTTTACCAGGTTTGAGCAATACGACAGTTCTATTTTCGCCCACACTTCTTTTATTACTCTCTCTAACTGAGTTTTGCTGGATATATCTGGATGTTCTCGTATTTGTTCTTCTAGGTGGGCCCAAAGGTGCTTAATAGGATTTAAATCGGGTGATTGAGCAGGTATTTCTAAAACATGTGGGCAGTTATATAGTAACCACAACTTTACATTTAGAGCTTTGTGTTTTGAATTAATGTGTGTGAAGATAAATTTAAATTTAACTAGCAAAGACGCAAACCAGGTTTTTTAGCTCAGCCATTTTTTACGTTAACAGAGCACTGTTAACGCTTTAACAGTAACAATAAATTAAAGTAAAAGAATTGGAGAGGATGAGTGGTTATTGTGGGAAAACTAGAGATGGCCGGAATATCACACTATATGGAGAGAGTGGCCCAAGGGGTCCCTAATGAAACTGTGCTAGTGGTATTCCTGAAATAATTTTGAAACTGGAGAAATTTAAATTTGAAAAATTGCATTTTGACTGGAGAGGATGAGTGGTTATTGTGGGAAAACTGGAGATGGCCGGAATATCACACTATATGGGGAGAGTGGTCCAAGGGGTCCCTAATGACACTGTGCTAGTGGTATTCCTGAAATAATTTTGGAACTGGAGAAATTTAAATTTGAAAAACTTGTATTTTAACGCGTTTTGACTGGAGAAATTATTTCAGGAATACCACTAGCACAGTTTCATAAGGGACCCCTTGGACCACTCTCCCCATATAGTGTTATATTCCGGCCATCTCTAGTTTTCCCACAATAACCACTCATCCTCTCCAGTCAAAACGCGTTAAAATACAAATTTTTCAAATTTAAATTTCTCCAGTTCCAAAATTATTTCAGGAATACCACTAGCACAGTTCATTAGGGACCCCTTGGGCCACTCTCCCCATATAGTGTGATATTCCGGCCATCTCTAGTTTTCCCACAATAACCACTCATCCTCTCCAGTCAAAACGCGTTAAAATACAAATTTTTCAAATTTAAATTTCTCCAGTTCCAAAATTATTTCAGGAATGTTTTGATCCATATTTCCGTTGGTTATATAAAGGTTTCCAGGCCTAACTGCTGACATGCAGCCCCACACCATTATCGATCCGCCACCATGTTTTACCGTTGATCGTAAATTGCGTTCTTTGAGCTCCTCATTAGGTTTTCTCCAAACAAATGAGCCTCCATCAGACCGAAAAAGGTTGAATTTGCCCTCATCAGCAAACAAAACTTTATTTCAAAAACTAATGTCTTTAGTTTGGTGCTCTCTAGCAAAATTCAGCCTGCTGTGCTTGTTATTTTTGCTTGTCCATGGTTTCTTTCGTGCCACCCTTCCATGAAAATTATAGTCTCGGGATCAGCATCTTTTTTAAGACTCTGGGAAGCTAACGCTGCAGGTTTTGGTGCACTTAGTTTTGGGTTTTTCTTAATTTGTCGCACGATCCACCTTTCATCTGCTTCAGAAAATATCCGCTTTGTGCTGCAACGTGGTTTGTTTTCGACTGATTTGAATAGTTTAAAGCGCTTTAAAATATTATGCACTGTCGAATGGCTTCTATCCACCATATTAGCAATTTCTCGAACGGATTTTCCATCTTCAAAGCGCTTTATTACTAAAAGTCTGAGATCCTTTGAAGTTTGACCACGTTGCCGACTCATTTTTGTATTTTTTATAAAAAAAAAATATTTTTGACGATTAATGTTTAACTACCGTTATGAATTTCAACAGCAACATATAAGCATTGCCAGATAAAACAAAACGAATTGCAAAGAGTTGCCCTATGTCCCACTTTTATTTTGAGAAGAGTAAAGAGTTTTCATAACATTTTTGTTTTTTTTTACGCATTAAAGTAAATGAATTAAATTTTTGTTTTGTTTTGAAATCTTCCTAAATAAAGCTTTTAAAAGATACATTTTATTTAAATAAAAAATAATGCTGTGACCAATTATTGTTTAGGTTAACAAAAATTCATACAGTGTCCCAGTTTCACTTTGAGTCACTGTATACGAGTAACAAATATAAGTATATATAAGCGAAAAAATTTAATTCTATGGAGACTTTTTGCCCACTCAGTTTATGTAAATTTCTCATGTAACAGTGTTTGTTACAAAACTCCCCCGAAACGGCTTGACCGATTCTTATGAAATTTTGTAGGTCTTAGAAATATCTTCAAAATGGTAACGGTATGTGTGTCTAAAATCGGTCTAAATATGTAGCTCTATAGTCAATGCAATTTGTCAGTCAATAAGTGATCGGAATCGAATAAGTAAATGAATACCGATTCATGTCTATCCTGAAAACGGATAAAGTAAAAATTTCTGAATTTTGTGCGAATGACTTCATAGTCAATACAAATCCGCTGTGAAAAGGTGAGTGAAATCGGACAAGTTGGCATGGTACCCCTCCCATATAAAATAAATACTGATTTTTGTATATCTTAACCCTCTGTGACTGACGTGGTTTAACTATCACTATTCTTCTGACGTGGTAGAATAACAGACACCTTTTCAACGCTCTATATTTTCCAAATTCCGTTTTTCCAGCCTGATAACATTATTTTTGTTTTTAGTTTAAGGACATACCTCGTTATTTATTATGATATTTTTGTAAATTCTGAACAACAATTTATATTAAAATGATTTTACTTGGATTGCATAACGGCACAAACAGTTTTTTTATGCATATTGGTGTATGCTAGATAACCACGTCAGTCGCAGAGGGCTAAGAAGGGTTTAAATCGAAGTTTTTGAAATTGGTCTAAATGATTTCGTGAACAATACAAATCATCAAAAATGGACAAAATTGGACAAGTGAACGTGGCATTGCCTTTACATATATAGCTAATATTGTGACGACAGAAGTCAGCGCGACTTCAGGCACATGGTTTCTTGAGGCCGAGTATTTGATTTTTATAGTATTATTGTTGTCATATATAATTATTTTATGTTTATTATTCCTTTGTTTTATTATTTACTTTATCATTTTTATTGTAACTGGTAGACGTAGCGACTGACGCAATCAGCCGCATTCCACCATCTAACATATATTTTTTATGTATAAAATTTACAACTTGTTTTAAATGCGTTTCATTTCAAATTTTTCGTACAAAATTTTCTTTAAATATATTTCAACAGCGTAAAAAATGCTTGACTATTTTCAGTGCATTTTTAATTGCTTAACTAAACTTAAAGAAAACTATACAGCAAAAGTAAAAAGCGAAAGCAAAAAATTAAAATTAAAAAATTAAAAAAATTAAAATTAAAATTTTTTTAGCTTTAAATTAAGCAACAGTGTTGCTGAATGCTTACAGATAACTTTTAAAAATAATAAGGAAAAGTAAAAAGCAAAAGCTAAATCTCCATTGGGATATCAGCAGGACTTGACGTGAATGAGGGAACAAGGTTAAAGCTCTTTCGGTGTGCGGTGAACCACTACGAACGAGTCGATATCTGGTGGCCAAGTAACTCGCTCACCATTGGGTGCCCGTGGTGAGCGAGATATTCAGCCATCCCTGACTTTACGTACGACAGAGTATCGATATAGTTTCCTTGCCTTTTTCATAGGAAACAAACGTTTATTTAGTTTTAAAGAAAGAAGGAAATTATTAATGAATTGTATACAATTATAAATAGTTTTCTTTTCGACACTGGACCCCGCTGACTTACGCCGGCATCCGAGCGGAAAACGTGTCGTTACAATATTGTTAAATTTTTACTTATTAAAAACGTTTATTAGTGAATTCTTAGATTGCAGTGTAAATAAATATAAACTTGTGATTGATTTTAGATAAAAATTTCTTTATTTAACACAGTTTTGTGTTCCACTGCTCTACTTAAAAAACAATTACTACACATATCCTTCTACATATAGATCTTTACACCAGTTTTGTGACAACGATCACACAGAGCCTATACCAAAACTCTCTCCACAACTTGAGTTCTTTCACGATTTCTTCACTTTTTTACACTGAGTCTAAGCGAATTAAACTGATTACTCTGAGTTTACTCCAATAAACTCTCTACACGCTGATCTTATATCGAATAAACTCTACTCGCGGAGTTTACACCAACTAAACTGACTGCTATCCGCATCGATGTGCTTATTAACGGCTGAGTAAACAATACTTCAAAAGCTCTTAAGCCTCACGTTAGCTCCGGTAGATTATATTTCTTTACATTTCTTAATCTTTATTTCTTACTATATGCAGCGATCTGATCGTATATATCTGGTTTGTTTCAGTGCTTATTGTGTTTTTGTTGTTGTTTCTCATTTGTTCGATGTCTGCTTGCTTTGCTGTTGTAGTTTATTTTTATTTGTAAACAAGCACGTAGTTGTCTTTGTGGCTTTTATATATTTCTTTTAGCAACTACAGTGGTTCCCAAAATTGTTTTCGTAACAGTATAAATTTTTGTATATCTTTAGAGTTGTATTAGCAACAGTTTATAAATTTAGTTCAAACAACTTCGTTCAAAATAAATATCATAAGTCAATAACTGAGCGCGTTGCACAGACCACACCGGGCAAAAGCAATCTGCTGTATGGCAGTGAAATCTGGCTTGTATTGAATAAAATCAATCAAAAGGTCCAGGTATTCATCAATAGTTGTCTCAGAATAATATGCACATATTCTGGCCTTACACCATGAGTAACACAGAACATGTCTAGTGAGGAATCCATACTGAAGTAGATAAGGAAAAGAAAATGGGGGTGGATCGGGTTTAACATTTGAAAAAGTTCCGATAGTATCACCAGAATGTCACTCGAGTGGAATCCATATAAATAAAAATAAATTTGTGTTGGTTTGAAGGCTGCATAGAGTTAAAGAGCAAAATCATTTATTTTGGTTTATTTACGATTTTATTTTAATTGGCTATTATTGAATCACGAGTAGAGGAAACGGGGAAAAATAGTCGAAACATCATAACTAAGGTAATACATGAGATAATGCTAGAGAAGCTAAAATGGGAAAGGTTGTACAAAATTATAACTAAGATAACTGTAGCGAAACACGGCGTGTTTAAGCTAATACCTAATATAAATATCAATAATTCATCAAATTTACTTAATAGGCCTTTTTTTAATAACTTATGTTTACCTTCCGTAATTAAGTGTCATTTATTTTGTTTCGCTTTTTCGCTCTGGTACATTAAATTCATTTAAAACTCACTTGCTAAATAAACATTAATGAAAATATATGCAATTAAATAAAAATATAAAAAATTCTAGCATACTTACAGGGCGTTTTACAAAATAAGGGAAAAAACAATAACAAAATAGTCACAACGAAAAAAAAAACAATTTAATGAAAATGTAAATGAGTACCAAAAGAAAAAGAAAAACAACAATAATTAATGTTACTGACTTTAATTTATACGCATGAATGACAGACTTAAAAAAAAATAGAAAACATATACAAACGCAAATAGCTATAAGCCTAAGTATTGGGAGAGAGCGGAGCCACACAATAAATGACCATTAAAATTAAGGTAAAAAGAACATATAAACAAGGAAAATAACATTTATTACAAAACATGTTAACAAAAAATGAATACCTGCTTAGTATGTATGTACCTACAACGTTAATACAACCCAGTAAAAATTTGAAAACAGTGAGAGAAAAAGAGAGGGCATGGTAGAGGAAAAGAAAAATATACAATATGAGTTAATCACTATTTAATCCAATGTTGAAATGTTAATTGGATTTGGTATTGTTTGATTTGTGTCTGCGTTCTTTGCTTTTATCGTAACTCTCTCCGAATCACTGCTGTAAACATTACCATCAGTGTTGCCATAATTTTATTCATAAAAACGGCAAACTTCAAAGAAAAAAACTGATTTTCGAACGAAAAATCTGCACATACTTAAAAAGTAAGAAAATATATAAAGGGTCCGCCAAATAAATTTATTTATTTATTTATTTTTTTGAAAATGACATAAAAAAAACTACTGAATATTAAAATTATTTTTTTTTTTTTTATTTAAAAGTATAATCCTTCCGGTTAATAATGGAAAATAATTTCATTCAAATGGCTGCCTCGGCTGGCCATGCAGTAGCCTACACGATCGGTCCAATTTTTAAGCACATTATCGATTGTGTGCAGCTGTATTTCACCAATTGCTTCACGTATATTGTCCTTTAAAGCATCAATTGTCTCTGGCTTGTTGGCGTAACACTTAACTTTGACGGCATCCCACAAATAATAGTCCAACGGTGTCAAGTCGCAGCTCCGAGGTAGCCAAACAACATCAGTTCTGCAGCTGATAATACGATCCTCAAAAACAGGGAGCAAAACATCGAGTGTAGCTTCGGCTGTGTGGCACGTAGCGCCGTCCTGTTGAAACCAAACATTGCTAATATCCTCCTCTTCAATTTTTGTGAACAAAAATTCGTTCAACATGGCCCGATAACGATCGCCATTGACTGTAACGGTCACTCCTTGCTCATTTTCAAAGAAAATGGCACAATTATGCTCTGGATCATAATTCGCACAAAACAGTGACTCGTCTTGGGTGTATCGGCTTTTCAATGTATGCGTGCGGGTTTTCTGTGTCCCAAATGCGACAAGGATAAAACGAAAGGATAAAACTAATTATCTGCTAAATCAGACATGAGCTAAGTGTTGCCATTCACGAAATAAGCATTAGTTGAAAAAAAACGTTAGATGGCGGATCCTTTATATATATATAGCCGTATCGGGTAGGTTCTGTAAACCGAATACAAGTAAACTTGAAATCGAATAAGCGTTTTAGAGACAAATTGAACTTAATGCGCCAATTATTTTAAACTGATTGATATCACTATGCAACAAATGGGAAAAAGTTTCTTACCTTGGATAATCACTATATTTTTTTGATGTATTAAGGTCGCCTAACTTCAAAAATCATCAGATTATCAGATTCCGTGGACTAGTTGTTTTTTTTTTTTAGAAATTTTTTCAAAAATGTGAGATTTTTGGAGAGGCTGCTTCATAAATCTTATGATAACTTTGAAGCAGCTTCTTCACTAATCTCACATTAAAAAACAAAAAAAAAAAAAACAAAAAACATTCTAAAAAAACATATCCATAGAATCTGAAATGCTGATGATTTTTGAAGTTAGGCGACCATAGAGCATCAAAAATATATATTGAATATCAAAGGTATTTTTGCTTGTTGCATGGTGTAATCAAAGAAGTTATTTGAAAGGTAATTAAGTGAATTTGTAAAAAAAATATATAAACCTTGTCTGATTTGATAATTATAGCAAGTTTAAGTTCCATGTGATTTCAATTTTACTCGGTTTCGGTTTGCAGAACAAACCCATAATCCACTTCATAGTATATTTTTTATTTACGGCAAATTAAGTGTGATATACATAAATGATATTGTTACGTTTTTACCTTTTAAAAACGTGTTTTATGAGTTCGTAGATTGTAGTTAAAATAAAATAAATTTTGTGTTTGGTCTTAATTAAAAATCCTTTATTCAACACAGTTATGTACACCACTGCTTGTAATCTTTTTACAGGCAATAACAATTTTTATTCTTAATCACTCTGTCTGTTTACAACCCTGTAAACAACAACAATTACTCGACAGATCTTTCTCCAACTAAACTGGTTTTTACTTCACTACTAGCTTCACGAGTTTACTACTTATAAACTCTCTTCACACCAGTAACAAATTCGCTGAGTTAACTTTACTTAAACTGTACTCGCTGAGTTTACGATACTGATTGCTGTTCGCATCGCTGTGCTTTTTATATGGCTGAGTAAACAACACATCGAAAGCTCTCGAACCTCTCGATATTTCAGGTAGATTCCATTTCTTTCTTTTATTTTCTTTTTAGTTCTTATGTAGCCATGCGAATGTAAACATCTACTTCTTTCAGCTCTTAGTATTCGTTGTTGCCTGTTTATTGTCTGTTATTCGTTTTCTTTGCTGCTTTATGATTTATCGTTGCTAATGATTGTTGTTGTAGATTTGGTTATTTGTAAACAGCACGTATAGTTATTCTTACAGCTTTTGTTTATTTATTTTAGCGATGTAATAAACGCAGGGATGCCCAACCTTATTTTTGTAACAATATAATATAATGACTGTTCAAATTTAACACATTTTTTCCGACAAGCGTGGCCACCACAGGACATACCGAATTCGCTGTATTCAGTGGTCCTAACCGTTTTTTAGGTCTGGTTTTCGAAATATAGGGTTATTTCGAAAATGGTGGAGGTTGCACAACATATATGCTGGTAACTCAAAATCGGTTCAATTAAGTGAATAAACTAAAAAATTTGGTTTTCCGCTATAAAGTTAGCTGTAAATGAGGCTAAAACTTTTTTAATCTGCTTAGTCACATTAGAAAGGGGCAAAAGGACAAAGGGATCGCATTATTACGTAAATACGTACGACTGAGTGATATTTATTAGTTTTATTTAAGAAGAATATAACATGATCCCACTGTTCTTTTACAAAAAACAAAACTTTCTTAGACATAAATGTGATTATCACACACTGCTTGAAGTCTCTCTTTCTTTATGATCAGTGGTCAAGAAATGGATAATTACATTGTCTCATTAAATAAGTTACGAATAAACCACATCACAGTTATATTAAGCAAATGTGGTGAAATTCTTACTTTAGAATTTGTAATTAAAATAACAAAATTGAAGGTAAAAACTAAAACGTTAAGAACTGCAAAGCCTGCACCATTAACAGAAAGACTGACTTTTTAAACAAAAAACTTCAAAACTGTTTAATGCTTCAAAAAACTGCAAAATACAGATAAATCTGCACATTTGGCAACGCTGATTACCATTAACATACACTGTTCGCCCTCCCCTTTCCCTCTCTCTCGTTACAATTTTATAAAATATTATACACACCATTTAAGACATGCTGATGTGTAAATGTCTCTTTCTCCCTCTTCCTATGTGTGTTTTGGTGAATTTTATACATGGATGTGTGTGTAAGTGTGTTTTTGTTATTTTTTTCCTTAAAATGCCTGGGATTATTTAAAAGTGTGTGACTTTGCTACTTTGTTGCGTTTGACAAAACAGGCGGTCGTCGGTCAGAACTATAGAATAAATTTAAAAAGGGACTATAATAACGATAACAACAACAAAGCAAGGGGATAAAAATGTAAAAATCTATTTAAAATTTAAATAGAATTTTTTTTTTGTTCAGAGTGAAATGATAAATAAATAAAATATTTTAAAGCTGAAATTGTATTTTGCGAATTGTTTTTATAGAATTTTACATTTTCCTTAAATTGTAATAAAACTTTGTACGTAGTGGTTCTTAGGTTTTACTAAAACATATTATTAAGCTTAAAGAAAATGGAGCAATTGGTCTCTGAGATCTGAAATGGTAAGTTTATTTACCAATGGAGAGATATGATAAGTGTTTTTGGAATAATACATAACAGTATAGTTCACAATAAAATTCATATTTCTGTAAAAGATAATTATTAAAAAGTAAAAAAATTGTTATATTTTTTATGAAAAAAATTTACAATAACCAATGCTTTCACATATATTTTTGATAAAAACGCCATCTGTATACATGAAACTCATATGGTGTATTAGTATCACAATATTTTAGGATCGACAATTGCGAAAAATGCTCTCATAATAGTGAAAGCTGTTTACTTCAGGGCAGTTTTGTACAAGTCAGCAACTCATTCGTAACAGCTGCACGATATAAGGGGTGATTTGTTCCCACGCTGAACTAGTCTTCAAAGCGCTCAAATATGCACTCTTTCAGCATCCACCGAATTGTTCTGCATCCAATTGTTCTGAGGAATTATTATCTTTTTCGCTCGCTGTTGAAACATATAAAAGGCGACCTTAGACAATGAAGAGCGCCTTAAACATTGGCTCAACAATTTCTTTGATGTCAGAATCAGAACGTTATCGACAAATACCTCAAGAGGTGAAAGGAGTAACGGCAAATGCATAGTTGATTACTTTATTGTTATAGGGTAGGCCATTCAAAAGCTTAAATTTAAAAATGCAATAAAACAAAAACGGTTCGAAATATTGCTGTAAAGTACAATTGTTCCAGTTAGAGATGAAATATTATTTCATTCATATAGCTGCCGCGGCTGGCTTCACAGTACCCCATTCGATCGAACCAATTTTCGAGAACTTTTTTGAGTGTATGAGGGAGTGAATGTTGGCCTACAAATGCTCAGTTGTCTCTGGTTTGTCGGCATAACACTTGTTTTTAACGGCGCCCCACAGAAAATAGTCCAACAGTATCCAATCTTAATTTCTTGGCGGCCAACTAACATCACCATTTCGGCTCATTAAACGGCCATCAAACGTTTGACACAATAAGTGCCACAGTCATGAGATGTGTACAAGTTGCACCATCCTGTTAAAACCACGCATCGTTCATATCAATACCAAGAAGAGCGGGCACAAAAAAATCGATTATCATGTTGCGATAGATGTCTCCACTGACCGTAATGGTTGCGAAATGTGAAATATGGACCAATGATGCCTCCGCTTCACAAGCCGCACTAAACGGTCTCTCGTAATGGGTGCATTGGCTTCTGTAAGACCACGTTTGGGTTTTTCTCAACCACAAATATGGCAATTTTGCTTATTGACTTACCCACCAAGATGAAAATGAGTTTCATCCGAAAAGATGATTTGAAATGGTGAGAAATTTCCAATAAATCCGAACGTTGCTAAAGCGTAAATCGATTCATTTCGTTTATTGGTAATAATACACTAAATTTTGTGACAGAATAAGTCATTACATAAGTATTGCCAGATTCGAAATAACCGCTGGTTCAGATCTGAACTCTCAAATTGCCTACCCCATATCTAAAAGTGTATAAATTCTTTATTTGAGTCGATGGAACGATCTATACAATTCAGTGTTTAAAGATGATTTCATGTAAATGTTGACCGTTGAATGTACACTTTCAACTTCAAAAAATGCAAAAAAAAAAATGGCCAATTTATTCTTCCCCTATTCTTACAAAAGATTCATTGTTTCTCTTGCTGTGTGACAAGTCGCACCATCCTGTTAAAACCACATAATCTCTACATCTATCGTAAATCATGCATTTTCCGTCCCTGAAAGCTTCGGATCATCTCCCTGTAGCGGTTTACATTGCCCGTATTCGTATTTCAGTTTTCGTAAAAAAAAAAAAAATATGGTCCGATGATTTCTCCGGTCCACAAACCACACCAAACCGTAACCTTTTGTGAATGTAATGGTTGTTCTAAGATAACTTATAGATTTTCTTCACCCCAAATGTGGCAATTCTGCTTGTTGGCGTAGTCATTGAGCTGGAATAGAGCTTCGTCGGTGAAGATTATTTTGTTAAAAAAAACTCTAATTTTCTTTTTCTATTCCGATGGCCCATGAAACGAACTGCCGACGTAATGCATGGTCAGCTGGAGCTTATTAGTTTTAAATGGAGATCACGATACAAAATGTTGAATAATGTGAATCGTTTGATGTTTAATTGTTGCAAATGATGACAATCTTTTGGATCTTTTTCAAAACTTCTGCTTACAGCTGCTATATTCTCGGTTGAACGACCACAACGTTGATAAATTCTGTTTCTGTTATCGTGAACGAATCCAGTTTCTTTAAATTTCTCAACCATAAGCGTGATATCGCACTTTTTTGGAGCATTTTCTCTATCGAATTTTGTTCTAAATTTTCTAATTACATCTTGAAAGCTGCTGCATTTTCAAAAAGGGCTTTAATTATAAAAAACGTTGTCCTAATGTGTAACGTTCCGTATTGACCAATCGAAATGTGTTTAGAATCTGAAAATAAAAATTTTGAATAAAAATTGGTGGTAGCGTGGTGTAGTGGTTAAAGCGCACGTATAACAACACAAACGACACAGGTTCAAGTCCAAGCACAGGACAGGACGAAGAAAAATTAAATTGTGGTTTCAAGTGTTTTAAAGAGGCTTCAACTTCCCTCCAGACAACTTCATCTAAAACATAAAAGAAGAAATCTCTGACCTTCCCGCATACCTCTGGCGATGATGACAAATATCAGACGCCACCAACTGGGAAAAAATTACAATGCTTAAGTAAATATCACTACCAATTAGCAAGGATCTTCACCACTACTCAAAATCGTATGGAGGAGGCTTCAGTGGATTAATCATCTAATTAGCTTGAAAGATCAAATTGATTAAATAAACTTAAACACAGAAAAAGATGCTTCGTGGAAAGCCAATATGTTCCCTAGAAGAGTGACGGTTGAAAAAAATGAATAACATTATAAACAGGATATAGAGGCCATTGAATATCGCTGGGAAAAGTGTATCGAACTAAAGGAGATGATATTGGAATTTAAAGACATAATTGTATTTTCTTCTGAGTATATGGTTTCCACTGGGCATCTTTATCTTTGTCTTGTTTCAGTTTCTTTGTAACCTTTTTTGTTTTTTGTCTTCCAGCCAAACAGGTGATCTGCCTACTCTAGGAGGTATCTAGAACAGATGTTGTCTTTGCTTAGAAACAGTGACTTTTGTGTATTTGGTGTAGCAGTGGTTTGGAGCCTTGCTACCTTTTTGCTTTTTCATTTTATTTTTAAGTGGTGGCGTTGTCTGACACTTCCAATTATGTTTTGCAGTTAATGTTACTTTTCTTTTCTTTTCGGAGGTAGGGGCCTGCTCAAGCCTCCTTACCCCATACATAAATTCTCTAGAGGGAAGCAGAAGCCTCTTAATTATTGAAAATCCGATATCGGAAAAAGAATTCCTGTCCTCGCTGATATTTAAATCTGGGCTGCGAGCACTTTAACGTCTATACTACGCCACTTTTTCGCTTGTTAAGCTGGATAATTTTGAGACCGTGCTCGTAAATATTGGCCTAAATCGTAAAAAAACGTTGCCAGAAAGAAAAATACTTTCAATTCCTGTTAATAATTAGTAATAAGCAATTTATAAAAAAGGATAAAATTCAAATTCAGTTTTATGGTTGATAGATAGATGATAGCAATGATGTTGTTATCAATCATTAAATTTCTCTATAGCCATTGTTTACAATTCTTGTAATCAATAGATTAAGATGTCACCTTAAAAAGAAAAAAAAAAACATAATTTTTTCTAAAATTCATTCCTGGAAAAAAATTTGTTTTTTAAAGAAAATAAAATGAAAGAGTCTCCCGCTTAATTTTTAATCGCTTAAACATCAATATTTTTTTAAAGATGTAAGTATGAAGGCTTATACTTTTTCTGTTAAAAATGTTTGAATTTTTTTTGTTACAAATTCAATCGACATTTAAAAAATAAGAATTTGTGCGTGTGTACTTGCCCCTTATCTTTGTTTCTATTTTTCTACGCTTATCTGCGTAATTTTTTCCATTTATTCCTTTTTATGATTTCCCCTCCTTTTTAATTTATTTTTGTTCTTATTTTTAACATCTTAAGCGGAAATCAAATGCTTGTCCCTTGGAATGAATAAAGAAACTTGTTTAAAACAGCTTCAACAACAACAATAATAAAAGGCGAATCAAAGAAAAAGAAGAAAGAAAAAAGTAAAAATTAAAAAAATAAAAAATATATTTACAATTTCCGTTTTAAGCTATACAAACACTGAAATACTCACACTTATAAAATGTACAGTAAAGCGTCTTAAAAACGGAATGAATAAAATCCTACACTAGATTATAAGTGCAATATAGTATGTATTCATTTAAAACGAAGCTATGATTGTCAATTTAATGTGTTCCTGCATTCGGATGTCATGTCGTCCATTGTGTTCATCTTATAAAAAAAGAAGAAAAAGGACAGTAAATAAATTGGAAAAAGAGAATGAGAGAAAGTCCAAAGAACCATTTTTCCTCCTTATGCTCAAACAATCTACAAAAATCGTTGTCGCTGTTCTCCCATTTACAGGTCATTGAAAGTATGCCAGCCTCAATTCTGACTTGTTAAAGAAAAGAGGAAGATGTCCTACATTAGAGATGACCAGCCAGATAGATCTTGAAACTCTACATCTTAGTTTATGGTACCGAGCAAAGACTCATTCAAACATGCTAATATAGTGGCACAACAGCGACAGTCCTTAGGTCCGTTGATTCAGAGCCATGTTGGGTCAATATATCAGCCATCTCGTTTTCCCCTATCCTACAGTTACTCTATACCTAGCAAAGCTTTACGACCGCAAAGAAAATCTGTAGTCTAAGATGATTTTAGACTTGAACACGCATAATCTAAATGCCGCCTTACTACACACGAAGAGATCACTGGCCCTCTAACACTCCCCATCATACTCTAGATTACTTCCACTGCCTTCCTAACCTTTAACTCTCCAGCCTGGAAGACACTGCATTTGCCGACTTACTTGTAACTAGGTCGAGATCCTCGCTGTCGACCCCAAGCCTTAATACACTTCCCCGTTTTGGAGCCGTTCGTATAGAAGGCCAGAACTCGTTCTTCTTTGCTTGGTATTAATACCTCGATAGTATCGAAATTCAAAGTCGGTAATATATAAACACTGTCACATCTACTAGGTACGAGATCTGTCCCTAATCCATACAAATCGCGCGCATGCCCATAGTAAGCATCCCGTCTTAGACCCAGTTACCTGAGCCTTATTGTAGTTGTTACCGATTAAAAGCGTACTAGCAAGTCCAAACAACGGATGGCAGACAGGTATAGTTTTTATTCATACTCACTTATGAAGTTTTTAGTATAAGTGAGTACACATCATTCAAATTCAATCGTTGTTTCATAAGTATAATTAGTAATTAGTATGAACTAGAGGTCGTTCTTATACCTGTAGCATACTCGTACTCATAGCATTCATACATCACACCAGAAAAGACTCACACATGTGATTCGAATCCATCAACTCATTCGAGCAGTGCGCATCAAGTAAGCTAGCAATATTGTTTGAAAGAGAAATAAAAAAAAATGTAAAGTACCGCCCACAACCTCATATTTGTATCATAGTCCCATTGCGTTTCTTATAAGATTATGAATCAAATGCTTCATAAAAATTGCTAAGAATGAGTATGATGTGTACTTCAAACCTTAGAGTATGAGTGCGTGTGCGTACTTACTGCAACAAGTATGAATGCGTATGAATACTTTTACAGGGCGAAGTAAACAGAATAATTGTGAATAAATAGAAACGACTAAAACGCCGCCAAGGTAAAGTTCGAACTTTCTGAATTTCTGTCGATATAACCAACCACCTCGTGAAGATCAGTTTCAACAGACTTGGACATACTGTAGGCATGCTGCGCAATGCTCAATGAGGTGATATTTATGTACGACCTAATTTCATGCTTCAGAAGCTTTTCCAATGTCTTGAGAAGAACGAATGACAAGCTGATGGGCTTTTAGTCTCTCGCTGTCGAGTGACTTTGTTTCCCACCTTTGAGCATATAAATCGCCGTTACCGCCCTCCATAGATATGGAGGCGTAAACTTATCTACCATATATTCACTACCACTTCAGATAAGATATCGTATAATGTTTAGTTCGTTCGCAACAAATCTGTGCTCAACAGAGGCAATTAAATTAAGTTTTACCCAAATTTTGCCAAAAACTTACTCATCGTCCACCTAGTGAACATAAAGCATAGTGCTCAGTTGTCGTTACTCAGGACAAGCGAAAACAGACGGTTGTGCTCTATGAGAAATACGACTACGTAAAAATAGGTCATAACACATTATAGTTATAGAGTAGATACAGCAATGAAACAAACAAAAGCCAGATTGTTACACAGCTCCTACCATTCGATAGAGCCGCATACTCTAATGTCATGAGTTAACACCTCCGCTCTTTCCTGTATGCGGACGAGAAGAACCAATTTATGACGTATAGAGGTTCTTTAAACATTAAATAAGTGAGAATGGGTTGTAACAAGACGTGTTCAGCTCGGATGCCGGGGTAGGTTAGCGGGGTCGAGTGTCGGACAAAAAGTTAAATAAAGAAACTATTATTTGCTATATTATGGACAATTTATTATTTATTTTTCTCATAAGTTATCATTATTTATCACTAAACAAACGTTTGTTTCCTCGTCGTATGTAGAGTCGCTCATCACCGCACTTCGACCGAGCTTCACCCTTGCTCCCTCAACTCACGCCAAGCCGTACTGCCTTTAGGCAAAAATTAATTATATGGGTCACCATGGATATCCCGGTAGTGATCAAGATATCTTGCCTCTGAGGTCGTCACAGTCGCTCGCCGCACTCCGACGGATAGTCGCCATTGTCCCGCCATTGTTATCCACAAACAAAACTAAACTTTACCCTTTGAAGCAAAGCACCAACAGCCCTTTTGCTTGGAGTGTTCGCCCATTTATACCAATGGTATGAAATTTATAGCAATGGTATGAAATCATACACGCTCGCACCTATCTGATGTTTACAACATCATAATAAACATTTTCGTGGCTGCGAGAGTGAGAGCGAAAATACAACAAGCGATCGGTTGTATTATAACGCGATCACGTGCTAACACCGTTACCCTAAAGACTGGATAGTCAACATATTCAATTTAAAAATAAGTACAATAATACCGTAAATATTATGTATTTATTAAAGGTCTGCACGTAGTACCACCAAACTTCACGTAGTACTAGAAATACCAATGAGTACTGCAAATACCACAAAGAAGTTTGGCAAAGAAAATTACAATTCTTCTGGGCAATTTATTAAGTGCGATGCTATCCCGTATTTTTAAGACCATAGAAAGAAATGGGAACTGCATAAATTACATATAATTGATTAATGCTTAGTTTAAATAAAAGTTTGCTAAATGACCTTATCATTTTAACGAATTGAATTTTGCACTTATTTACATAAATTTAAATAAAAATAATCCCTAAAAGAAAAACCGGCTCATTATTCACTTATTTGAAAGTAGAATTTTTTTTAATAAGGTGACCATACATAACATTTTATAGTTTGGATTTTAAGACTTAAGACCAAATTGATTTAAAACTAAATTGTTTGTGTATATAATGGTATCCTTGCTGAGAGGTTGAACAACATTTATGATTCTGCTGCAAAATATACATGTTTGCAATCCCAGTTAGGTTAGGCAAATAATAAATTATTTTTTCACTCGGAGAGCACATTTGGTCCTGGAAAAATTTAGTGATAATATTATGACTACATCGCTCCTTTTGCCTATCGTCTCTGCCATAGCCACTAAATTCCTTTGATAAACCAAAATTTTACCCAGACCATAGTTTAGAAATTCACTACGTCTACTGTGGAATTGACTACATTACCGTTTGTACCGTACGTTTTGCAGTTTCGGGCAGTGGAAGATAATATACTCGACTGTCTACAATTCATGCTCCTTTTTACATACCCTACAGATGTCCAATGTACCAGCGACCCATTGGAAAGTTCTTGATCGTTATGAACAATATCTTGGTACAATCCATCTGACAATACTAACTATGTTCTTACTTAACCCCAGAAGTAATTGAGTTTCTAATTTATTTACTTTTGGCTATAAGAGCCTGCATACTCAGTCGCTGTTCCTGTTGCTCTATGAGCTGCATGATTTACCTAAGATCCATTCCCTTACCGGTCAATTATTCCACTTGCAAGGCTGGCTTTGTGTAGCCAGTTCTTTCGAAAATTCGTTGCCGTTGATGCTGCAGTAAAGCGGTAGCCAACGTAATCTGACTACAGATTAGTTTATCACTCACCGTGTTGCAGTTACCAACTCCCTTAGATCTCACGGAATGCTTATTAAGTAATTTCCTCCCAAAGCTATAACCTATATTCCACATCGAGTCTAAAAAAGCCTCTCTTTTTAATTTAACTCTCATCAACAACGTGTACTACCCGAAAGGCTGCACTCAGACAATGAGTAAGAACTGCAGGAAAATATAACGCATAGTTTTAAAAAACCTGTTGAATTCAACTTTTTTAATTCTTACCGGAAAAATAAAACGTTTAGTTTGACACTTACTCAAAGGGCTATACAACCTACAGTCGGTCTGGGCTTCTATAATAAATAATTTTGAAGGATTTTGGTCTTGTACGTTCTAATTCCAGTTTGTAATACCAAGGTTTTTTCCACCATTTTCTTTGTCTGTCGCAATTGTCATCTAACGCTTGGCTGGATCATTCATTGCCATTCGATCAGAATGCCCTAGCTGGCACAATCAATGCATTGTGATGCGCTTAGCTTTATTTATGTCTGAATACAATTCGTTCGACTGTACTCTCCACTCATGAAGATCGGCTTATAAATTTCACTAAAGGATCTTTGTCTCGAACCCACCCAACACTGCTTTTTTCGCTTCCGCAAGCATCCAAGTGTCAGCGACATATGGAAGCACGGTTAAATATCTAAATAGAAAGCTTTATGAGTACGTTGTATGATCCTTTAGATTATGCGGTACAAAATCGTTATGAAACGATTGAAACCATGCAACACTGATAAGCTTCGGAAATCCTAATCTAATAATCTACCGTGAAGAATGTAAAAGCTCTAGGGAGACGCTGACATTTTTCTTTACGTCCTATTTTTGTGAGTTCTACTGTAACTATAAGATATTTCTTATATTAGATAACATAAAAAGCTAAGATTTTACTTCATTTTTAATAATCTATAACGAAGGTATTTGAAAGTTTCATTTTATGAAATTGAAGTTTCACTGGTCGAGACAGTATATACCGGGTGAGCAAATTTTAGGTTAGGAAGTAAATCGGCTGTCAAATGATGAAATGTCAAGAACTGAGCTGACACTTAATTAGTAAAAAACTGGGAAATTTTAAACGCTACGCTCTTGAACAAAGAATCTTAATTGTGGAAATTTCCTATCAAAATGGTGAAAATATTACTGTATCACTTCGTAAAATTCGAGCAGCTTTTCCTCGTAATCAACTCGTCGACGTTCGCAACAATTGGGCATAACCAGAGGAACCTTGCGCAACATTTTGCATAAAGATCTTCATCTTCACGCTTATAAAGTACAACTCGTTCAAGAATTAAAGCCAGCCGACCATTGTTTGCGTCGAACGTTTGTGAAGTGGCTGTTTGAAAAACTGAACGTAAACAACGCATTTTTCTACAAAATCATCTTTAGTGATGAGGCCCATTTTCAATTAGGTGGCCATGTAAACATGTAAACAAATGAAATTATCGCAAAGAACAAATTAATTCCTACAGTACTTTTTATGCCTTTTTTAAATTCAGAAATCTACTAGAAATTTAAATTGGTGAGAGTTAGAGACATTTTGCCCAATATCTCTCTATCTCTTAAATTTTTTACTCACGCCCACATGAGTGAACATGAAATAAAGTATGCTTAAGTGTTGCTGTTGCTCATAACGAAAGTGTAGTGTGTGCTTTTCATTACTACTGATTTACATAAATATCTACATGCATACATATGCATATATCGGGTGTTTTTTTACAGTTACACAAGTTTAATTCATAATAAAACAAAGAAATATATTTTTAATATCAATGAAGCAGGCTTTGTTGGATAGAAAATTTTATAACATATAATATAATTTCGGCCATGTGGCCGCCAGGGTTGGCGCTCACAAGACGCATTGTGGAACACCAATTTTCACAAGCTCGTCGCAGCATATGCATCCGTATTTCGCCAATTTTTTTTCTCCGTCACTCTTCTAGGGTGCATATTGGCTTTCCACGCCGTTACTTTATTTCAGTTTCAGTCCATTTCTGAGCTAAATAGATGATTAATCTACTGTAGCTCACCTCCATATGATTGTGTGCGCTGTTGAAGATCCCTGCTAAGTGGTGGTGATCTTTACTTAGCAATATAAGTTTTTCCCAGTAGGTGGCGTTTTCTCCTGATCTTTCGTCTGATGTTTGTCGTCATCACCAAAATTAATCTGGAAGGTCTGGGAAGCTTTTTTTTGGATTTCTCTGGCGGGTGGTTGAAGTCTCTTTATTGAACACTCGAAACTGAAATTAAACTTTTTTCGTCATTTGCTCTGCTGGGATTCGAACCTTGAGCGTTTGTGTTGTATGACTGTGCTCTAAACACTACACCATGCCACCAATCTCGTGAATAACTCTTCGAATAATGATTTCCAAGTGTGCAATTGTCTCTTGTTTATCAACTTAGACAGAAGACTACATAACGCCAAAGAAAACAATCCAATGTGGTTAAATCACACTATTTTGGTGGCCAATTAATTAGTCTCTTAAGTGAAGTTACTCTTTCATCAAAACTTTCTTTTAGTAAATGAATCGTAGCGTGCACTGTTTGGTATATGGCCCCATACTGTTGGAACCACATGTCAGCACGCACAATGCCAGCTAATTGAGGTACGAAAAAAAGTTCTAATCATGTCATAATACCGTTCACCATTGACAGTAACATTTTTAAGACATACGGAACAATGACTCCGCCACCTTATTAAACTTAATTATTAAGCGACAATTGGCTTATTTACGTACCCATTTAACCAAAAATGGGCTTCACCGGAAAACAAAATTTGAATAGAAATTTAATATTAAAAATAATTTATGCCAATACGTCTAGCATAGGATGGTCGCTTACCTTTAATTTCTGCACAAGTTGAATCTTGAAAACTTTTAAACCCAGAGACTTTCGTAAAATCTTCCAAAATGTGTAAGAGCACAGCCCCAGTTGCTGAGAACGGCTACGAATTCATTGACTTGGATCTTTTCAATGCTTCCTTGCACAACGACTAAAGCTTCTTCAGCTCACGGTTCGGCGTCTCATGTACACTATATGTAAGCGAAACCCTGATCCGAAAATGACACATTGTACGCCATAAAATGGGCGAGGTGTACGCTAAATTCGTCGAACAGTACCATAATTTGGATAAAAAATATCAACAATTTGCAAGCGTTGTCTAGTGTAAGTCTATCCATAATAAAATGATAAATCAAACTTAATAAAAAGCAACTATCGGTTATTAGTTTAATGAGAAAATAAAGCAATGTTGCCTATTCAAAGTTATGAACTTCTAAAAAAAAAAACACCTGATACAATCTTACATACATATGTACATATATGACTAAAAGCAACGGAAAAAAAACATTGGGAAGTTATTTGCATGACTTTTTTTGGTGTAAAAACGCAGTAATAAAGGTGACCAATTTTGGAAAAATAAAAGAACTATAAAAATTTCAAAGTTTCTTTTATGAAAGTTTTGTAATAGAAAAAAGTAGTCTTAAAGTTTCCTCTCAGCTAATGGTATAAGTACGAGATTTGCTAAAAAAATAACTTAATTTTTTATTTATCACGCATCCGGATATCAAAGGATTATTACACCACTGAAAGGAGTATTGCGAAATTTCTGCACTGGTAGTTCTGAAATAGACAGTAGAGTGAGGTATGATATTATCCTTCCGAACCATCTCGCACAGCGTGCATTTATACCGATAGTCAGAAGGCAATCAAGGCTCAGGAGTCTATGTTTGATAACTTACGGACGGTGTGGGAAAGCCAATCATCACTAATGGTAATGGTTAAATATTGCGACATCAGATTCTTATGAGTACAATGACACAGCAATATTTCAGAACACATTTTGACAGACACGACGGCACAGATTATTTCGGCAAAAAAGTATTAGTATGCCTATCTCTATTTGTCTTCTTTGCTGCGCCAGCGATATGTTCTTCAAAAGATTGGTATAGACTTTCTCCTGCATGCAGGCGAAAGAGCTATGGCCGGTTGGTGAGAGAATCCTTTAAGTTGCCGGACGACTGCAGTATCTCATTGGCTGATGTCTCGGCGATAAAGAGGGTAGCGTACTGGTTGATGTACTACAGGGTATATGAGTGTGATTTCCGAATCTGTACGGACAGTCAGACTTCGATCAGGGCGCTCTCCGGTGTCTACACGATATCGCAACTGGTGTGTGAATGCCGGGTATCTCTAAACGAGATGGCAAGACATTCAGACCTAGAGATTATCTAGGTAAGGGGCCATTTGGACACCTGGGGAAACTGTGTGGCAGACGAACATGCTAGTGTAGGCTCTCTCCTCAGATGTGGGAAGATTGACTACTTAGTTGGGACGCGACTCTCCTCTTGCAGACTTATAGTCCTAAGGTATGATCGGGCTCGCTCGGAGTCTATTATGGGGATGCCGCGATATAGGCTACAATTCTTGTGGCTCTGATTACTGGGCACTGGGTGGCTGGTGTGCACGCTAGAAAATTGGGTTTGCCATTCAATGACTATTTTAGGGGTTGTCACGATGAGGAAGAGGACTTATGCCAGTATTCAAGTCTTTTGGATATTAGGACTGCTTTCCTTGGTAGTCCGTTTCTGAATGCCTTGTCGGATCTGGCTGATGTGAATATCAGCATGATCGCTTCTTTTGAACATACGTCTGGTTGGCTCGGTTCGGACTGGGATGCAAACATGTAGGTTTTTTTTCTAGATTACTGATATGGGTATCACAGTGGGATCAATATTGAACCCAAGTGGACTGAACTTTTTGCTGGCTATCCGTCGTAACTAACCAACTATGGCCTGTTGTTGGCCGGAGGATTACTGGTCCACTAGTGCACCAGCCAAAACAGATGATTTCGGCTGTACTTTTTGGCCAATGTCTAGTAAGCAGACATGCGATTCGATCAACGTTGTACAGTTATTGCTGTGAGGAAAAGGTAGCAACTGCGAGACACTTCCTCCTTGAAAGTCCGGCGCCAGAAAGTCGTAAGCCAGAGACAATTGAACACCTGCTGCGAATAGCTTGAGAAAATTGGTGTTTCAGATTGCGTTTTCTAAGCACCAACTGTGGTGGTCACATAGCCGAAATTATATTTAGACATTAATTTCATAAAATTTTGTATCCAGCAAAGCCTTCTTCATTGATATAAAAAATATATTTCTTTGTTTTATTATGATTTAAACATGTGTAACTGTAAAAAAACACCCTATACAATAAAAACGTCAAATTATGTCATTTTCATAAATTAATTCTTAAAATCGTTTTTAATTACAAGCTCTGACTTCAAATTGCCATTGTTATCACTGTTATGCGGCGAAAATTGAAAAATTGAAAATGGCAACACTTTTCTTTATTATTTCTTCTTTATATTCACCATCATTCAGTAGTACACATATTGCAGTACGTGTGTTAACAAATTAAGCGTTCGTATAGAAATAATAATCAATTGTAACCAAACTTTTTTTTATATTAAAAAAAGTGCATCGAATTGTAAAATAATGTTTAAAATTTATTAAGAAATGAAAAAACTATTGAAAATTTGATCGCAGTGTGTTTAAAAAGAGATCGCGCAAAGCCTTAAATGTTGAAATAAATAATTATGTAAACATGTGTGTGTTTAATTGCGTGTTTTTTCTATTTTTTCGTTGACCAAAGCAAAATCGAAGAAAGAGCATCGATATGGTGATGAATTTACTTGTTGTTCTTTAAGCTTACTCGCCTTACTAATTTAGAGCGAATTGTTAAAACTCAAGAGATGTGAGATATTTTTGTGTGCAATTAATAATAAAAAAATTCACTTAAAACCATTAATTTCGCCCATAATTTCGAAAGAGAGGTTTGTTGGAGTAACACTTGTGCAATGAAAGAAAATCTTTACCTTTAATCAGATATCATCAGATGCTGTTAAGCAAAAATTGTACTAAAATAGGTAATTCATAAAAAAATTATATTTTAAATATTTCTTCAATTTCAAATATATTTTAAACCAAAAATAAGAAGAAAAATTTTAAATATTTTTTATTATTTGCATAGAATTTTCAAACATTAAAAAAAATATCACAGAATCAAAAGAAATTTTTTTGCTCTATGACATATTTGGTTGGCATTCATATTTCCATACTCCATTACCTTTTGTCTGACAGTCAAACTGCCATAAGCGCACTCGCTCGAATCGTTCTAAAGACTGACGCTTAGGAATAGGGTCCATTTGTTTTGGATACCTGAACACAGTGAAATAAGTGGCAATAAAACTGCGGATGTATTGGTCTGAAAAGCGAGGCCTACTTGGCATACCAGACTTAGGCACGCTAAGGCGATGATTAGTCTGATAAACTGAAGAATGACGGAGTTTTAATTTTTTGTTTTCATTGTGTAAAGAGAGTGCATCTTGGATGTAGATGTTTGTAGACTATGTTTGCAGGCATCAGAGGAACATATATTATATAATGTAGGGTTCGTGATAGAATTAGATGGAAGTGTTTAGGGAGACACAGTCTCATTGGAAGACATATTAATTATTTATATTTTAGATCTGCTAGAGTTCATTAGGATAACAGCAGATCTGCTAAACGTACCATATGATTGAAAGTACAATTTAGACACCATGGGTCGCAGTGTCCTACAAAAGTGTCTGGTCAGGATGGTTCTAATAATAATTAACTCATACTTAAATATACAGAATTATATACATATACATATCTGTTTTTCAATTCATTAATACATATCCGTCTATCGATCGTTTGTCATTTCTTGTAAATATTGAAAACATAGTATAGATAGCACTTTTTAAATTTAATTTTATCATCATATCGACAAGACATTATTGCAGGACACTGCGACCCTTGTGCCCCCTTCGGTATATAGTTCATTCAGCCTGCCTTCCTAATGAGCAACTGCAGATCCGAAAGCATAGTGGTGGATATGTAACCTAGTGAGAACCTATTTCTCTCTACACATATCCACCTAAACCTTTCAAGAACCCCACATTCACACAATATGTGTTCCGCTGTGTCTGATGCCTGTCAGCACAGTCTACACACATTCACATTTGCGACCGTCATCCTCTCCAGAGGCCCTCTTAGTCTAAAGTGACCCGTAAGAAACTCCGTAAGGCGTTTGAGAACCTTAGAGCGACGCCCAAATTGGGGACTGATCGCCGCACTAGAGTGCCGAAGTCCCCTTTGAACATTTCACTGTTCCAATCATCGTGGCAATTTCCCAGTCCTTAATAAGATTGAGAATGACAATAAGTGGTGCTGATCAGCAAGGTTCTGGATCGATATGGGGTGTCATGCAAAGCTTTTGGCCAATGCATTCGCTATTTCATTACCATCTATCCCACAGTGCCCGGATACCCAAAACAGCTGGACTTTATTTGTAAGGGAAAGCCTTTGCAACGTATCGTAGCAATATTTGACAAATCTGGATGATACGATGGTATTTCCCTTGAACCCACTGTTCAGGTTAATCTCCGCACATATGGCAATGGCTATGATCTCAGTCTGGAAGACATACAGTGATCTCTCAGTTGGGTCCATAAACACCAACACCGACACAGTCGTTGAGTTTTGAGACATCGGTATACCAGTTTAGAACAAATTCACTTAGAACTAAGGCCCTAATAGACTAACAGTCTCGGTCTGTGAATTCAACCTTGAACCTCCTGCGAAAGCACAGTACCAAAGGCATATCATCCATGACGGAAGATGGTTCTCCAACCACCCTGCGTTGAATGGACAGACTTCCCAACTCATTTCGTTGTTATTTGACGAAAAATTTGGACGCCGAACATGCTGCCATTTTAATTTAATAAAATTATATTTATTGGTTCAAATATGTATAGTATGTGTAAAGATAAATTCCAATTTGAAAAGCGAAGACATCAACCATATTTGTTAACACGCCCAAATTTTGCATTAGCAGAGTACTGTTAAGAGGTTAACAGAGAGTACATACAAAATGTAATATATCTTCAGAAGATAAGGGGACATTTTGGAAAGATATGAAGTAACTCTCATGTACAATTATATACAAGTGGTGGCCCATGGGTCTTGTATACAACCCCTATAGTGCTATGTCTGATAAAATTACCAAATTCGAGAAAATTGAATTCCAAAAAATCCATTTATGAAATTCGATACATATACCACTATATACGCATGCTGTCCCAAGCGGCCTAGTACAGAGTCCGTATAGTGGTATATCTGAAATAATTATCGGATTTGAGAAAATCGAATTCCGAAAAATTTTAAAATTCTTGGAATGATGATTGGCCAGTTCACCAAAATATGAAAGTTCACACATGTGTCACTACATAAACGTGCTGGCCAGGGGTCTAGTAGATACATAGGAAACCAATTCTTTAAATTTGTTCACATTATCATTCATAGTTCATATTTTCAATTACTTACGTGACATTTCGGAGAGTAAATAATTGTCATAAACTCTCATTTTCTTATCGAAATAAATAATAAATTAAAAAAAGCGCAGCTGTAGCATATCATTGCCTGCCCAGGTTTATAATAAATATGTTAATACATTTGTGTGCAGTAGGATTTATCCTGCAAGGAAATTGTATACCATGCATATCAAAAATTGCTTGAACGCCATAAAAAAGTTATTTTTGCATCGAATCATGTCTAGCGTAGACAAGCCAACCAACGTCCAAGAAATTTTATGTAAAGATCGACCTACTAAGCAAATCAATACCAAAGATGAATATAAATGCCACCAAAGTGATCCTTTACATATATGGATGATCTAGAAGAATTTCTTCTATTATAAGCTGCTGAAATGTGGCGAGACGATCGCAGTGAATCTGTGCCAAGCAACATTGATTCATTTAAATCAAGCATTGACTGAAAAACGCTCGTATAGTTCGCTCAGACGTGATTATTATGATGCTTGACTACTTGTTGCTGGATTTATTCTTGGCAAATGTTTCTTATAATATGTCAATGTGTCACAATATACTCACGAGATTCTTCAAAATTTCCGGACTTTAAAGTTATATAAACCCAAAACGTTCCATGCCTAAACGGTCCAATTAATGATTTAATTTTTTTTTTCTTTTTTTGTTAAAAATGTTTTCGAATCACTTCATATAACAGTGGCGCTTGCTTGTATGGGTATTTTCAGTATTAAAGTAGAAAATTTTCCTGTATATTTTGTCACCTTATCTCTATAATTTATGCCTATCACGCATATTTGATTTGTAAGTTCTTTTAGAATTTCAAGAAATTCTGTTTACGTTTCTCATATGAAGCCTAAAAATAGATTTCAAATAATTTTTCTATTTTTTCAGCTCAGTTTTATACACAAAAATATATTTTCAAATGAATAAAATGACATTAAATATTATGAAAATGGATTAGACAACTAACATATTCTTTTGTCGTATAAATTTAGGCTTAATAAATACTAAGAAAATGTAGCATCATTTTTCGGGATAAATGTTAGCAATTTTAAAAATGGATGTCATTTAAAGTGGTCTAGAAATGAAAAAGAAAAAAATAATTTGTATGAAAATCATTAAAAAATTTTTGTATTGGAAAAAAGTAAAATTAATTGAAAAATGAAATTGGAAAGATAATCACCACTACTGCAAATACAGAGGCCAATGCTTTGATCAAAATTTCCCCTAAAAATTTTCTAATTAATTAATCACGTTAAGGATTTAAAGTTTTAAGGCATAAAAAGATTTGTTTGTGGCTATAATAGAGACTATCTTTAGCATTGCCACATTGCCACTGATTTCATTTTGCATTAAATTTATTGTTTCGGTTACTGTGTGACATTTGGCACCACATTTCAGTGACACCCATATCATCGATAGAAAGGAAGAAGTGTAGGAACAGGAGTTTGGAGGAGCCTTTCTAGCGAAGGAAAGAAGAATGAGAGGTGTATACTCTTCTCATGCAGAACGGGATTGAGACAATCCCAACTACAATTGAAAAAATGGGTTTAATTTCAGTCTAACTATCTGAGTATTATAACTGGTTTTTTAATATGTACTCAGTAAACATTTTCATTTTCATTTCCATCTTCAGATTTTGTGAAGACGAAACTGAAACGTCGGAGCTCATACTTGTTGGTTACGCGGCATTTATCCATTTGTGCACGTTATCACTACTGGCACTTCCAAATAGAGTTGGAAGTTGGAAAGCTTATTATAGAGAAGGCTAGTTCTAATCGGTGGAAGTACAATAGACGAAAGAGTCCAAGTACTTCAATGTATCTTTGCGACGATAATAGTACTGGTATATAACAAAAAAAGCCTTTATATGGTAGTTATGTCAATACTGTTACGTTTTAACCTTTTTAAAACGTTTGACATCGTTTGAATTGCGCTAAAATAAAATTAAACTACTTTGTTGTTGTTATAATTTTATTTATTCCACTGTAACCTTTATACACTATGTCTTAATCCAGCAAATTCGCTTATACAACACTTTTTATTTACGCCTGAACTCGACTTTACTTATTGACAGCCAAATGACCACAACGCATTTTTGGGCTACAGAGAACATTTCTGGGGGGTTACGACTCAAATTATAAAAAAAGTGGATCTTACAAAAATTGGAAAATTGATAAATAAATAAAATAAATATTTAATTTATTTAAAATTAAGTTGGTACGATAAACCTTTCTTTCTATAAGTCCTACGCAACGTTCCTTTTATATGACTTAAAAAAATTTGCTCTAATTGTGCGTGAAGATGTATTTTCTTTTTCGCATCTAAGTTATGGTTAAGTCCGAAACTGTTTAAAACACAAAAAAATGTTATTCAGATGATTTATAGGGAATTTTATTCCTAAACATTTGCTGGTACTTGGACTAAAATCGGTAAAGTAGTTTTCAAGTTGTGATGAAATATATTGTTACGAAAATGAAAATACTGAAGACAAAACTCACCACATCAGTGACTTATTATGAGCTTTTATCTATAAAATTTATTGGCTTGTGTCAAAGCTTAATAACTGCCAAAATTACCTCTACTAACTAAGAGTGCTAGCATCCACATGCCTGGTGGAGTTACCGGTGCGAATCTTTTTTATATTTATAAAGTAATTTTAGACCATTTTAATTAACGTTGATAAATCGAAAATTCGTGTCTGTACTAGAACATTTGAAGCTAATGATGAAATACTATAAAAAGATGGTGCATTGTGGTCGGTGAGTCAGTGATCATTTGGCTGTCAATAAATAAAGTTGTGTTAAAGGAAAAAATAAAAAGTGTTGTATAAGCGAATACCAATTTGCCGTATTAAGAAAAAGAGTGTAAAAGTTATAGTGGAATAAACACAATTGTAACAATAACAAGCGTGGAGCTTATTTTATTTTAACGTAATTTAAACGAACTCAAACATTTTAAAAAGGTTAAAAGGTAACAATATATTAATGGTCGTTTCATTAAGCCCACTGTCCCGCCTAGAAGACAGCGATCTTGCTAGTGTGATCGACAAAACTCGGTTGGGTTCATCAACATCAGCATCGACAGAGTCATTCATTTTGAAACCATCGATATTAAGCTCACTCCGAACTAAGGCCCCATTAGACAAATAACACCGATCCGGGAATTCAACCCTGACTCTCCTGCCAAAGCACAGATCAAAAGGCATGACATCCGTAACCAAGGATGGTTCTCCGACCACCCTGCGTAGAATGCACAGACTATCCGACACATTTCGGGATCCCTTGGTGAAAAACTTTGCCGCCGAACATGCCGTTGCCCTCATCACTTACTAAGATGTGAAAATTTTCAAATTCTATCAATTCTCTTCTCAAAATAAATTCTTTAAAAATCTTGTTCGTTATTAGTGTATCATTTCGATTAGCAATTGCTTGCTTCCTATTATATTTTCGGTTTGTGAGCCAATCGCCTGGTGTCGTTTTCTTCTCTTGTTTCCATCGCTGCCTCTGCCTTTACTTGTTTCTTTATATTAAGAAATGTAAATTTCAATATTTTAATGCAATTTTCGAGTTAAATTGTACTGATGTATTCAAAATTAAATACCAAAACTGTCGTGAAATGGCAATTTGTCGCTCTCGAAATACAAAGTAATCTTATAATCTTGTTTTGATGAAATATATTTTAAAAATTAACTTTTTCACATGGTAATTTTTCAAAGATTTTTATAATAAAGTACTTTTCACTTTTCTCCTTTTTGAATTTGTAATCTATTAGAGAGGAATGTCGAATAGCAAACATATTATTGCGTAACTTTAGGCTCCGTAAATACCATGTATTTGTAGTCGTTTTTAAGTGTCATACAATCAGATTTTATAAACAATTTTCGAAATAAAAATATTATTTAAGGACGGATAATACAATATTTAAAATATTTATTTATTTTTCTTGTTTTATTTTTATATTTGAAAGCCATTTTTGCAACACTTTAAACAAATTTCTACTGTTAGGGTCTTAATCTATTGAAGAGAATGTATTTTGTTTTTCCTGATTTGTTTTTTCTTGATTTTATTATTTTCGTAAGAGTTTCCCTTCGAAATGGGTTTCTTGGGAATTTTATTTAGTTTTTTTTTCTTTTTCACATTTATGTAACCATTGAAAAGGAAAATTATTTTTCATAGAGACACGATCTATTATTAGCAATTTTGTCGTTGGCCTTTTGAAAGAGATTCATGTGTAAAATAAGGAAATACAAAAAATTAAATAAATTTTTAAGAAACAAATGCAAAGACGTCAGATATTATTTTATAGATCAAATAAATTAATTTTGACAATTTCATTTGGACCGTTACACTAGACAACATAAGTCTACGTACAAGCTATTTAGTATACTTTGAGCTCTATTTATGATGTTGAAGAGCAACAGAATTGTCTGATTTTTTTTAAAATCCAGCTTGAGCGCAGAAAAAACTGCCTTACCATTGTTTTAGGGTTGCTAATCATTGCCAAATGTTGCAAATACAAGAGAAAAGCACCCAACATCATTTTCCAGAAGTTTATCTGTAAATAAAGACCACTTTCAAAAATATCCGTTTCTCCTTAGCGCCACAAATGGATTTGAAAGTATATTAAATAGCTTGTACGAAGATTTATGCTGCCAAGTGTTCATTAAAAATTAGCGACTGTCTTTATTACTATTCTAACTATCATCTTAATTATAATTTTTTAATGACTATCATACCGTTATACAGAATCGCTAGTTCTGAAAATAGGCTCCGTCGGACACCGCGTTGCTGTTGGAGGTTGAAGATCTCACACGGACTAAAACTTTTAATTGCTTTACACATTGTAAAAAATGACTACAGTGTCTATTACCTTGCTTAAGGTATGAAGTCCATATGAATATGTCTATTTCCTAAAATCAAGGTCCCAATCACCAATTAGAAATCTAAATTTAAGTATTGCTGGTGATACCCGTAGTATTAGAATTATGTTTCTGTTTAAGTGTAGAAAATTATTTGCCTTCTAATCGGTTAACAAACTGGTCGAGTCATATTAGTTAACTTCTTTGAAGACTTAAGCCCGAGAAAAAAGCTCATTTGTCACTGTGGGCTTCAAACATGCCACACTTAATGCAGATTATAAATACAAAGTGCTAAGAAGTTAGGGAGTCTTCTACAATAAAAAACACCTGAGTAGTATATTAGAGCTACTTTTTTGGCTGTAGTAATCCCACCTCGCCCAGAGGTTAAACACTATTTAAACCACTGCTTCTGTACTTTCAGCATAATTTAAATCAGTGTTGTTCGGAAATAAAAATATAGTTGCGTTAGTGAGAACATGAGAATTGCACTCTAAAAGTTGAGTTAAACAGGTAATTAGATTTTTTAATATCTGTATGAAATTATTTTTGATTTAAAATATAAAAACTTTAATATTTTGTATAAAAATGAATATATTATCGACAAAAATAAGTAAAAAATACAGTAAAAATTTAGAAAATAAACATACACCCGCTACGCATATTCACTCGTCGCTGAATTGAGCGCGAACAATTATTCAATGAAATGATCACCACCGATTAAAATGCAACTTTACATCAAGTTAACAACTTCTTTCCAAGATTAGGTTGAAAATGGTTTCAGCTAAACTCCTAAGTCTTTCTATACTTTTGTTCGTACCTTAAAGGCTTTTTTTCTATTAGGATATTAAATTATCCAAAGGTTAGGTAAAAAGTCGAAGAGCCTTTGAGGGGACAGTGATCTGAAAACATTGATTTTAACATGTCTTCTACGTGCTCACCTGTCACCATGATCTTAATAATAAGCCGCCTTGGGTACCGGATGCAAACCCAGCATCTCAGAAGATATTTGCAACCGTCTGCTATCATTTCAAAAGACATTCGCAAGGAATAAGGACAGTATGGAATCATTTATCATCTTATTTTTTTTTCTCCATCACTCCTCTGGCATCATATTGGCTTTACACAAAGCGCACCGAAGACTTTGTTCTAGTTTCACTAATAAAGTTGATTTTCAGTAAATGATTATTGTAGCTCGCATCCATATGATTGTGTGTAGTGGTGAAGATCCGTGCTAAGTAGTGCTGGTGATTCTTACTTAGCATTGTAATTTTTTCCCAGTAGGTGGCGTTTTCTCCTAATCATTCGTCTGATGTTTGCCATCATCGCATTTTAGATGGACTTGTATGGAGGGAGGTTGAAATAACTTTATAAAACGCTCGAAGCCGCAATTCCTTTTTTTTTCGTTATGTCCAGTGTTGGAGACTCGATCATGGATTGTTGTGTTGTATGCGTGCGCTGTAATTACTACACCACGTCTCCCCTTCTCATCTTATTAGCCACCACATTTTGCAAAAGATGTTCCTTTCGTTTTAAGAAATGAATTTTAGTTGTTGAGAATCACTAAGCCTTCTTTTAATGTCTACAGAAGCTGTTAGTACCTGATCTTCTCTAAAACACAATGTAGGACAGATGGAAGAGTTAAACTTTGTGGATGACGCTTAATGCTTGGACTTCCCAGAGGCAGTAAGTTAGCTAGGTCTTCACCACACCTAATCCTAAACCAATAAGAACAACAGTGCGTAAATCTATTTTTATACTGAAGGTTTTAAAACAGATGAAAAGGTTGGTTCAGGTTCTTCAGACTTTCGGAGGACGCGAATGTTCTTCAGGCAGAAGTTTATGTAGAACAAATAGCTGCAGAGAAATGATAATGCTGACAGTCAGCAATGACATCAAGAATTTTGTTGACAACCAGACGGCAATACGGACTCTAACATCGAGAGTGACGGAAGCAGAAACTGACCGACATGTGCAGAGGATCTCTGTGGCGCATAAATGGTAGTGGTGGAGTTACTCTGGACACAATGAACGGCACAATAGTTATAGTGGACACTGTGTATTGAGGATACCATCGTAATCCACCAAACCAAATATAATACAGCGAAATTTTTCAGAATGCTTCGATACTTGGTACCACAACAATGGATCGAGTTTGCTACAATTATGGCAATTTGAATTGTTGACCCTTGAGTCTTAAAAAGATATCGCATGATGATTTTGTGGTTAAAATCCGAATATTTTTTCAACATTTCCAGCGCTAGCTTAATAAACTTAGAGTGCTTGGTGATGGGCGTGGCCAATTTTGATGAAACTTGACATACTTCTTTTGCTTGTTTTAGAAAGCATATGTACAATATTTAAAGACTTTTTTTGTAAAAAAAATTGCATGCGATAAAATCGATGTGAATTGTATCGGCGTTGGGCAGTAGGCGATCTGCTTATTTCATTTTGAAGCCATTCTTACTTTATAACATGGTGTGATAAAAATGAACGAAATTTAAATTCCTGGAAAAAGATACTACTTTTCTAATAGGCGCTGTCGAGTAGAACGAGGATAACTCCGTCAATTTGTAACCGATTTTTAAACCGTAAGTCTCATTTTATTCATAACTTAATATAACTCCTTAATTAATTCATCAATAGTGCGGTTTCTATATAAAATAGTGCGAATAAACACATTTAAACTTCAAAATATGAAAAAAATTGGATCAAACATGTGTTTGCTTGAGAAATACAACCAGATTCTTCGAGGCTACTTAAACGATATTATGTAAAAGGTCCATTCACCTTCTTTCAAAATCTGAAAAGAAACTCAACATCAGGTAATATTCAGCTAAGTTATTAGCTTATAAGTACATGAAGATCCGTAAGACCGGTTTTTTACCCGTAACTAGGGATATTCGAGGTGTTTCGAAAATTTCAAAAACAGATCCTTGTTCTGCTCAACAGCGCCAATCAGCAAAATAGTATAACTTAGCAGATATTATTTTTTTTGTTGCACCATGTAATCAGTAGAATGCTCAGTGCCAACTTTCAATGATCTACCGTCATTCCTTATATTTTCGGCGTAAAAGTGAGCGCTACAGATGAGAAATAACTTAGGTTTTCAAATACTCATACTCACAATAGGGTTGATTTATAAGTATGCAATGAGTATGAATACAACTTTGCACTAATACTCATAGCTATTTCGTATTCATTCATTTCTCAGGATATACTCATTATACTCATAAATGATTCGAATCATTCATGAGTCCTCATGAGTGTTCATGAAGATAAGTATGGGCTATTCAAAAGAAAACTCACAACCATATAATGAGCATTCAAATGTCCATATTCGAGTTATCCTCATTTTGCATTGTCTACTTAAAATGAGTGCAGTTGAGTATGAATCAATAGCGTCATAAATTTTGACAAGAATGAGTATGATGAGCACTTGAAGCTTTAGAGCACTGTCAGGCAAATAGCTGCCCTTCTTCTTTGCTTTCACACGTCCGTTCTCAGCTACATAAGCAAAAAATAAGCAAAAAATGAACAAAGAGAAGGAAAGAGAAAACAAGTGGAGAAATACAATGCAAAGTAGCCTGAGTGAGAGACTTTCAAACTGCGACCACAATTGTAAAATGCACTGATATTAGTTTGCCTGTAACTGCTTTAGAGTATTAACGCCTATGAGTAGCAATTGGAATAAGTACGAATAACTATGAGTATAAGAATTTATGAATCATCATTCGAGTATTATTAATGTTAGCCACGGGCTTGTTTTTATTCTCCAAATTGTGCATTATGATCTTGTCTAAATCTTATAAGTATTCAGATTCTGGTTTTGTTAATCAGTCCTTTTTTCGATAAGCAGTTGATTGTTGAACCAGAAAAAAGTCTTTAACTTCAACTAAAATGGAAGCCGCAAAAACTTTTCTTCTAATTTTTTGGGTACATAAGACTTCCTAACATAAATTTATCCGATTATCACATTTTCCAAAAAATTTCTTTTCATAACTTCTCTAGATAATCAAGCAAGTTTGTTGTACAGCATTATTTTCTTCTCGCCTCATTAACACAAGCACTTAAAGCATTTCTCATAAGCACTAAACCCACACATACACACACATTTATACATATGCTCGCCATTGTATCTAAAGTTCTAAAGAAGGACATTTACAGTGTGTATGTGTGTGTGTGTGTGTGTGTGTGTGTGTGTATGTGTGGGGTAGTGGTAATACCTTTTCATTTTCTTCAGAGTTCTCATGCCAGTCTTTTGATTGATTGGCTCTGCTACATGGTTAACGTGGCATAAAATTAAATGTTGTTGTTGGTGTTGTTGGAGTTGTTGGCAAAAATGTAGATGAAACTAGTTAAACCGGCTCAAATTAGTATTTGTAGCACTACAAGCATTAGAAGTTGATATAGTAGGTGTAGTTATAATCGTGTTAGTGGTGGGGCTGATTGTAGTAGCATCGAAAAAGTAATAGAAAACGTAGAAAATAAATTCGAGTAGAAATAAAAGTTAATGGAAAATTATCTATTTAACGAACATAAAGGCTATTAACACACCACCAGTAACGGTTAAAAAGAGTAATGTCAGTGTAGCTGTGAGCAATTGTCCTTGAAAGTTTCTTTAATCACATGTGCAAGTACTTAGATAGGAGGGGATTCTTTCATTGTCCTTAAGCGACTGATTCAGTGTTTGTATAAAGTTTTGCTTTTTTTGGCTTTATATCTCAATTTTATTAAGTTTCATTCGTAAACAATATTAATATAATGAATATTGAAGTTTATTAATAGATCCGACTTTTTGACAGTTATTGAAAATAGCATTACATATGCATACACATGCTCATTGAACATTAAGGATAATCACTGACTGTTATTTTTTATTAATAGCAATATAAGCCAATATACTTCAATAACCTCATTCGCACTATAAATTAATCCCTAATTATAAGCCTAATTACGTAATTCCCCATACAAACTTTTGAGAGCAAATGACGCAAATTTTAAATACCATGTTAATTATTAAGAAATTAATCTGATCTCTAATTGTTAACGATCTTTTTTTGTGTCCGTCAGCCTTCAATCATAAAAATTAGGTCATATGGTTTTAGCATACTGTTTAGCTCTTAATTAAAATGCTTTTATTATACCATACGTTTAACATTGCACATTTATTAAATTGGCCTCCATAAAATATGTACAACTCCAGAAGGCCAACACGTTGAATTATTTGCCGCGCACAATCACCTTGCGCAATTAGTGAATAAACCTACTCACATATCGTGTGTAGATGGGCACCAGAACAATACCCTCGGCAGTCAGATCCAGAGAGGAAGCGTTCAGGAAGTGGCGCAATAATAGATGTGCCCATACTGATTTGCTTCGCAAACAACCCTTCATGCTAAACATCTTACTTTTCCACGGGGAAGTAAAAACCTTTGTTCATTCGTTAAAAGGCTGAGGAACAGCACTAGTTCGGTTCCTGCTCTTATAAAGAATGACCACATATTCACGAACCTGGTTGAAAAGGCAAACCTTTTGGCCGAAATGTTTGCAATTAATTTTCACTTGCCGGAGAGCGTTCAACCACTGCCCGAACTTGAAAGAGTATCAGTAACTATGCTTAGTATATTCTTTCGAGCCCGTGCTGTTAAAAGGGTAATTGCAAATCTCAACGTTAACGAGTCATCTGGTTCGGATGGCATACCAGCGCTGGGCCTGAAGCAGTGCTCTTCGACGCTTGCGCGTCCATTAAATCACCTTTTCAGTGCATCATATCGCGCCGGTATTTTTCCATCTTGCTGGAAGGTTGCTAATGTAACGCCAATCCCCAAAAAGGGCGAGGCTAGTAACCCTGAGAACTACCGTCCAATAGCAGTTTGTTCCGCACTCTACAGGTTATGGAGAGTATGGTTAATCACCACCATGTGAGATATCTGGAGTCAAATTCCTAAAAATCATATATTTTTACGTAGTACTCGTATTTCTCGTAGAGCGCATCCCATTGTTGTTGATTCTCCAGTAAATCGCAAAACGCATTATATGAAGAATCCGTTCTTTGATAGCACTGTTCGGTTCTGGAATAATCTTCCAGCGAAAGTATTTCCTGCCACTTATGACATGAGTAAATTTAAATCTAACGTCCATAAACACTACTCCCTCTGTCCTCCTTCCAATAACCTATTTTCCTATTACCAGCACAATAAAAAAAAAAAAAATAAAATCAAAGAGTATACAGTACAAAGAGTGTGCATCTCATATATGTAAAATTGTTCTAAATACATATGTAGTAATTGTTACCATCAAAAATTTTAAAATTTTCTTGCCAGCTTCAATTTTTAAAAATGAATATAATTGTTGCTATAATTTTTTATTTATATCTCTACAAAATATGTATACTATTAAAATTAGTGCTACAGACCACATTCCCGTTTTGATTCTCGGTATTGTAAGACATAATTAAATTCTTATTTGTATTAAAATTTTAATATAGAATTGAAAAACTAAAGTAAATTGAAATTGTAAAAGTAAAGTAAAAGCATTGAATTAAATTTATAAAAACTTCGCTTTCAGAATTTTAAAGCGACGTAAAGTTTGCCGTTAAAACTTGGTTTTTTATATAACAAATTTCTTTAAAATTCTTATGTCGCGAAAATTATGTCACAAAACAGGAATTTAAATTCAACCTGCGTTTAATGCACAGATCCCAACAATGGGAATCATCATATTCTTATATCTCATACTTACTCGAAGTGCCTTGTTAGTTATCATTGGACTGGTGGAGCAGCAAATGACTGTGTAGAGATTTGATCAAATTTGTAGTCGAAATGTTAGTAGAAATAGAACGCAGAACAGTATTCAAAGTGCAAGTATAATTCCAACAACTGGAATAAATTCACAAGCACGCAATAATTCTCAATATGCAAATTTATCTCAACCGAACAATAACATTAACAGTCATATTATAAGTACACTATGCCACAAAACTCTACGAACGACAATAAAAATTGATTTTTTTAATATATGTATGTATGATAAAAACTTTCCTTGTTTTATTTATTATAATATTTAACAAAAAAAAAAAAAAAAAAAAAATCACAATAAAATACAGAATATGTAAAAAAATTAAAAAAGTTAATTACTTTAATTCTTTAGCTCACTGTATTATTCAATGCTTTATGAATGCAACCTTTTTTCAACCTTACCATCTAATTTAGTCTATGAAGCACCGAGTAAACCAGTTTTTTGGTTAATTCTGGTGAAACCTTCTCCCATTATTCCGTTAAAATTGACTTAAGGTGCCGAACAGATGATGTGCTTGTATTTTTATATACCCACAGGTGTTCAGTAAACTTAAGCTTGGTTGATTGAAGTGGCTACTCTAACTATGATTGGACATTATATGGCAACCATAACCTCACCAACATAGACGAATGCTTGAGATTCATGTAATACATATGAGTATACTCACTATTCTGATGCAGCTTTTCGGCGTTTGGAAGAAAATCTTCTATGAACCTTAATCTACCGACAAAATATGTCAATATGCACTCTATATCACGACTTATCCGCCTTCATGTTAAACAATAGATCTTAGGTTTTTTTGTAGCTAAAGAAAAACTGAGTTTCTAAAGTATGGTTCCAATTTTCTTCCCGTTACTCCTCTTGGGCGCATATGGCTTCCACAAAGCATCTCCATCTAACACGGTTTACTGCTGTTTACTTTGCTTTCATGGTAGGATGTTCTATATCAGTTCTTAAATAACTGTAGGTCTCCAGGTCTTCTTTGATCGATCACGATTTCTTGAGTCTTCAGGATTCCACTCGAGTGAAATTCTGGTGATACTCTCTGGACTTTATCGGACGGTGTGACCGATCCATTCCCACTTTGTTTTCCTTAACTGTTTCAGTATGGGCTCCTCATTAGTCATGCTCCACAGTTCTGTGTTACTTATGGTGTTAGGCTAGAATATTCTGCATATGATTCTGAGGCAATTGTTAATGAATACCTGGAGTTTCTGTGTGATGTTACTATTTAAAAGCCACCTTTCACTGCCATACAACAGTACTGACTTAAAGCATGAGTTGAATATTCTGAGCTTATGCCGTCTAAATATATATGAGCTTGTCCATACTGACTGCAGTTGTTCAAATGCCGCTCTCACTTTATTGAGCCTTTATGTTTCTGCGCCACCGTTTGTAGTCATTGTTCTTCCTAGATAGCAGAAGCTATCTAGAAACTGGGCTGATTGACCCTGTAGCATGATGTTTATTTTCATGGCCTTGGTTTTGTTGATGTTTATCTCAAGTCCAACACTACGAGCCAATCTTTCTATGTCCTCCCGTTTGGACTGCATATTGGAAATCTTATGGGAGAGTAGACAAATGTCATCTGCATAGTCCAAGTCTTTGGCGTGAGAGACACCATGTAATCCCTTTTCTTTGAACAGACTTTGCTCATTATGTCATCCAATACGATGGTGAATAGCTGAGGGGATAGTGGACTTACACTGGTAGTAGCACTTATGCTACGAGGCCTGACCGGAGGCTTAATTCTGGTACCACGGGTGTCTGGAGCCCCAGGAATTTCTGTTCCTGCCCGACTATGGTGAGACCCCCTTGTGGGAGCAACGTGGTGCCTGTGGCTTAAACCCAAATCGCGGGAAGAGCTATGCTGGCTCGGTGTGGAGTTACATTTTTAACCGGGTGCCGTGACCCATAGATCGGTAGGAGTTTAGATAGTCTGCGGCACCTCACCAAGGTGTGAAGTCATGTTCAAATAGCATGGCTTTAAATTGGTACTCACTGGTGATTCTAATCATAGGTGGGGGCGTTGGTGGACGCATTGTATTCACTCGTGCTTTGGCACCGTGAGGTAATGTCCTAGGGCAGGTGCTCACGTTAAACCACTGACTTAATGTTCTTAGTTCTTTCCATGTAGCCGTTCGTCTGATGGTACCAACAGTAGATATAGGGGGGTACGCCATACTATGGACTGTTCAATGATTATTCGTAAAGTGTTGGCCTGATCTACGCAACTTCTATTCGGTCTGAAGATTGTTTGTCTCGTAGTATGTAGTCTATTCTGCTCTGAAGCCTATCGTGTTAAGTAGAGTAATTCCTCTCCAATTATTACAGTCTTTTAAGTCGCCACTTTTTGGTAACTTTACAATGATGCCCTTCGTCCATGTAGGAAGCAACCCCTCCTGCTCCCATACTGATGTGATGTGTGGCAGTAGAAGTTCAGCTGTGGCTTGAATGTCAACCCGTAGAATTTCCGCTGATAGTCCATCTTCGCCTGCCGCCTTATTATTTTTTAATTTACCAATTGCCTCTTTTATCTAATTCAAATTGGGAGGGTTACATCCTCATCTCTGTTCTCAACCGTTCCTCTGTCCACAGTAGTCTTCGTGACGTTACTAATTACATTGAAATATTCTCTCCATCTCTGTGTTTGTGCATCATTGTTCATTATTAGTATACCATTTCGAGCAGCAACGGCTTGGTTCCTATTAAAATTTTGATTAGTGAGATGGTTAATCGTTTGGTGTAGTTTTCTCATATTATTGTGGCCAGCTGCTTCTTCTACCGCCGTTGCCAGTCGTTTCAGGAACTTTCTTATGTCTCTTCTTGCAGTCTTCTTTACTTGTTTCGCTAGCTGATGGTATTGCTGCCTCAAGTACATATTGTTGCTATTTAACTGCAGTTTCACTTCCCTTCTTTGAGAAACTAGTTTCCACGTGTAATCTGATATCCAAACTCTTCTATTGTTTGCACTACACCAAGTGTTTCCTCCGCGACTTAGTTATATATTGCTCTGATATCTTCCCATGAGTAAAGTTGGTTTGTTGGTAGCCGTTCACGAATTACCAAGGTTAATGCGTGCCTGGTTGCATTATTCTAGATTTTTGTAGTTAGAGCCGTCTTCGCCTTGTGTGCCTAATGGTGCTTCTTCAACATTTCAATTTAATCTTGATTTCACCGGTGACTGTCGAGCTTAGCTCCCCTCCTATTTCTGACATCCGATAAAGAGTTTCTCCATCTTCTGCTCACGCATATGTGGTCTATCTGAGAGCATGCATTGCCGTTCGGGGATGTCCAGGTATATTTGTAAATATGCTGAAATATGAATGTTTGTCCATACCTGACTCCACAACCGCATGTTCCCATAGTGGGCCGGATGTAAGTATTGTTACTACCTATTTTCGTGTTAAAGTCACCCATGAGTATGATGATATCACCTCTTCGAATTGCCGTGAGCGTGGATGTTACTTGTGTCTAGAATTCATCTTTATTAAATTCTTCAGCGTCTTCCGTTGGCGCATAGCAATGGATACTTTACATATTACATATGTATATGTGCTTCATGCCACTTAAAAAGAAAACGCGCTTCTTTTCATCAACAAACTCCACACTTTTCAAGTATTCAAGGAATATTTCTATAAATAAATACATCTGATTAGTGATTTGAGCTGCATATAGTAGCAATTATCAGCACAGACTGAACAGCTATTATTAACTATGCTGTTTAAGTTTTGAAGTTTCGACCCTGGTCCTAATAGCAGCGGCAACTATTTTACTAAAAACTTGTGTGGCAAATTTGACGTGCATTTATTCAAAGGAATTGGGAAATATATTTTGCCGTATCAATTATGGGCACATTTTAGTTCTTACATTTATATATTTATCTCTCGTGCAGTTCTTTAATTAATTGAAAACTAGTATTTCCATCCGGTGTTTTTAGGTCGCACTTCATCCATCCATTTCGCAAAGACTTCAAAAAATTTGGAACATCACACATCCAAAAGACTTTCAGGCCATTAATTTAAAAAAAGCCTTTCAAAAATATGCCAAAATTAGAGAAGCATTTTCTGTTTATTAAGCTCTGATCACACACTAGTAGCATACATTTTTATACTAAAAGTTTCCAAAAATTCCATTGAAAATTGCATACCTGGCAAAAAATGTTACATTTTTCGAATGGCATTTTTGGAAAATTATTTGCAAAATACTCGAAGCGCTATGTAATTACATTTTTATAATGATTTTTTTTAAACCTTTTTTTTATTGATTTTTCCATTTAAAAACCATACCTGGTTCGAAATGTTAAAACTTTTAAGGGAATTTTTTTAAAACCCAATTTTAAAAATAACCTGAAATGTCACTTGTTTGTGTGTGTTTTTTTTGTTAAAATTACATTTTGTTAAGGGCACATTCAATTCAGGGCACATTCGATTCAGCGTCTCTCAACAATGTTATAAAAGACAATTCTTGCAAAAACGTTTACAATTTTTAGGTAAGCAATCGAAATCATTCTACACAAAAAAAGATTGTGTTTAGCGACGCACATACAAACTTATGTACGTATTTTAAATGACATATAGTGAAACCTCCCATAGGTTGACAATGCTCGTCGAGCTAGTTCTGTCCGCTATCGGGAGGTGTCCGTTTTAAGGGGGCGTTATTTTTAATAAGTTCAGCATATGCTATTTAAACCTACAATGTTTGAGATAACAACTACTGATGGCTTTTAAATGTTTTTTAAAATTACTTTTATTTTATACATTTTTATTCTGTACATTCGTACAAATATATATTCAAGAAATATATTTAGCCAACAATTATTAAAGAAAGAATTTTTTGATGACAGTGTTTCAAAAAAATTCAAGAACTTTTTCTAAATTAAATGAAAAAACATATCAATTTCACTTTAAAAGTTTAGACCATTTAGTTATGGCTGAATTTGAAAGAATTTCTAGTTTATAGTCTGCTTACATGTTGCTTTTCTCCAATTCTGTTGCATGGTTTCCTTATGCTTTTCTAAACTTACTAATTTGTTATATGCAATAAAATCATTTTTTGCTAAAGCTTTTAGATAAGCAATTTGTAGTAGTGCTTCGTAGTAGGGGTTTATTACGTTACTTTCTTGCACAACATTCTCCTCATCTAAATCGCTTAATATTTCTTCATTTTGTTCAAAGTTTATTTCTATACTGTCATTTTCAATGCATGCACGTTATCTATGTTTTAGAGAGATCGATTATTCGACCAGTTTTCGCATAATTCGAAAAGTAGCACTTTTAAAAAAACCGATTTTCGGATACTAATAATTCAAATAAACGGTAAACCGGTTCTTTTATTTAAATAGAGTTGTTCTTAATTCTTGAAGCGCAAAGCTCTACCACGTCGTCTTAAAAAGAAGCAGAAGCTAACGGAGAGCTTAAAATTAAAGTGGCAGACAATCAATAGTAACAATAAGCTATTCGTGGAGCTAATTTCATTTTTGTTGTATTACTTGGTAGAGAATGGAGTTAAAGGTTTGTTCTTATAGTTATAATTTAGGTGCCTGTGATATACAGAAATTAAATGTTTTACTTTCAATAAATCTAAAGGGTGCGCCAAATAATTTTTTTTTTTTTTTTTTTGAAAATGCTGTAAAAAAAACTACTGAATATTTACTCAAATTTCTTCTTTTATTTGAAAGTACAATCCTTCCGGTTAATAATGGAAAATAATTTCATTCAAATGGCTGCCTCGGCTGGCCATGCAGTAGCCTACACGATCGATCCAATTTTTAAGCACATTATCGATTGTGTGCAGCTGTATTTCACCAATGGCTGCACGAATATAGCCCTCTAAAGCGTCAGTTGTCTCTAGCTTGGTGGCGAGCACTTATCTTTGACGGCACCCGACAAATAATAGTCCAACAGTGTCAAATCGCAGCTCCGAGTAGGCCCAACGACATCAGCTCTGCAGTTGATAATGCGATCTTTAAAAACAGGGCACAACACTTCGAGTGTAGCTTCGGCTGTGTGGCACGTAGCGCCGTCCTGTTGAAACCAAATGTTGCTAATATCCTCCTCTTCAATTTTTGTGAACAAAAAATCGTTCAACATGGCCCGATAACGATCGCCATTGACATACATACCCGCCAAGATCAAAATGAGCTTTATCTGAAAAGATGATTTTTTTTTTTTTGGCAAAATCTACATCTTCTGTTAGTCGATCGCAGGACCAGATTCCCGGCGTTGTTGAAGCGTATACAGAACCATATTCGTTCAGCGGAAGGATAAAACTATTTATCTGTCAAATCAGACATGAGCTAGGTGTTACCATTCACGAACTAAGCATTAGTTGAAAAAAAAAACGTTAGATGGCTGACCTTTTTTAGAGCATAAGAGGGTTTTAAACGCCAAAGTGATTACACAATTGCTTTACCAGAACGAATTTTGTACTGACACAAGAATTGTTTAAGTTTACTTGTCTTTCAAAATCTGTGATTATCCCTTAAGTTTCTAATACAGTATGTACATATGTATGTACATATGTATGTATATATATGTGTATCAACACCTCAATAAGTTTGTTGAGGTAATTGAATTGAATTGTCAGCATTTTGTTTTCTTATTTGTTGTCTTAAACTTCGAATTCATTGCCTAAACTCGTAGTTGAGAATGATTTTCTTTTCTTTTTTTTTTTTTTGATTAATTATTAACCAGGTATCAGGTGTTAATAGAAGTCAAAGTGTTTTTGAACATTTTTATTTAGACATTTATATCTGTTGATATAACTTTCATCTATAAGTTTAGACATTTTCAATGATTTAAGCTACAATTATAATCAAACGCTAGGGAGGTCGATTATTCGACTTTTTTCAAAAACCGGTTTTCGAATAAGTTTTAATCAAATAACCGGTTAACCAGTTCTTTTATTACAATAAAATTCTTCTCAATCCTTGTTGCATTAGCAAATAAAGTTGATAAATTTTTGTACCATGTCGTAGTGTCTAGCAAGTAAGTATTCTAGAACAACGTTCGGCTTTTTTAGGGCCTTGACGAACATATCTTCCTCGAAAACACAACGTCCTTATATTTCATCCAGTGATTAATTTTTTACAGCGTATTTTGTAAGAGTTTTATTTGCCAGTGCCTTGAATTAGAGAATCAAGTTTTCCTTGTTGCACAATGACGTCAATATTTAAGGTTGTAAATAATTCCTTGTGTCAAAGAGCCTTATTATTTGAGGACACCCAATATATCCTTTCAATATTCAATTTATTGAATTTATTATTTATTATTCAATATTCAATTGAATGTATTATTTTTTATTCAATTACGGTACCATCCTACAAAAAGTGGGCGGACCGATTTTAACATGTCGGACAGATTAGGCGATGCCCACTTTGAACTTCGATAGAGCTTATCGGAGCAGGATATCTTCTAGGCATAAGTAAGATGCTGGATCTGTTCTTCGAGATGACACAATCGCAGTCTATACAGATGCCTCGAAGACAGAAACAGGTACAATGTCGGGTTTTTACTCTGATGATCTGGACTTCAGGGACTACATCAGACTATCCGATGCTTACTGGTCCATCTCCACCGATATCATGTCGAATTGATATGGGTTCTGTCATGCGGGCATCCGAGGGAATGAAATTGCTGATAAGTGCGCTACTATATGGTCCTCTCTCTGTTTCTCTTACAGGGAGACGTGCATGCCACTCCAAGTGCGTCGTCTACTTTGTTGGATAAATGAGCACTGATCAGGATGAAACACAGGTCGACCAATATCAACACTTGTAGAATATCCAGAATACTTCGACCTTCACTTTCCATGAAAAAAACTAGATAATTCTTAGGTTTGGAAAGGGGTTAATCGGGCTTTTTCGGGCATAATTACTAGACATTGTATGATGGGCCGCATGTCGGAGCGCATGGGATGCTCTAGTCATGGCTACTGTGGCAGCTAACAGGATAAAGGGAAAGAGCAATATCTCTGCGACTGTCCTACTCTATGGGAGCTTAGACTTAGACATGGACTGGACTGTCTTAGGGATGTGTCACTAAAGAAGTTGATTATCTTCGTCAAGGGTACCGGCTAGTTCAAATGAGATAACTAATATTTTTTGGTCCTTAGGTGGGGATTTTTCTTCTAGGACTCTCCCATGTCCAGCCATATGGCTTCTTTAATGGGTCTGTCCTTGTTCGGTGGTCACAATAGGCCATAGTTAATCTAACCGAACCTTCCTTTCCATCGTTTTCCAAATATTATCACACTTCAGAGGTCGTCTACAGAAACATGCATTCTCCACGTATTTAATAGTGAGTGCCACTGTGGTATGTTAGCAAAGACAACCGTCTATCAACCAAAAACTTCACTAACTACTACATCTGCCGTTCGGAGCCGGCATTTGTAGATCATTTTCAATGAATCTACTTGATCATCATTCTTCATATATAAAAAATGAATATTTATTTACAGAAACTGAGACAAAACTATTGTTACTCATGCTCAAGTGTACCTACCATGGTTTTCACGTTCTTTGTGAGACGTTCAAGGTAGTCATGGTTAAAAATAAGACTTTATATGTTAAATTTGGAAAATACTTATACGATGAGCATATTTGCAATAAAAAATATTAAAACATATACATATTATTCATATTTAAATTAACAAGTTATTTGTGTTAAAATAACGTGTTTATTTGTTATTCGAAAAATGAAAATTTCAAGAAAACTGGTAAAAACCGGTCGAATAATAACCGTTCGATCTCCTTATACAACATCCTTATTGCTATGCAAAGTATAACTGCCTTGACCTTATCTAAAGACGTTTAGGAAGGCTGTCACGGTCATTGCAATTGCGACTGCAGTCGATTTGCATGCTAACCCAATGTCCACCAATAAAAATACCAAAACCCGGTCTTACTACGTGATAGTGACCAGAGCAAGAGGCATCTTTGACATTGAGGTTTTCGCAACGAAATTAGGCGAATAAATCCTGGATCCGGTAGTGTTCACTCAAAGTGACAAATAATAGTTTTTTAACTGTACGTTGTAGTCTAGTGTAGTGTACTATGCATAGTGTAGTGTGGCTTGAAGAGCTATGACATGGCTTTGTTATATCTCCTTTTTACAATCCCTATCTTCTTCTTAAATTGTATTTTTATTATTCTTTTACATACAAAAACATTCCTAATCTGTTTTCTTATACGAAATTGTTATTTTGTCATCCTTTTTTGTCTACAATGTATTGTTTTTGATATCCAGTTTCTGTTATTCGTATATTTTCTACAATTTTAATATTAAAATAAAAAATTAATTAATTAATTCTTTTTTTAGAAATTCGAATTATTTTAGCTCAACTAATTCAGTAGGATTATTATTTTTGTCTTCGTTGTCTTTGCATGTATTTTACTTTCTCAATACAAATAATGACACTGTTCTATTCTGAGATGTGAAGGACAAAAAGTGTAGATTTGAAGTAACCATTACGAATTTTATAAAGATAAAAATGAATACTTACTGAAAAGATGTAACATTAGGAGAAAATTCCTTACGAAATAAAAATAGAAAAGGATTTATAACATTATTATTATCATACTCCAAATTTATAGATCTATTTCGATAGCTTTAGAGATCCTTTGAGAATAGAATAAACGCACTGTTCTTAAATCCGATATAGCAGGCAAGAGAGCGTGAATGTCTTCTTGTTTGAGAATTACTTCCAAGGACGACTGTTTAGTTGGGCATTTTCATGACCTGAAACTTATTTTAATTCGGCGGTGAAGGAATTGATAAGCCGTTGAAATAAAAATCCATAACTATCAGTACGTCAGGCCTAATCTGCAGGAAAAAGCAAATTTCGTTGGCTTTCCGGACGATAGATATGAAGACGTAAACGTCTCCGAATACAGCAACTTTTGAATAGCTTGACCAGGAACGCATTAGCCATGGCAATATGCGAACAGTTACCAAAAGATCAACACCTCACATGAAAAGATCTCACGGCAACATGTAATCGAGTCGCAAAGGAGACACTGGGTGTAGGGCAAACACATAGAAAAACATGAATATCAGACAACACTTCGAATCTGATCTCTCAAAAATGGGAACTTAAAATGCAGTTAATCAACAACAATACTAACAGCTGACGAAACAGGTTAAGAAGCTGCAAGAAGAGACAAAAAAAGCTCCTAGAGAGGCTAGCAAAAAAGCTTGACCGATAAACATGAACAAACTACACCAGACGATATGCTATCTCACAAAAAGAAAGTAAAGCAGAAACTAAACAGTTATTGATCGTGGTGGCATATAAATATCGAATAGTGTAGCAAAGATGCAAAGATGGAGGCAACATTTCGAGAAAATTAGCGACGTCACAGATATCGTTGAAGACATCAAAATGTACCATAACAAACAATGTATTGAACGTTGAGGAAACAGTAAAGTTGCAGACTAATAAAACAGCAGATAAAGATAGTTTTCTGGTGGAAATCTTAAGAGCTGACATCACAACCGCAGCTGAATTACTACGGCTTCATATCACATCAGCATGGGAGGAAGAGAGGCTGCCTTCAACTTGGAAGCAAGGCATCATTGTGAAGCTACCAAAAAATGGCGACTTGGAGGACTGCAATAACTGAAGAGGAATCACTAACACATGCAAGGCTTCAGAGAAAAATATAGAGCATACTGCCAGACGAACAGTCAGATTTCCGGCCAAATGAATGCTGCGTAGACCAAGCATCATAATAGACTACAAGAACACTATATTCTTTACAACGGGAGCATTAGTCAACCATTCCATACTAACGCTGAAGTCAAGCAAGCATGCCCACTTTCAGCTCTACTATTCGCCATGGTACTGGATGAGATAATGAGCGAATTATTTTTAAAATGGCTTTATTGTTTTTCAAAATATTTGACTTGATGATCAAAACACTTTTGCATTAACACCTCCAAAATATGGTTTTTGAACGCTTCAACTGCTTCTTCGACGCTCGTAAAGCGTTAGCCGTGGTGTTTATCTTTATGAATTCCGCGACGGTCGTCCAAAATCGGTTTTTGTGCCACAAAACATCGGAGCAGTGAGTGAATCGATATTGCAAAATCGTTATGCGACCTATTTGTGAGATAGAGGCATCCTGGCACATTAGTTACACTTCAATACATTGGATTTTACATGAACACTTAGTTGTAAAAAAAATTTCTTCTCATTGGATACCCCATAATTTATCTACCAATCGCTTTAAAAAAGGCTCGTGTCGATTGGTGTAAAAAAATTATAGAAAATATCCACCGTGGTGTTTCAAAAAAAGTGTATAAAATCGTAAGCCAGAGACGAAACAGCAATAGACCGTGTGGTTATTCCAAGACGAGCCAAATCCAACAAAAGTTGTCCGTGAAAAAAGCACAGCGAAGCAAATGGTCGCCTATTTTTTCGTCCGAATGGGTCATGTGGCCACTTTTGCACTTGATCAACATAGGACGGTTAATTCTGAGAGGTACGCGACCATTTGTTTGCCGAAAGTCTTCGGAGAAATTCATAAAACCAACCGTCGAAGACGAATCATTCCCCATCACGGCAGTGCAAACTCTCACACATCTCGTCAAACAGATGAATTTTTGAGCAGTCAAAACATTGCATTGATGTCTCATCCTCCGTACAGTCCTGATTTGGCACCCAATGACTTCTTTTTATTCTCGAAAATGAAAGGTAAACTTTGTAGTCAACGATTTATGAGCGCCGAAAAAGCAGTTGAAGCGTTCAAAAACCATGTTTTGAAGTGTCTCAAGAGAAATGGAAAAACTGCTTTGAGAAATGGTTTGAACGAATGCAAAAGTGTATTGATCATCAAGGGGAATGTTTTGAAAAACAATAAAGTCATTTTCATTCAAAAATGTTTGCTATTATTTGCTATGACCTCGGCTGGCCATGCAGTAGCCTACACGATCGGTCCAATTTTTAAGCACATTATCGATTGTGTGCAGCTGTATTTCACCAATGGCTTCAAGAATATTGTCCTTTAAAGCGTCAATTGTCTCTGGCTTGCTGGCGTAACACTTATCTTTGACGGCACCCTACAAATAATAGTCCAACGGTATCAAATCGCAGCTCCGAGGTGGCCAAACGACATCAGCTCTGCGGCTGATAATGCCATCTTCAAAAACAGGGTGCAAAACATCGAATATAGTTTCGGCTGTGTGGCACGTAGCGTCGTCCTGTTGAAACCAAATGTTGCTAATATCCTCCTCTTCAATTTTCGTGAACAAAAATTCGTTCAACATGGCCCAATAACGATCGAATTTACTGTAACGGCCACTCCGTGCTCATTTTCGAAGAAACACGGCCCAATTATGCCTCTGGACCAAAATCCGCACCAAACAGTGACTCGTCTTGGGTGCGTCGGCTTTTCATTGTATGCGTGCGGGTTTTCTGTGCCCCAAATGCGACAATTTTGCTTGTTTACATACCCGCCAAGATCAAAATGAGCTTCATCTTCTGTAAGTCGATCGCAGGCCCACTTAGCGAAGCGTTGTTCAAGCGTATACACAACCATATTCGTTCAGCGGAAGGATAAAAAATCAGACATGAGCTAAGTGTTACCATTCACGAAATAAGCACTAGTTGAAAAAAAAAACGTTAGATGGCGGACCCTTTATTACCATTTTAATTTCTCAGGATCTGAAAAAACCTCTTATAATTGCAGTTGTAATTTTTCTAATTTTCCAAATTTTCTTTTTAACAAGAACGTTTCATTATTCTTTTATATTTATAGTTCTAAGAACCAATCATGCAGCTGCTTCTCCTCTAACTGTCAAATTTTATACATAAAATTTATTTGTTCATTCACAGAATATGAAGAAAATTGTTGCCTATGTGCGTATATCTTATTCGTTACCTCAGTTACATTTAGATATGCGTGAGTGAAAGTGTGTACGTGCTTAAATTCGAATAAAACTTGTACACGATGAATTAATTTATCAGTAGACTGAATAAAATCTAAAATAGCCTTCTCAATAAATTCAAACTGCTTTTATGGAGGAGCTTTTATATATTTAACTTATTTTGTATGCAATTTTTTTTGCAATATTTTCTCTTTAAGTTCTTTTTGTAGAACTTCAAGATTCTTAAAGATTTGTTTTTAAAATCATTACGATTATTCGTCCCCATTTCTATTTGCAAACATTTCTTATACAATCAGCATATTTGTAAACAATAAACTGCAGGCAAATAAATAAATATATTTCTTCTTTGCTATAATCCAGAAATATTCTATTAAAAATAAGATAAAATAATTTTTTTTATCATTTGCTGTTCGCCAATAAAAAAAACAGCAAGATGAACCATATTTTGTGTTGCAATTGCCAACTGTGCAAGTATCCCGCTGTAATTTCCTAACAATTGACAAAGAAATTCAACAATTTCAGTTCAAATTTTCCCTTTTCCGACATGCAAATCTTCTAATAGATAACAAAATGTGAGACCAGATAGGTAGGTAAGTAGGTAATATGATGTCATGACACAATTGTTATGATCTATTTTTATTTTTTTCTTCTATTTTATTTATAAATTAAAACTTGAATTATTATTGTTATCAGGTATTATGAGTCTACTAACTGAGTGACATATTCAGAGAATGGAAGAAATTGCATTATAAGGATAATACATTTTCATAAGATGTAGATTTGAATGGAAGCAGGAGAGGAAGGAGAAGATATTTGAAAATCTGTTAGCAAATAATTGCATATTAAATCAGAGATAGTTAAGTTTCATAAAAACTGTAATATAGTTTAATATTCCATCTGTTGGGTTATAAAGTGAATTATATCCTGATTCGAATATCCTGGTTGCTTGACTTAAAATCAAAGAGCATTGCTTTTTTGGGGGTCTTCTTAGAAGTAGAGGGTGCGTGCTTTCAACAACGTTCATTATTACTTTTGCCATTCAACAGGCTTTTAGTAATTTAGATATCGAAGAGTACGAGTACACTGGCCACTGTTTAACATCCCTCCACGTTGGAATCAAGAATAGTTACCGCGAAACGTTAAGTCCAACCGAGCATATTGTACGCAATTTGACTTATAGTTTTAAATTTTGATTCGTAATGAAATGAACAGGAAGGAACTTAAGGTTATTGCTTATGCGGACATTGTGGAGATTTTAGTATCATTAGCTTCCGAACGAGATTCATGCCAATGTGTTCAATGTCTTGGCGTTACTCAAGAACTAGGCTACATAAAGTGATCAAGAGGTAAACAACGGTAAAAAAGAACTGGAACAAAGACTAAAGTCTCAATCTTCAAACTAACGCCGTTAAAGAACTGTAAAACTCCCTCAGCATGTTAGCAATGCTATATATCTGAGAATCAGTATTAATATCCAACACAGGGTTAAGAAGGCAACGGTGGCCTTTTACCCTTGTCGTTATGGTGACTTACTTACTGCCCCCGATCATTAAAATCACAATGGAACTTTATTTCTCCTTATACGGATTTTGTCAAGACTTCTACAAGAGTACTACTGAAATTTTAACATACTTGCATTGGGGAATACTTTGTTAGGTCCCTGGACACACACACACACAGACAAAATCGCAAGGCTGGTTGCGCTATACGGCACGTCAAACAAAAGAAAACTTATTGGCTTCCTGACAGGCCATTAGTATCTTAAACATCACCTTTTCAATCTCAATGTGATACCTAAATCGAAGTGCTGTCTAATCAGGGAAGAAGAGGAGACGACGGAGCATATTCTCTGTAAATGTGTTGCTTTGCAAACATTAGAGGGCGAACTTTTACGAAGCGCTTTATTAGGCCTAAACAGGTTTGTTGGTTACACATTGGGAATATTGCGGTCTTCATACGTAAAGTTAAGAGTATTCTTCTAGAGACTGTTGTGATTGGTGCTTCGGAGCCAAGCGAACAGGCAGACGAGTTGGCTGGAACGTTATCCTCTTTAAATATATCCCACGAAGTTTCAGTCGGCAATCCTCTGGAGTTTATAAAAATTAGTTCATCCGAAGGCTGATAACAGAAGGCGTACTCTGGGCGATTGTGTAATGATTAAGTTAATGTGGTCCCCTTTTGCCGAGTAACGCACTATGCGACTTATGGCCCATAATCCAGATTCGACGTGGACTCCTCTTCAACGATTATTGTAGCAGTTGCAGAAGCAGTGAAAAATGAGAACATCCATTCCAACGATACGGGCTGGGTTTAATACCATATTTGTATATACATATGGCGAGTGGTGCGATTATCTCAAAACTAAATCTTTCTACTCTACTTGAGTGTTTGCGCACACTAGAGAAACCAGCCAACCAACAACGATGAAACAAAGGGTATGTGTATACAGACGGCTCTAGGAATTAATTCCGAGAAGCTTAATCTCAATGCCTCTCAGATTATTTTATTATTCAGGCCTAATGCTGCGAATGTAATAATCGACTATAGACTCCTGTCGCGATTCCCTTGTTATAACTACGCAGCGGTCTTTTATGCGTCTTATATGGGTTCCTAGCCACAGAGATATCCCGGAAAATTGTGTGGTCGATGAACATGCTAGAGCACGCTGGCTATTAGGGAGAAGTATCTATTCGAAATATCTATCCTTCTCTAAACTGGATAGTAAGTCATTGAATAATGTGTAGGCATGCGGAAAGACTGTGCAGGTAAGCACATGTCATGATTTCTGTCAATGTTGTAGATCGGTCGAGAAGGAAGAGAGTTTCCCACTACATACGCCAATGTTTGTCCCTGGCTCAACGTAGATTTCTTTCACTTGGTTCACCCTTTAGCTAAGCTATCGTTCCATGACGTAAGGACTATTGTCATGACATCAGGACTATTCATTTGACTTTCGAGTTGGCTTTAAGTGTAACTTAAGAGGGATGTGCTCTTAAACGAAGCCTCAGTGGTGATTGTCGAGACCGGTGAAACAGAGTTTGGCGGTCAGATGTTAGGCATTGTTTCATGTGGCACCACAATGGGCCGCTACGTGTGCTCAAGCGAGCTTTAGTTCAACAGAACTGCATTCCATCTTATTATTTGACCACCAGACCGGAGTAGCATTTATATCTGGTCGGGTGTTATTAGAACTACCGTAGTCGAGAGCCTCTGTGTTTGGCCGCCCTGAGGGAGCAATGTGGCGGCTGTGGCTTATACCCCAACCGGCTGGAGAGCGTTAGCTCGTTGTTGCAGTCTTAAGCGGGTGCCGCAACCCATATACCGGTAGGTGTTTAGATAGTCTCCGACAGTTTACCAAGGTAGAAGTCATGTCCAAATATCATGTCTTCTTGATACTCACATGTGGTTTTTATCATGTGTGGGGGCGTTGGTGGAATCATTGTAGTCACTAGTGTCTTGGGCACAGTGGGGCATGCCAGCTGGCGATGCTCACGTTAAACTTGTAATTTACTTATTCTCTTCTATTCTATATTATAATGTCCAAACAATGACAGGAAGAGTTCATAAGCTTTTCGACAGTGATAGTGATGATAGTGTAAATATAAAAGGAATCGGAACTACTTCAAATAGCTAAAAGTAAAAATACATTCATGGCATGAAGAGTTCCGAAGTTCATAGTCATCGGCGACGGTTAGTACGAATCTAAAAAAATATTCCCCGGGCCTCACAATATGTAAACATGTAAGGTCAAGTTACGAAAACACATGAGGTTTTTATTTATGGTGTTATATTCTAAGGTCTCATTTACTATTCTCAACTGTTGCTGTATGTTGAGGAATGTGAGGGCGATCATAAAATTAGCAGACCTAGTATATACATGCCAGCAGTAGTTAAAAAAAGTACTTAAGTAAACAGTTTTCAGTTTTAGGAGGCACATTTTTTAGCATTTTCTTTTTCTCTTAGTAAAAAATTAACGGCTCAGTGAATTTGTAAACATGGAAAATATTACTCACCGTTATGTCTTATTCCAGCCAATATTAGACTCCACTCTGGAGCAGTCTGCTTCCTTGTTTACGACTATAAATGTTTGGCAGATACGATTAAAAAATCCACAAAATGTTATGGGATGAAGGTCGGCACGGTGATAAAAAATTTGTTAACAATGTAGAGCTGGAGTCTGCGGTTGATGATTATAGATGGCTGTCTTACTATAAACAGTGTATTAAGAAATAAAGAAAAATTGGTCAGGAATTTTGGGATAATTCCCGTATACAAAATTTGCGAATTCTAGAAGTTCACTAATCCTTAAAAAAGCTTTAATAAAACAACAAAATACAACTACAACAATAAGAACTTTAAATACTTAAACAACAATAGCCAACCAGCCAGCATTGGATAAGAACAAGAAAACCCTTAATTCGAATAAAATTAATAATGGAGAGAGCGAGAATGGGAGTTAGAGAAAAAGGATAAGCGAGAACAGGAAAATGTAAAAATAATGATAAAATTTTAAAGGAAAAACAGTATATAAGAAGTGCAACGTGAAAAGGAGCATAACATAAGCAACTTGTATGGCAGCATGGCAGGGATGAAGTCGACTTTATACAAATGGCTGACTAACCACTGGTGAACTTCATTTTTTCAGATGCTCGTGTAGTATTTTGTTAAGCAGTTTGGACTAGCATATGCTGCAGTTTTCTTTAGGTAATCATATCTACCATTAGGAAATTGAAAAATGTTGTTAACGTAACATTGCAAGTTTTGCAACTACAACTGAATATAAATCTTTTGTGAATTTGCGGACGTTTAACAGGCCTTTTTTAATTAAGACGGGACTGTGTAACATGCTAAAAGTCTTCAAGCATCGACCTTAGCCACCTTTGCATTATGGGCTGCGCTGTATAGTATAGTATAGTATAGTATAGTATAGTATAGTATAGTATAGTATAGTATAGTATAGTATAGTATAGTATAGTATAGTATAGTATAGTATAGTATAGTATAGTATAGTATAGTATAGTATAGTATAGTATAGTATAGTATAGTATAGTATAGTATAGTATAGTATAGTATAGTATAGTATAGTATAGTATAGTATAGTATAGTATAGTATAGTATAGTATAGTATAGTATAGTATAGTATAGTATAGTATAGTATAGTATAGTATAGTATAGTATAGTATAGTATAGTATAGTATAGTATAGTATAGTATAGTATAGTATAGTATAGTATAGTATAGTATAGTATAGTATAGTATAGTATAGTATAGTATAGTATAGTATAGTATAGTATAGTATAGTATAGTATAGTATAGTATAGTATAGTATAGTATAGTATAGTATAGTATAGTATAGTATAGTATAGTATAGTATAGTATAGTATAGTATAGTATAGTATAGTATAGTATAGTATAGTATAGTGCATTATTAGCATTATTAGTGCGTTTTTAACATTTAGGGTTAGAACAGAATAGAAGGTAATGGTAGCTTTGTTAAACCAAAGCGCTTGAATACACATAGCGGTCATTTGTGATGCTATATTAGACTATGCCTCAGATCTGACTAACAGACTTAAATTTACCGGTCTAGACAATAATCTCAGAAACTTTATTTAAAAGCCCAATTCCCCTAAGTTATGCAGAAAATAAGGCCGTCAGCATAATGAATCTGATAATTAACCCGATTTCAATTAAGTTTTGGTGAGTATGGCAGTGAAGCAGGCATGCAGCCCAGGATCTGTCAGCATCCACTAAGTCTTCTGTCTAATAGCCAGTTTGAGGGAAGTAAGAGGAATACCAATAATCACAAATAGATGTACAATCGGTAGAAGCGCCTTCGCAAGTTCATCGGCCATACAATTTCTCGGCATGTCATTGCAGTTCGGAGCCGGCGTTTAACTGTAGATCTCTTTCAATGAGCCTCAAATAGAATCGGTTTCAGCTCATTGACTGAAAGAAGTCCGTGTATTCGTTCATGGAATGTTATGAGAATTAATATATACTACCTTCCCCTCATAGCAATATCTGCACAACGTTGATCCACTGAACCGCATGCTTGCTCACTAAGCAATGGTCCGAGAGCATACCTACCACAGCAGGCAGAATTTCAGCCTCTTGTTAGGTTCACCAGCTGACTAGACAATCAAGCACCGGCCACAGCTCCCTCACTAGCCTGTAGAAAGAAATCTGTCTCCAACGTAAAATACAGACACGCAGAGATAGGAATACTAACACTTTCTTTTGCCGAATGAACCTGGGCCGTTGTGACCCTTCTGATTAGTTCAACAGTTACACAGTTCCCAGAAATATCGATGTGTCCTGGTAGCCATATGAGCCTGATATCGAAATATTAGCGACAAATAACATTTCCGCACCGTTCGTGAATTAGCGATCATAGAATCTAGAGACTTTTTTGCCGCCTGACTATTGGTATAGTAGATGCATATCCTCCTAATTCTGGTTATGTTTCTTGCAAGCCCACTTGGCCGTCACCTCAGCCTGAAAGACGCTGCAGTGATTCGAGACCTTAGTACTAAGGTTCGGAGAGAAAACACCATATCTCACTCTATCGTTCATTTTAGAACCATCGAAAAAGAATCGCAAGCTCGTCGTGTCTTCCTCCAGCGACTTTTGCCAGGTCTTTCTACGGCGTATAAGGTAGTGGAAATGAGGTGTAATAATACCTTCGACCTGTTTTAAAATATGTCCGATACAATAAGAGATCCCAAGCCCGGAGTTTCTTTCTCTCAGCATTATAATATAAAAAACCTCCTGTATTATAATATAAAAAAAACTATATCCAGCTCAGCCACCTTGCCACTCAAGCGAATTGACTAACATCATCAGTAGAAACTGTGGTAATAAATACAATTATTTACCATTGTGATATAATTCTAATTCTATACTCGTACTTCTTGTTTATCACCTATATTCGCGCTACCTGTGTAGGGTGTAATTATTCATATTGGTATCCCTAAAAATATGCTAATACTTCTATTAAAACTATTGCTATTGTTTTTGTATTGTTTCAAAGATAATGAAAATTAATTATTACAAGTTTTATTCTTATTCACCACTCTCACTTACCCACAACCACATTTTCCCTCTCTCCTTAGGTTTGTTTCCAATGTATTGTTTTGGTTTTTGTAAATGAGTGAAAAAGAATTGAATACCAAAGTAAAGTAAAACAATTGAGCACAAGTATTAAAGTGTTTGTGTCTGTCTCTAATTTTCTTTATGTGTGTATGAGTGTGTGTTTAGGTAAGCTTTGTGTTTATTTTTAGAACAGCAAAACAATTTCAAAATATATCTCACACCATCAAATCTCCTCAATGACCTTGTGTTTCAGGCAAAGTATATATATATCTGTGTGTGTATATCTTAGCCCTTGTCTTTGATGTTAGATGGGAAGGGCGATTTTCAAATTGGGTATTATTGAAGAGGTTGTTATTCTTTGTTGGTGAATAATTTAAAATAAATATTTTTAAATAATTACAATTTTATGTATTCTTTTGTCTCAGTTAGGTTAGGTTAGGTCGATAGCAGGAGGCAGCAACGCAGCCTCAAGTCAAAAAGACTTACACACAAGCCACAATGGATCTGTTGTGTCCTAATATGTCATAGTCAAAACTAATATGAAATCTTTATTCAGAGAGAAAACGAAGTCCCGTTATCGGTCTTAGTTAAGACACTCAGTCTCCACAATATAAAGGATGGTCCAACATTAATGCACGATGTTAATTGTGAGTCACACCTTAATGTCAACTTAATTTGACATTCCTTTGCTTCAGTATTTAACAAATTCAACCATGGAAAAGTACACAATTAAGCAACAAGTTAAGATTGTTGAAGTCTTTTACAAAAATGGGCGTTCAAATCAAAGTGCATTACGTGAACTTCGTGATTTTTTTGGTCGGCATATTCGACCAAATGTGTCCATAATCGGGAGAATTATGCGTAAATTTCAAACTGGGTCTGTAGGATATGTGGAAAGACCTGTGTATGCTCGCCTAGTTCGTCCTGCGGAAAACATTGCTGTTGTTCGCGATAGTGTAGCAGAAGAGTGAAACACCAAGAGAGCACATCACTGATGCGAATTTTGAATAAAGAATTAAATTTACATGTTTACAATTGACACAAGAGCAGAAGCCTAGTGACCATTTTAAGTGTCGTCAATGGGCCGAATGGTCAGTTTAACAATGGTGACTTTACAAAGAAAATCATCCTCAACGACGAGGCATACCTTCACCTCAGTGTATTCGTTAACAGGCGGAATTACCGCATTTTGGCAAATGAGAGTCTACGAGTGATTGTTCAAAAGACGATGCAGCTACACAGACTGGCTCTTGGATTCGGCTGATGTGGTGACGGCGTTATCGGGCCGTACTTCTTCGAAAATGATATCAGCCAAGCAGTTACCGTGAATGGTGTTCGCTATCACGAGATTATAACGAACTTCTTGTGCCCAAAAAATGAGGATATGGACCTGGACGATATGTGGTTTCAACTGGATCGACAGGATACAGCCACTTGCCACACAGCCAACGAAACAACGGCTCTTTGGCGCGAAAAATTCAACGGCCGTGTCATGCCATGGCGATGTTAATTGGCCTTCACGATCATGTGATTTGACAATGTTGAACTTCTTTCTTTGGGGATATTTAAAAGAAAGAGTGTGCGTCAATAAGTCAAGAACAATTCAAGATCTTAGGGATGAAATAATTGGGCACATTAACGACATTGAACCTTAATTATGTCTCAGAGTCATTGAGAATATGGAACGATGGATAGAGGTATGCCACCGAAGCCGTGACGATATTTTATTTGACACATAATTTTCACAGATCCTTCCATCATAATATAAAATATCAAGATAATTATCTGAAAACCTTTTGTTTTAATTATCATTAATATCGTGCGTTATGGTTGGGCCACCCACTTCCTTAGGATCTTTCAATCAGTGCTATGCCTAAAATGTGCCACTCCAATCCCTGCAAAAGCAGGGCCTCAACATCTTCTGCATATGCTCTATAATAATCAGATTTAACACTGCCCATATATTATGACTGTGCCTTCAATCCAGTTTATCCCATCATTTAGAACACAGACAGGCAAAGAGCTGCTCTTCTCTTTTGTTTTCATACGCCCCTACTCATACACATAGGCAAAAAATAAGCGAAAAATGTACAAATAGAAGTAAGGAGAAATCAAGTGAAAAGTGGCCTGAGTGAGAGACTCTCAAATTACTACCAGAATTGTAAAATGCATTAATATTAGTTTGCCTGACGCTGATTCAGAGTATCTTGTAAGCTTGGACCTACTCAATTTGGGCAGTTTTTGGGGTCTTGCCCGTTGTTTCATTTAACCATAGAGGAACTTAGCTCCTTGCAGCCAATTGTTTTAAAACCGCCTTGGCCGCTTCCAATGGTTTCTTATTGTCAATGTTCAGTTAAGAAGCTTTCTCCTTCAAAAATTAGATTGTTAGCCCGTTTATTACTCTTTTTATCAAAGTGGCCCCTCACATAGATAATGTGTACAATTATGGTTAGGATTACTTTGTTCTTTAGGATGGATAGAGGATCTTTCAGGCTTAATTATCTGTAGTTGTACGGGCGGTGAACTGGCTGAGGTTCTATCAAATACCTTGTAGAGGTAGATTCCTTGCACAGGTATATAAAACATCGAAGTTTGTCTGGCTTTGCTGGATGCGATGATGACTAATGCAAATATCGCCCTAGTGTGAGTGCTCATGAGACCATGGAGGAGAATATAATTGCAAAAGATGGGGGCGTGACAAGAGGATATTGTTGCATTTTATGGCCTTACCTTCCTCACACTCTTGAACCTTATCAATAATAATTTCTTGAGCAGGTGAGTTGATGAACCTACTTGCCGACTGACGAAAAATGCTTGAGCTCGATTGGGTAGGACTACTCAACTTTTTCAAAGCTGATTTAGAGTAATTTAGAAACGGTTATCATGGGAAACTTTATGTTTTAAGTGCATGCAGAGAGAATTGGTGTGTTTCTTTTAACCACTATTGTCGCAACTGGCGGTAACCAGTGCTAGAAGAATGGCGCTTTAGGTTTCTGAGGTTGCAATATCCGGAGAAAGTAGCACATACTCGTATCACATACAGAATAGCTGATGATTCGAAGATGAAAATGCTCGCTATAGAGTTTCTCGGAACTGCTGGTTTTAAACTGTCTTGAAGGATGCTATTACCACTGCAGTGTAGCTCGCCTCCAAGTGAGTGTGAACTGGTGAAGATTCTTGATAAGTAGTGGTGGTGATCTTTACTTAAAATTTCCTCTTTCCTACTAGTTGACGTTTTCTCCTGAAGATTCGTGTGATGTTTGTCATTTACGCCAGAGGTAAGGTAAACTAGAAAGTCAGGGGGGCTTTTCTTTAGATCAGCGTTCGGCAAACTAATATTAATGTATTTTACAATTGTTGCAGTAATTTGAGAGTCTATCACTCAGGTCACTTTGCACTGTATTATTCCACTTGTTTTCTCTTTACTTCTCTTTGTTTATTTTTTGTTTATTTTTTGCCTATGCGTGTGATTACGTACGTGTTAAAATAAAAGAAAAGAGCAGGTCCCTGCCTGAATCTGCTTAAGAAAGATTTGTCTGAAAAACGACAATTAATTTTCTTCGTCATATCCTCTGCTTTTGAATTGAACCTAGGCCACTCCTCCTTGAAATTTAGGATATATATGAACTTTATACGGAAGTAGTTGCACAACCGGATAATACTTTGTATCATTAAAGAGTTTCTATTAAAAAGTACAGACGACTGATATCGCAGTAATTCTATCTTCTAGACCACGATAATCTAGCAATATTTGAATAGCAGAACAAGGCAAGTGCGAGAACTTTTCAGAAAATGTATAAGAAACCCTACAGGGGAAAAGGGAGTGGCGTCGTGTAGTGGTTAGAGTGCACGCATTGCAATATAAGCGGTCCAGAATCTAGTCCCAGCAGAGGACATGACGAAAAAAGATTTAATTGTCGTTTCGAGTGTTTAATAAAGAGACATACGTTTCCCTCTAGACAATTCCATCTAAAAAGGAAAGAATAGGACTACCTGACCAGCCAGCTTAGCTCTGGCGATTAAGACAAACATCAGAAGAATGATCAAGGGAAAGCAGCACCTACTAGGAAAAAAATTTCAATGCTAAGTAAAGATCAACACCAGTACTTAGCAAGGAAACTCACCACCACGCAATCAATATGAGAAGAGCTATAGTGGATGGCTATTTAGTTTGGAAAATCAATTTGATTAGAGAAACTGAAACAAAGCAATGCTCCTTAGTGAAGTGACGGTGAAAAAAAGTGGGGGAAAGAAACTGCAATGAATCTACCAACATCTTTTCTTCTTGACTTTGCCTAATTGTAGAAGACTTTATGATAAAAATAGTCTTTTAGCGGGTGATTTAGACAAAGTTCCGGTTTTTAAAAAATGATCTAAAAGGCTGACAAAAAAACGCCTAGACTTTGGTATTAGAGTGTACACATACTTACTAACATAACAACAACTATTTGTATACTTCAGTGGAGCTGTGCTACGAACAGTTGCTAAGCAAACTTAACTTAACTGGAAAGGTAATTTTCAATTAAACATTTATTAAAAGGTTACTCTAGGATCTAGCCCATAGCATTGATAATGCGATCTATAAAAGTAGGATAAAATTTTTGAGAGTCTTTAAAAATTATTTCCGTTTATAAAACATAAACAATTAATTTACAAAAGAAAACAAGCTTTCACTCAAGAATAACCGGGTCAGAAAATCTATTATTTATGTTTCCAAATCAAGCATCAGTGGCAGCGTAATCAACCAGGTTATACTTGACTTTACCGTTACGAATTAATGCTGACAAAAGAAATTAATTCCGAAAACATAATTTAAAAAAATAAAATAAAATTAATGTTAAAAAGAAATATATTGTACAACTAAATGTGGTTTACGTATTATCCTTCATGGTTTTGTTAACCAGCCTTCACTGGATTAATTGTTAATTATAAACCGCTCTCATAGAAAAACAAAACACATACACACATGTGTATAAATGGTATGTTAGTATGCTTATAAAACAATGTTTCTTTAAAGAAATTGAAAAATTTTAAATAAAAATACAAACAAACACACGTACGCACACACACAACGCACCTACAATTCTTTTTGTTTTGTATTTCTCTCTTTTTTGCTCTTTATAACACTTGCTTCTGTGTATGTATCTCTTTAGGTTTGATTATTATATTAACGTCTATTTGTACACACACACAAGCAGAATAACTTTAGAAAACACGAGTTGAAAAAAAAATAAATAAATATTCAAATCGTTTTTACGATTCATAATAAACGAAGTTTGCTCACAGAAAAGCAATTGAATTATCAAATAAACGAAAAACTAGAAAAATAAAAACAGAAATAAACGAAAACATATCAACACACATACACACATCCATCCATGTACCTATAACGAACATTTAGAACATAATATTTTTTGTTATATGCTTACGTCACAATTATGCGTAGGCGTCATACTTGTGGCGCACCCACTGACCAGGGTAATGTTGTTATAATTCATATGTTAGTACACATATATCTACACGACTGGCTGAGTTACTCTTTTATAGCTAAAATTTTCAACGACGCAGCTGCTGCTTAGCACATCCATTTGTACAATGGAATTTCCCCTACTTTTTTAGTATAAAACTCTTTTACTTTTACTGCCTTTCTTTCTTCGCTCTTTACGTCGGCGCTTTACATTGAATTTGTTATTGTTTTGCATATAGAAAAATTCCATTACATAAAGTTTTGCAACGTGTTTTTATCTTGTGGTAGGACCTGTTTTTAATTTAGCTTTGAATGAGAGTTTTCTAAGGAAGAGAGGTGAGAGTATACAATAAAATCTCTGTGTTGTTCTTTTTTTCTCTTCTAAGAACAATTATATATATGTGGCTGTGTAGGGTATATTATTTTTATAAGAAACCAGCTGTTTTGCAGACTCCAATATTTACCGGCATTTTGTATACGAGTTAAGTTTGCAAACAGCTTTTGCAGCCAAATACTAAATACTCAAGACAAAATGTTGGTAAAAGAGCAAACGCAAAATGATGATATGCTGTCTTATACCGTGAGCGTCAAAATAATGTGTACAGTTTTATCCTCTAGAATTAAGTCTTCTGTATTTTAAAATTCGATATATATAAACATTTTATATTTTTCTAAGTGTGTATTCAAGGCCTTACAAAATCCATAAAAAACAGCAACGAAATTTTTCCAACAACTAAAATTACACAAGAAATACAAAATTTACTCTATTTCTTACGCGTCGAAAATAGTTAGTTACGACGGGTAGCCAGACACGTCCAGCCCACTTGGGTCCAGTATTGATCCCACTGTGATACCTATCAGTAATCCAGTAAATGGACAACCTATATGTCCGCGTCCCGGTGCGATCCGATCCAACCAGATGCATGTACAAAAGAAGAGATCTTGCCGATATACACACCGGCAAGAACCGACAAGCCATCCAGAAACGGACTGCCAAAGAATGTAGTCCTAATGTCTGAAAGACTCGGGCACTGGCATAGGAAGTACTCGACAGTCTTCTCTTCCTCCTCTTCCTCCTCCTCCTGACAACCCCTACAATACTCATTGAACGGCAAACCCAATCTCCTAGCGTGCGCACCAGCCACCCAGTGTCCAGGAATCACAGCCACAAGAGTTCGCAGCCTAAGTCGCGGCACCCCTATAATAGATTCCGAGCGAGCCCGATCATATAGGGGCCAGATTTGCCTCGATACAGAGCACGTGGGCTCATCATCCCACCGTAGCTGTGCCATACCTAGCATTTACCGCATCACCATAAGTCTGCAAGAGGAGAATGGCATCCCAACAGAGTGGTCAATCTCCTCATTTCTGAGGAGAGAGCCAGCCCTCGCAAGTCCGTCCGCCACACAGTTCCCCCGGGTGTCCAAGTGGCCCCTTACCCAGATAATCTCCAGGTCTGAATTCACACACCAGTCGCGATGACGAGTAGACACCGAAGAGCGCCCTGATCGTAGCCTGACAGATCCGGATATCACTGTCATATATCCCATAGTACATCAACCAGTCCGCTGCCCTCTTTATCGCCGAGACCCTCCGCCTGTAAGACACTGCAGTGGTCCGGCAGTTTAAAGGATTCCCTCACCCCGTATAGAGGAATGAAGAGGCTGCCCCCCTCCCCTTCAGAGGATTTTGATCCATCCGTGTAAATCCCAACAGTACCGTGTCCAATTACCGGTTCTGGTGAGATTCACACGGAGAACATTCTATCCAGGAAAGGTTTGGGTGTGCAGTAATCTATCCCCTCGGGGATCGTATCCAAATACCTGATGATGGCCGCATGCCCGTAGACCCTGTCCGACCATGCCCCTGCCATCCTCAGCCTTATTGCAGACATGCCCGCCATCTGCCTAGCCATCAGGTCCGCTGGAAGACAGATCAGCAGTACAAACAAGGTCCTAGAAGGAGTGGACCTGAGCGCACCTGTAATCATCAGTGCTGCAGAACTCTATCAAAGATCTCGCAATATGCGGATTTCTTCAGAGACCTCCAGTCAGGATAGCTTGGAATCCAGGACTATCCCCAGATACTTCGCGCCATCCGACAGCCCCAGCTCAGCGCCGTGCAGACGCGGTAGGGAAAACGACAGAACTTTGTACCTGCGCGTGAATAGTACCAATGCCGTCTTTTCCGGGTTAACGTTCAGCCCACTGTCAGTACTCCACCGACTGAGAAAGCCCAGAGATGTTTGAAGTCGCTGCGATATTGTGTCAAATTTTCCACACACAGCCACAGTAACATGTTAACCGACAAAGTATTAACGGTCAAATTCCACAGGAGAGGGGACAGAACCCCCCCTGTGGAGTGCCTCTTTCAGCCCCCCCTGTAGACGGTAGCTGATCCCATAGTAGGGACAATGACCCTGTTGGTCAGACCAATGAACATTCAGTGCCACCAGAGCCGACCTAATCGCCTTCTAATAACTTAGTTAAATGTTAATCGATTTTAAAAATCTTGGAGAATTTTTAAAGAGCAGGAACATTGTAATTGTGTATACCTTACTTAAGTAAACCTAAAGAATCTATGTATATTTGTAACGCAGTTTTCTTTCCCAGCTGGGGTATGACTCAGTCTGTCCAGGGTTGGAACAAAGGTCTGCGCCTTTTATACATAAAATACGATTACTTCTTTTCGTTTTTTATATTTAAGCAAAACTTTATTTAAGCCCTTATTTTTTACGCTTACTCGCTAACTTAATTTCCGCAGACTTGGTTCGAGGGGGTTGGATTTGGCGTCGTTATTGAGTAGGTTAGGTTATGGGTCGTCTGGCAGTCAATATGCTAGGATTTCAGGAATTTATTTTTTGTAAATTTATCCGGCAAGCTCACAGGTACAGGAATGGTCTTCTAAGGTTACGGTAGCAGGACCACAGGAACAGTAGTCGACAGGTTATCGCTAGTTAGCCTAGCAGGAACGATTGTCTACAGGCTTACGGATACAGGAACGGTTATCGGTAGTTAGCCGTGCAGGCACGGTTGTTTATTGGATTAAAGGAACGGTTATCGGTAGTTAGCCTGGTAAGAACAGTTGTCTACAGGCGTACAGATATCGGAACGGTCATCGTTGATTATAGCCTGGCGAGATTACAGGAACTGTTGTCGGCGGTAAAATCTAGTAGGGTTTCACAGGTGTTGTCGACTGGAGCGAGGGTTACCCTAGTGAGTATTACCAAACTGGTGGCAGGTTTAATATGGAAGATTTTGCTACTTGCTACTTATAGCCCAATTGTAGGATGAATAGGGAGACCTTGCAAATGGGGGGCTAGTACATATGTAGACACAACTATGATGACAAGATAAATTCGGAAGACCTTGTTACAAACTACCTATAATCGAATTGTAAGATGGATTTGGAAGACCTTACAATAGGTGGTTAATATAAGTCTATTGAGACGGCAAAAGAGTCGCCCTTCTCCGTTAGAATGCTACAATGGTAAGAGGATAAATGCGGAAGACCTTGTTATCAGCTTCTTATAGTCCAATTGTAGGATAAAATCGGTAGAACTTATGAGTACAATTGGAGGTTAGTCAAAATATAAAATAAATTTGTAAAGACGCCCAGAGAGTGGCCTCGGTTACCCCTCTTGCCAAAAACTAGGGTCGATTTTACTCAAACCAACTCTGCGAAAACCACTTAGCGAAGCGTTGTTCAAGCGTATACACAACCATATTCGTTCAGCGGAAGGATAAAACTAATTATCTGTCAAATCAGACATGAGCTAAGTGTTACCATTCACGAAATAAGCACTAGTTGAAAAAAAACGTTAGATGGCGGACCCTATATTTGAACACTATTTGGTCTTTTGTTTCATTCTAAAAGTCATTTATCTACTCGTTTCCATGATAAAAAACTTTCTCTCCTCGAGCTTAATGCGTTGTTGATAGGAAGCACACATTATTCATCTGCTGGGTTATGACAGACAAAAGAGTTCCGTGTTTGTTGAAACCATATTGGGGTGTACCTATATCATTCGTTAGGCCGCAGGTCTTCTCGAAATAAGCCTTGTTTTGCCGAAGAATACCGACAATTTACCTAAGTTGAAGCCACCTGACCGAGTGACGTAAACAAATTATCTCTCATCATTTTTATTCCATATTGTCTGCAAAAATCAACCAGATCGAAAACAACATTTTCTTCTTCTAAATTTTCCTGTCAGTGACCAATGGTATATGATTCTATTCAAAGGAAAGCTATTGGTTGTACTACATAACAGTAAATAAAATATATAGGAAAACTCGTTCGACCTTTAAATGAAAATAACTGTTTTTCCACTGTCACATTTTCGTCCATTTCGTGGTGTAGTGGTTAGTATGCACGAATAACAGCACAAACGTCCTAGGTTTAAGCCCTAGCAAAGGACATGACGATGAAAAATTTAATTGTGGTTTCGAATGTTTAATAAAGAGTCCGCAACTTACCTCCAGACAACTCCATCTAAAAATAATAATAATAATAAGAAAAAGCACCCCTGACCTTTCCGCATACCTATGGCGATGATGACAAACATCAGACGAATGATCAGGAAAACACGCCACCTACTGGGAAAAAATTACAATGATAAAGTAAAGATCACCATCAATTAGCAAGGATCTTCACCACTATGCAAAATCATAAGGAGGAAGCTACAGTGGATTAATCATCCACATAGCTTGAAAGATCAAATTGTTTAAAGAAACTGAAACATAGCAATGAATGCTTTGTGGAAAGCCAATATGCTCCCTAGAGAAGGGGCGGAGAAAAAAATAGTTTGTTAATTATTATCGACAGACTTTAATATCCGAGATTGGATCGGCTTTGTCTGTTTGTTTATGTGCTGATTTTATAAAAGCATTATCAAAAAACATTACGAGTATTTGTTTTAAATCAATAAGATCTTAACCATGCGTTCTATAATGAAAGACTATAATTTCCCCAAATACATGGTGCGGTTCAAGTAACTATTTGATATAAAAAAATTAATTTCTTTAGTTTAAAAAATGAATATATAAAAATTGAACGCTATACAATTACGCAAAGAACAAAGATTGCTTTTCAATTCCGCATGTGGTTACTGTAGCCACTCCCTGTATCTTTAGGAGAATTATCGCTGGTACTATTTATACTCATGCCCAGTGAAATTCCTATAAACACATCATGTTCTTCCACAAAAATCAAACAAAATTTTCGAGGTTTCGCTCTTGCAACTGTGGTACCTCTTTTAGGAGTCTATGTGTAATTGCTAACCCTAAGTGTACTTAGGGTTAAGATAAGAATATTTAATAATTAGTTTATTTCTTATGCTTGTTTTTATAGTGTGTGCAGAAACGCATCTTACCCAATTAAAGATGAACGAGATTCTTATATTTAAAAGAAGGACTGCTTGACAAATCTTATTTTTCTCTGAGTGCTTTTCTGATTTTATATTTTTTATAAATACTCTTCCCTCTCTGTAATATTTACAGTTTTTTAGTTTTCCACTATTTTTTTTTTTTAATGTTTTTCTTTATTTTGCACTATGCATCAGCAAATTACCCCTTCAATTTTGCAGATGTCAAACACCTACGCACTGAAAAGTGTTTTTGTTTTTTTTCTTTTTTATTTGGCGCTGAACCAAGATATGTGTATGTATGTACATACGAGCTTGGAAGTAATATAGCAATTACTCTTTAGTATATGTGCTAAACAGGGTACTCGCAATGTATGGTATGTATGTATACGTGCAGTCAATGAGAAATTTTTCTTGATTGTTGTTGTTTGTTTCGTTTTAAATTCTCTTATCTATTTCTATATAGTATAGTATACGTACAAAGGCTGCATTAAAACATGTATATTGTTTTTGTTTTTCACAATGAGAGCAGAGCTCTTATTACTCACCACTTATTCACCACACATAGAGTCAGCAGTTTATTTTGTTGATGTTTTCCTCTTTTCTTTTTTGCTGTGTGTGTTCTATTAGATGAAGATGTTGTTGTTGATGTTGTCATTTTGAAGAGGAGTATAGAATAAACAATAACAAACAGTAGCAAATGGCAGTAGCAGCGGGCCAGCAACAATAACAACAGCATCCATGTTTTCTCACTGTGGGAAAAAGTGTTACTATGTCGTCACAATGTCTCTGTTTTTATAATGAAACATGTTTTTGCAAAAATTGCCAACAAAATATAAAAAAAGAAACAACAACGGAAGTTGAGTAAGAGTGAGTTGAGTACAAGTGTTAAAAGAGAGCGGATAGGTCGATGAGGGGGAAGAAAAAAAAGATGATGTTGAAAAACAAAAAATTTTTTTAGTGGCTCCTTTGTAGCCATTTTTCATTGACGCTTAATTTTGTCGTTGTTTTTGTTGTCATTTTGTGTGCTTCGCTCAGCAATGAAAAGGTGAGTAAGTTTTACACTTGCAAACGCACAAACACACACACACAGGTATATAATCCTATACTTTTATACAATTACTCATATTTAAAAACAGAACGAGAGAGAGACAATCATACAATAATTTGTTTATATTATTCTATGAAAACCATGAGTAATAGTGTGTATATATGTACTCGTACGTATGTATGAGTAAAATTTCTATGAAACCCTAATGGAATGTATGAATGAAAAATATAATATGAAATATTGCTTTTTTATATTGAGTATTGATATGAAATTTGTGTAGAGTATACGTTGTATATACACACTTAGAAGTATTACTCTCACACAATTTCCGTCTCCTGATTTGTTTAAAAATGCGCGTGTGTTTTCTATTAATTTCTTGGAAATATTTTTTTTTTATTTTTTTTTATTTTTTAAGTTTGTAAATTCAATATGTAGTTAATATTGTTTACACTTTTTTTTGAATTGTTACATAATTCTAGGAATTTGTAGAAAGAAGAAATACATACGTATGTATGTATGTATGTATGTACATGCCAATTATTGATGTTAAATTAGCTGTCATTTAAAATTATTGATAGAAAATAGCTTCAGTAATTGAAATTTAAATTATGCAGCGAATTAAAAGTAAAATTTCTCTTCTCATGGTTGGGTGTAGGTAAATAGGCCGAGATAACTCGAGACTCACACAATACATGTTTCGATGTTTCAGTGCAGGTCGTGCAGAACCTATACCGATCATCCGCAATATTTCTTAAAACACATTGACGGTATCTAAGACCACAGTGCTCTGTAAACAGATTCGTTAGTACCCTGATCTCGGTCACATTGAGCAGCAATAGGCGTGCTAACGGATTTCGTAATCATTTTGCTGACCGAATTCCCTCTCTGCCCAGGATCCAATTCTCCTCCACGTGTATCTCCCACAGCGACACCAAAATTGACTCAGACCCAATAAAATGCCGGCTAGCTCCCCTGTTCGCCAAATAGTCAACATTTTCATTTCCAGAATGGCATTCGTGGCTAGGATTCCAACAAAGATGAACTCAGTTATGAACGCCAAGTTCATTAGGATGTGTCATGTAGTCCACAACAACCCTTGAACTTACATCACATGATCTATTTTTTGTAGGTGTGGTATCTTCATAAGGTATTTACAGCCCTTACTGTAAACCCTGCATGATTTTACATACTAAAATACACCTCCTATACGACCCCAGAACACACGGAACTGCCTTTCATTTTTATTGCATAAAGACGGTGAGCTTTTTATAGTTAAACATCGGCGTTCTGTTCACCATTTGAGTTGTTAGTTAATTAGTTACGACGGGTAGCAAGACACTGGTCCGGCTAACTTGGTCCAATATTGATCCCACTGTGATGACTAAAGCAGGTAGCATCCAAGCGGACCTACTTGTATGCATCCCGGTTCGAACCGAACCAACCAGACAATTGCACAAAAGAAGAAATTCCACTGATACTCACATGAGCTAGGTCCAACATGACATGCAAAAATGGACTGCTAAGGAATGCAACCCTAATATCCGAGAGATATGGACATTGGCACAAGAAGTACCCGACAGTCTCGTCCTCTTCTTTATCCTGACAACTACAATTTCCAAGCATGCGCACCAGCCACCCAGTGCCCGATAATGTCAGCCATCAGGATTCGTAATCTATGTCGCGGCATCGACATAGTAGACTTTGAATGAGACCGACCATACAGGGGTCAGATTTCTCTTGATACAGAGCACGTAGGTTCATTACCCCATCGTATCTGTGCCCTTCCCAACATATATCATAAAGCCCGAGAAATGTGGCATCACATCCAAGCTTCCCACATATATCATAAAACCAGAAGTCTGCAAGAGAAATGTGGCATCCCAACCAAGCTACCGAGGAGAGAACCCTCTCTCGCTAGACCATCTGCCACACAGTTCCCCTTACCCACACAATCTCCAGGTTTGAATATCTCGCTATCTCGTTCAGAGATGCCCGACCTTCACAAACCTGATCGCAGCCTGACTGTCCGTACAGATCCGGATATTAACATCGTATGCCATCAAGCTCTCTGCTGTCCTCTTTATCACGGAGACTACCGCCTGTAAGATACTGCAGTGGTCCGGCAGCTTAAAGGATACTCTTACCCCGTATGAGATAATAAAGACACCGCCCACAACCCAGTCCGAGGTTTTTGATCCATCCGTGTATACCTCAACAGAACCGGCTCTGGTGAAATGCACACGGAGAATATTATATCCAGAAAGTGCTTGGGTGTACAGTAATCTATCCCATCAGGGATCGTATCCAAATAGCGAAAGATGGCTGCATGCCCGCAGTCCCTGTCAGACATTCTCCCACCATCTTTAATATTATCGCGGACATGATCGCTATCTGCCTAGTCAGCTTAGTATTACAAACAAGGCCTTCGAAAGAGTGGACATGAGCGCACCTGTAATCATCAGTTTGAGCTGTTACTCAACAGATTTTCGTCCCGCTTCGGCCATACTTACTATTCGGCTCTTGATAAATTGATTCACCGTATACCCGTTTTTCTTAGATTTAAGCATAATATCGTCAATATTCGGCGCGTGTACACTTTTACCGAAGCCTACCTCGACATGGTAGCAGTCCATGGCAAAATGTGCGCAGTGGACTACAACGTGTTCGCTTCGTTTTCATCAGGACAGACCAGACACCTTGAGAACTTGTCGTGTCTCCATCGGTATAAATATTTTCTATAACCTCCATGGCCTGTTAGAAATTGGATAAGATTATAGTTTATCTCGTACTCACTTATCCATCTGCTAAATTAGCCTTTACACTTTAGAGGGTTTTCCGACTTACGTTGTCGGCTTAATATGGATTTATTCTTTTCATCTTGCTTGATAATATATCTTAAAACTGTTAAGTTTAACCCTACCTGGTGGTATACGTTAAAGTACTCCCGAGCTATTTTATTGACTGATATCATTTCCGCTTTTAAACCTGCTGTCTCCCCAGACACCATTCGAAAGCGTTGCACACTCATAGAAAACTTCTACTAATTGTACTCATTGCCTTTTTCCATACAGGTGCACCCTAAAGTAGCATAAAATTGGTCACCTGAGATATTAAAATTTTGCAATTTTAACATAGTCATCTGACTTTTGTCATCATCCGAGCAAAGGCACATTTTTCATATTTCTTGATGCTCAGGCGGTCATCGATCATAAGGTCCATATATTTTACAGCTTCTGACGACATACCACCGGAATTTATTCAAAAAATTAAAAATACAGGTTTATTCATCTTAATCTATACTGTCCCCTTAAAGGTAATACCTATCGACTGTAAATCACTTATGCTAGCGCTTGATCCAATTCTCGAAGCATTTTGATATTCGGTTTTCGGCTACTGAAACGCGTTCCACTTAATGGTTGTTTACCTCGACTGAACAGAAACAAGTCACAGGGAGCCAAATCAGGTGAATTCGGTGGCTGTTGTATGTTATTTATTGCATTTTTCGTCAAAAAATTTCGAATAATGATGGCACTGTGAGACGTTGCGTTATCATGGTGCAAAATACAGGAGTTTTCTGCCCACAATTCTGGTGTTTTTCGGCGAATTGTTTCACGCAAACGTCTCATAACGACCAAATACACCATTTTAATCCATGAAAACCGTGAGCATTGCCTTATTTTTTGGCTGCAAACGACGTGGTTTTTTGGTCACGGCTCATTTGGTGAACGCCATTCACTTGCCTGATGTCTGGATTGCGTGTCGCACTCATAAACCCAGGTCTCATCTCTAGTAATGATTCTTTTGATGAATGTGGGATCGAATTCGGCCTAGCAAATCATGTCATTTTCGACCTTTTTCGCTTACTTTCTCTGGGAGATAAGCTTAAATATGTCTTCATAAATAATTTTCCAAAGTAGCGGGCCTAGTATTGATCCCTTTGGAGCTTTTTTGTATGTAACCATATCTCCGTCGGTTTCTACCGTCAGGATTCTGTTGGAGAAATAATCTCTTATAATGTTCACTAGAGTATACGGAACATTAATTCCTCTCATTTTTGTCACAATATGCTACCATCCTTCTGAGTTGAAGGCATTTTTGATAAGTGATAACAGCACAATATTTTTTGTGCACACCACTGCCATTTATGGCCTCATTAGCGCTTCTTACCATCAAGTTTATGTCATCTATGGTTCTTCACTTCTACCTCACAGGATAACAATATCCTTAAGGCTGCCTGCCTATTTGGTATTACATGAATACTAAAATCCTTCGATTTTCTGCTTTGACATTTCCCAACGCAAGTGAATATGGATAACCTCCGCTTGGAAAATCATGGGTATCATGGTATCATGGGTGGCAAATACCGCCGCTATTTTTCGCCACCACAAATATTGAATGCAGTTGTAATATCCATTTTCTCTAAATTGTGATTATCAAATTTTGAAGTTAATCATGCGCATGACAACGTCTGTATCCAAAAATTGCGGCCATGGTTGCCTCACTATACGTTGTAATTTTTGCTTTTAATCAATATTAAATCTGTCTAAACAATAGTCGAATATAATCATTTGACCTTTTGGAGGTAATCGGTCTGTATGGTACATCGTGCAACCAGAAGAAACATGCCATGATTTTTTTAAAGATTAATCTTCTTGCCTCTGGTGTGTTGTGATGAATTATTGTTTTGTTTATATGGCATTGCCTTTGAAGTGGCAAAAGTTGCAAATATCGTTCAAATAGTTTTTTTCTATTGAAAGATTCTTGCAAAATATAGTGCTCACAGCCTCAGCTACCTTATGTACTTTCATTCACATGATTGTACAGTTTATAGCGGTTTACACAATTTGTTCAACTTCGTATAGTTATTGGTGATAAAGATTTGCGCTGTGCGTTTATAACCGGGTCGGATTCTGGAAAGAAGTTTTGGTGGATTGTTTACTTATTGAAATTTAGCAGAAAATTTTACCATAACAGTTGGCGTCAGCGATTTTTTAATAAGTTCCAATCGATCCTTAACGGAACATAGGGCTTTAATATATTCTCTGAACAACTCTATGTTTTGTGCTAACACCTTCACTTCTCTCCAACTCCTGCCGCATGTGTTGAACTCTGCCTCAATTTGTTGCCTCCATGTTTGGGCTGGGCGTCCTCTTATTAATCTCCACTGTGGATTCCAATCTATTACATTCCTGCTAATATTAGTATCAGGTAGCAGAATTGACGGACGTCCTCAATTTCTGTAGTGACAATAACAAATTATTTCACGAAAGTCACGTTAATACGGAGAGTTTTAGTGTTCGCGACATTGATTCTCAATCCTTCCGCTCCTGCTGCCAGCTTTGCGTTATGTTTATTTGTTGCACTGTCCGAAAATCTAGGAACACAGAGAATCATTCGCATAATCGACGTTGTTCAGCCTTGTGGAGCGGAAGCATCATTGGCCCATATTTCTTTGAAAATGTAGTCGGCGCATCCATTAAGATCAGTGAAAACACCTATCGCACCATGATAACCAACTTTTTTGAGCCCGCTCGTCATGGTATTGATGTAGCGATGTTTGGTTTCAACAGGATGGTGCAACTTGCCACAGATCTCATGCCACAATTGATTTATTGCTTCAGACGTTTGATGGTCGTTTAATTAGCCGAAATGGTGATGTCAGTTGGACGCCAAGTAGCCAGGATTTGATACCGCAAGACAAGTATTGTGCTAATTGAGCATTTGAAGGCCAACATTGGTGATGCCATTGCCCAGATACGATGCAATACACAGAAAAAATTCTCGAAAATTGGTCTGATCGAATGGGGTGCTGTGTGGCCAGCAGCGGCAGCCATATGAATGAAATAATACTTCACTTCTAACCGGAGCAATTGTACTTCACAACAACAAAATAAATTTGGCAAAATTTCAAACCGTTTTATTGCATTTTAAATTTAAACTTATCAATGGCCTACCCTATATATAAGATAGCAGTGATGATAGGACACGCCTTTTCTGAACTTCAACTTTAACACTTTCATTGTTCGCTTAACAGCTTTCCATGTGCAACTCTGCAATATGCATTGGAATATAAACCATTAATAATTTTAATAAGTTTACGCAGAATTCTCCAGCGCCCTCCATATCTCGCACAGCGGCGTAATTCCCCGCCCGTTATGAGGGTTTTTAAGGTCTCTGTTTTTCGTGATATTTATCAGCACAACCCCACTAGGTATACCAGGCCGTCCTCCCAAAATGATCGAGTAATTGGGTAGATCAGATCCGAATTAACTTTGCAGATGTTCTTTGGAGTCCTACAGCTGAAGTTTTGTTATTCTTGAGGCTGCTGATAGAGCTCACGATCCGCTCGTACGTTGGTCATACAGATGTGATGTGTGCATTCTCCATATACGACTCGCATGCGCATTCATACCCTACCGGTTGACAATTTAATGCCAGCAAATTACTATAATTACCAACTCAAACATCAACTTGCTCCTCTACTGTCGTCCCAAGTTTACCATTTGCCCACCTAAGGCAACTTTGCGATGCGGTATGGTCAGTTGTGACGGCTCTCATCAGTGCTCTAAGCATGTCTTCTTATGGAGTCGATTCACGGTTGCACCGAGCACTACGCTTAACCTTCATAGACCGCGGATACACATATTTTTACTTTAAATTATCTTATTAATTACATGCTGCAATATTATTGGTTAGCTGCTGGAATTGTATTTCTTGTTGAAGACTCTAGAGATTCTAAAACTACCAACAGATGACATTTCTACCAAAGTTATCGCCATTTATTTTTAGAATTGGAGAAGTTTAATATTTGTTCAATAAGCCCACAAATGTGTTAAAACTGACCAGAAGGAAACGATATTAAAAAAAAAAACTGTTATCATGAACGCTTCATTTTTAGGTCTCAAAAGGTTAATATGTCTGTCAAGTTCGCTGTGGCGTGCCAGTGGATGTCGTTTGGCAGTTTCCATGTCTGATCGGAAATCTATTCTCCCTCACGTGCCTTCTGTAGCCGAGAATATCAATGGCAGGAGCCATAAAATAGATTTCACGCTCTCCCAATTCATTAGATCGCCTCCAGGCGAGAAAATAGGGAAGTTTACAAGGTATGAAACAGAAACATCAGGAAATTATTTTTTTTTTTATATTCAAATTTAATTTAATTTAATTTTATTTTCAATTTTACAAATTTTGAACATTTGAATTAATTAATTTTTTTTTTTCTATTTTTTAAGGTCCTTGAAATAATAGCATTGTTCTATGTATGTGATTAAAGGATATTTTTTGCGTAAGTATGCCTTTGTTTTTTTTTTTCAAAAATTTGTAAAATTCCTTTCATTTCGTTGATTATGCATAATTTCTAGTATTACTTTAAATTTTTTATTATTAAAAATTATTGTTTATTTATTTATATATTTTTGTACGACAAATTTGTAAACAACATGTATTTCTTCATGTGCATGTATATGTGTGAGAGAAAAAGAAAATAACCAGCAATAAACACATTTACTTATGCTCAAAGAGAGACAGTATGTAAAAGCTTGGGGAACAATAGAGAAGTAAAACAATATAAAGAACCTTTACGGAAGTAATGGTCAATAGAATACAACTCTATAATACCCTACACTATAATATACTTTGGACTTATAATAACGTTTTTTTTCTTTTTGTATAACCGTTAGAGTTATTTAAGTATTCAGTGAGAACAATTGCCCACTTTGGAGTTTATTAATTTGAACAATTTTTCTAATTATATGTAGCGCTGCAAAATTACATTTACAAGTAATTACTATAACATATAACATTATACTCTTTAATGTTATAAAACAATAAATCAGACAAAGAAAGTGAAAAATATTTAATTTATAAAGGGTCCGCCAAATAATAATTTTTTTTTTTTTTTTAAATGCTATAAAAAGAAAACTACTGAATATTCTCTCAAATTTCTTTTTTTATTTGAAAATAGAATCCTTCCGGTTAATAATGGAAAATAATTTCATTCAAATGGCTGCCTCGGCTGGCCATGCAGTAGCCTACACGATCGATCCAATTTTTGAGCACATTATCGATTGTGTGCAGCTGTATTTCACCAATGGCTTCACGAATATTGTCCTTTAAATCGTCAATTGTCTCTGGCTTGTTGGCGTAACACTTATCTTTGACGGCATCCCACAAATAATAGCCCAACGGTGTCAAATCGCAGCTTCGAGGTGGCCAAACGACATCTGCCCTGCGGCTGATAATGCGATCTTCAAGAACAGGGCGCAAATAGTGTTGCTTCGGCTGTGTGGCACGTAGCGCCGACCTATTGAAACCAAATGCTGCTAATATCCTCCTCTTCAATTTCTGTGAACAAACATTCGTTCAATATGGCCCGATAACGATCGCCATTGACTGTAACGGCCACTCTTTGTTGTTTTTCAAAGAAAAATGGCCCAATTATGAATCTGGACCAAAATCCGCACCAAACAGTGACTCGTCTTGGGCGTGTGGGTTTTCTGTGCCCCAAATACGACAATTTTGCTTGTTTACATACCCGCCAAGATCAAAATGAGCTTCATCTCAAAAGATGATTTTTTTTGTCAAAATCGGCATCTTCTGTAAGTCGATCGCAGGCCGAGTTTCCTAGCGTCGTTCAAGCGTATACGCAACCATATTCGTTCAGCGGAAGGATAAAACTAATTATCTGTCAAATCAGACATAAGCTAAGTGTTACCATTCACGAAATAAGCACTAGTTGAGAAAAAAAACGTTAGATGGCGGACCCTTTATAAAGTCACATTATAGAAAGTAATTTATGTAGTTTTAATTGTAAAAGACCGCATTTTTTGTTTGCTTGTTTTCCCTTCGCCATTCTAGGGCTTTCAACAAAGCCTCCATTGCTTTGTTTCAACTTCATTAATCAAGTTGAATTGCAAGCTAAGTAGATGATTATCTACTGTACCATAGTTCGTCTCCTTATGATTGAGTAGTGGTAAAGATTCTGGCTAAGTGGTGGTGATCCTTACTTAGAATTGTTATTTTTTTCCCAGTAGTTGGCGTTTTCTCTTGATCATTCGTCTAATGCTTTTTATCATCACCAGCGATAAACTCGAAAGTCAAAGGGGCTTCATTTAGATGGATTTGTTTGGAGCGAAGTTGAACTCACTTTATTAAAGATCTATGCCACAATTAAATTTTCATGAGAATAAATTGATATACGGGATACATGTTAGTTAAAGGAAAATACGGGACTGGAAATATGTATGGATAACTCGGAGGCGAATGAAATGCACAAATTGAATCAAGAAAATTATGGAGCCAATTGTAGCAAACATATTTACCGATAGACAGTTGGCAATAAAGGTGATGATATCTGGGATAGAATCTGAGATAGTAATGAACGAACTAATGACAATGCCAACAAGTGAAATCAACTTCTTGAGTCAAAGCGTTCGAGAGAAGGTCACATGGCTCACTGATCAAACGATACTCTGAGTGTACACTAATAAACTCTCCACACGCTGAGTTTATATTCAATAAACTGACAGCTGTCCGCATCGATGTGCTCTTTTATATGGCTCTTCGAAAGCTCTGGAACCTATCGATATTTCAGGTAGATTCCATTACTTTAGATTTCTTTTTCTTTAGTTCTTGTGCAGCGATTTGTTCGTAAACATCTTGTTCGTTTCAGTACTTATTGCGTTGTTGTTGTGTCTTATTTGTTTTCGTTTTCTGCTTGCTTTGGTGTTGTAGTTTATTTTTATTTTTAAACCAGCACGTAGTTGTTTTTGTGGCTTTTCTTTATTCTTTTAGCAATGTAACAAACGACGGCGGTTCTCAAGCTCGATTTTTCTAACAATATAATACGGAGTTGAGCTACTTGGGCAGGACGGGGCACCGCTACCTTGAATATCACCTCTTCACCTGTGTAGAGAGGCAGAGAAGACGATGGGTCATGTTCTCTGTAAATGTGTTACTTTGGCAAACATTCGGAGGTGGATGGAGCTGAACGGTTTCCTCAAGTACTCATTGGGGATAGAGAGGTCTTCAAACGTAAAGTATAAAAGAGAATAAGAATATAAGTATAAAAGAGAACTATAAAATGCGTTGTAATTGATGTTCACTGAAGTGCGCCAGTGGAAATTGGCTCAGAGTAGGAGAAAAGATGTAAGCATGTTATTTTATTATCTTTTTGATGCCAAAAGTGGAACAAATAAATTTATGGTCCCAATAAGTAAATTACACCTATTTTTGTTGTAAATAAACTACGATAACCTTTAAATTAAAAACCCACCGGATTTTTTTCAATTTAATAGACAATAAAAGCCGGGTGGGTTTAAATGGGTTACCTAGTGGGTTGCTAACCATGCTTTCAGTGGTCAACAGTTGCGGGATGGTCCCTATAGACATGAGCCTTAACATAGCCCCACAAAAAATAGTCTGAAGGCGTTAAATCGCACGATCTAGGTGACCAATTGATCGGCCCCAACCGTGAAATAAACTGTTCACCGAATTCGGCTCTCAATTAAGCTATTGTTTTGCGTGTTGTGTGGTGTGAGACACTGTAGAAACCACATGCCAGTTAAGTCCAGCTGTCCCAGTTTGGGCAAAAAAATGTGTAATCGTCGCACGGTAGTGCTCTCTTTTCACAGTAACGTTTTTGCCTTTGTCGTCTTTGCTGTTCACACTAAATATGGCAATTTGTTTGTTCACTTATCCATTCAGTCAGAAATGAGCTTTGTCGCTAAACGCAATTGTGAACGATGTACTTTCGTAATCTATATATAAATATATAAAAGGACTACAAAATGCTTTGTAATTGATGTTCACTGAAATGCGCCAACCGAAAGGTGAATTCAATACCAAGGTTCTTATATATATCCGATTGTTGTATGTCCATTGGTTTGCAAATTATTCACGGTAAAGTGACACCCTTTGTATTGCATTAGTCTCACTTGGAAACGAAATTTGTTATACTATATAAACTTTTTTGTGAGTAATATGTAGAAAGCTTTCATTTGGTATGTGGTTTCACTATTGTTCAAATGGGCGGTGCCACGCCCATATAAAATTAGTATTTATATGTCTATATCTTTATAACGGTAAAAGTAAGAGTCTCTAAATTTGGCCCAAATAACTATGTGGTCAATACAAGACATCAGTCATAGATAGGACTGAATTGGATAAGTGGGAGTAGCACCTCCCATATAAAGTAAATATTTTTTTTATATCTTTGGAACGGTAATAGTGGAAGATTTTGAATTTGGTCTAAATAACTTGATAATTAATACACATCATCAGTCGGAGTTTGGACGAAATTAAATAAGTGGGTGTAGCATATTCCGTACAAATTAAATATTAATTTTTGTAGATCTAGAGAACGATTAGAATGGAAGGTTCTGAATTTAGTCTAAATGACTTCTGAGTGCAAACCTTCAGTTAAAAAGTGGGCGGAATCGAACAAGTGGGCATGGTACCTCCCATACAAATTAAGTATTGATTTTTGTATATCTCGAGAATGGTTCGAGTAGAATTTTCTAAATTTGGGTTAAATAAGTTTGCATTTCATAAAAATATGGAATTTTGCATGCGTAATAGTTGAAGCTTTCTTTATCTATCCACATCAGTCAAAAAGCAGGTACAACACAAAGAATCCCAGCAACACGAGAGGCATTATTACTGTGGTTTAATGTAAAAGAGAATAAATAGAAAGCAATTAGAAATGTTCTTTAACAAGAATACATAATGTCTTAATTTTCACAGAGTTTAGGTTATTCTTTGTATAGCAGCATTAATTTTCTTGCTGCCTGAATTTTCTTACATTTGTACTAATTTCTTCGTCGACTGCGCGCAGTGATGTTTCCATTTAAACAAAAACAAAAAAACCCTTCCCGGAACCGCCTTCTCCATTACTTCGGGAATGTCCAGAACGACATCCCATAAAAACCGTTTTTAAGCCAGGATAATCCAATTGGCTCCTCTTCTAGAGTCTTGTTTTGCTGTTGTCTATTTAGATCATGTCTCTTTTTCTGCAGTACGCCTTCATTGATCACCAGATTATCTGGATCGAAACCACCAATCTGCTGGCTTAAGGTGTCCCTCTTAGTATGCCGCCTTGAGTAGTCAAAGAATATGTGCTGAGTCATAAAGTAGTTAATCTCCCCGATGTTCTTTTGAGCCCACCTTCCTATACTGGAGATAAGTATAGTTGCCCAGCTGCCTGTTGTCCCCACGCATCATTTGTCCTTCCATCCTCGCGTGACCTGTAACGACCTGTAACGAACACAATTGATTCGTTTGAAGATAGCACTCAATAAAAAACGACTAGAATATTTGGCCAGACACGAGGCCATAATCTTTGGAAAAAAGTGAATGGGAAGTTTTGGCTCACCCGTCTTATAGCCCTGACTTTGCCCCTTCTGACTACCATTTGTTTCGATCAATTCAGAACGCTCTTACTTACTTCAGAACAGGGTATCAGAAATCGGCTTGATTTTCCTAAAAACCGAAGCAGTTCATTTGGCGCATAATCCATATGCTACCAGCAAGATGGGAAAAAGTTGTGGCTAACGATGGACAATACTTTGAATAATGTATCAATTCATTTTGTTATTATAATAAATGAAATTTTCAATCAAAAAACGACATAATTAACTTGTATACTCAATGTTATGTGGAATTTTCAGTCCACAGGTGAGTTTACTTGCAAACCGTTCGTTTGCCTTGACATCTCTCAACTTGCATGAGTTACGATGTCAGTAGCCTCTGTCATCAGCAGTGGTTCTTTGATAACGTAGTTTCTGTGTTTCTACAGACTGTAGATAACATGGTGCCTTTTGAGAGAATACCGCAGAATTGTCAGCAAAGTTATTTCATTATGAGTAGAAGGAAATGGTGATTCATACTTCTGCCTCACATTGAATGAATAAAGTCTTTTTGGCAAGAGACTAAGGAAAAATTTTTCCTGTCTCAGAATCAATGATTGATCTTCTTGGATGCGGTCGCTTTATTTTTATTTTGTTTAATTCGCGTCTTTAGAAACTTTTACGGTTTACTTCGTCTGAGAGGATAGCTGTGTTTACTTGTTCTATGGAGTAAAACTTGTGGCCTTGCAACTCATAGAATATCTTTTGCGACCACGTTAGGTTAGATTTGGAGTGAGTGGCAGCCTCGTTGAGTCAAGGCAAACTTGAGCACATATAACAGCCTGTTGTGATACCACACATGTAGTGAAGCCCCTGTGCTAGCCGCCAAGTCCTGATTCACCGATCCTGACAAAACAAGTCACCACAATCCAATGAATCTGGCTATTAATCTAATATCAATGTCGATATGCGAGCCAAGTGTGGACAGTCTACGTCTAGGTTGAGACGGACACTGGCAAGTAAAGTGGGCCACACTATCCTCTTCTTCAGTCGATGTACAACCTCGACTGAAATCAATTGCCGGTAAGCGCAGCCTTTACTCGTACCTACCTACCACACGATCCAATTAAAACAACTTATTGGTTTAAATAAAGTACTTCTACGTAATGGACAGCTTAACGGGGAACAGCGGTACACCAGCCCCCATGAGTAGCCCATTAGCTACACAATTACCTGGAATTTCCCTATGACCAGTGACTCAAATGAGATAGCCACCAACCGTGAGAGTATTCCAAGGGAATAAAGCAGCCTGAGGCTGAAATTTACACACGAAAGAGATATAATAGCCACATGCAGCATGGTAGATAGCCATCACTTCGGCCTGAAACAAGCTGCAATAATCCGGAAGTTGGAGAGACACCAACAGCTGAGCCTTTCAGAAAAAATATCACTGCCCATCCTGTTCCCACATTCAGAGCCTTCAATATAAACTTCCTCCGATTCGCCGGGGATGACCGAGCCAGATGCCCGGGACAGAGTGTACATCATCCAGGACTTGGAACTCCGCAGTTAGAATCGAGGATTGTACAACACCGTGATATTAAGTTTTACCGCTACAGCCTATTGCTTCGCAAGATCCCGGAAGGAAGCCAACCCAGCATGACGAAAAGGGCCTTTGTGGGTATGGTATGCAACGCACCTGTGATCAGAATTGCAGCAGACCTCCTGAACTTATACACGAGCCTGATGATGCAATGATCGGATACTCCCCTGAGGAGTGCCCCTACTCACGACTTTTTGTCGCTGTACGTCCCCGAAAGGAGCAGCCGAGACTTAAGGAGGAGCTCTATAGACTCAACTAGACCAGAATTGATACCAAAGTCGTATAGAGCGTTAACGATTGAGTTGGGAGAGACATTGTTGAAAGCCTCCTCAATATCAAGAAAGACAGTGAGAGTGCAATCCGTAACATATAGGGATTTGTCCACTTGCGAGATTAGCGAGTGGAGTACTGTCTCAACTGATATAATGTTGATAGCAACTATGGCTATGGTTTATTGCGGCTCGTTAAGACAAAAGTTATGTGCACACTACAGCGAAGTTTTTCTGACCTCACAGCTTCACGGGTTTTCCAGAAGACAGATAGAAGATCTCCTTGTCATTGTTTAAGCAAATGGCTACTGAGAGTATAGATAAATCTCTTTGTCTCAGTTTCATACAAGGAAAGGTTCATAAAGGAAAGGAACCGCTTCTGCTTCTTCCCTATCTCTTTCATTTACTAAAACGACATTGCGGAAAGAGCGCGTCTTAAAAGCCATTTCTTAATCATCAATTAAGATGATAAAAATTTAGATCTTGGACCCTCTCTTTGCAAATGTAGGGTATTCAATTAATTATGGAATAAATTGGTGTGTGTATGAACTAAATATAAAGGACTTGAGAAAAATAACAACTAAAAATAAACATTACTTTGCATAAAGGGAAACAATAATAACTACAAGAGAGAGATAGAGAGGAAGCAAGAGAGAGTCAAAATAATAATAAGCGAATAAGACTAAATAACGAAGTATAACAACAATTACCGGCGCTGTACTAAATATAAACATACAGAAACAACATATGGGCTTGTTGATACTAAATAACTAACAGTGTTTAGTGGCAAGGGCGGTGGGTGTTCTTTTGTTAAGAGAGCAACAAAAAACAGAGCGTTCTAATAAAGAGTAAAGATTCGAAGAGATAATAACAAATCTAAGGTTTTAGGAAAACAAGTGGTTGTGCTAAAAGAGCAAAGTTATAGTAAGAAATGTTTGCTGTATTATAAAACGTATGACGAATATACTAAATAAATACTAAATAAAGAGAACTGCATAGAGAAATAGAGAGAGAGAGAGAGAGAGAGTGTGTACGTTTTTTAGCAAAATTAGACAGACATTGAATGAACATGGTGTTTAGTATTAAAAGCAACAACAATATTAAAGTCAGTAGCAGAATAAAGACGTAACGTTGGGACGAAGGATGTCGATAGAACGAATGAATAAACGAACGAAAGCTACACATATTAAAACGGTGCAAAAGAATAACAAAAGCAAAAAAGGACTGTAAATACAACGACATTATAAAGGCAACCAACATAGCTCACAATACAACACAAGTAGCAGCAGCAGAAGCAGCAGCACTTAACGAATGCGAGAATTTTTACAGTAGACAAACAGGCAAAACCTGCTGAAACGACGAGTCCTTGCTCGTCGGTTCATATGATAAGAAGGACAATTTTTCTTTGAAACTTGTAAAAATAATAAAACGGTTATAGTTGAAAAAAAATATATAAATAAACAGTTTAAAAAAAGAAATAAAGAAAAGAAAATTATTTCAAAAAGAGAATTATATTTAAAAAAAAAAATTCAATAAAAGTTGCAAGCAATCTAGAAAAAAGTGGTTTTTGTAAGAAAAAAAGCAAAGTTTAAGGAAAAACATTTTTAGTTGTTTTCAAAATGTTTTAAACAAGTGTAACTTAAAGATTTTATTGAAAAGAAAAGTTTCTTAAAAAAAATTAAGTTTTTTCAAATACATATAAAAAAAGTTCCTTTAAAAAAAGTTTGAATTGTTTTTTTTTTTTTAATTTCATGAAAAAATTAAAAATTTCTTTCAAAATTTTTTAAAAGTGTAACAGCGACAAAAAACAACTTCTAACAACATATTCCCTAAGGATTAACAAGTTATTCAACTAAAGCAAAAGAAACGCCATAAGAAAAACCTTTTTGAACTGTTAACGAAAACGAAACGCCTCAAAATATACTTTAGAATATTATACTTGGAAACGTATATAAATGAAAACAAAAACAAGTAGAAAAAAGTAGGAAACATTCTAATAATAAACTCAAGTTAAAGACAGAAAAAAAAATAAAATAAAAAGGACATACAACTCACACGTTTAAGCGTTGTTGTGTAGAACAAGATATTTTGTTTGGTGTACACAGCAGAGTCACAGAGAGTCAGAGACAAGGACTTTGTCTTAAGCTATAGTAGAGAAACAATCTTTTTAGCCAGTCATAGGCAAGCAACTGGTTGATATTTTGCTTTTTATTTCTCTCGCCACTGCTTCGATGTTAAACAACACGTTTAAGCATTAGAAAAACGGAAAATCTATTTTAAAGCAAAACCAAAAAAAGTTCCTGTTACAAAAATATATTTTTGAATTATAAAAAAGAAAATATTGCAGAAAATATATATTAAAAAAATGCCAAATTTGAATTAACCATAAAGTGCTTTTAAAGAAAAAAAAAAAATACAAAAAGAATTTACTTCAAAAAAGCAAAAGTGGCCTATTCAAGTGCTTCATAAGCACAAAACAAGACAAACAACCGACGGTATTTACTAGAAAAGTTGTAAAAAAAAGATGTTAAAACAGTGAAATAATTAAAAAAAGTAAAATTTATATAAAAGTGATAATTAAAAATAGAAAATAAAAAAGTATTAAAAAAAACACTATAATACAGTGTGAAAAAAAATTTTCTTTAAAAAAGTTCTAACATAATTACAAGAAGTTTCAGAAATAATTCTCTTTAAAACGAAAAACTTCTGAATAACGAAATTCCTTAAAATTTTACTAAAAAATCGAAAATAAATACAGTATTTAACTGTCTCTCTAAAAGACAACTAAAACTTGTAAGGATATTTTCAGGTTAAATACTTTTGAGTTGAGTGAGTTAAATAAAGTTAGACGAAAAGGACTTCAAAAAGTCCTTAAGAAGAAGTTTAAAAAAGATACCTAAAATCGTAAAATCCTTTTAAATTCGTACAGAGCCAAGAATTTACTCATCAAATACCTTTACAGTTGCTACTAAGGGCTGCAGAAAATTGCGAAAAACATAGTAGATTTTGAAGAGAATTTACGACAAAAGGGTACTGAAATTATTTAAAAGTCAGACAGATATTCTACATAACAAATAAAAAAAACCTGAAACAAGAGCCTGAAAGTCCCGATAAGAAAATTTTGAAAAATAAACTAAAACTCAGCAGAGAAAATCTCATTAAGGTTCCAAGTAAAGTGATAATTATTTTAAAAAACATCCTTAAAATCTTATACGAGGGCTAGAACAAACAAAAATCCAAAGACTGTCTTGTCTAAAATCGAAAGGGAGTGATATCAAAAGTTTTATCCTTAAAAACTTCTTTTGCCATTAAAATTTGAGAGAAAGGCTTTAACAGCTACAATTTGAAAAGAAGAGTTTCTTTAAAAAACAGTAATTGTAAAAGGATTCAAATAAGTAAGTTAATACAGTTAATACTTTCTAGCAATTTCGCTGCTCAATCTTGTAAAAGGAAATAAAACTAAATACGACTTTACTGACATCCTTAGAAAGGTGTGTATTCAACAGCTTGGAAGCCGACAAAAAAAGAAACAAATCTTAGACATTGTGAAATTCTTAAAAATATTGCAAATCTTCACCAGGTTTTTAAAGACGAGTTTCGGAATTAAAAGTTAGGCTCTCTTAGAAGTTCAAAACTACAAAAAAACTCTTGAGAAACTTTACAGCACAAGCAACAACTAGAAATTAAAAAACAAATTCTTAAAGGAATTTCTGAGACCAACACTGTATGGTAAACAGAAAAATCATACAACATATTCTGAAAAAAACCTTAAGAATTTAGATCAATTCGAATAAGAAAACGAAAACTTAACAGACTTGTTCTGGTAACGATCTGTCTATACAGTAGAAAAGAGTTTTGAAGACAAAGTGATCATACATAAAAATCCTGAAGTAAAGGCAAAGAAATCTTATGAGACTAGCTGAGAATAGAAAAAAAATCCGACAACAATTTAAATCTAAAAAAGTGAATTTAATTTTTACATAAATTCCTGGTCAATATTCCAGAGCACAGGCCTATTCACTTGAAAAAAAAACTGAGAAAAATTATTTCAAAAATCTTCCAAAAAACAACGAATAAGACTAGCAAAGCTATACAAGCTATTCGTTACAAACAGCAAGAGATAGCGCCTAAAAACCCACTCCAAAAAATACAAAAAAACACTAAAATAAGGGACAACAACGAGCAAATCTTTAAGGCAAAGCTGAAAAGATAAACTTCAGCCATAAAACCAAACAAAATAACATTGATTATTGATTTTGAAACGGTATAGAGCACAATAATAGCTTAAGACCTAAAAAAAGGGAAATAAAAAGAAAAAAAGCATAGACTTGGGCCAAAAGAACCCAGAATAAGAGTAGTAAAGCAAAAGAATAACAAAAAACAAAAAAAAAAAAAACAAAGCAAGACAAGCAAACAGCTATACCGGCAGACGAAGAAATAATAGACAGAGACAATACGAGGAAAATAATAAATAAATACAACAAATACACAAAAAAAAACTCTAATACTTAACTTTACAACAACAACAAAATAAGCTTGCAAAAATAAACTACAACAACAACAACAAGTTGAAAACGAAAAAAAATCATATAAAAATTATAGAAAGAAGACTGCACAACAACATAGAAAATAGAAAAATAAAATAGCAAACGAACTAACTAGACTGTCTCTATAATACCCTCAGCTTAGCAACAACAACAGCAACAACAAGAAGAAAAAAACAGGATAAGAAGGCGCTCAGTAGCAACAAAAAAAGTAACAGAAAATCGTTTTTTGTTTTTGTTTTGTTTTTTGTCTTAAGCAAATAAAACAACAAATAAGAGGAAAAGAAGAATAGCAGCAAGCAGCTAAACGGAAGCAACAAGCCAACAACAACAACAGAAATACACCCCCTCACCGTTACGCCTCGCGCTAACACTCTTCTGTCTATTGTTGTTCTGTGTCCACTTGTTTGTTGGATAACGCCATTGGCAAAATATCAAATTATCCTGGATACGTGAATAAGATTTTTTTCATTTCACAAAAAAGGTGTTGTTGCCAGCCAGCTAAAAAGGAAGAAGACACCAGCTATCTCACATCTTTCCTTTGTTCCTTAACACACACTCACATATACACTCTCACGAAGACAGCAGAAGGATAATGTTAAAAAGCTATTGTTTAAATATCACCTAGATTGTCTAAAATAACAACAACAAAAAGCAAACACTTCCTTATATATCAACCCGAAAAGAAAAAGAAAAAGGACTTTTTTCGATTTTTTTTTTCGAATTTGTAGCAAAATTAGCGTTGTAACTTTGAAAAAGAAAGAATCCTTAACAATACCACTCCTTACGAAAAACCTGCAACAGCTCAATAAAAAGAAAATGTTTTTCTCTCTACTACAGACCCTAGTCTGTGTGCTGTTGGTCAATACTGGTCTTTATGCTCTACACCTGACGGGTTCTGCCAGTTCAAGTGGGGGCAGTGGTGGTAATGGTGGCGGCGGTGGTGGTGGTGGCAACAATATGGGCTCTGGCCCCAACTCAGGTTCCTCTACACAATTTAGTAAACCCTCGGCAGCATTAAATCCTTTCAAGTCATCCACGAGCAATCGTTTAAATGAAGAATTGGCCGATTTGGCCCAGTTGGAGAGAGAACGTCTAATGGTTATGGGTTTGGCTAAGCAAACAGCCGAAGAATCGATTGGTTACCATGGCCGGCCCATTATAACGGGGCGCATTAAAATGCATCCTGCCGAGGATATGGACTCGGAATACTCAGCTTGGCTGAGTCAACAGGCACGCAATATTATGTTTGGCAATGTCGTCAAACAGCCCCTAAATGTTGAAGAGGATTATGATTCTGGCGGCGACACGGGTGGTTTTGATATTTTAAGACCAGCCACCACTAAATACGAATATGGTCGTGTGGTGCAGCCCATGGATAGAGAGAGAGAACGGGACTTTGTAAATCCGCATAATTTGGATTTGGATGATTTCATGGAACTAGAGCCGGTCAATGATATGATGGAAGAGGATGTGTTTCCCGATATGGATGGCTATGCCTATTTAGAGGAATTAATGGCTGAAGAAAATAAGGAAAGAATGCAACAGTTGCAACAGCAGCATCAGCAGCACCAACATCAGCAGCATCATTATGCTCAAGCACAGCAGCATCAACAACAAATGCCACAATTCCCAGGCTTGAGGCAGACACAAACACACCATATGCCCTACTCCCCCTCCGCCTCCTCCTCTGCTCTTTATCAAAATCATGAGCCCGTGGATGAAACGAAACAAGCAGTGCAAGAATTCCTAGAAAAAGAACAAAAACTACAAAATCTTAATCATCATCAACAGCAGCACCAACAGCAGCAGCAACAACAATTCAATACAAAATATCGCAACAACATACGCATGCAACAAAAATGGTTGCGCAAACGTAATCAACAAAAAGAACAACTGACGCGCAATATATTCGGCCAAAAGAACGCCAAAGCGTTAACACAAACTCTACATCAACCAGTGTCTCTGCATCACTTCAAAGGCTTAAGCAGCAATAAATTGGCTATGGCTAATTCAGAGGCCACAGCCACCACTAGAATCAATGGTGGTGGTAAGCAGCATGAAATCGCACAACAGCAAAAACTAAATTTACATGAAAAGGACATTAACAAAAATTCCTCCTCCGCCTCCTCATCATTATCAGCAGCAGCAACATCAACAGCTGCAGTGAATAATAATAATGAATTAAAACTTGAATTACTACAACATCCCAATCACAAAAGATCGGGTTTAACACCAGCCAGTTTGGCATCATCGGCGGGCGTATCATCACCCCATAGCTTAGCCTCGCAGCTAATGTTACGCACAGCGCGTGGACAAAGGCAATATGATGTGCCACAAATTGGTAAGTGTAACCAAAAAAATATAGAAAATAAAATATATAAATAAAAATCAAATAAATTTTCCAAGAAAGTTACAAAACACTTAGAATAATCGAACATCTTCTAACAAACAATTTATAAAGATATTTCCGCCTTTACAAATAACAATAATATTGATAAAAATATCAATTTAATAAAAAGTTTGTCAGATGTCCTTTTTTTCGTATATTAAACACAAACCCCATAGAGATGAAATTAAAACGACAAGAAAAGTTTAGCAACAGCAATATAATAATTTAACTTATCTTTTGGTATAAATTTGAATTTATTAGAGTCAGGATACAGAGGAAAGCACCTATATTTAATAAAACATTAACTTATTTTGAATTTACTTGTCGTTTCAAAATACCAACAAGAGATTAAATAAAACACCTTTTTTATTCAAAAAAAGTTTAAAAAGCTTAAAAAATTTTTTAGGTCAGTTTATTAAGTGATTTTGAAAACATTTTTTAGGCAGCTATTGGCTACAATTTATTAAATATACTTATGATTCAGAAAAATTTTAAATTTTTGTAAAATATTTATTCAAAATCAAGTTGTCCTTATATCCTTTTCTGCTACTAGATCAAAAATTTATTAAAAAAATTTAATAAAATAGTATTTTGTAAATTTTACAACAGTTTTCAATAAATAATGAATGAATGAATTACAGTGTAGTAATAAAATAACTTTTTGTTCCATATCCTTTTTAAGGATATATGCAAAAAAGAAAAAAAATCTTATTAATCTATTTGCCAGTCTTTTATGAAGAAAAGAGTGATAGCGGAATAGCAACCTATATGTTTTACTGATTTTTTTAAAATAATTTTTTGATAAAATTTTCCTATATTCCAAGCGCAATTTTATAACGGTAATCATAATATATAATAAAGATTTATTGCTTACAACTTGCTTAAGCAAGCTAATTTTAAGAAATTGCAACCATTTTTTAAAACTAAGTACTCTGAAAAAAGTTGCTCACATATCCTTTTTCTAACATTTAAACTAAAAAATATTTTTTTTTGTTACTGTTTGTCTTTTTAACATATAACAGATAACAAATAATTATTTGTGTCATATGCTTTATAAGGAAATACGTAAATTAAACAAGCGAAGAGAAATTGCAAAATAATTTTATATAAATTTTGAAAAAAAAATTTCCATTTATTTTTAGCTTAAGTTTTTCAAGTGCAATTTTATATTGATATTCATAATATATAAAAAAGATTTAATGCTTATAGCTTGATTAAGGAAACTGGATCTTAGAATTAAAAGAAAATCTTCAAAAATCTGTACTCTGAAAAAAGTCGCTCATATATCCTTTTTTTAACATTTGAACTAAAAAAATTTGAAAACTTTTCAATACTTAAATATTTTACAAAAAATTAAAAAGAGTATTACATAAAAAAGCTTTAAAATGGTGAAAAAATATCACTTTATATCCTCTTTAATAGTACAAAAAATCAATGAATAAACAAAAATTTGTTAAAAAAAAAATCGCGTGATATTACTTGAACTAAAGAGTGAGGGGAAAACGTTATGGGCTTTTAAAATTTGCCAAAATTAAATTTTTGAAATTAACAATTTTCCCTTACTTCTCAATTTTATAGCAATATTTAACTGACTTTTACATACCATACATATAGATATAATGAGGTCTATAGGTCTACAATTTGTAAAATAAAATAAAATTTTAGAAGCTACAAAAAAATTTTGAGAAATGTTTACTCTCGGGGAAGGTGCCCACATATCCTTTTTATTAACGTAATAAAAAAATATTTTTGAGAATCGTTAACTTTTATGCAAAATTTTGCAACAAATCAAAAAAATTTATTTTGTTTTATAAATAAATTGTTATTTTACATAATAGATTAATAAACATATGGTTTGTTTATGTGGAAATTTAAAATTTGCAAAGTTAATGTTAAAAATGCCTACAAAATACGCAAATCTATCTGCTTTTAATATTTCTTTGAAATTTTTTGTTAAATCGAGTATTTCTTTGTATTCTTTCATATATACTTTCTGCGGAATATTAAACTTTGAGTTATAATATCGCATTATTCTCTTATGAAACGTATATTTTAGAATGCCTCTTACAAAATTGTCTCTACGATTTATGATTTCGCAGCGCACATATATATATATTTTTTAATTTTTTTTTAAAGCTTACCATCGTTAAATAAAATTATTTTTTCACGGTTAAATCTTTAAACAAATATTTCCATATTTTGTTACATTCTGAGGCTCAAAAATAAACAGATATTCCAGATATTTCCATATTTTGTTACATTCGGAGGCTCAAAAATATTTTAAATGTGTCTTTAATATTATAAAAAATGGCTCACAGTATGGTAATTTTGATACTGTCTACGTTTTACTTAAATAAAATTTAATTTGGTTCTCTTTTAAAGAGTTTTCAATATATCCTTTTTTCAAAATTATTTGAAAGTGTCATTTAAATATTGAAAAATAGTTTACGATACGTATACTCTAATCAGTAATTAATTTTTATAAAATTTTACATTTTATTGTCATTAGTTTAACATCCTCTCATATATCCTTTTTTCACAAATATTTTAAATTTCTTTTAAATGTTAAAATAATTGGCTTACATGAAGTGTATTCCAAACAGCAATTTATTTTTGCAAAATTTTCAGCTTTCTTGTAAGTAGTTTAACATCTCTCCATATATCCTTTTTTTTACAAATATTTTAAATTTTTTCAAAATGGAAAAATGTACTTACAATATAAATAAGTGAAACATATTTACGTTTTTCTCCAATTTTCTTTATTATTGTTATTGTTTCTATGCTAGCCGATATATCCTTTTTCTAAGAATAACCAAAATTTAATTAATATTTTACAATTAACCTTGTGGCCTGCTGCTACTGTCTTTAGCCGTTGGAAATTAACATAAATCATTGAAAATTAACACAAATTACTAAATTCACACTTGATTGTATTCACTTTCAATTACACGTTATGAGTTGTTTTCGTTAAAAGAGAGAGAGAGAGAGAGAGAGAGAGAGAGAGAGAGAGAGAAAGAGCGGCGATTGTAACAAGTATTCTATATTTAGGGAATATTCCTGGGGATTTGTTGTGTTTGTTTTTTTACGAAATTTTTGATGTTAGGCCAAACAGTTGACCGTTTGACATATTTTTTAGGTCGTTTTCTATACCACTTAAGCTACATTGAGTATGGGTAGTGTGTGAGTCTACATGTATGTGTGTGTATTAAGGAAAGAGGACAATTTTGTAAAACTCAGCAGGACATGTGTTATTTTAACAATATTTCATAAAGATAGAAATAAAAGAGAAAATTACTTAAACTGTTGGGTCGATCTCTATTAAAAAAGAAGTCATTTTTAGGGTTTTAGTGTCACATACATATACTCGTAAAGTGTCCTTGAGCTACTGAACAATTTTTCAATTTATTTTTCTCACAAACAACATATTTTGTAGTATTTTTAAACATATTTTTCTTTTTTTTAGACATTTATTATAATTATATCATTATAAAAATAAATTCAAAGGAAATAATTTGTTTGAAGAAAAATTATCAAAAATGACATACGCGTGACTGAGACTTTTCTGTGTGTGTAAAAGCGTTAATGTAAGTAATGACAAAATTTCTGTAATTGTTAGTAGTAAAAAGCTTCTACAAAGGCAGACAGAGAGAGAGAGAGAGAGAGAGGGAATAAATAATGAGCCATTCAAAATAACTGTTTCAAAGAGAATTAAAATAGAATATTGTAGTCAAAACGACGTACATATATATTTTAAGGATATCATAATTGCTGCTGTTTTTATTCATTTTTCTTAGAATTCTTTCGTGTGTGTGTGTGGTTCAAGGTTCGTAAGTCGTCATCATGTCTACGTGCGTAAAGTTGGCATTTCTCAATCCATACAGCGATACAAGACACACACACACATACGTATATTCCCCTAAATATGTGCATGCGTAAGAAGGATAACAAAAATAAGCTGCTGCCACCACTGCTTAACACACTGCTGTTATACGGTTTTATCGTCGTCTGTGTTTGAAAAAATACTAAAAGTAATTGAAAAATGTGAAAAGTAGCCTCCACTACAGCTTCCCTACCAAGTTAAGCGCTACATCCTTACAAAAAAAAAAAAAAAAAAATGGCAAAAAGCACACTACCATTGATTATCTATTGATGACGATGATAATGGCAATTTTATAAAAAATAAAAATATAAAATTTTTTCCAAGTTTTATCCTTTAAACCAAAAACACTGCAAAACAACTTTCGCACCCCCACCGATTCAATTTAAAAGAAGTTTTCATTTATTTTTTTTTTGTTTTTTTTAAATATTTCCTGCATATCTAAAGCATTACTTTTCTCATTTTGTTTTTTTTTTTTTTTTGTAATATTCTTATTATATCTTTTTTGATTATCCTGAAAACAAAATGTAATTGAATTTTCATGTTAATCAAAAACCATTATCATCTTGCTGCTGTATGCAACACATAATATTGTGGTTTTCGCTTTTCTCCAAAGATATCAAAGGAAAAGGAAACACATGTGTCTTTTATATATGAAAACGACTAACTAAAGCGCAGTGTATAAATAGATTTATACAGAGGAAAAGCAATAAATGTATAAATTTATAACGCCAGGATAACGATTAAAATTTTATTGTGGGGGGATTTCATTAAAAATTCAAAGAAAGATTATTACTGGTTATTACTATTAATAAAAATAAATTAGATAAGCAATCAATTTGTGAAATAAATTGAGATTGGATTATACAAAAAAAAAAAAAATAAAAAATTAATTTTGATCAAAATTTGAAAACTTTCACGATACTTTTTAGACGTTCATATATCCTTTTTTTAAAACTCTTCTAAAAATAAAAATAAAATGTTTCTTAATACGACAATTTCATTTTTATTTGACTAAAATTGTTTTGCAATTATTAAGTAATACATATTTCACTACTCTAATTTAAGTTCTGTAAAAGATTTTTTTTCTAACATGAAATATTTTACTATCTTAGGAACAAAAAAAGCCCTACGGGACGTACTTTTCTACAACTCACCAAACGACGCTTTTAATTTCGACATTTTAGCATTACTTTCAAAGGTGTTCAGATATCCTTTTCTTGAAACATACACAAAAAATAAATTTTTAGAGAAATGTTTAGTGGTTTCTTACAAAACTACTTCAGAACACGTCGTCTATCAATATATTTTATTGTTGAATTTAATTGTTTTTTTACGAGTATATATTTTAGTCGAAATTAATAAAACTCTTCTACATAAAAATAAAATAAAATCTAAATAAAACAATTTCATTTTTATTGCTTTCAAATATAATATTTGACATTTCTATTTGAAATAAATTTTTAAGAATTCCTTTTCCAATTTGCAATTTTTTATTATTTCAGAAAATGAGTTTTTTATGGGATGTAATTTCAATATTTTATAATTACTTTTAAAGGTTTTTACATATTCTTTTTTTTTTAAATAGGCATAAAAAATAATTTAAGCGAAATGTTGTGTGGTTTCTTACAAAGCTGCTCAGAACACTTCTGCCAATATTTTTTATTATTAAATTTAAATGACTTGTTCTTTTTTTTTTCTTGTAAAGGTATGTATTTTTTCAAAATTTTTTTAAATTTTAAATATTTTATTTTTTTGGAAAAAAAAAGTGTCCTACAGGTCGTAGTTTTCTATGACTTGGAAAACTACGCTTTTTATTTTAAAATTTCATCATTACTTTCAAAGCTGTTCATATATCCTTTTTCCGAAATGTGCCTAAGAAATTATATTTCAACTAAACTGGCTCAAAAGTGGATTTTCAATATATTTTATTTAATTTATCGTTATTTTATTATTTTTATATTACAATTTCAATTATTTTATTGTAATTTTTGTAAAAGTATGCATATGCCTTACGCTTTCTATATTTGAAATTCATTAAACATTTTTATTTGATTTTTTTAAATTCGTTTATTCCTTTGCAAGCACTACATATATCTATTTTCTTAAAATTTTGCAAATACACAGAAAAAGAATTTTCTAAACGTACTCTTATTTACTTTAATTCTTTTTAGTTTGCAATAAAAACTCGAAAAAAGTTTTGTACGGGAAGTGATTTTTTAAGCTTTGCAAAAATATGCCTTAATATTTCAAATTCCATTATTGGTTTACAAGTTGTTCATATATCCTTTTTACAAAACTTAATGAAAATGCTATATAGCAAAAAGAAATAAAGAATAGAATACAAACTTATTCGAAAAAAAGAAAAAAACAAAAATTTATGAAAAATGTTTACTACAGTGCGTAGATAGTCCAGCTCTTTTAAACTAAGCCTCAGTTACTTAAATTTGTTGATTGCTTTACAAGTTGTAAAAGTCTATAAAAAAAACTTTAAGCATAGTTTTTTGATTTTCACAGGCAGACATTCATTCTTATGTTTAAAAAACAAATGTATCCTTACAAGGACTTTTTGAAAAAATTTTCCTGTTTAGGGGAAACTATTCCGGTTTAGCTTCAAGTAGTAACAAAAATCACTTTCCTACATTCAGTATTACTTGAGCAAGCCATATATCCTTTTTTTCACTCTTTGAAATTTTTTACTTTCTTACTTTTTCTTTTGTTGAAGATTTATGTTTGGCATATATGTTTTATATTAATGTAAATATCTCTATAAATTTATACCATTATAATTGATAAAAGCAATTTATTACCACAAATCTTATGATGTTTTATTAAAGTACAGAGAAGAAGAGAGGTTTGTATTCTCTCTCCTTCAAACAAACAAACACAAAAACTTGAAAACTTGAAAACATTTAACCTCTTTTTACGTTTATAGCATATTATTTGTTGTTGTTGTTGTTGTTGTTGTTGTTGTTGCTGTTGTATACTTGTCTGCCATTTCTCTTTCAATCTATTTAATTCTGCACTTTATTTACAAGTGCAGATGAAATGAAAGAAATGCCAAAGTAAACAACAAATAAATGAAATATATAGAAACGAAAAACTATGTCACATATTCTTAAAATAGACAAAGAAAAAAAACCAAGCTGCGCTGAGCTGAGCTTACCAACACACACTGTTAGTAATATTGAAGGGCCAAGTAAAAATACAGATTCATTTATATAAGTGAGTGTAGTAATGGTGGATGGTGAGTGAATTGATGCACTAGAAAACGAGACATAGAGACGCCTCTGAGAAAAAAAATTTCATTTGTTTTTCTGTGTAGCGGGCAAAGTAAAATATATTATGTGGTTCCTGGAAAAGAAAAAAAGAATTTATAAAAAGTAACAAATCATTTATTTGTAAAACAAATATTTTTCTAATGTCTCTAAGGGATCTTAGAGTATATGCTGCTCTAAGTACAATTAAGGTCCTTTGTCAGGAGGCCACCTACAAAATTAAGAAAAAAATTTTTTTGAACTACAAAAGTCTCGGATAACAAAATTTCTTAATAATTTGCGCAACAAAACTCACATTTGTCAACACCTTCCATTGAACACCAGCATATAGGCCTGCTGATGACGCTTTCATACAAGTGTGTGTTTAGAAACCTTAGACTAGTGTTCGTAGATATTTTATCCTTTACCATAACCATTTTACACTCGTAATAATAATTTAAATGTTGACCACTGAGCGATGCTGGTGACATACTCTCGAATTACATAATGGAAAAAGGATAGGACAGGACGAAACATTTTAAATTAATGAAACAGCAGAAAAAGTGAAAATTACCGTAAAACATTTTTAAGTGTCCCTTGCTGCCGCTATTTCTTTAGGCATTAGAGTATATGTACAACATCAAATAACACAAAACAGCAGCAGCAGCAGCCACAACAGCAAGACAGTTGCCATATCATCATCAGCAATTAAACAGTCGTTGTAGGTTTTCAAACACAGCTTGGCCATTCACTGATATTTCTCAAGTATCTACTTGTAGATATTTAAATAAAAAGGATACTTTACATTATTATATCAAAACGCCATCATTAAGCTTAACATAATGATTATAATTTCAGAAAGTGTTGCCAAGACGATGACTTTAAGGATAACGATAATAATCATAATGGCTATAGTGTTGCTAATGATAATTACATGAGCGTTGGTGTTTAAAATTAAAAAAATATATAGCAATTCAAAGCATAAGTTTGAGTAGTGTTTAGTTGTTGCGAACTAAATAAATTACAATGCACCCTAGGGTGCGCTCTAAATGTAAATTATAATAAAACTTTAAAGCTTCAACACATGAATGTATACATACACACTCAAACTCACTATTAGTTACAGACGAGCTACAGAGGATATAAATTTAATACACCCATGAAAAGAGTTACATGAAGAAATGTTAAAATTTAAAAAAATGTATATATAAAATATAGGTTTTTTCCAATGTCCTTAATATCCTTAAACAAAGATTTCTAACGAAAACTTTTAAATTACAACTTGAGGCTTTTAATATAAATTTAGGAATTATTGAAATCTTGACGATACCTTATTTCCTTAATGAGGCACACATATATCCTTTTTTATATGTAACTAAAATATTGAATATTGAAAAAAAAATTAAATCAAAGCCCGAGGCTTTCAGAGTAGGATTGAAAAATGTTCAAATTTTAGCGTTAACATAGTTCCTTAACGAGGCATTCATGTATCCTTTTCTTAAATGTAACGAAAAAATAGAATATATAAACAAATTTTTAAGTCATAATTTGAGGCTTTTAGAGTATTTTTGAAAGATATTGGAATCGTAAAAATAATTTTAGTCCTTAATGGGGACATACGTGTATATGTCCTCTTTTTCAATGTAACTAAAATCAAAACATTTGTTTATATTTCTTATATTTATAAGAAATATATTATATTTATAAGAACATTTTCTTTAAAGGGTTTCATTTTATGCAGAAATTGTTTTATTACAATTTGCCCATTATCCAATTATTAATATAGTATTCCATATACCCTTTTTTAAATATATGTTAGCAAAAATTAAAAAAATTTTTTTTTTGAATTTTTTTTATTTATTTCCCCAAAGGACTTTTCTTAAAGAAATAATAATTAAGCTACAACTTGTTGCTTTAATAGCATTAAGGAAAAATATATAAAGCTTTCGCTTAGTTTGCTCACTGTCTTCTTTGTCCATATATCCTTTTTTTGCTGTTTCAAACAAAAAATATTTATGTCTTAAAAAAATTATTTTATTAGATTTCTTTATGTTTATTGATGCTTTTTCTGTTAGAAAGTTGTTATAAATATGTTGTCTGTTATATAATCTAATTTGGTTACAACTTGTTTTTTTCTTGAAAAAACCTTCAAATATAAAAATTTTGACAAAAACTCAAATACCTATGTTTCTGCTTATATATCCTTTTATAATAAAAGGGTTTTTTTGAGAAACAAAATGTACCTTTGACTTATAGTCCTCCTAATTGTGTTTCGAATATAGAAAATTTTTTTGATTGTTGTAGTAGTGTAAGTAGTTCTAAAGACATAAAGCTTTTTTTTTAATAAATTTACCACAACTTGTAGTTTTTGTTAAGGTTTCTAGAAATAGTAGATTGTCTTTTCTGCCATAAACGATTACGTAGCTCCCCATATATCCTTTTTCAATATTAGGAAAAAAATTTTTCCCTTTTTATTTAAAATTTTTAAAAGTTTTTTTTTTTTTCATATATTTTAATTGTAAAATATGTGTTTCTTAAGCCTTGATTTTATATGAAAAGAAATTCCTAAATATCCTTCTTTAAACGTATTTTCTTTGGGTGTATGCATATAATTACTTCTCTACACAATGTTATAATTTTAGCACGCAAACCAGTTGTTGAAATAAATTTAAATTCGCAGAATTTAGTTAAATACCAACCACAACAACTTTTTTCTCTTTTATTCCTTTTGCAAGTAAATGTAAATAATTTATTTTTGAGGATCTCGCTGTTGTTCCTATTTGCCCAGAAAAACTAACATTTTATATTTAATTGACAAGAGTTACATAAATACGTTCATACAAACTGATAACAGCATCGCAATACAAATAACACATTGCCATTGCGACCAATAACTGCAACTAAAGCTATATTCCAAGAATTTTAACATACAAGAAAACAAAAAAGGATAACGAAAATATTATGTTATTCACATAAAAAAATGAAACTAAATCCCCAGTGTAGATTTATAAGGACACTTTTTTCATTACGTTTTCTTTAATAACCACAATATTTTGTGTTATGCTGGATTTTTTTTTCATTTTACTAAATTTCTGTAACATCCTTTAGTTATCCTTTGCTTCCTTAAAGTAATACATACCAAATGTCCTGTGCTATAAACGAGTAAAAAATAGCAAAAAAATCCTTTAACCTTTTTGCTTAACATTGTTGTAGTTTTGTTGTCTGTTTTGTGTTATTTTTTATGGTATTGCTACATTTTGCTTATAGATGGTTATGCTTTAAGGACATGTTGATATTTATGTTAAACCATAAAATATCCTGTAGAATGTTCATCATATTTTTCTTTATTTTAGTTTGTAGCTACTGCTGCCTACATTGTAAGCATTTTTTTCTTCTTATATAACTTTTTTAACAATTTTTGTATTGTTTTGTTGTTTAAGGCTAATATTTGCTTGTGTGTTATACATTTTATAGCTTTCCTACAGTGGCAACTACACTTTACAGACATTCGTATCTCTATTGGAATACCGCATTTTTGTTTTCCTTTTATAAAAGTCACCAATGTTTTTGCCTTCTTTGTTTGTTATTGAGGTTCAGTTTAAGGATAAATGTTGTCATATTAAAAAACCAAATGTATTTCTATAAAAAAGGACCTTAGGTTTATATAAATATTTTACAAGTTAGATTGTTAGTTAAATTAGAATTTAATAAAATTTATGACAAATTTTTCCATAAATGTCTTGCACTGAAGGTCATCGTATGATTTATGATGGTGCAAAAGTCAAGAGAACTTAATTTAAAATAATATTGAGCATAATAAAAGGAGTCTATTTGAAAATGAAATTAGTTTTTGTCTATAAACATTTTGACCACAATTTGTAATAATAAATAAGTGGAATGCTTAACTTTATAAAGTCTTTATACATGAATTTTAAACTGCTGCCTTTTTATATCCTTTTTTGAGACTTTAAAAGAACCTCTTTTAAGAAAACAAATAAATTATGTAACATTAGATATCTTGCTTTTATTAAATTTATTATTTGTATTTATATTACATCTTACATTTTACAAATTTTTGTTTTAGATTTTGTTAAATTTACTTTTATAATAAAAATTTGCCAAAGCTAAATAAATTCTGCTACAACTTGTGGTTATTTCTACACTTTCTAATAGTGTTATTAAAATTTTTTTAGTTTTTGTATATTAAAAGTTGCACGTATATCCTTTTTTTAAAAAATAAAAATAAAATCAAACTAAAACTATTTAAAAAATATTCAAAATTGCAAAAATGTCAAATTTTAAAATTCTGTAACACAAATAGTAATTTTACACATTTTTAAGCATAAGAAACTGGACCTATTTCGTCTTAGGTATGCTTAAGTACAACAAGAAAACAAAGTTACATACATGCAATATGTCTTCTTGCTTAAACATTTTGTTGGAGTAAAAAAATTTTTTAAAATTGATGCCTTTTCAATTATCACCATATATCCTTTTTTAATTAAAAAAAATTATTTCACTCTAAAAATAATTTTGTGTTCAAAAATATTTTTTTTTTTAACAAATGCTTTTCTTTAAGAAGAATTTATATAATGGTTTTATAATTATCATAAAATTTCCATAGCCTATCCTAAGGCTTAATTATTTATGCACATAAGAAAAACCACTTATGAAACACTTAATTAATTGCCTTTTGTTCAAGGCTGTTTTTAGCATTTGTCAATTAATTATGATGTCTCTACACATCATACGCCATCTAATCAATTAAGAAAAAAAATATTTTGTGGCCTAGTTTAAGGCTATTAAAATAAATTAATCAGTAAATTCAAGCACTAAAGAAGGTTTAATTAAATTTAGTGTTCAAAAACAAAACACCATGACAAAATTGTTTTGTTGTTTTAACTGCAGTAAAGAAAGTACTCGTATATAGAGTATAAATTAAATTTTTATTTTCTTCGTTTGCCTACAACTAGGCTGTAACAAATACGGCGTTAAGTATTTTTATGACTTTCACGTGTTTTGGTTTGTCTTTTTTAGTCAGACATTTTATGTTTTATTTATTTAACATATGAATTCGAGATTCTTAGCTTATTAAAGAATATTTTTTTGATTTTGTATTGCATACCTTTTAGGCTGGACATTATTAAATATATTATAATCTATTAATAGGGCGTAATAATTGTTTATGCATAAAATGCGTTTATTTTTTAAGACCTCTTTTTTTTCCTCCGGCACCCCTCTAGGGAGCGTATTGGCTTTCCACAAAGCATCTATTGCTTTGTTTCAGTTTCTTTAATCAGTTTGATATTTCAAGCTAAGTAGATGATTAATCCGCTGTAGCTTCCTCCATATGATTTTTTTGTGTGTAGTGGTGAAGATCCTTGCCAATTGGTGGTGATCTTTACTTTAGTATTGTAATTTTTTGCCAGTAGATGGCGTGTTTTTTCTGATCATTCGTCTGATGTTTGTCATATTCGCCAGAGGTATGCGAAAAGGGCTCTTTTCTTTATTTTTTTTTTAGATGGAGTTGTCTGGAGGGAAGAAGTTGAAGCCTTATTTTATTATTAAACATTCGAAACCACAATTAAATTTTTTCTTCGTTATGTCCTCTGAGGGGGCTCAAACCTGGGTCGTTTTGCGTGTGCTCTAACCTCTACACCACGCCACCCCAGACCCTTAATTAAAATAAAGTTATTTGGCGTTCTAAATTTGTTAGAATTTAAAGGGAAGAGACACATAGTTTGAATAAAATACTGCACTTCAATTTATTTAAGTAGAATCTTGCGTTTTTAAAATGTTTATCTTATTAAAACTGGTTTATATTAATAATTAAGAAAGTATTTCTTATGCAACGAATTTATTCACAACTTTTGTCTACTTAACGGTATTTTGTCTATTTAAAAGAGTAAAGAGTATTAAAAATTGTTCATAGTATTTAAAAGCCGGTTTCTATATAGTATTTAGGTTTTTTCCAAAAAAAAAGGACAAATGAAAAACTTGTGTAACCTCTACCATACATACGACCTTAATTTTTGTAACAATTGTCAAAAACTACTTACCGTAAATTTGAAAATTTTTTATTATTTCATCATATATAAGATATCTTTGAAAAGGATATATAAAGAACTTATTTACACTTTACAGTATGACTTTATTTTTTTAACACAAGTAAAAGTATCAAAAGCTATTTATCGTAAGCTTTTCAAATTTCGATTTTGTCTTCTTATTTAAGATTTCTTATAAAAGGGTATATGATGAATTTGTTATTATATTATAATATATTTTTAATTTTTATGAAATAATTTAATACCTTAAAAATTGTTTACCGTAAGCTTTGGAAATTTTGATTGTGTTTTCATATTTAATATAACGTCAAAAAGGATATATGAAGAACTTGTGTACGCTTTACAGTATGACTTTTTTTAGTAACACAATGAAAAGTGTCCAAAACGACTTACCGTAAGCTTTTACAATTTAGATTTTTTCTTCATATTTAAGATTTCCTGAAAAAAGATATACGTATGAGGAATTTTTTATAACATTTTAATATATTTTTAATTTTTATGAAATAATTAAATACGTTAAAAATTGCTTACCGTAAGCTTTAAAAATTTTAATTGTGTTTTTTTATTTAATATTTCTTTAAAAAGGATATATGAAGAACTTGTGTATGCTTTACACTATGACTTTGTTTTTAACAACACATTCAAAAGTGTCCAAAACGACTTAACGTAAGCTTTTAGAATTTAGATTTTTTTTTAAAGGATTTCTTAAAAAGGATATATGAAGAACCTGTGTAATCTTTATAATATTGCCTTATTTTTCATAACACAATGAAAAGTGTCCAAAACGACTTACCGTAAGCTTTTACAATTTAGATTTTTTCTTCATATTTAAGATTTTCTGAAAAAGGATATACGTATGAAGAATTTTTTATTACATTTTAATGTGTTTTTAATTTTAATGAAATAATTAAATTTATTAAAAGTTGCTTACCGTAAGATCTTGAAATTTTGATTTTATTTTCATATAAAGGATTTCTTAAAAAGGATATATGAAGAACCTGTGTAATTTTTATAATATTGCTTATTTTTTCATAATACAAGGAAAAGTGTCTAAAACTACTTACCGTAAACTTTTAAAATTTGGATTTTTCTTCATATTCAAAATTTCTTAAAAAAGGGTATATGTGAAACTGTAAAAAGTGCTTACCGTAAGTCACCTATTTCTATCAAAATTCAAAATTTATTAATAGTTTTTATTTAATTTATCATATTTTTTATGATATGATGTTAATTTTTTTTAAACTTATAATGTTAAATATTAAAATTCGCTTAATGCAAGCTACTAAAGTTTATTAATTGCTTATTAAATCCATTCTTCTTCAAAAATTGGCTTCCAGCTAATTTTAAAAATTAATTTTTTTCTTAGTTTTTGTTAAAACAAACTATTTTCAAATATTTGTACATTTCAATTCCTTGGAAAAAAGGATATATGGTGTTATACTGGTATTTTTTAATATTAAATTGATGACCTTTAAAAACAACATACCTACACTATGATATAAAAAATTGAATTTAAAATATAATATTTTTGTAATTTAATATTCCATAAACAAATTTTTCTTACATTAATGTTAAAATTGTTTATTAAAGCCTGTTTGCTACTACGAGTATATATTGAGAAAACAAAATTAAATTAAATTTGTTGGATTTAAATTCTCATACATATTTGCCGAGCAATTTAGTTGTATATGCTATAGACAAACTCACTGACATGTATCTGCTTTAAAAATTTATTATTACAAAAATAGAAATTTAGGATATAAATACACAAATACTTCCATAATTGCATGAATTATTTGTTAAACGGTTTTAAGGAAAATTAAATTTATGCCATAATTTAAAGCCAGCAAGATAATTGTGTTTATGAAATTGAATAAACAAAAATAGTGAAATTATTATCCAGAGATAATGCAGAATTTAATACTTGAGTGCATTTCAAAAATAATATTCTATCTCAACTTTAACCTTTAACAATCGTATATCCTGTCATTGTGAATATACTGCATATAGTAAATAATAATAGAAAAATTATATGGAATTTTTTATTTTTTTAATATGATATGCAAATGGATGTAAAATAAGATTGAAGAAATACGTTTTCAAGTTTTACATTTGAATGTTGTTGATCTCTAATCGAAAATTTTTTTAAGAACTTTTATGCTATAGAGTTGTTTATGGCACGTTTTTAGGAATGCAGTCTGATAAAGAAATTTGATGAAAATAAAAATTTAAGATGAAAATAAAGAAATTTTTCATTGTATTTTTAAATCTGCATATATGCATATGCGCCGCTGAGCAGGTAAGATAAGGCTCCCGCCTATTAACTAAGAGGTCGTTGGTTAAATCACAGGCGGTATCACCTTATAACATTGCTACCGACTGGTTATGAGTATTTACGCTATGAAAAACTTGTCTAACTAACGCATCTGCCGTTCGGAGCCGTCGTTAAACTGTAGATCCTTTTAATGAGTCTAAAAGTAGAATTGAGTATAGCTCATTGATTGAACAAAGTCCTCTTTGTTCCACTTGGGAAATCGTGGGAATCATTTATATACGTACGTTTGTACCACTCAACCGGTTCGCAAATAAATATTGGTAAGGTCCACCTCTACGGTATCACAGCCATACAAATATTTGTTTGTCTATATCTTCGAAACGGTTACAGTATAAGTCTACAAAAAGTGGGCGGAATAGGATAAGTGGGCACGGTACCTCCCATACAAAGTAAATATTGATTTCCGTATCTTGAGAACGGTAGAAAAGTTTCTAAATGACTTGGCACTCAATACGAAACATCAGTTTAAAGGTAGGCGGAATTATGTAAGTGGGAGTGGCATCTCCCATCTTTTTAAACATAATGTGAGAACGGTAACAGAAGAAGTTTCTGAGTTTGGCAGTCAATAAAAATTAGCACCGAAAGAGTATGCAGAATTGGATAAGGGGGCGTGGCATCTTTCTTATATTAATAATATTAAATTTTGAATATCTCGAGAATGGTAAAGTGGACACTTTAAAGCTATTTAGACTAAATGATTCGTAGTAAATAGTTCAAGTAGTGGGCGTGGCATTTTCCGTACATAATAAAAATACTTTCTTGTAAATCTTAGGAATGTAAATAGTATCAGTTTCTAAGTTTTGTTCAAACAACTTCATAGGCACATGGAGAACGATAAGAGTACAAGCTTTTTTATCCATCAACATCGGCAATAAAATTGGGAAAGATTGGATATGTGGGCACAAAGCACACCGATTAAAAGCTATCCATATATATATATAAGTTCGAGAGCTTTCGAAGTATTGTTTACTCAGCCATATAAAAAGCATATCGATCCGTATAGAAGTCCATTTATTTGGTGTAAACTCAGCGAGTAGAGCTTGTTGAGCATAAGCTTAGTGTGAAGAGAGTGTAGTTGAAATAAACTCTACTTAATGAGTTTAATTGGTTTGAACTCAGTTTAGAGTGAATTTAGTGTGAATAAAATCTGGTTGAAGGGTAATGATCGAACTCAAGTTGCGATGAGAGTTTTACTACAAACTCTGTCTTTGATAAAAAGATCTTACTACAATCTGTGTGTAAACAGAGAGATTAACTAAGAATAGTTATATTGTTGTTGGTTACAAGCACTGGAACAAAAAATTGTGTTAAATTAAAATTTATTTAAATAAAATCAAACACAATTTATTTAACTGCAATCTACGAACTCATAAATAAGCGTTTTTAAAAAGTAAACAAATGGATGTTTGCTTGTTTACAAATATGTCTTTTTGAGCCTGTTTACTGCTTACAGCAGAAAAAAGTGATACCTTTAAATTTTTAGAGTATCCTTTGGGAAACAACTATGTCCTGATTTGGCTTTAACCAGGAAGGCATGAACTGGGCAAAAATGGAAAAATTATAGCCTAGATAATAGTTAAGATAATAATTGAGGTAGGAGTAGCGAAGCACGTCGGGTTTCAGCTAGTCTTTATATAAAGGGTCCGCCAAATAAATTTTTTTTTTTTTAAATGCTATAAAAAAAACTACTGAATATTTTCTCAAATTTCTTTTTTATTTGATAGTACAATCCTTCCCATTAATAATAGAAAATAATTTCATTCAAATGGCTACTTCAGCTACCCATGCAGTAGCCTACACGATCGGTCCCATTTCTAAGCACATTATCGACTGTGTGCAGCTGTATTTCACCAATGGCTTCACGAATAGCGCCAATTGTCTCTGGCTTGTTGGCGCAATACTTATCTTTGACGGCACCCCACAAATAATAGTCCAACTGTGTCAAATCGCAGCTCCGAGGTGGCCAAACGATATCAACTATGCGGCTGATATTGCGATCTTCAAAAGCAGGGCGCAAAACATCGAGTGTAGCTTCGGCTGTGTGGCACGTAGCGCCATCCTGTTGAAACCAAATGTTGCTAATATCCTCCTCTTCAATTTTTGTGAACAAAAATTCGTTCATCAGGGCCCGATAACGATCGCCATTGACTGTAACGGCCACTCCTTGCTCATTTTCGAAGAAAGATGGCCCAATTATGCCTCTGGACCAAAATCCGCACCAAACAGTGACTCGTCTTGGGTGTATCGGCTTTTCAATGCATGTGTGCGGGTTTTCTGTGCCCCAAATGCGACAATTTGGCTTGTTTACATAGCCGCCAAGATCAAAATGAGCTTCATCTGCGACATTACCATGACTTTCAAAGTAATGTCGCAATATTTCCCAGCGTTGTTCAAACGTATACACAACCATATTCGTTCAGCGGAAGGATAAAACTAATTATCTGTCAAATCAGACATGAGCCAAGTGTTACCATTCACGAAATAAGCACTAGTTGAAAAAAAAACGTTAGATGGCGGACCCTGTATTTTATACTATACTATTTTTATTAATATTTTGCTAGTTTTTAGGCATATCTTTTGAATTCTTTTAATTGCTTCTAATTAAGGGACGCAGATAAATTAAACAAATAATAAGGCACTAAATTTTTTGTTTTAATTTTAAAGGATTTAGTTGATTTCATATATCCTTACTTATTATTATTTTTGTTTTTTGATTTCTAAACTTCTACAAATTTTTTTTTTTTTCTAAAAATAAGTTTATTTTTTTTTCTTTATATCTTTTTCATTTAAGACGTTAAAAATTTTTCTTTTAAAAATGTTTGAGTTTTTTTAAGACATTATTTTCTATAAACTGTAGTTAAAAGGAAATTAAAGTGAAAAAAATATATGAAAAGAAAATTTTGTAGTAAAAATTTAAAGCATTTTTAATAATATTTTTTAAATTGTTGTATTTTTATGTTCAAGTTTTGAATTTCGTTTAATTTTTCTTTTATTACGAGATGTAAAAAAGTTCAGCCTACAATTAGGCACTAAAAACTCTCATGTAGTAATAGTAGTTTAAGATTCTTTCATATATCCTTTCTCTTCGACCAAAACAAATAAACCTTTTGTATTGATTTTTTTTTAATAAAAGTAAACAAAATAACTATTAAAAAAGTGTTAAATTAATTTTTAGTTTAACATTTTATTGTTTCAAGTTTTGTTAAAATTTTATTTTACTACGGTATGTAAAAAGTAAAAGCCTACAATTAGGCGTTAAAAGCTTTTCAAAAATACTATTAATGAAGGAAGCTTACATATATCCTTTTTTTTTAAATAATAAAAAAAAAAGAATTTGTTTAGTTCTTTGGCTATTCAAAGCCTTTACAAGGGTGTGAAGATAAATTCGTCAAGTTAAATACGTCCCACACGAAAAATAAATACGTTCCACATACCAGCGAAAATTTCCCTCAGACGAAAAACTATATTTTTAAAATAAAATTAAGAAAAATTAAAACTTTTTACATTAAAAAAAATATTGTAAGTCAAAATTAATTTATACTAACCTAAAAATTTTTAAATAACAAAAAATATACAGCAGATAATGGACAGATCATACGAAGATTGGAGTCAACATTAGGCCCATTTTAACAGTACCAAACCTCGATATGAATGGGGGAAGACATATATGGGGCTTTAGGGTATCACGAGTAGATTCAATCGGTATATACGCTGTGCCCGAAAAAAAGAATTTTTGGAACACTTTTGTCCTTTGAAAATATGCGACATTCCCAAATAAATGGCTATCAGCCAGAGTCAAGTTTAGGCCCATTTTACCGGTACTAAGCCTCGATATGAATAGGGAAGATATATACGGGGCTTTAGGGTACCACGAGTAGATTCAATCGGTATATAGGTTGTGCCCGAAAAAATGAATTTTTGGAACACTTTTCTCCTTTGAAAATATTCAACCTTCGCTAATAAATACACATCAGCCGGAGTCAACTTTAGGCCCATTTTACCAGTACTAAACCTCGATATGAATGGGGGAAGACATATATGGGGCTTTAGGGTATCACGAGTAGATTCAATCGGTATATACGCTGTGCCCGAAAAAAAGAATTTTTGGAACACTTTTGTCCTTTGAAAATATGCGACATTCCCAAATAAATGGCTATCAGCCAGAGTCAAGTTTAGGCCCATTTTACCGGTACTAAGCCTCGATATGAATGGGGGAAGACATATATGGGGCTTTAGGGTACCACGAGTAGATTCAATCGGTATATAGGTTGTGCCCGAAAAAATGAATTTTTGGAACACTTTTTTCCTTTGAAAATATTCAACCTTCGCTAATAAATACACATCAGCCGGAGTCAACTTTAGGCCCATTTTACCAGTACTAAACCTCGATATGAATGGGGGAAGACATATATGGGGCTTTAGGGTATCACGAGTAGATTCAATCGGTATATACGCTGTGCCCGAAAAAAAGAATTTTTGGAACACTTTTGTCCTTTGAAAATATGCGACATTCCCAAATAAATGGCTATCAGCCAGAGTCAAGTTTAGGCCCATTTTACCGGTACTAAGCCTCGATATGAATGGGGGAAGACATATATGGGGCTTTAGGGTATCACGAGTAGATTCAATCGGTATATACGCTGTGCCCGAAAAAAAGAATTTTTGGAACACTTTTGTCCTTTGAAAATATGCGACATTCCCAAATAAATGGCTATCAGCCAGAGTCAAGTTTAGGCCCATTTTACCGGTACTAAGCCTCGATATGAATGGGGGAAGACATATATGGGGCTTTAGGGTATCACGAGTAGATTCAATCGGTATATACGCTGTGCCCGAAAAAAAGAATTTTTGGAACACTTTTGTCCTTTGAAAATATGCGGACATTCCCAAATAAATGGCTATCAGCCAGAGTCAAGTTTAGGCCCATTTTACCGGTACTAAGCCTCGATATGAATGGGGGAAGACATATATGGGGCTTTAGGGTATCACGAGTAGATTCAATCGGTATATACGCTGTGCCCGAAAAAAAGAATTTTTGGAACACTTTTGTCCTTTGAAAATATGCGACATTCCCAAATAAATGGCTATCAGCCAGATTCAAGTTTAGGCCCATTTTACCGGTACTAAGCCTCGATATGAATAGGGAAGATATATACGGGGCTTTAGGGTACCACGAGTAGATTCAATCGGTATATAGGTTGTGCCCGAAAAAATGAATTTTTGGAACACTTTTCTCCTTTGAAAATATTCAACCTTCGCTAATAAATACACATCAGCCGGAGTCAACTTTAGGCCCATTTTACCAGTACTAAACCTCGATATGAATGGGGGAAGACATATATGGGGCTTTAGGGTATCACGAGTAGATTCAATCGGTATATACGCTGTGCCCGAAAAAAAGAATTTTTGGAACACTTTTGTCCTTTGAAAATATTCAACCTTCGCTAATAAATACACATCAACCGGAGTCAACTTTAGGCCCATTTTACCGGTACTAAACCTCGATATGAATGGGGGAAGACATATATGGGGCTTTAGGGTATCACGAGTAGATTCAATCGGTATATACGCTGTGCCCGAAAAAAAGAATTTTTGGAACACTTTTGTCCTTTGAAAATATGCGACATTCCCAAATAAATGGCTATCAGCCAGAGTCAAGTTTAGGCCCATTTTACCGGTACTAAGCCTCGATATGAATAGGGAAGATATATACGGGGCTTTAGGGTACCACGAGTAGATTCAATCGGTATATAGGTTGTGCCCGAAAAAATGAACTTTTGGAACACTTTTCTCCTTTGAAAATATTCAACCTTCGCTAATAAATACACATCAGCCGGAGTCAACTTTAGGCCCATTTTACCAGTACTAAACCTCGATATGAATGGGAGAAGACATATATGGGGCTTTAGGGTATCACGAGTAGATTCAATCGGTATATACGCTGTGCCCGAAAAAAAGAATTTTTGGAACACTTTTGTCCTTTGAAAATATGCGACATTCCCAAATAAATGGCTATCAGCCAGAGTCAAGTTTAGGCCCATTTTACCGGTACTAAGCCTCGATATGAATAGGGAAGATATATACGGGGCTTTAGGGTACCACGAGTAGATTCAATCGGTATATAGGTTGTGCCCGAAAAAATGAATTTTTGGAACACTTTTCTCCTTTGAAAATATTCAACCTTCGCTAATAAATACACATCAGCCGGAGTCAACTTTAGGCCCATTTTACCAGTACTAAACCTCGATATGAATGGGGGAGGACATATATGGGGCTTTAGGGTATCACGAGTAGATTCAATCGGTATATACGCTGTGCCCGAAAAAAAGAATTTTTGGAACACTTTTGTCCTTTGAAAATATGCGACATTCCCAAATAAATGGCTATCAGCCAGAGTCAAGTTTAGGCCCATTTTACCGGTACTAAGCCTCGATATGAATGGGGGAAGACATATATGGGGCTTTAGGGTACCACGAGTAGATTCAATCGGTATATAGGTTGTGCCCGAAAAAATGAATTTTTGGAACACTTTTTTCCTTTGAAAATATTCAACCTTCGCTAATAAATACACATCAGCCGGAGTCAAATTTAGGCCCATTTTACCAGTACTAAACCTCGATATGAATGGGGGAAGACATATATGGGGCTTTAGGGTATCACGAGTAGATTCAATCGGTATATACGCTGTGCCCGAAAAAAAGAATTTTTGGAACACTTTTGTCCTTTGAAAATATGCGACATTCCCAAATAAATGGCTATCAGCCAGAGTCAAGTTTAGGCCCATTTTACCGGTACTAAGCCTCGATATGAATGGGGGAAGACATATATGGGGCTTTAGGGTATCACGAGTAGATTCAATCGGTATATACGCTGTGCCCGAAAAAAAGAATTTTTGGAACACTTTTGTCCTTTGAAAATATTCAACCTTCGCTAATAAATACACATCAGCCAGAGTCAAGTTTAGGCCCATTTTACCGGTACTAAGCCTCGATATGAATAGGGAAGATATATACGGGGCTTTAGGGTACCACGAGTAGATTCAATCGGTATATACGCTGTGCCCAAAAAAAAGAATTTTTGGAACACTTTTGTCCTTTGAAAATATGCGACATTCCCAAATAAATGGCTATCAGCCAGAGTCAAGTTTAGGCCCATTTTACCGGTACTAAGCCTCGATATGAATAGGGAAGATATATACGGAGCTTTAGGGTACCACGAGTAGATTCAATCGGTATATAGGTTGTGCCCGAAAAAATGAATTTTTGGAACACTTTTCTCCTTTGAAAATATTCAACCTTCGCTAATAAATACACATCAGCCAGAGTCAAGTTTAGGCCCATTTTACCGGTACTAAGCCTCGATATGAATAGGGAAGATATATACGGGGCTTTAGGGTACCACGAGTAGATTCAATCGGTATATACGCTGTGCCCGAAAAAAAGAATTTTTGGAACACTTTTGTCCTTTGAAAATATGCGACATTCCCAAATAAATGGCTATCAGCCAGAGTCAAGTTTAGGCCCATTTTACCGGTACTAAGCCTCGATATGAATAGGGAAGATATATACGGGGCTTTAGGGTACCACGAGTAGATACAATCGGTATATAGGTTGTGCCCGAAAAAATGAATTTTTGGAACACTTTTCTCCTTTGAAAATATTCAACCTTCGCTAATAAATACACATCAGCCGGAGTCAACTTTAGGCCCATTTTACCAGTACTAAACCTCGATATGAATGGGGGAAGACATATATGGGGCTTTAGGGTATCACGAGTAGATTCAATCGGTGTATACGCTGTGCCCGAAAAAAAGAATTTTTGGAACACTTTTGTCCTTTGAAAATATTCAACCTTCGCTAATAAATACACTTCAACCGGAGTCAACTTTAGGCCCATTTTACCGGTACTAAACCTCGATATGAATGGGGGAAGACATATATGGGGCTTTAGGGTATCACGAGTAGATTCAATCGGTATATACGCTGTGCCCGAAAAAAAGAATTTTTGGAACACTTTTGTCCTTTGAAAATATGCGACATTCCCAAATAAATGGCTATCAGCCAGAGTCAAGTTTAGGCCCATTTTACCGGTACTAAGCCTCGATATGAATAGGGAAGATATATACGGGGCTTTAGGGTACCACGAGTAGATTCAATCGGTATATAGGTTGTGCCCGAAAAAATGAACTTTTGGAACACTTTTCTCCTTTGAAAATATTCAACCTTCGCTAATAAATACACATCAGCCGGAGTCAACTTTAGGCCCATTTTACCAGTACTAAACCTCGATATGAATGGGAGAAGACATATATGGGGCTTTAGGGTATCACGAGTAGATTCAATCGGTATATACGCTGTGCCCGAAAAAAAGAATTTTTGGAACACTTTTGTCCTTTGAAAATATGCGACATTCCCAAATAAATGGCTATCAGCCAGAGTCAAGTTTAGGCCCATTTTACCGGTACTAAGCCTCGATATGAATAGGGAAGATATATACGGGGCTTTAGGGTACCACGAGTAGATTCAATCGGTATATAGGTTGTGCCCGAAAAAATGAATTTTTGGAACACTTTTCTCCTTTGAAAATATTCAACCTTCGCTAATAAATACACATCAGCCAGAGTCAAGTTTAGGCCCATTTTACCAGTACTAAGCCTCGATATGAATAGGGAAGATATATACGGGGCTTTAGGGTACCACGAGTAGATTCAATCGGTATATACGCTGTGCCCGAAAAAAAGAATTTTTGGAACACTTTTGTCCTTTGAAAATATGCGACATTCCCAAATAAATGGCTATCAGCCAGAGTCAAGTTTAGGCCCATTTTACCGGTACTAAGCCTCGATATGAATAGGGAAGATATATACGGGGCTTTAGGGTACCACGAGTAGATTCAATCGGTATATAGGTTGTGCCCGAAAAAATGAATTTTTGGAACACTTTTCTCCTTTGAAAATATTCAACCTTCGCTAATAAATACACATCAGCCAGAGTCAAGTTTAGGCCCATTTTACCGGTACTAAGCCTCGATATGAATAGGGAAGATATATACGGGGCTTTAGGGTACCACGAGTAGATTCAATCGGTATATACGCTGTGCCCGAAAAAAAGAATTTTTGGAACACTTTTGTCCTTTGAAAATATGCGACATTCCCAAATAAATGGCTATCAGCCAGAGTCAAGTTTAGGCCCATTTTACCGGTACTAAGCCTCGATATGAATAGGGAAGATATATACGGAGCTTTAGGGTACCACGAGTAGATTCAATCGGTATATAGGTTGTGCCCGAAAAAATGAATTTTTGGAACACTTTTCTCCTTTGAAAATATTCAACCTTCGCTAATAAATACACATCAGCCGGAGTCAACTTTAGACCCATTTTACCAGTACTAAACCTCGATATGAATGGGGGAAGACATATATGGGGCTTTAGGGTATCACGAGTAGATTCAATCGGTATAAACGCTGTGCCAGAAAAAAAGAATTTTTGGAACACTTTTGTCCTTTGAAAATATTCAACCTTCGCTAATAAATACACATCAACCGGAGTCAACTTTAGGCCCATTTTACCGGTACTAAACCTCGATATGAATGGGGGAAGACATATATGGGGCTTTAGGGTATCACGAGTAGATTCAATCGGTATATACGCTGTGCCCGAAAAAAAGAATTTTTGGAACACTTTTGTCCTTTGAAAATATGCGACATTCCCAAATAAATGGCTATCAGCCAGAGTCAAGTTTAGGCCCATTTTACCGGTACTAAGCCTCGATATGAATGGGGGAAGACATATATGGGGCTTTAGGGTATCACGAGTAGATTCAATCGGTATATACGCTGTGCCCGAAAAAAAGAATTTTTGGAACACTTTTGTCCTTTGAAAATATGCGACATTCCCAAATAAATGGCTATCAGCCAGAGTCAAGTTTAGGCCCATTTTACCGGTACTAAGCCTCGATATGAATGGGGGAAGACATATATGGGGCTTTAGGGTATCACGAGTAGATTCAATCGGTATATACGCTGTGCCCGAAAAAAAGAATTTTTGGAACACTTTTGTCCTTTGAAAATATGCGACATTCCCAAATAAATGGCTATCAGCCAGAGTCAAGTTTAGGCCCATTTTACCGGTACTAAGCCTCGATATGAATAGGGAAGATATATACGGGGCTTTAGGGTACCACGAGTAGATTCAATCGGTATATAGGTTGTGCCCGAAAAAATGAATTTTTGGAACACTTTTCTCCTTTGAAAATATTCAACCTTCGCTAATAAATACACATCAGCCGGAGTCAACTTTAGGCCCATTTTACCAGTACTAAACCTCGATATGAATGGGGGAAGACATATATGGGGCTTTAGGGTATCACGAGTAGATTCAATCGGTATATACGCTGTGCCCGAAAAAAAGAATTTTTGGAACACTTTTGTCCTTTGAAAATATGCGACATTCCCAAATAAATGGCTATCAGCCAGAGTCAAGTTTAGGCCCATTTTACCGGTACTAAGCCTCGATATGAATAGGGAAGATATATACGGGGCTTTAGGGTACCACGAGTAGATTCAATCGGTATATAGGTTGTGCCCGAAAAAATGAATTTTTGGAACACTTTTCTCCTTTGAAAATATTCAACCTTCGCTAATAAATACACATCAGCCGGAGTCAACTTTAGGCCCATTTTACCAGTACTAAACCTCGATATGAATGGGGGAAGACATATATGGGGCTTTAGGGTATCACGAGTAGATTCAATCGGTATATACGCTGTGCCCGAAAAAAAGAATTTTTGGAACACTTTTGTCCTTTGAAAATATGCGACATTCCCAAATAAATGGCTATCAGCCAGAGTCAAGTTTAGGCCCATTTTACCGGGACTAAGCCTCGATATGACTAGGGAAGATATATACCGGGCTTTAGGGTACCACGAGTAGATTCAATCGGTATATAGGTTGTGCCCGAAAAAATGAATTTTTGGAACACTTTTCTCCTTTGAAAATATTCAACCTTCGCTAATAAATACACATCAGCCGGAGTCAACTTTAGGCCCATTTTACCAGTACTAAACCTCGATATGAATGGGGGAAGACATATATGGGGCTTTAGGGTATCACGAGTAGATTCAATCGGTATATACGCTGTGCCCGAAAAAAAGAATTTTTGGAACACTTTTGTCCTTTGAAAATATTCAATATTTGCAAATGCTTACCAATTAAATTTCCTATAAATGACAATGACTTATTATAGGCAATATCATTTATATGCATGAAATTTACATGAAAAATTGTTAAATTTATTTTGATATTCATATACATTTTGGATGTCTTAAATTGCTTGGCCAATGGAGACTGGAAGAAAATAATGTTTGAAATTGATATTATTATTATTTAATTATTTTATTTTTCATTTTTTCTTAAAACTTATGTTTTAAATAACATACTACTTTGTCTTATATATATTAGCTTTTTTGTTGTCTTAGCTCTTGGTTTTAGCGAGAACAATAAAAAAATAAAAAAGGTATAACCCTGTGGTAAGTAGCATCAGCGTGGCTCCGGATTAGCACTACATCAGCATGTTTCCGAGACACTTACTACATTAGATTGATCACTTGCTTAGCTGGAAGACAAAAAATATTGCAAAGAAATTGAAAAAAGGCAAAACTGCCTTGAGGAATTTATATGCTTCCAAGTGGAGTAATTTAAAAATAAAAATTAAAATAAAAATAATTAAAACAAATAATTAAATAAAAAAATATATATATAAAGTTATTGGTTAAAAATATAAGTTCAAACATAAAAAAAAAAATTATAGATAAATAGTTTAAAATTATTTTTATGCTACACCAATACCTCGGTCTGTATTACTAATTGGGAACGGAGAAACAAGTAGCAAACCGAAATAACGACCAATAAAAAATAACACTCTTTTAACAGATTTTATTATAATAAAAATATAACAATTCCTGAGAAATATGAAAGAAAAACAACAAATAGTATACGAGCAAAAGCATTATTCTTAACCAAAGAACACTGTACTTTAGCTTTGTACAATCAATTTTATACTAACGACACAAATCGAAATATGAACGTCTTAACATCGAAGCCATGACAACTGAAACAAAAACTACGTTATTTCGAAATCACAGAAACTCTAAAAAAAACACAACTTTGAAACGAAGCAAACCGGGGTATTGGTGTATTTAATACTCAATTAGTCTTAAAATTAAGACTAAAGTGTAGTACAGGCTGATAGACACAAATGGATTTAAGGCCTTCTGTGACAAAGGTGGCATTGGAATTCTTCTTTATTAATTTGAGCAATTTCGTTAATATTATAATATTTTTTCAAGCAGTATGTTTCTACAGTACGCCTGCATATTTTACATTTTATAAATGGCGTGTTAACTGTTCCTTCGCAGTGTAAGCAACTATCACTCATATCTTTTGTGTGCCGCAAAAATTTTTCCCTCATAACATCTCTGTATTCACTGGGACTAATAATTTCTTTTAAAGATACGTCTTTTAAAACTGCTTCGATAAACTGGCAGCAATACACGCCACAATTATACGTATCCTTTTGTAGAATATGATCCTTCTGTTCATCTTTCCATTTGCTTATATCTTTTCCACAGTTTTTCATTAGATCAAAGAATTTTGTTATGATATTTTTGGAACTATTATTTTCACCCATCGGATCTACATAGATTACTACCTCTTTTTCAAAGTTTGCATATAAAAATGTGAAGTGGTGGCGGTGCAAAATTGGTATTAACAATTGTGTTTTATCGGAGTTAAGTAATTGCTTAAAATTTTCCTCGCCTTGTTTGAAAAAGATAGCTTCGCCTTCTTCACAGGTGCTAACTTCAACATTGATTAAATCAAGCTCGAATAATAATATATGTATATATATTTCGACGATATTATTGAATAGCTGTGCAGGTGATTTTAGTGATTCGAACTCTTGTAAGTAAATTGATGTAGTATGATAGGGCTTGGGGCGAGTATATATTTTTTCATATATATTGGAATAATCTCCTACAACCATTTTTATGCCACGTACCTTACGTGAAAGTCCTTCAGTGGTGTAATAGTTTTTCTCAAGATTTTGGATGAATTTTTCACCCTTAACAATTGTTTTATTTAATTTTTGTTTTTCTTTTGTGGCTTTCTATTCCACGTTTCCTCAATAAGTATCTTCCTATTAATCTTCTTTTTCATTTTTTCCATTGACTCTTCATTCTGATCTACTTCTTTTAATTTAGCATGAACATATTCTTTCGAAATTCTAATATACTCCGACGCTCGGACATTCCGTCTGCCTTTTAGTAGAATATTTTTAACTATAGAAAAGTATCCTTCAACCGGGCTATTAGAAATTCTAGATTTTGTTGTATCTACATATATTCCCATTATATTAGACCATAATGGAGCATAGGGCATATACTTCGTTAGAATTAACTGTATAAGACTATCATTCCTAAAGTTGTTACCTGGACAGGAAGTGCTACAATTTGTGTTAATTTCATTTTTAATTTGAAGGTATATTTGTAGGGCTTTTTTGTAAAATGGACTTTTGGAATAAATTGACTTTAAAGGTATTGATGGGTAGGCAAAAGATTTTTCATCTAATTCTTTTTCCTGTGGCACTTCTAAGTAATTTTTTTGAATTTGGTCAAGAGCTAAATCAAAATTATTATCCTTTGTTGGACTTAGCAAAATAGAGCACAGCAGCTTAAACCAGGTCCATAAATCCCCTATTGCTGAAATATTAATTGCCTTTACTAGCAAACATTTATAAAATTGCTGGTTCTCTTCGTCGTTTTCGTGCTCTTCGACGTCCTTCATAATTATCTTTATGAAATGGCAGCAACAAATTTGTAAAACGACAAAATTTAATTTTTCGTTTTTCTTATTAAGAAGTATGTAACATCTTGTTAAGTATGTTGTTATCGACTCCATATTTTCATTAAAAACTTTGATGGTGGAGTTAATCAGGGCCCAGCTCCAATCCACAACAATCCGTTTAGCACTGGGCCAATATATATTATTTATATAACAAAATAATTTTAGCTCTATAAAGAAACGTTTGACATCATCCTCATAATGTCTGCACATTAGTGCCTCTGCCAATGGGATTAGTATGCCTTTTTTTTCACCCATTTTTATGTGCAAAATTATGCTATAGAGAAAAACTCTCTTTGAGGTTTTATCAAATTTTGCAACGACTCCTCCGGTCGAATCTATAAAAATTGAATGTCTGCTACATTTTAGAAAGTATTTTTTTGCCACTTGTGTCATCATTAGCTGCTCTCTGGAAAAAAGATAAATTTCTAAGGGACTAGCCACCCTCTGAATAAACGAAGACCAATTTTTATCCCTTTGCATTAGGATAGCGTCTATCAGGTGATCGTTATCCCTATCAAACCGTCTTAATGACTCTGATTTTATTTTCCTTGCTACATCATTTGTAACAGCATCACCTAGATTTCCTAC